>RZGP01000005.1:2400000-3600000 GCA_004303015.1 Cladobotryum protrusum
CAGTGCCAAGTTTGGGCACGACTCTATTACATGAACAGAAGGTAAAACTTACAACTCTGCCTCTCATTGTCACCAAGGTAGCCCTAATGGCCTCTTTCAGGCGGAACGTATTCCTCATGCATTCCACTTTTTGATTTATAATAACAGCGGTAATATAGGCAGCACAGTTAAAAAGTAATCAGAAAATCTCTGCATGCCCCTTGTTCACTACTCTAAAGATAGATGCCGCAGGCGTTTTTGCAGTTCATAGGGCGTGACCATCCCCAGTTGGGAGAAGGCTTCTGCAACTCCATAAACAGTCGGTGATCCTCCCTTGTCATGAAGCACCCCTGTTTTACTCGGTTCTCACTTCCGAGGGGGATTGCAATTGGTCATGACCACGAATTGACCCCCACATAAGCGGCTCTTACCCCAGATCTAACCTGATGAGGAACTTGCTGATTTCCCCATCGAGTCTAGTGATGATGAGGAATCAAAACTGCCGGTAAAGGAGGCGTTGAAACTCCTAAAACTTAGAGTTGTCTACCGGAGTCTGGCTGAGAGGTTGGATCGGGTTTAGTCGAAGATCAAAAATTAGTTGACTCGTGAAATCAATCAATGGGTTTGGTGATGCTCCGAATAAATATTGTTTGGACCTCGAACAATCCAACCTTGGAAGTTGCAGTCAGCCCAAAAGAGTATATTTGCATTCCCTCTGGATGCCTGGACATCCAATCTTCTTTTGATGCCATCGTTACGAAGAAAAACACAACTTAGTCGTTCGAGAGCCATGGATGGCTCCGACGGCCCTGACAAGTTCAAGGGCAGAATCAAGTTCACTGCAACTCAACAACATGGACAAAAACAGCAACAACCACCGAATAATATTCGATTTCTCAACGTGACCAATCCCAACAGTGCTCCGGACAAGGATAACATTAAAATCATTCGATCCCATGCAGCTCAAGATAGTCACACACGCAGGCAGGAAGGCCGCCTAATTGATCTGGAGATCCGCCAATACAAGCCAAAAGCAAAAGCCAGAACCACTGACAATGACGATGATGGCCCCCAAAGCGACGCAAGGGACGAACAATCATCGATGCCCCTGCAACGGTTGCATCGGCCGCGAAGCCGAGTTAGGTTCCGGGGATTCCGGCCCACAAACTCTGATCTGATATTGCCTGATCCGGAAGTCGCTTTGGCCGGCAGTCGGAAGAACCCCTTTCAGGATTTTGCGAGAACCGTTACGGAAGTTGAGAATTTCATGATCGACCACTGTAGGTGACCTTGAACACTATCCTCTTATTTTTGCGCTCTCAGTACTGATTTGAGCTACGCTAATGGCTTCTTCCCAGACATCACACATGTCATCGACAACGGTTACTCGGCCTGCGTATACGGCGAAGTTCGGGAACGATTACTGAAGCAAGTTCGATCAACCTGGCTTCCTTGGTCCCTGACCGACCCTGGACTTCTCTCAGCCCTGCTCATGACGACTTGTCGAAGCCTCATCGCGCTTTATCCGGAGAATCAATCCTATAAGATTGCTCTGTTAAAGTACAAGAGCGAATGCATACAAGTAGCGAGAACTGCGCTTACCCAAAGAGACTTTCGACCAAGCGACCAGATCATTGCATTAGCCCTTGTTTTAGCCTGCGAAGAGGTGAGTAGACCTTGCAGGGTCGCCGCAGAAATACCACGATCCAAATACGACAGAGGCTAACAAAAGCAATGAATTCCAGTACTTTTCTGGAAACGCAGCCGAGTCGGTGTTACACAGCAAAGGCATTCTCAAAATGGTTACTATGAGAGGAGTCAAGGAGCTGGGCCCAGAGGATTTCGTGGGGTTTCTCATCCGCAGGTCGGTGTACAACCCCAAGTATAGGATTGTGAGCGGCCCGCTGGTGAACGAGGCTCAGGAGGATAGTGTCAGCATGAATCAGAACTAATAACACTTTGCATTTTTGGGGGGGCGTTTTGTTCAAGTATAAAGTCTGGGGTGAGCTGGCATCTCGGAGTTATTGTCTAAAAACTCGTTCAAGGTCTATGCCTAGGGGACTCGGAGGATATGCTGAAAATGTATTGATATGGTACGGGTATAATGTGTGTTCACGCCTTGATGGTTAATTTATTATTACATTACTTGTCATTTTCGTTTCAACAAAACCTTTTCAGTCAACAACAACAACCATCTTCCCGTTTGACTCATGATTCTCCATCGCCCGATGCGCACCATGAATGTCCTCAAACCCGAACACCTTCCAGGGCTTGGCATCAAACTTGCCATCCGCCACCATCTGCACAATCTTTCGCAGCGGCACATCCGAAACTGGAAACTCTGGAGTTCCAAAGACGAAACTCCCAAAGAAGTTGAAGTTAACACCGCTGGCCATTTGCAGGAGTGGGTTGAAGCCGGGCAGCGGCCCTGGTCCCTTGATGGGATCCAGTCCGCCTAGCCATCCTGCAAGACAGAGATATCCATCGCGGCGGACGAGCTGCAGCGACTCCACGACCGTGCTGTTTCCTACCAACTCCAAGATTCTGTCGAATTTCTCTGTTTTGCCCTGGTCACGAAGCCGGTCTGGTAGGTTGGGTCCCTCTGTCACAACATCAGAGACTCCCAGCTCCTTCAACTGCGCAAACTTTCCCTCGCTGCGAGTCGTTGCAGTTACAATCGCGCCGGCTTCTATCGCAAGATTAAGCGCCGCTCTGCCAAAAGCCGAGGTGGCGCCCCTGATGAGCAGCCTGTGGTCTTTTTCCAACTTCAGGTTTCTGAACAGACAGGTCCAGGCGGTTGCGTAGCTTTCTGGCAATGCAGCGGCATCTGCCCATGAGATTGGCAATTCTTCATCAGGGTCTCCCAAGGCGACAACATTGCCAACATCGGCAACAGTGTATTGCGCATAGCTGCCGGGCGTTGTGCGACCAAGACCGCCCATAAATGCTGCCACTGGTGTACCAACAGCAAATTCACCACCAGGACAATCTTCAACGGTGCCGACGCATTCAATGCCGCTGATTGGAACGGATTCCGCCCACTCTCCGCGACGCATGTGCATTTCGGCGTGGTTGATGCCAAATGCACGGATGCGGATGAGGGCTTTGCCAGACGAGGCGGTCGGCTTGGGGACGTCTTGGATGACGAGGTTCTCAACTGGGCCAAAGGCTGAGATGACAATCGCCTTCATGTTGGACATGTCGAAAGATGTTTTCAACTCTTGTTATTTATTGACAGGAATATGAATATGCGGTTGGGGAGGGGGGGCAAAATAAAAACAGGTTGCGATCTTTTGGTTGTGGCGCTGTCTTGGTGACCTCGTGTAAGTTACTGTTATCTTGAACTCCAACAACATCCGTTCCCTAGAAGACCACCAGCGATACTTATATGCAACAAGCTCGCGACAGCTTCAATCATATTTTTAATCCATAATGTCTCCTCTCGTCATTTAAAGTGTATTTCGAAATTGATTCCAAAGAATTCATCCATCCTTATAATATTGTCTCATATAGCGTCCATCCGTACGGACTCCCCCAACAATGACAAATCTACAACTGAGCGCTAGCATCAATGAGGAATCTTGCATTTACCCTTTCTTCGCCCACCATCATCGAGGTCCAATCGATTGTCCGGGTTTAATTGCGGATTTAACGTAATACGATATTGAAAGCTTCGAGAACTGACTAATTCCAGTGGATTGCATGAGGAATCATTCTATCCATCGTGTTGAAGGGCGGATTATGTCATGAAATGCAATTAGGGTCCGTTGCGTGCTTCTGGAACCATGCGGGGTGATAGATGAAGTAATGAAGCTTAAATTAATTCACCACCTCTCTCCTCACAATTCTTCATACATGCACAAAACTCACTCTCTTGATTGTCATTCTATAAGTTAATAGTCATCATGTCTTCCTTCAAACCCTCTCATATTCTGCTCTTTGGCGCCACGGGAAATATTGGCCGGTACATCACTCAGAGCATCATTCGCGCTCAGCCGTCTTTCCCCAAGATAACCGTCTTCACCTCGGCCAACACCATTTCCAAGAAAGCCGAACTCATCAATAGCTGGAAAGCATCTGGGGTGTCCATCATCACCGGCGACATTACCAATTCTACCAATATCGAAAATGCCTATCACGGCGTCGATACCGTCATCAGCGCCGTTGGTCGTGATGCCCTTGGAACTCAGAAGGAATTGATCCGTCTGGCGGAAAAGTCTGGGACAGTTCAGTGGTTCTTCCCATCCGAGTATGGTACCGATACCGAGCATAACGAGAAAAGCCCCCACGAGAAGCCTCACCAGTTGAAGCTTGCGATTCATAAGCTCGTGCGCGAGGAAATTCAGCGATTGAAAGTCACATATGTTGTCACGGGGCCGTATTTTGACATGTGGGTTGACCTCCACAAGGGGTCTGAGGGGCTGGGGGGCTTCGACATTGAGAAGAAGGACGCAATCATCCTCGGAGACGGCGAGCAAAAGGTTAGCTTCACAACCAGGAACGAGTAAGTGCCCAAGGATGTAGCAATTCCACCTCTCATTCAGGTCTGCTAATCCATAAATATAGTGTGGGAACAGCTGTCGTTTCAGCGTTGCAACACCCAGAAGCATCCTTCAACCAGACACTCCGAGTTGCCTCCTTTGTAGTAACTCCGAACCAAGTTCTCGCAGAATTGGAGAAACAGCTAGGCACCAAGTTCAGCGTCAAGTACATTCCTCTACCAGAGGTTGAGGCAACGGAGAAGAAGCTCTGGGAAGAGGGAAACCCTATCGCTGTGGTCGGTACCTTGCGACGCATATGGACCACTGGTGGGGCCGAATACCCTAAGCTCGATAATGCATCTATTGGCTTGGATGAAAAGGACTTGGAGTCATTGAGTGTGGCTGTCAAGCAGCGCATTGATGGACCCAAATAGACACTTAGGTCGATGACGGAACATATTATACAATGCAATATTAACTCGAATGTCTCACTTCTCTCGGTGTGTGTCTATGCTATCATCAGCAACCTGACGCAGCAACTTTCTGAATCTGAATCTACCCTACACCTTCAGAACCAGAGACCGCTCCTCTTAGTAGGGACAATTGCTGTCTCTTGTAAATTTTGTCATTGGGGCCAGCAACATATTCCATGGTATGCACGCCCAGGAGCCCAGATAAGTATTACTCATAGCCCATCCTTGATGGAAACCAAAATTTCGTCATTCAATCTCGCGCTAGAGGCGGGAGAGTCCCCGATCCACCTGCCATGTTACTTCATTGCTTTGTATGCCTTCAAAGGGGCTAGAGTAAGCGGCACACATCATCAGAATGCGGTTTAGTGGTGTCTTAGTTACATCGGCCTCTGGTCCCTACCTTGTTGAGTTGTGGTCTATGAGATGACATCTTCAGGAGGGGTTGGATCGTGGGTACTTAGAAACGCCATCAGCGCGCTGGGCCTATGTAGTGTTTCTCCATCATCTAGCACAAACTTTGGTTATCATGAGAATCATCATTGTGGGCGCCGGCATAGCCGGACTCTCGCTGGCCATTTCGCTGGCACAGTCCGGGCGCAAAGTCCGGCTTCTGGACTCTGCTACTCAACTGGCTGAGATTGGTGCCGGCATTCAAATGACGCCACAAGCAGTGAAATACTTGTTCGGATGGGGGCTCAAGGACGATATTCTAGCCGAATCTTTAGTCCCCTCGTGGATGCGTGTCAGGGATGCAAAGGATGGGAGTCTGCTGTGCGCAACGCGGCTTCATGAGTTCGAGAAGCAATACGGGGCTCCGTACATTGTTGTTCATCGCGCGGCGCTGCATGCCATCCTGCATCGACACGCTGTCCGGGCTGGCGCCGAGATCTTGCTAAATAGCCGGGTCGCCAAGTACGACTTTGAGAGCGGCGTAGTTCAGCTGCACAATGGTGAAAAGCTGGAGGCAGATCTCATACTTGCTGCAGATGGTAGGTCGACGTTTAGCAGTCGTCCAGTTCAACGCAGCTGCTTACTTAGTTACACGCTGACGTCAATCAGGGATCAACTCTTGCGCGCGATCACAACTTCTTCAGTCTCTTGATCCAGGTAGCCAGCCAACAGGATGGGCAGCATACAGACTGATGACTGAGGTTTCCAAGATCAAAGCCGACCCCGAGCTTGCAGATTTGGCCGACTTGGAAACATACAGCACCAACTTTTGGATTGCTGGTGACAAGTCATGCATGACATATCTGGTCAAGAACGCGACCATGCTCAACATTGTTCTATCACATCGTGATGATATTGACACGTCCAAGTTCTCGCAAGAGCAGTACAGCGATACAGTTGATGAACTCTTCAAGGATTTTGAACCCAGGTTCGTTGGTTTCCAAATTTCGCCTTCTTCTTCTTCCCTCGCCGAAACCAGAGTATGCCGCTAACACACATCGCTTGATGCAGGGTACGGCGACTTATTCAATTGGCTGTTCCAAAAACAGCAAACTATCCCGTGTATGCAGTGCCGCCTCTGCCACACTGGGCGCACTCTTCCGGCAAATTCACTCTCGTTGGCGATGCCTCGCATGCCATGGCATTTTATTTGTCCATGGGTGTAAGTCTTGCGGTGGAAGATGCTGTTTCACTTACCACGGCTCTGGACCTCGCATGCCCAGTCTCGGCTGCGGCAGACGAGTCTCGGGAAGCGCTTGATGCAGAGAATGTTCGACATGCGCTTCGCGTGTTTGAAACGGTGCGAAAGAGGAGGGCCGAGGCTGTTCAGGATGCCAGCCTCGATGCAGGTAACACACTTCACGTACCAGAGGGGAGGGAGCGAGAGTTGCTCTATGAGGCCCTGAGACGCGATAATGAGGACCCATCATTGAAGGTAAAATCGGATAAAGCGGAACAACAAGTTGGCTATAAATTCTCAAGTGGAATATCCAACAAGGCGACGAGGGATTGGTGCTATGGATATGATGCTATTGCGGACATAAAGACCAGTTGGACTCGCAGTGTAGAGAACTTGCCATGAAACAGGTCAAGCTTTGAAAGATGTAGGAGACAGACAGATGAGGCTACAAACAAATGTCGGGGCAGGAAATGGGGATGATTAGGTGTTCAGGTCGATACAGCAGTCTACCTTACTTAGTGCAGTACAAGAAAAGAGAGTTGACTCAACTGTGAGCGATGCAACACAGCCACGATTGTATACTCGGCATTTACACAAATTCGTCATAATGTCGCAGAATGAGTTGTACTGTTGTGCATAAAGACAAAGTACCCACTCTTTTATTGTTTGCTGACCGGTTGACCTTGACTTACCTGTTTGGGCAACCTGACTTGCCTATTAGAGCTAAGTGGGTGGCAGCCTTATTAATGCTTCAAGGATGCGTGGATCATGGATGTATCGTGTGTGCAATCGGGCAATGGGAGCCGAAACCAACGCGCGATCGCCCGTTGCCACGAGATGTGGAGGGTTCGTCTGGCATGGGGTCCGTTATGTGTCGGTCCTCCATGTCAAGTTTGGCTGTTTCATTCAGCCTTGGAGAGTCGGAGATATAATTAGATCATCAGTATCGCCTGAAGCATTCAGTAGTGATGCTTGAGATTGCTGGCGTCTCCATCCCAGACCTTGATAACTCGCTCCAGCATTCATGGACATGTAAGAGCTTTCTTATTAGAGAATCTTGTCTCAAATCACAGCAGAACACATCTAGTACTCTGGCATATCCAAACGACTCCACGGCTATCAAAAGCAAAACAGAAAATCCGCAGCAAGAAAACGGCTGTGGGATGATCTCAATTGCATGCATCCCAGCAGAACTAAGCCTTGGCGGAGTGGGGGTGGGGGTGGTAACATAATGACTCATAGTGAATCGATTTAGGTCCATCGCCCACTCGCAGATGAAGGGTAGGCGATGCGACGGCGCAGGGGGGTAGTCTTTTTAATGAATGAATGACTCTTTTGCTTGTGCTGCCGGAAGTGGTGGTGGCAGTCTTGATGATCCCCCTTGCTTTACTAGGAGTTGAAGGGTTAGGGTTGTTGACTTTCTACTCTGCGCATGGTACATGGCTTGCACTTTAGCGGGCAACTTGGCCCTGATTTTAGTGTGCATGTTACGGCGGACAAGTCTTGAACCCTTGCCAGCCCTGTGTCCTTGCATCTCTCTGCCTCTTTCACCTTCAAGTACTTACTTGGATCTTGATCCTGGCTGGCAGCTGGAGAACTCCAAGTAACAAAACGACAGCATACAAGACGTATGAGGCATGCATGCAATTCTGCTGAGCCTTGCCTCTTTCTTTAAATACTTCCTCATGTGTATCCATCATGTCAAGAAATCTTTCAAACCTTCAACAGCTATGATATTGACATTTACTTGCCTCTTTTCCTTTCTCTTTCTCTTTCTCTTTCCTCTCCTCCCCCCCTAATCAACATTCCCTAAACCCACCATGTTCCAGATCTTCAACTCATCCATGACCCCAACTGTGCGTCGGTTCGGTGGTCGTGGCCAAGGATCGGCGTCAACTACGGGCAGATCACGCTCAAAGGGCTTCAAGGCTTGCAATCGATGTCGTGTCTACCGCGTCAAGTGCGGCGAAAAGCCTTGCCAACCATGTCGGGACAATCATGTTCAATGCATTTGGCGCGATAGGCCCGTCGTGCCCTCTTCCCGCGGTGGATCTCGAAGCCCTTCAAGTACAGAATTGCCGTCAAACTCGTTCCAGGACAAACCTTCACAATCAAGAGCGGAGCTTGTTCCCCGTTCTGCTGGAGATCAACGTAGCGGGAGTGCTTCAACGTCGCCACCTACATCCTACAGCCAAGGAAACAATACACCTCCTCCTACCTCATTACGAACAGAATTGATGCAAAAGATTCACTTTCTTTTTCGAGACCTCAGACTTGACCCGGCTGGTGATGGCGAGCCTTCAAATCCGTTTCCCCCTCTACCTCAGGATATTCTAGGGACTAACAGTGCCGCCGACTGCCTCTTTTCCGCGGTACCGCTCAGTCTAGATCAACAATCCTATTTTGTCCGTCACTTCTGGACATCATGGGGGTCTTTGTTTCCCATAGTTACCGATGCGGAGATTCAGTCTCTCTTCATGATGGATTGGCAAGCTTTATTCGAGCACTGGACTATTAAAGGTGCAATGATCGATGGCATGACGGCCTTGGGTATTCAATGTGGCCATGCAGCCGGCGTAGGATCCCGAATGCTTGGCCTCGAAGGTGATGCTGGTTGTCAATATGGCTGGTACTACTTTACGCGCTGTCGCGATCGACTTCGAAACGAAGGCTCTCGGGTCACAGTCGATGCCATCCGCTGCTACATTCTTCTGGCATTATTCCAGCTCCAAGCCAACCAGGTTGAGGATGCCTACTACATGGTTGGTCTTGGAGTTCGTCGTGCTCACATGTCCAACTTGCACCTGGCACCACCAACGCATCTTTCATCCGAGGAATCAATCGGGCGGGTTCGTACGTGGTGGTTGTTGTATTGGCTCGACATCCACTGCGCCATACAACTGGACCGCCCTTCAGCGGTTCAACGATCTTCCATTAGTTGCCCTGTTCCGCCGAACCCAAGCGATGGCCTGTCATCTGCTGATGACTCGTTTGGGTGGGCGCCATGGAAAGGTTTCCACCCTTGGGCATACTCGTTCTTTCACTCCAAACTTACGCTTGCCATTGCCCAGGCGCTGGATGGTATGCCAAATATTAACTTTATAGATGAAGCAGACGCTGTGTCTATCCTTGAGCCGTCGGCGGAGCGACTATTTTTGTCGATAAAACATCTCGAAGCTTGGTTCGGTAGCCTCCTAGAGTATCTCTCAAACACCCGTGACATATATGGCAACAGCACCGTTATCCAAGAGGGCACAGAAATTACTTCAATACATACCATCACCAGCACACCAAGCAGCGTGGGGGTTGCGCTTACACTGGGCATCCCAGATTGGCTTCAGCGACAGCGTATCATGCTGGAGATCCAATACCACAATGCTTGTCTTTTGCTTCAACGACCATTCATCTTATGGTCGTCGAAAAATGGCCCAGTTTCAACTTCACCCAAGCCCAATCGCGCTCAACAACAAGCAGACTCTGCTATTGAGCATGCCACCGCCATCATATCAATACTGGACTCCACATACTCCAAATCGGATATTTTTGATGGACTACCCATGGCGTTTCAGGCTTTATGGAATGCCACCACAGCCATTACAGCACACATGCTGATTGATCCTCAAGGCGCGCAGACAGAACAACTCTCGCAGTCACTTTGCAGCGCACTTTCTATTCTAGACTCTCACTCCCGCACAAATCCCGATGCCGTGCAGATCTATCAATTCACCCACTCTCTTATATGCCGACTTCAGGATGCCACGGGGTTAATACTTCTCAGTTACACAACAAGCAGTCCAAATGATGAGGCAGACGTACTCTCAGCAACACTCAATAGCACTCCAAGTTATATGAATGGTGACTTGATGATACCCGGAATGCCTGAAGTTAGTCCCAACGACTTTGGAGTATTTGATACAGACTTATTTGACGAGATTCTTGGAGTACGTTATCTATAGTTAGCAGATATTATGAATACATTACCAACGTGTATCGTGTTCCGTCTTTCCATGTTGCCTGGCGTAACCTATTTGCAAATATGTCAAACTCAAAATTACAAATCAGCAGAAACTTGACCTTAACTATCAAGAAGGCGAAGCAGATCCCCAAACATGGCAGCAAGGCTTTCGTCCGCCCCATCCTTCTGCCATCCCTCCTTCATCGCTATTTCAGCGTCGACAAGGGAGCCTATCGATGAGCGAAGCGCCACTGTTGGCTCTGCAACTTGTCCCATGCGAAGGCCCGCTAGGATTTGTCTCAGGTGGGGGGCAGCTTTGACGCCCCCGCGATTTCCATAGGTGACGATTCCTGCAGGCTTTCCCTTCCATTCGAAGAAGAGATAATCCAGCGCGTTCTTGAGGCTGGCCGGTATGGACCAGTTATACTGCGGAGTGACAAAGACGAAGGCATCGTACCGGCGTACCAGGGCCGACCAGGCTCTCGTGTGCGCGTGGGCGTAATGGGGTGTTGGATCGTCTGCTGGCAGTTCACCTGGCACTTCTGGCTCGTCGTACAAAGGCAGATTCTGCTCTGCGAGGTCGAGAAGTTCGAGTTTGGCGGGCTCTCCTGTCTGTGGGACCGTCTCGAATACGCCCAAGACATGTTTGGCAACGAAAGGGTTGATGCGGTTGGGCCGCGTGCTGCAAATCACTACAGCGATGGTCCTTTGAGCCATTTTGAAAAGCGGCTAAATTTTTATTTGGAGATCCGAGGGGAATCTGGGGGGGGGGGGGGGGGGGGGGGGGGGAGGTCACAGAGAAGATAACCATGGGATTTTTTCCAAAGACTTCGTCGGTACGGATGTCTTTTAAAGAAATACTGATGGCTCTTGATCCCTTGCTCCTTCGGGGGTATCCGGGAAGCATCTTGGAAACCGGTTGCACCAGCACGGACCGTAAGACCCCTTGCTGCCAGAAGGAGTAATGGTCCCGCGTCCGAAAGGAGTAATTACAAGTAAGAAGAGCAGTTCTCGAAGTAGCAATGAACCATCCCGAGTTTTACAGATCGAACATATCGCTTATTTAATCTCAGAGGTTCTATTATTAGACCTAAAAGAGCATGCTACATCGAATAGACCGAGGTTCCATGTCCGATTCCGCGCAATCTCATCTGCTTTACCGGAGACAATCAGAATACCCCGAGGCCGAGGCCGAAGACGCGCTCGAGGTTAATGTCTGACCGTGAGGACTTTTGTGTTTTCCAACAATAATAATTCTGTACTAAGCTGCTCGTTAATCCAATGGGCGAATGAGAGATGGTTGTCTGCGTTGTGGTCTTGTGTGTCACTGGTGTATCCTATCAATATCACCCTCGTAGCAGTGTGGCAGCGAACGAGTTGAAGAGATAATGAAGATTAAACTACCGCAGGTCTAGTAATAACGCATACATATTCCATCTGTAGTTATCTATTTGTATACTAAAATGAACTAAAAATGTGAGATGCTCTAATGATTTTGTAGCGGCTGGGTGAAACCATTTTTGCCCTTCATTTAAATGAGATTGTCACCAAGGTATAGGCTGACAACCTCATACAGCAGCACCTATCACAAACCTAACAAAAGTAGATGCCCTACAATCCGCAATGATGATAAAAAAAATCCTATGCAAATAGAATGCTATGAAACATAGAGGCAAAAAGTAATCTCAAACGACACCTGCAGGATTCGAACCTGCGCGTGCGAACACAATGCCTTGGTAACCAACTCCGTTGATAGCAGGGCATCGCCTTAACCACTCGGCCAAAGTGTCTAACTTGAGTTGGAATAACCATGCAGTAATTGAGGTTATATTGCTTACGCCCAGACTCAATCTTGCTCCCTCTTACATGTAATTGATATTCTGAGGCTGTTCGACCAAAAGTTAACAGTAACGAAAAGAAACAGACAGTTCAGTAATGAGATAGCCAGCTGAGAATCATTCCAAGATCAAAGCCATTAATTGAGGGGTATTTATGCGTGTCGTCAAGCACTAGTCTTAGTTGTTGACATCCTAACATTCATCCTACAGCGTACATCATTCCTCCAAACCACCAGCTACCTAGGTAAGATCTACCAAGCAAAGGCTTATCAATTTGAAGCCTTCAGTATTCTTTCAAATTCTCTCTGAGTGCTATCCCAGACTCGATCCACCATGCCTTCTTTCCTGTACTTCTCCAAGAGCGCGACCACATTCTGAGATGGACCTTCACCATCCCAGTCAACTGTATACACGCCACTCGCCTTTTTTCCGTCAGTCCCTGCAGCGCTCTCAAGACCATTCTCCATAGGCACGCCATCACCTGCCTCAGCTTTCGAAGGATACATTCCCGATGTGCAAAGAAACGCATGTCTTTCTCCGCACTCGTCATTGTCCATGAATTTGTTGCGAAGCATGAACTTGAGGGAAAAGTTGAGAATTTGCAGCATCACTCCATCTTCCTTTCGTATGAGATTGGTATTGACTGATCCGGGCATGTTGTGAATGAAGGATACATCCGGCGCCTGTCGAGCCAACCCCTCCAGATATAGAGTCATGGCCGTACATAGATGCCCGCGGCTTGCGGCAAGCGACACTTTTCGCCCGGGGATGTCTTCGGGGTAAAGCGTCCCCTCTTTTGTACCGGCAAAGACAGATACGACTCGACGAAGGGATGGTGCTTGACTAAAAAGCGGTAGGAGATTGGTAGCCAGACGCATACGAGAGTAATAGCTTACTGCCATGATGTAGGGCAGTCCTTCGGCCGTTTCTTAAGCAAGGTCAACATCAGCATCTATACGTAGACGAAGTGCTCCACATATGTGGTATAGTACTTGCCTGAACCCATTCGAAGAGTCCCTTGACTCATGAACAGTAAATTAACCGCCGTCTCGCTCTCCTTGATCAAGGCAGATACTTTGTCCACGTTCTTGAGTAAGCTCAGATCCGTCTCCAGGAAGATGTACTCCCCTTCGTTATTCAGCGTCTTGAGATCCTTCTTTATTCGCTCTCCCGCTTCTCCCGAGCGACCAATAAAGTAGATTTTAGGATTTACAGCATGTTTGGCAAAAGACTTGAGGGCCAATTCACCAATACCAGAGGTTGCTCCGGCGAAAACGGCAACGAGCTTCGCAGGGAGCGAGGAGGCTACCCTGGAGTTGGAGGACTCGACTTGAGGGAGTGCCACCATTTTTGGGATAAGTAGCATGCAGTCAATAACACGAGTATAGGAGAGATACACTTTAAAGAATGGGAATGATGTGTTTGTTTTATGACCAGTTAGGGTGCCGAAAGGCGAACATTTATATCTTGATCATCAAACTCCCTTAGACGTATCAGTGGCATCCTGCCTCGATGATCCTTCGGGGTCGGATGAACCTCAAACCACACCGGGTTCATCCCCTGCAAATGCAATTGCCGATATCAAAGCTCAAACAGATTCGGCGGGCCGCAAAAGTCTATCTGGGGTCTTTCAATAGAAGCTTCTTGAATACGAAATTCGGTTAGCGTGTTGTGCATGATGCGGCGCCACCAGCATGCTAGCAAAGCGTCAACGACGACTCGGTTCATACGTTCAGCCGAAGACCCGTTCCATTACAGCTCCTAGGCAGATGGTTTATTACGTATATTATAATGTAGTAAAAATGAAAAGCATCACTAATCCAGAAAATCATCAATGGTCTCCCGTTATCTGTACGGGTAGTGCGTAGGCATAGTTACCAAGGCACTAGACAACACGAACTGCAGTAGTCCGCTTTGTTTTAGGGTTAGCTCCTATAGTGGTGAACTGTCGTATGGCTTCTCACTACAAACTCCAAATAAAGCCATCGCCGCACTGTTCAATGAGACGTGATGATGAAGAGTAAAAATAATAGTCGAAAAGTCCAAAAAGAGAGTTGGTCGATCCAGCCAGGACTCGAACCTGGAGCCTCTGCCACCGGAAAGCAACGCGCTGCCATTGCGCCACTAGACCGTCATGCCTCAATACACAGGTATCTTGGATCATGAGGGGCATAGGTCACGGATAGAAGCTGAGCATTAAAGAACCTACGTGCATGGAGATTTTATTTGCAATAGCAGAAATTAATGAGCATTTTGACCTGTATAGGATAGATAATTGCTGCGGTGAAAACGTGATGATTTAAGATAAAAGTCTCCTCGATATCTTCACCATCACAGTCCCTGGTTGATAATGCCAAGCCTTAATGCGTTGCTTTATTAGTGACATTATGCCCACGGTCTAGAAGAAAATATTATTGGCCCTTGCCATACATTAAAACCGATATATCGCCCCCCATTCTTCGCTTAAAGAAACATCCAAGCTGTGAGCAATCCAGCAACAATCACTGTCCATGGAGTCGTGAAGTCGTTACCCATAGAAGGGGTGAGAGGATGGGTTGCGCTCCCGTTTTGACCCACGCTTCCGTTTTGGTGACCTACGCGTATGAGTTCACAAGAAAACATTTAATCACACTGTGACCCTTGCTCACCGATGCGAGAGATGAGTTCGTCACCGAGGCCGGAGATACTCTGAGCGAACTCGTCGTAGCTCTTGGCTTTCCAGTTGGCGTTACGTCCAGGGGCGGCGTCCTGGCCGGTGAAGGCAATGAATAGCACATCGTTCGCGTCATGACCTTGGTTGCCGTTGATATCGTCGGTTCCGTAGCAAGCGGTTCCAATGGAAATGGCGGCCTCACCGGCCATGGGCTCATCGCCGTCACCACCATTGCTGTCACCCCAGATACCGTAGACCTAAAGAAAGGAAAGAAAATGTGAGTGTTTGGGACAAATATTGTGGAAGCGGAGTATTCTACCAGCTTATCGCCGCAGACGACAGCCATCAAACTCAGGGGCTCAATGCCGTGGGCCTGCGGGCTGAAGGTGGGCCAACCCTTGCGGCCATCTGCCTCATTACCGAACACGATGTAGCCGTGAATGAAGGGGTCAATCCCCTGTATACCATACTGCTTAACCATATCGTCAAAGGTAGCCTGGTTTTGCGTATCGGTAGAGCTTTTGCAACGGCCATCATCAGCGGGGCCATGCTGAACGCCATCGCAGTCGGTGTCAATGTTTGTCAACTCGCCGTTCTTGCCCTGAAAGTAAATGATGCCGTAGTCCTCGAGGTGATCACCGCAATAAGAGGTAGCTACAAGAAAGAAGAGTCAATATGGAGAGTCTCAATCGACTCATCTTCTGGGAGTAATCTGCTTACTGCCATCATCGTGATCCTTGCTGTGGAAACCGGTAGCAAGAACATTCTTGCACTCCCTTTGAGCTACGATACGGTCACGAAGAGCCTTGACGTTGTCAGGAATGTCACGGGCCGCTGTGAGAGCAAGAAGGGAGGCGATAATAGTGAATCGAAGGGAAGCCATGGTCGTTAAAGTATAGCGTTTCTAAACGAGTGTGTCTGGAGGAATTGGTTGATAGAATGTATGTGATTGGAATGTTTTGAGAATACAGCATCTAAACTGGAATGGAGAGTGTTTTTATATACGGCGTGCGGCATCAAAAGGAATTGGATGCCATCACCTTTAACCCACATGTGTCATGCAAGTAGTTAAGACAACATTGCTTGTCATGTCTTAGCTAGCGCTCGTCCGTTAACGGAATCCGGCCGAATGTACTCTATATCTTGAATCAATTGCTTGCAGTAAGATATGTCCATGTGCCTATGTTGCCTCACCCGATTCTGAGGCCAACTGAATGGCGGAGGAATAAGATGAGACATCCTTATTCGTTTTCTGGTCTAAGCCTGTCACTTTGCATCGCCAATATGGGACATGGCGCAGAGTCTCGAACATTTGGATGTGCCTAGTTGTACCATTAATGTCTTGTTCCCCCAGTATATAGCAAAAGGGATGGTAATTTGGTAAGAGGGCTAGGCTATAATCCAGAGGTAGAAATGTTCTAGGTATGGCCATGCAACATTAACATACGCCATGTAACAGCATCATTGTTCTCTGGCATGTGGAATTCATATCTCGCCCGGAAATTTTATTTGATAGCCAGTCTTTTATTTAGTGACATGGAAATTCTTGAGACCGTTTGTTTGCCAAACACTGCCTCGCTTTACTGTTCAAATTCTTGGCTGTAATGCTAGGAGAAGTAATAAGATTGAGTGTTATAACTCCACCTCGAGAATGCGCACGACCCGAATGGTGGCAGGATGAGACTTGGACGTGCTAACCGTCGGTAAACTAACCGGATTGGAACGCATTGGGATGGCCTTTAGGAGATGGTAGTTGTGAATCACTTGCACTCATCATGCCTCATCGCTTTGATCCACACTAGCCGGAGCGATTTGAACCTATCAGATGTTCGGTAGTAGCCTAGCATAAATAAAGTAATCTTTGATGGTCGGCATCTTCCAGGGAACAGGCCCATATACAATACCCGTGGCTTAGACCGGTAAGATTGACCAAAGGGAGAATGGGTTAGCCAACAAGGATCGTCATTTGTATGGTTCTTTCGCGGCAGGCAGCTTCATGGGCTCAGTCACCATATGGCAGGAAAGTATGGGGAACCTGTAATGCTGACTTTGCTGATCTTTATACTCATTGGTAAACAGGAAGAATACACATCCAGTTCTGCATATGCCCACCAACAGGATCGTCGAATAAAGGACATTCTACCGTCCAACTGCATGTATCCTAATATGTGCTGTATGTCGCTCGCTGATGTTCAGGGATAAACTATCTGGATGGGCGTAATGAACTCAAGTGCCAGTGATAAGTCACAAGCATAATAACCAGATTCATGACTCGCCCCTTTGAACCGTCGATTGGTGGCGGCCGCCACCGGAAAACCCCAACCCATATGATTGATCGATCACTAATCTCGAGCAGGCAGTTTATTGGTGGGTTTTGCTCTTCATTTAATCCGACGTTCCGAAATAAGAGTTTCGCAGCTGTGTTTAAGGAACAATACAAGTCTGAGAGAATCTGCTCAGGTTTATAGAGAAATATATGGTGATACGTCCGGCCTAATAGCCTCACAAAGTGATAGGATAATTGCCATCATGTCACTCATGACACTTCGAGGGCGACTACCATGTTTTATTGCTCGCTTAGGGTATTAGCAACTACTCACACATCCCGTCTAAGCACTTACGTCGATGCTTATAGCGATAAAGCTTTCTTGCCGCTGATGTTGTCTATTAAGGCGCATTATCCGTGCCGAGAGTACTAATGATACATCGTAGATCTTACACCAGCTATCACACGATGCATCTAGCCCTTTTCCATGCAAAGGCAAATCCGACTGCAATAGCTCCAGCACCAACAGCCCACGACAAAAGGACTTTTGATGCCCTGACATAGGTATCTCTTCTGTGAAATTCGAGTCGCTCTCTGAGCCATTCTTTCTCATTCTTCCTTGGATACTCGACATCTGGCACTGGTTTCCCGAGGAATTTGCAAAGCGGCTCCCATCCATCACCCAGCTTGTAGATCAATAATCGGTCAGCTGGTACCGTCTCCTGAATATGGCGGTGGTGCTCATCATAAATCCGGCGTGCATTTTTGCGCACCTCATCAGCCCCATTTGCCTGAAAGAGACCGAGCATGAGTTTCTTCGAAACGGGGAGAATTGTCTGGACGCCACGCCAACGTAGAACGTATTCCCTTAGAAACCATTCCAACGGATCGTTCCACATCATATGGATAAGAGATTCGTCAAGGCTCCTGTACCATTGATCAAAGTCCCGAATGGTAAGGACTACTTTGGTGTCTGGGTAGATTTTGAGGAGCTGCGGAGCAAAGATGCCGCCCACGTCCGTGGTCGCCTCAGCAGAATCATACAGCCTTTCCCAATCCTCCAGGGAAAATTCTTTTTCGGAATAGCTGGGCAGAGAAGAAAATGTCGCGTCACAAGCGCTGCTCAGTATCGTCCACTGTGAGTTGTCCATGTTTAGGCCATGGCGAACGTTTTTATAGCCCAGGATCGAGAGTGCCGTTGCCATAGACATGGAGCCTGTACGCGGAAGGCCCAATGAAAGTATTTTCATAGAGGGCTTTTTGTCCTGAATTTCCGCAGAGGCCATGATAATGTGGTAACACAGAGTAACAGGAAAGAGTAGGTGTTGGTAGAGAGGATGAAATGGTAATGGGAAGAAAAAGATAACATTGGCGACCTGCTTCAAGACTTGCTGCTTTAATACTCTAAACATCCCCTGGATTAAATCTCATTTAGACACAACTAGGACACGCCCCTGTAACACAGCCCGCAGTGTGTTCTTGTCATTAGTATTGCGGGTACAATGTTTCAGAGAGATATGTCAGCTCGTTACTGACTGTTGGGTGACCGGGTGCGCATAATACCAACATGGGGGATGGTAATTCTGTTGCCTCAAAATTGGCCAATATCGGTGGTTGGTAAGGAGCTGTCTCTGCCAAACACTAGAGTTGTTCGTTCTATATTCTTTCTTGCTGCTCATACAGATACATGCTTACTCGAAATCCTACATTTCCAATATCTCTTCAACTCGTAAAAAAAAATACGGCAAAAGTGGTTCGAATGTCTCGGCGCCTATTTCTCAAATCATGCTTAGTGTTGTATCTGAGATTCAAATGAGGCAACTGAAAACCCACACAGCGTGTCGCCAGCCGTGACCAGCCACGAGCTTCCTTATACTGGTGTCTCATAAACTCCACTCTCGCTGGGCAAGCCGCCCCATATTCATTTCTTGAGGTCCCTGATTCTGACACCTTGGACTTGACGCATCTGAGTCAACTTTCAGCTGTCCAACGTCTGAACAACGGAGCATGGAAGAAAAAACCCTAATGTTGCCTCATGAATATAGGATATAATAAACAGGATGGGAATGATAAGCAATGAAGGGAGTACCATGAGTGATTAGAGAATTAGCACCTACAACCCGAAATAATCTCCAGCGAGCACAGAAATCATGTCTTCTGTCCACTTTGATGGTAATGCAACTTTCTCCAGCTCAAAAAGATAGCCATTAGAGTATGTGATAATTGGTGTTTCCTTTCTCGTCTTGACAATGGGAGGGATCTCACTCAAGAGCTGTCGGTCTCCCTATCGGGTGCCATGATGTAGGATTCAATACCAATTCACTGACTTAAACGAAGCTCACGGGTAGGTGTATAGACTTGGGAGAAATTGTACGCGATTGGCTTGACCAGAGGTAAAAGTCGTAAGAGGTGGTATGGGGTCATAAAATCCAAGTTGAATGGTGATTAAGAAAAAAAGAGTCAGAAACAAAAATAGTTATTAAATGTAGAAGAAAGTTAAACATAAAAGAGATCACCAGAAACACCATACAGGATCGTTTACCGTATTCAGCATTCCATTGTCTGTTTTCGCGCCTTGGCATCTTACTAAGCCAGTATCAGGGCATGGGTTCAGGAACTGAAATAAAGCAAGATTGAATGATAGATTAAAAGCTCAACCTTTACTTTTTGGGGTAGACGATGGAAGTGTCAGGCCTACGTCATGCAAGTGGGTGGGGGTGCCTTACTCAATTCATCCATCCCATCATTTACTCGTAGTTGTGTCACAAGTGAGGCAGATGAGATGTTTACATGAGTTGCCGCGGAGCTAAACTCCAGAAGTTATAATGAGCATCAGTATGAAAATTAAGGATTAGAAAATGCAGAGAAAAGAAAAACATGAAATAAATGAATATAGGCATAGGAACAATGCTCAAAAATGATTCATGGAAGCTAAGCTATGGATTCGATTTGATGGATTGGAGATGCTTGGTTACGTCATTATCTATCCAATAGATTAGAGCCTCCATTACTACGGTTACAGTGGTTCAAGTCTCCTGTCCCGCTATGGATTTGGGGGGTTACAGCGGCTGCAGGCCACTAACAGAGCCTCGTTACAACAGCCTGGTTGCGGCACACACCCCGCCAACATGCATGAAACCCAACAAGAGCCACCTCGCATTTGACCCATGGTGGAAGATACCGAACCACAATCACCAACCTACCTACACACCGACATGACGAACAAGGTGTAGGCAACTGTTCACTGCGTGTCTTAAGATACCACATTGCCCATCACTATACGCACTCACATTTGATGAAGATGATATTCTTTGAGTAAACGGAACCATTGACACCCCGCCAGCAACCATTCAATGCCTTGTCCGCCTGGCAGTGACCGGTCCTTTGGGCCGCAAGTCGACTCTCGATGTCGAGAGTTTGACTTTACGCTCCAATTTCAAGACATTTTCTTCATCTGTGTTCCATCCGCATTGTTCATCTTTCTATCAATATGGCAGACCTTGAATCTCCTCTGGAAACCAGCTGCATTTTCTACCCGCTCCAGGATCCTTAGAGCAAGCAAACTGGTCCGTCTCCCATATCCCACATCTTTGCTTACAGATGGGTTAACTGTATCTATTAGATCACATTCACTCTGCTAATTGCTTCACAAGTCGCATTTCTTTTTCGGCGTATTCATAACCATGCACTCAAGACACATATATCACTTGTCGCCGACATATTGGCCCCCATAGCTACGACGGCTGCAACGGCACTGTCCATGGTTACTCACAAACGCTCACTCCGTCCATCCACACTCCTTGGCCTATATCTGCCGCTTTCTTTGATCCTTGACATTTCTCGAACGCGCACACTATGGCTTCTCGACAAGGGCAGTCGCGAAGCGGCTCTCATGACCGTTACGCTGGGATTGACACTGGTAGCATTCATCCTCGAATCAATTGAAGAGCGGAAAGGCTTGAACCTTGGTGCACCGGAGGAATTCAGTGGCATCTGGACCAGAACCGCTTTTACTTGGTTAATCCCTACGCTTCGAAGAGGCTACGCCAGAATCATCTCTTTGGACGACCTCCCCAGTCTCGACAGGAAGCTTGAAAGCAGAGTATTGCACAGACAGCTTGTGTTTGCGTGGTCCAAGTGTATGAATACTCACAAATATTCTTCTGCTTATATATACACATTCTAACGCTTTAGGTTCCATCAGACGATCACCGACATCGCCATAGTCTGCTGCGGGCAAGCTTCCGTGGCTATGCCACTTCTCTCCTATCCGCTGTAATCCCCCGACTGTGCGTGACAGCCTTTACTTTTGCGCAGCCATTTCTTATCAACACGACAATAAAATTTATTAGTCAGAAGCACCCTGATATTAATCATGGAAAGGGTCTTGTGGCTGCTTGGGCTTTGGTATACGTAGGCCTAGCGGTAAGTGGACTATTTGGATATAGATGAGGGTCATATTCTAACACAATTCAACTAGGTTTCTCATTCTGTATACAAGTATCAGACCTCACGCTTCATCTCCCGTGTGCGCGGCGGTCTCATTGCACTTGTCTACCAACGATGCCTGGAAGTTCGAGCTGTAGATGCAGGAGATATCACTGCTGTCACATTGATGGGTACCGACATAGATCGCATTGCAAGCTCGCTGAGAGGGCTTCATGAGACGTGGGGTGCGCTCCTCGATATTGGTATTGCTTGCTGGCTTCTTGAGCGACAGCTTTTCCTGGCATGTCTCGCCCCGATTATTCTCGTCGTCGGTAAGTGGCTGGTATCATATCATTGCATGGCCCTTTCATTAACTTACATCTTCAATTTTAGTATTCGTCGGTGAGACTTCTCAGATCTCACTCTCAAGCCGAAAGGCACAGAGAGAGTGGATTGAGAGTATTCAGGAGCGACTTCGGGCTACCAGTGCACTATTGGGAGACATCAAGGCCATAAAGATGCTTGGTCTCTCGCGAATAACCTCAAACATTCTGACCAAGCTCCGCGTTGATGAGGTTAATACTTCAAAATCTTTCAGAAAGCTTCTTATTGCTACTGTGGTTCTCTGTATGCATGGCCTTTATTCCTTGACTTTAAGATAGTGTGCTGACCATCATATCCAGCACTTTCACCAATTACTCTGGCCCCTGTTGTAACCTTTGCTATATATGTTCTCATGTCTGTATACTGGATTCATGGCTCATTGTTGACGGCTCAGGCTTTCACCTCTCTCGCCTTGATCACGCTTTTGACAACACCAGTCATCATCTTCATTCAAGTCATGCCAATGGTTGTGCAGTCCGTGAGCAGCTTTGATCGAATTCAGGAATACTGTAATTACAGTCCGGAACCTATCGATGACGGCAGGGGTAAAAGTGGATTGGTGGAACTCCGTGCTGAATCCGAGATCCATCTACTTGCTGAAGATGAGGACGCTGAGTCCTCTATATTGCTGCCAAGTCACGCCATCGCATTGCACAACCAGAGCTTCGGGTGGGATAAAACTAGCCCCCCTGTGCTCAAAAACATCGAAGTCGTGATCAAAGAAGAAATTGTTACTGCAATTATTGGGCCAGTGGGGAGTGGTAAATCGGCTCTCTTGAACAGTATTCTTGGCGAAATGGTTTCAAAATCTGCTTTATCTAGGCCATCCACAGCAGTTCAGAAGGCTACTGAGCAAATGGCATACTGCTCCCAAGAGCCTTGGCTTGAAAATGCGACGATTCGGCAGAACATTACCAGCATCTCACCCTATAACAAGAAATGGTATGATGAGGTTGTTGCCTCTTGCGGGCTCGATGCCGATCTCAGACAACTACCGCGAGGTGATCAAACACGAATCGGCAGCAGGGGTCTTAATCTCAGTGGCGGTCAAAAACAACGTATTGTAAGCTATAAGGCTATGGTATGGACGTGCTTTGGATGAAATCATGCTAATACAAGCGGTGTATTTGCAGGCTTTGGCACGAGCCGTTTATTCCAAACGCAGAATCGTTATTCTTGATGATGTTTTCAGTGGCATGGATGCTCATACGACTGATGTGGTTGCTACTCGTCTTATTGGGAGGGATGGCCTCTTCCGCAAGCTTCATATGACTGTTGTATTAGCCACTCATAATCGTATGTTAACCCACCTGCCCAAATGGCAAGCATCGATGTTAACGATATAGGCAAAATTATGGCACTCTCGGATGAAATGATCGTTCTTGAAGACGGCAAAATTACCGCTCACGACATCCCGGCAAAGCTGCTCAAAAACAATGGTTACGTTGGCAAAATTGGTCTTCAGCTGCTTTTTAACGGCAATGGAGTTGAAGAGGTCCCCGAAGTTCAGATAGTTTCTGACACCCAAGGGAGATTCGACATGGCTGCCGATGCAGCCGTTGAGATGGCTGAAGAACTGGATGACGAACATACCGATATGCAACGCAAAAAAGGGGAATTATCAGTCTACACATACTATCTTAGGAATGCAGGTTGGACCTCTGTGATACTGTACACTATTGCAGTTATAGGATGGATCGTCTGCATGGAATTCTCCAGTGAGCTACACACCTCTTCTTCTTGGACATAATGACTAAATGCGATTATAGCGATATGGATCAAGTGGTGGTCTGCAGCAAATACAGTAGAGCCAAACAAGGATGTCTGGATGTACTTGGGCGTTTATGTCCTGCTCGGCATCGTCAGCAGCCTGAGTGCTTTAGTAGCAGCATGGTGAGCCAGAGCATACAGGTGTTGGTAGGTAGCATTACTTACATTATCCAGGGTCGCGTTTATGTCCATTATTTCCCGTTCAGCGACCCAACTACACTCTATTCTTTTACAATCAACGCTCAAGTAAGTTTAGCTTGGGATATGATGAAAGTATAGAGGCTGAAATTAAAACTAGAGCGCCCTTTCGATACTTTGCCGCAACAGATATTGGTGAGCTCATCAATAGGTAAGCCCTCGATTCCTGTATTACGTACTTGAGGATGATTCTTACACACATATAGATTCAGTCGAGACATGGAGCTCATAGATATGGAGCTGCCTCGTAATTTGGTGAATTACTCCTCAAGTTTGTATACCCCCATCTCATGTGTAAAAGTCATAACCTAATCTCTTGGCAGCGGTGGTCTCATGCATCACCAAAGTTGTAATTTTGGCTGTGTTCTCCAAGTATCTCGGTGTCACAATTCCCATTTTCGCCATTGTTGTGTATTTCCTCCAGAGCTTCTACCTCCAAACATCCCGACAGGTCCGGCTCTTGGTGATTGAGGCTCAGGCGCCGCTCTTCACTCACTTTGGAGAATCAGTCACGGGCGCCGCAACGATCCGTGCCTTTGGCTGGAAGTCATACCATCAGGAGCGAAATTACCGCCTCACAGACTCGTCACAGCGGCCCGTCTATCTACAGAGCTGTATACAGAGCTGGCTCAGTTTTGTACTGGAGTTGATGGTCGCTGTGCTTGCTGTCTTATTAGTGGGCACAGTTCTCATCTGGCGAGATAAATTCAGCCCTGGAAGCGTCGGTGTGAGCTTGGTCACTGTTGTTGGGTTCAGTGAAGTATTGGTGCGTCTTCTTGAGACTTGGACGACGCTAGAGCCAAGTATTGGAGCTGTGGCTAGGGTCAAGCATTTCGCTGCGGAGACTGAATCCGAAGAGAGAAATGAGAAGGGGGCGTACGTCGCCGCAAATTGGCCACAAGCTGGTGCAGTTGAGTTTTCTAATTTGTTTGCCGCATATGAGTAGGTTGCTAGTGAATTACGTGATGAGCTGATTAACTAACAAATCTGCAGCTCGAAACCAGGCTCGAAACCAGTGCTCAAGAACGTCTCTCTATCGATTCAAGCTGGTCAGCATGTTGCTGTTTGTGGTCGCACTGGGAGCGGCAAGACATCGCTCATCCTTTCCCTCTTGCAGATGATTGATACTGTGGAGGGCACAATCACCATCGACAGAGTTGACCTTTCTACACTTGCATGCAGAGAGGTACGCTCCCATATTAATGTGGTGCCCCAGGACCCTCTCCTCATACCAGGAACTGTTCGCTTCAACATCGATCCATACTCAGCTTCTTGGGATGACGAGATCATCCGTGTGCTGGAAAGAGTAAGGCTTTGGGGCATTGTACAAGAGCAAGGTGGACTTGACAAGGAAATTGACACCAGTGCCTGGTCCTTCGGTCAGAGGCAGCTTCTTTGTTTCGCGAGAGCTATGGTAAGGAGGTGCAAGATTCTGGTCCTCGACGAAGCCATGAGCAGGTAAGTTCATGCCATTCATTAATACTGATTCACGTGCATAGCCTAACAATATTTCAGTGTGGATAGCGAGACAGAGGCGATCATGCAAGAAATTGTCGACAATGAGTTCAAGGGATGCACTGTTATTTCCGTCATACACCAACTGGAACACATTCGATCCTATGACAAGGCTGCGCTTTTTGGAAATGGTGAGCTGTTGGAGTTTGACGATCCTAAGAAATTGATGTCTGAAAAGAGCCAGCTAGCAGAGCTGCATCGGCTGCATTCAAGTTAATGTATCTACTAATGAAAACAAAATGGAACTTCAATCATAAGACATATTTGACGACATTTCTTAGGAATCATGGAAATCATATACACTTCTGGGGTGTTACAAATCATGGTGACTTAACTCTCTCTTATTCCTAGCATAGTGAGATGGTGAAGCAAACGTAACAATATTGATTCATAACTACCAATAAACAGAACTCTTGCGCTGTAAGCCGTGTAGCAACTCACGGTAGTAACAGGCCAAGATTCCACATCGGATGGCATTCCTCAAGTATACAGGGCGTTGAAAGAATCCTAGTAGTCTGCGGAAACACAAACAAACGACAGAAACAACACAAGTCCTCCGCCACCCATCATATTAACAAGCATTTATGTAGACTTCCTACCACCCAACTGGGGGATCATCTTCAGCCTCCAGCGTAGCGTCAATCATGTTGCTAAGTCCATCATCATGCTCCCTCTCCGTCACATAGCCCAAATCAACCAGCCTCTGGGAAGCTGCTGTCACCCAATTGTGGCAGTTAAATTCAGGGTCATCATTCCGGACTCTGATCCCCTTCATCATGTCAATCAGTTGACTGGAGGTCATGGTCTTTCTGGTCTCTGCGAGTAGGATCTTCTTGGCGAATCGTGCGGTCGCGGTAGGGTCACGGTTCTGTGACCATTCAAACGTGAAGTCGTACATGGCGCCAGTCACATGAAAGTAGTAATGTGAACCGCCCCGAACAGGCTTGAACCAGAGACCAGTGTGTCGGAACTTCTGGTAATCGGGCGTTTGCCTGTGTACAACTATATACACAATGTATTGGTCCGCCATCGCGATATCTATGTCAAATTAGCCCGTCGTCGTTGAGTATCCTTGAAATGTTTAACCAACCTTCAAGGAGATAGCGAGATGAATGTTCTTTTTCAATAAGATGAACAATTCCGTGAACCAGGGCGTCTTTTTAAGCAAGTATGGTATGAAGTTGGTGAACTGAATCAAGTAGGCTTGTTCTTGAGGGCCGGGGGCACATATATATAGTAAATGAGGCCCTCAACACCACGACCTTGCCCCCTCGCCCCCTCCAAGACCTTCCGCCCCCAGGCCTCCACCTCCGACTCGTTCCTCGAGTGCAAGCGCGACAAGCGCATCATCAAGCACTTCTCCTTCCTCTCCCGTATCGCCTCTTCCTCGGGCGTGTTCAAGTCCAAGAAGCGCTCGCGCCAGGCCAGGGAACAAGCTGGCCGCCACGCTCGACGGCGCCCAGATGAGCCAAAGCTCCCCAGATTCACACCAACAACATCCACACCGCTCCATGCTTATCCATCATATCAATAAACAATTCCTCGTCTATTTTCATGCCAGTTATATTTGTCGAAACCCAACCTTAGACCGAAAGCCTTAGGTCTGAAATGCTGCGGCCATCAAAGACAGTTGATGGTTTGGCTAACATGACTGTGCTGTTGGTCGTGATTAGCGTCAGAAATGGGCGCGTACCCGTACTCGTTTGCCTCAAGACGAACATTTATTGGTAGAGGATTAACACGGACCACGTTATTGTATGTTGGTTGCGATATCACCAACGTTCAAATGAGAGACACATGATTCAATTGGCAGGTAATTGCTTTAACTCAGTGGCAGTGAGGCAGAACCAGTAGAGTATCGTATCACTTTGCAAAGGGCATGTTGGCGCTTGCAACTAAGTCGCCCAAATTGAGCCTTTTCAAGCGACATCATTTCTAAGCGTCTAAAAATAGAATCTTCATGCTCTTATTTCTCGGATCATACGGTTATTCCTGTGAATTAAGCGCCCTCGTCACACACGTACTATTATCATCGATCGCCGTTTCGCAGATGCTCAGTTGGCTATCCCATGCTCTTGGGGTGAGCTGAATTGTATCCCAAGACTCCACAGTCCGAATGATGATAAATGCAATTCATAACTCGGTGATGTTCAAAAATTCAGGCCAAGCTGCAAATCGACTAAGGATATTGCCATCTGGCCAGTGCCATATAGTCTACCAGTTCATCAGGATACTGCTGGGGGAAAATCTTGTCTGTATAGCACCACCAATCCCCATCCCTACTGCCAGAGCGTTGGAAAAACTTAACATATTCCCAATACTCTGGGTACCATCCGCCATCCTCCCAATCTATCAAACCTGTAATCTTGCCATCCTGGACAATGATGTTTCTTGGTGCCAAATCACAATGTGTGAAAACAATGCGGTGATCAGTGCGCAAGCGTTTACTGAACGCGGCATGTATGGCGGGAGGGCCTTTCTCGTGTATGTTGGAGAGAAGAAAGGTGTTGAAAGCAGTTTCATCAGAGCAAATCGGCGACTGGTATGTCTGATATAGCCGAGTATCTCGAATCTCTTTGCCATCACAGGCGCCGATCATATTTGGCGGGGGCGGTATAGATCTCATCGTTTCAAGGATTCCGTGCAACTGTTGGCAGATATCCTCCTTCTGATCAATCGACATGTCTGGCCAGAGTTTTTCAAGAGTCGTCCCTGAAACATAATCCATGTGAATGTGATTTTTGCCGTCTGGTGTAGTTTCAGTCTTGTGTACATGGGGGACAGGCAAACCTGCCTCTTCTGCAACTCGAAGAGCGTCTGCCTCCCCCAGGTTGATTCTTTTGCCCGTTTTGTGAACAATATTGCCGGGATGAAGCGTGACTTGACGAGCAAATAGCTTGTGCAAAATCGATACTCCTGAAACCAAGAGTCAACGATATTGCATGTCCACCAGAATAAAAGTTCTCACCTTCCTCGAGCTCTTCCTCAGGCTCGCTCTCATCGGATTCCCTGGCCATTCCTTTTCTCCTCCTTGCCTCTCGGAGTCTCTTCTTGTACTGAGCAATGGATGGATCCTTGCCCATATTTGACGATGCATTTGTACCGGCCTGAGCCGATGTCTCCAGTCCCGCCATTTCCCCTCCCCTTTGTAGGTAGCTTCCGGATGCAGATGAGAGATGCAATAAAACTTAGATTTCAATTTTGAGGTTCAATATCAAGTTGGCGTGAGTAAGTGAGGCTTCTGGGTCAAGCTGCGCTGGGGGAGAAGGAAAGGGATAGTGGTAGGGACGAGGGCGGCAGGCGCGGGGTGACACGGTGGGAAGCCATAGCGCGCTGCACTAAGCACTGCACCACCAAGAGCAGCACCTGCAACCAACCAAACACTCAAGCAGCCAACCAACAACCACCAGTAGGTAAAACATCCGCAAGCAGAATTGAAGGTTTCGTTTCCAGACAGGCCTAAAGCTCATGTGAGAAGCGCTTCGGTTGGGACATGGTACTCCGATCATAAAGTGGGCGCTTGCAGAAATGATCTGGGCGGATACCACATTGTTTTCAGCATCCATCCAGGTAACTCTCCAACCCGCTTAGCAGAGCGATGCAAGGCTCCAATTGGTATAATTAAGTCTTGAGTAACAAGTAAATGTCATGGCAGTTTTGCATATTGAGTTTTTGTAAATGGTCATTTCGATCAATCCCCAATAAACCAATATCAGAATAAGGGAATAAAAAAGACAAATACCAGGATGAAGCTAGTAAATTCAGGGTCCTCAAGCCGCAGCAGCATCATTGACGTCACTGTCCAAGAGAGCATCTCATCTTCCCCAGCCAAGGTACGTATATCTACGTACGTAAAAAAATGGTCAATTGCTGTTTCCAGTTTCTCTCGCTTGATCTTTGGCATGCGTCATCATTCCATAATGGTTTTTTGACATTTTAATTGACTTGACGTTTCCTTTAAAAGACGATACGATCCATCTTAAACTTCCTCCAATCCTCATTCACAGTTTCACCGTGCAACCACTACAACCACACACACTTCCGTTCTCAACCTCATCTCATTCCCTTGTGTCCATATTCAATACCTTTCCTTGTACGCTTTCCTACCAAGATTCCTCCTACCCAACATCATGATCTCAGCAAGACCAGCAGCGAGATTGGCAGCCTCTCGAGGCGTTCGCTCCCTCAACATCCCCAAGCGCCAGATTCGCTTCCAGTCATCATCGACATCTTCATCCACAGGGAGCTCTGCCTTTAGTAACTCCCCTCTCGCAGCAGGCATTGCTGGTGGTATCGCTGGTGCAGGATTATTCTACGGCATCTACACATTTACACCGGCTGGTCGAACAGCCAGCAAGTTGAATAAGACTCTGTTCGAGGCCAACAAGAAATACGAAGAGGCGGCCAAAAAGCTTCAAGAAAACACTCCAACTTCTGATCAGGCCATCAACTCCATCAAGCAATTTGCTTACTCGTATGTTGGCTGGGTCCCTGGTGGCCGTGCCTATGTCGACGCTGCTTTCAAAGATTGGGAGACTGTTCGCCAAAACCACAGTGAAGAAGCCGACAAGATCATTGGTGATGCATACAAGCAGCTGCAAGAAGTTTCAAAGTCTGGCCTTAGCGTCGAGACAGCTTCCAAGGCATACGAAGTGCTTGCCGACGTAGCCAAGAAAATCGCCAACCTCGCTGGCGACGCTCTCTCAGACATTGTCGATAATCACCCCCAGGTCAAGGAGAAGCTCGGAGTCAACATCGATCAGCTCAAGCAATTGGGTGAACAGTATGGCCCTGAAGCGAAGAAGCAAGTCGACGAGACATGGAGTCAGATCAAGGATGTCCTTAGTGGCGGCCTGAGTGCTTCCAACCTGGACAAGGCACGCAAGCTCATTGAGGAGAAGGTGCAGCAAGTCAAGAAGCTCGGTGACGAGGCATGGAAGAAGGGTCTTGAGGAGGCCAAGCCATACCTTGACAAAAACCCAAAGGTCAAAGAGCTAGTGGAAAAGAACGCCGACGCGCTCAAGCAGGGCAACATCAAAGAGCTATTCAGCAAGGCTCAATCAGCCATCGAGTCGGGCGATCTTGGAGGCCTAGAAAGCTATGTCAACAAGGCGGTGGAAAAGGTTGGCTCCAAAGGTTCCGACATCACCAGTGGCTGGGGAGATTTGGACAAGTATCTGAAGATGATCCCCCAAGGAGAAGAGATTTTACCCAAGCTGCAACAGCTCGGCAAAATTGCAGAGCAGCACAAGGAAGAGGGTGAGAAGCTACTAAAAGAGACCATCGAGGATATCAAGAAGGTCTTGGAAGAAAAGTCTAAAAAGGCAAAGAATATTGCAGATGATGCGAAAAAGGAGGCCAAATGAGGGGATGTTGCACTGGCATGGAGGTGGTGATAATAGAGTAGGATTGCCTTAATAAATGGGGTTGCTTGCTATTTGATTAAACCGAGCATGGCCTGATCAAATGACCGAGTTGATGATGAATGGCACCTTGAGTCACATATTCAGTGCCTGGTGATTAGGAGGAAATTCGTCAAAGAGTGTATACAGCCCCCGAAGACAGTAAAGTCACACATTCCACTACAGGGTATTCTATAGATGCGACAGAAATCACCTTTGAGATGAGGTTTTGAAGCGCCCGTTGAGCGGGGGAAAAATACAAGAGTAATACAATGAACCCATTATAGATACGAGATGGGACTTGGTTCAAATGCAACGTTTTTTTTGTGCGTCTTTTTTTTTCTCTCCTTCAATTTCCTTTGGTACCCTCTTTCATTATTGTTCTTTTCTCAATCTATTTCTCTTGCCTGTAGAAATCCTATTCTTGATCCCCTATCCATCCTTCGACAATAGCGTTATTATGGACCCCGAGACCCCCAAGCATCACCGTAACCTAACGATGAGACACTAATTTACAGCGCATTGATTGCTGGCTAGATTGAGCGCCCCCCATCTATGTTGGTTGTGGCCCTCACACGTTCTTTGTCTCCTCAACGGTACTGGCCGTGTTCCTGGATTTGTCTCCTCACCACCAATTATATGATCATCTCATATGACCCGATGCTGGCCATGAAGACATTTAGGGCGCGCTCATCTGCTCGAAGAGGCAAAGATCCCGCCCGCAATGTAAGACAAGCGCATTTGAGTCGGTGGCTGCTTCTCCTGCGTCCAACTTGATTAATAGATATCTGCTATCTACTGGTGGGCTGTGGATTGATATGGTTGAGCCTGCCCACCAACTTTTTGGCTCAGTTGACATTTTCTTCTGCTCATGGGCTTTTGGGTTTTGCAAAATTGTCACTTGATTGGTAATAAGGAACGGGCCCCCATCACTGTCCTCGGAAACCCTGATGAGACTAATATAAAGGAGCCATTTCGTACGGCCACTTCAACACTTGGCAAACACCATTTGATGGTTGACATCGGAATAAGAAACATCCAAGTGACCTGGGAAACATGTTTTCTAGGCTGGCGCTCCCATTCGCCTGTCTGGTGGCTCTGTCTCATCAAACACCACTATCGCCAGACCAGTCGACTTTCAACAACCCCTATCCTCGCCCTGGCCCGTTAATGTTCAATGACGATGGAACATTCCAGGTATCCATCTTTGAGGATCTTCATTTTGGCGAGAGTAAGTTTCTCGCATTAATAGTCTCCCGAGACATTATGAGAACCACTACTGACGTTGACAAGATGCCTGGGATCAATGGGGACCACAACAAGACATCAACACCGTCAAGGTCATCAACAAGGTGCTTGACCGCGAATCTCCCGGTCTCGTCGTTCTCAACGGAGATCTCATTACAGGCGAGAATGGATTCTTGGAGAACAGTACCGTATACATAGACCAGCTCGTCAAGCCGTTGCTTGAACGGGGGCTGTCGTGGGCATCGACTTACGGCAACCATGACAATCAATTCAATCTATCTGCGGCGGGCATTCTTGCTCGTGAGCAGCAGTGGCCCAACTGTCTGACGCGCAGCATGGTGCCAGGGGAAAACATTGGTGTTTCCAACTATTACCTGCCCGTATACGCACCCGGGTGCAGCGAGTTGATGTGCTCCCCAGAGCTGCTGCTATGGTTCTTCGATAGTCGGGGAGGTTTTCGCTTCCAAGAACGCAACCCAGATGGCAGCTTCGTGGGATACCCTGACTGGGTTGATGAAACAGTCGTGGACTGGTTCCAATCCACCAGCAGAGCCATCAATACACGCTTCGGGCGCACAATTCCTTCGCTGGCGTTTGTGCATATTCCCACGTATGCCTCTGTAGCTCTGCAGACGGAGAACGGTCGAGATAGCATCGATCCAAACAGGCAGCCGGGCATTAATGACGACTATACACTCGGCCAGCAAGCACAAGGCTGGTGTCCTGATGGCCGCAACGACGGGTCCTGTGACTATGGCGGCCAGGACATTCCCTTTATGCAAGCCATCGTCTCAACCCCGGGTCTCATGGGCCTCTTCTCGGGGCACGACCACGGCGACACTTGGTGCTACAAATGGGACCGGCTCGTCCCCGGGATGACGGTGGCCGGCACCGGCGTCAACCTCTGCTTTGGGCAGCACTCTGGCTACGGCGGCTACGGAAACTGGATCCGGGGGTCAAGGCAGGTGAAGGTCTCTCTGAAGACGCTCCGAGAGAAGTGGGAAGCGGATACATGGATCCGGCTAGAGAGCGGCGACGTGGTGGGCGCCGTGTCGCTTAATGCGACGTATGGGCAGGACAAGTATCCCGCGACGCCGAACACGATGACGTACTGTCCTACGTGCAACTACACTGTTATCACCTCGGGGCCAGGTTCGCGAAGGAAATTCCTATCTCAATGGCGGACCAGATTGTCTAGGCCTGGATGAGTGCTGTTGGATAAGTAAGATATAGTGCGTTTGGGGTTGTGATGCTTATAATGCTTGGATGAAGACTTATTTTTTTTTTTGTGTTCTGGAGAGGAAAGACTTGAATAGACTAAAAGGGGGAACTTTATCACGCATTTATATACTCTGTATATACTTCTTGACGAGGAGTTCAGGCATCATATTCATAGAGACAAAGTCCGTTGATAACTCAGCTAGAGATGTTTATCGATTCGTTCATGTGTTGTTTTGCTTCTGTCATGGCGGGGTACATGGTTCACTGTATGTATGTATGTATGTAATTGACCTTGTTCATGAATACCCTATTCAGCCATATGATTTCACGGAATAACCGCCAAACAGAGAAATTGCCGCGCAAATTGCGAAGTAACTCAGAGTTGTTTAAGAATGCGCAAGTGTTTAGTAGAAGGGGAAAGAGTATGATGGCGTGCATCTCGTGACTCTGGTCCCACGCATTTGACACACCCGCTAATAATGGAGCAACCGTTACTTAACTTAGCGGTACGTCACCGCCATCGGATATTGATAATCGATAAGTGTGTTGTATTACCTGTAGGACAGGACGTGCCGTTTACGGAGTGCATACCCGAAGCTTTGCAATGCAGCTACAGCTTCCATCCAAGTTTCAGACCACTCAACATCGAAATTGAAACTATCGCGGATGTGTCGTCTTTGAAGGCATCGCCATCAGAACAAACCCCGCGGCTTTAATCATGGCAGCCCACGAGAATTCAGCCATTAAGCACAACGATCACCTCCTCCTCGTACGTAAAACCGTCCATCCTCCCTCGCCCAACCAACCGCCAAGGTCCCCATCCTATTTCATCTGATCCTTCACTCAAAAAGAAAGAGAAAATTTCTAACGTTACCATCCCCTCACCAATAGGACCAACCTCTCCTTCGTCTCCCCCACGAGCTCCTCCGCAAAAACTTCCGCTCCGCCCACTTCACCATCGAAAAGGACACTTCCTCCCTCAAGACCCTCCTCAAGGAATCCGCCACTGCCGCACTCACGAACCGCGCCTCCCAGCAAGATGTCCTCCGCAACATTGACGCTATGCTCGCCAAGATGCGCGGCGTCAAGCGCAAGCTCACGGCCTACGCTGACGAGGAATCCAGGCTGCACCACCAGACGGCCGCCAGGATCTCCCACCTGGACGAGCTGTACGGGATGAGGGCTGTGGACGAGGTGAGGTACGAGGGCTGGAGCAGGAAGAGGCTGGATAGGCTGATGGCGGACTATCTTTTGAGGCATGGGTATAATGATAGTGCCAAGGAGTTGGCGAGGGAGAAGGGCATGGATGATTTGGTCGATGTTGATACGTTTGTTGGCATGAGTCGGATCCGGGAGGCGTTACTCAACGAGAGCGTCACTGAGGCACTTGCTTGGTGCACCGACAACAAGAAGGAATTGCGAAAGATGGAGGTAAATGCTCAGTCCCCAATTGCTTTCCCCCTCTCACCACAATTCATTACTATATCTCTTTGAGACCATATACTAATAACCTACAACAAAAAACACAGAGCAAACTGGAGTTCATGCTTCGTCTCCAACAATACGTTGAGCTCATCCGCACAGAATCTGAGCCAAAGCTCAAGGAGGCCATCACCCACGCCAGGAAATTCCTCCTCCCATACGCCAAGACCTACCCCAAGGAAATCCAGCAGGCATCTGGTCTTCTCGCCATCCCGCCCAGCAGCCCCTCGGCAGGCACATACAGTGAGCTCTACAAGGAAAGCCGCTGGATTGAGCTCGCCGACCTCTTCACCGAGGCACATAACAACCTCCTCGCCCTCCCGTCCGTGCCGCTTCTACACGTAGCCCTATCTTCGGGCTTATCAGCTCTGAAGACGCCGGCATGTCACGCTTCGCACGGGCGGGACACCGACTCAGTCTCCACCCTCGGCCATGGCGTCTGTCCCATCTGTTCGACGGAGCTCAACGACCTGGCACGCAACGTCCCCTATGCGCACCACGCCAAGAGTCATGTAGAGCACGACCTCTTCCTCCTGCCCAACGGCAGAGTCTATGGCAAGGCACGGCTCGAGGACCAGGCTAAAAAGGCAGGGCTCCCATCCAACAGAGTAAAAGACCCGCTCACGGGAGAGGATTTCTCCATGGAAGAGCTCAAGAAGGTTTACATCACTTAAACCAGTTTTTCCCTTCCTAACTTGGACATTATCCTTGAAACCCTTCAATGGCACGTCTATCTGGGGATGGAACATTTACTAAAGAGAGGAAAGGATATCCCATGAGTCAGACTTATGGCTTTTTTCTTTTTCTTTTTCTTTTTTGCTTTTATTCCTTATTGTTTGGCTATCGTGGAAATAGGTGTTTTTCTTGCTTTTGGACCTGAGGCTACAGGCCTTCTTTTCTATCCTATTTTGTATCTTTCCGGGCGAACGAGCGATTATGATATTCCCTACTACGAGGGCTTTGATGGATAAACTAGGGGGATAGTTCAATGAGCAAACTAGCTTCAATACACAGAACTGTTAGAATGATATAAGAAGAAAAAAAGCACTCTCACAGTTCATGTCAAGTTTGCGTTTATAAAAAACTATACAGAGCTTCGCATTGTTTCGACCTTTTCCCAGCACAGCATACAATACACAGGTAGGGGCTTTCATATGACACAAATCTGAGCCAACCACCCGCCCCATTTCCACCCCTTTCCCGGCCTCCCCAAAGAACTTTCCTCTCATCACACACACACACGCATACCCTAGCCAGGGAAAAGCCAGATGCAAAATGAATCTCCGACTTGCCCATCCCCCCTTCATCACAGACCTTGGCAAGGAGGCGGAAACCAGGATCATGAGAAGTTCTATAATTGCATGAGATGAGAGACGGCCATGAGGAATGAAACAAATAACGGTAAAAAATCAACAGTACGTGGACAAAATACAAAAAAAAAAAAAAAAAAAACACCAAGACGCAGTGTGGCATGCCGACCCTCTACTATTTCCCTCTCTGTTCCCTCCCAATGAATCCCCTTATCCTGGAAAACATTCACCACCGCCAACTCATCAGTCATGGAGACGAGTCAGAGTTATGAAAGAAAGAAAAAACGCCATAAAGAGAACAAGCAGCGGAGGTTTGAAAGGCTCTTTGAAAAAAAACAGGAAAGCCAAAAAATATGTTTCAATACATAGGCAGGTGACATCTCATCACAGATCCCTATCTGCTGCCCCCAAACGCAAAACTACCAAATACACCACCTCCACCGCCTGGAGTCATTGGTCCTACATTCGTCAAGCCATTCGTGTTATGGCTCTGCGCCGCAGGAGTTGTGGCGAGGCCGACACTGCCGGTGTTGGGCGTACTAGGCGTTCCACCATTCTGTCCGCCGTTTGTATTCTGATCATTTCCGTTTCCTCCCTGGCCCATCATAGAGGATATCAAGAGGCCGACATCAGGAATACCCAGACCCCATACTTTGCCTACATGCTCATCGGGGATCTCGCCATTAAATATCTTGTCCCGCATCTGGAAGAAGACCTTGCCCGTGAGCAGCGAGTCGGACCCTGCTTGATGGGCCGAACCAATACGCTTAACCTTGAGCGTCTCGGCGATATTCTCTAAACCCGACTTGTGCTCAAACTTTTGCAAAATCTCAGCGCTACTAGGATCGCTAGGTGTGAGGAGTCCAGAGTTGTGAAGTTTGATGGCGTACTTCATCAAGTGTTTCACATCATAAGTCGTGGGGAAATAAAGCTTCATCCTATGATCAAAGTCGATCTCATCGTTGGGAAGAGGCATGCAAATCAGAAGTTTGGTCAGGTAACCAAAGTCGTAACCACCATGGAAGGAAATCCATTTGACATTATCGAAACAGACAAGGCCCGATGGAATAAGTAAGGAGGCAAATTCGTGCGGGTCAATGCCATCGCGCTCGAGGACGTTGAAATCGATGCCGGCCTGCTGTAGAGATTCTATCGACTTCTCGTTGTACATGTCGTCCTTTAGGGAAAACTTGAAGTTGAACTGCCACGAGTAGGGGAATGGTCCCTGGCCGAGGTTCCGTCTCGCAGCAGGACTGAGTCCCAATTCAGGTCCAGGTCTGGCCGGCGGGGTCTCGCCATCCTCGTTGAAGAGAGTAAGCCCTATTTGGATGACTTTGAGCATATCCACGTTGGTCCGCAAACATTGATAATGGTAGTCACTCTTCCCTCTGAAGCCGCCCATAGGTCTCGACACAACACCAGGGAATTCAGTGTCCTTGCAGAAATTAGCTGACCATCAATCAGGTAACTTTCTGAGCTACCATCCAGTGACTCACCATTGCAATGTAGGGATACTTGTCCACAAGATCCCTCAGCACGGCCATCTCTTCCTGAAGATTGTGTTTCCAGACCTCGCGTATCCTTCCCTTATTGGACTGCTGGCCTCTCATGGTGGGATGATCCATCAATACGTTGTGCTGCATCTGGCCGCCGTGCTGCGGTTGCTGCATAGCTGCGGCCGCCCCCGGCCCATGCGCAAACCCCATCCTTGCGCTCTGGCTGCCGAAGCCAGTGTCGGCAAAGCCAGAAGCGCCTCCATTGAGGCCGCCGCCGCCAAAGGCATTCGAGTTGCCAGCGGCAAAGGGGCTTATCTGTGCATTGGCGCTCAGGTACTGGTTACCGCCGAGGGGCCCCGTCTGGACGCCGACCTGGTTGTGAGGGAGAAGGCCAGGCTGGTGAAACGGTGCGCCGACGCCGATCGCAGCACCGAAGCCACGATGTTGCGGCGGCATGGGATAGTGTTGGTTTCTGGGGGGATTAGGGTCGTAGGTATTGGGTGGACGTCGTCGTCGTATAGGACGATATGGAGGCCGAGAGCGAGACCGCGGGGTGGCAATAGGCGAACGCTTCTAACGTGACGACGGGGAGAATGTATTGTCCTGTTGATCGCCGGGCAGGAATATCATTTGTCGATGAAAAATAATTATATGCGTGCACTCAAGGAGAGAGGGAAAAGGAGAGTTTTATCCCTATAAGCCGTTGTCTCGCAGCCTCGCAGGGCGCACAAACAAAACCGTCGTCGTGGTTTTATCGATCTTGGAGGAGAGAGGGAGGGCAAAAAGGTGGCTCGAAAGATTGGGTAGGAATGGAAACCCCGTCCAAGTGGGCGATGGGGTATAGTTCTTCGCCTATGATGAAATTCTTTCGCCAATGGACTGAATAGATTAGAGAAAAGTGGTGTGGTATTTTCTACAGTTGCGTGGTCGTCGTCAAGAAGGGGGGGGGAGGTTGAAAAAATGAGGTTATGATGTATCTGCTTGGTTCGTTCTTTGAATGGAGGAGACTGAAAGCGTCCAAGTAACACCACCACCCAAGCACAGCGCCTAGCGATCGCTACCAGTGGCCCGTGCACGCGTGCTGTTCTGTACCCACTACAAGCAAATGCCAACGGCCAATCCCAGAGGGAACGACATTGTTCCGGTGCCATAGCCTCTGCGCCGCCCAGAACCTCAAATCGCCCTCTCAAATCAGTCCCGCCCCAAGATTCGAGACTCAACGCAATTAACAGGGCGTCTCAATTGGCACGATGCTTCCCACAAGGTTAGTTCGCAAAAAAGAAAAAAGGCGACCGAATCGCATTCAATCATTTTTTGCTTTATCCTTCCGCAATGGAAAACATGTGCAGAGAGGCTAATCACTGGACCCTCGGGAAAACAGAGTACTGCGAGTGGCCTCCCGCGGGCCCAAGGCCAACATCACCGGCTTCAACATGCGAGCCTTCAAGGAGTCCACCGGCCAGCCCCGATACGACCCCTGGGAGCGAGCGTTCGTCCATTCCCGTCCATTCCTCCCTGCGACAAGTTCTTGGAAGACGGCGAGCTAACCCGCAAGCAACCTAACAGTGAATCATGGCGATACACAGGCACATTCTCCAGGTGGAACCGATTCAAGACCGCCTTCCCCGGCCTGGGCACCGCTACCGTCGCCTTTGCGGGATACTGCACCTACGAGTATTTCTTCTTGAAGGACGACCATCACGGAGAGCAGCACCACGGCGAGGAGCATCACTAAGAGGTTGGCAAGAACAGACGAGGAGAGAGGGGGGGTCAAAAGGTCAGATGAGGTGGAAATGTACATATATTTCTCGTCGCAAAAAGAGGAGTCTATGTCTGAACAAAGAAGAAGAAAAGGCAAACGGACAAGGCAATAAATTCAATTTACAAAAAAAAGGGAAAAACAACTACCTACCTACCTATCTACGACTCAGGTCCATCTTCAAATTCTCGTTACAAATGGATATAAACTTAATCAACAAGTTGATTAAGCGGAACCAAAGGGAAAAAACCAAAACCACAGATACAGCAACCCAGCTTATCCATGTGTCTGACTCCCAAGTCTGGAAAAACAGGACACAATGAGCTTGAATATTTGGAGCCAGCAATCCTTCACAATAGCCTCCGACATTAAATCTCGATACAAAACGAGTTCATTCAATTCATTCTTTACACTCGATAATCTCATAAACCGAGCTCATCAGCTAATGCAGGCTCAATATGCTTTCAGCCATACAACATTAGAATAACAAAAGAAAAAGAACACATAAAATAATATCTCATAATGGCCCATGCCAAATGTCCCTTATTAGACAAGCGTCTAAACAACGCCAGCCATTTTGCTTATATCCCGGTTTTACCATGGTATGTATATGTACCAGACTTAGATGTGCACTGTCTCATCTGTCTCGCGCGCAACGCCGTTGACAACGTCAAGTACTTCCTCGACGACTGCCTCGAGCTCACCAACACGCTGCTTCAGGCCCTTGTTTTCGACTCTCAACAAGCCGACCGTGTCCCATGCCATGCTGGCATCCTGACCTTGGCAGTTACGGCATCCGTTGGATCCGCGACCATCGCCTTCACCGGAAATCCCTTTGAACAGCTTCTGGAAGGTGGTCATTTGTGGTTGGGATGTTCGAACTGGTCGAGGTGGCGGTGGCATCGCAGGTTTGGACAGCACAAGTGGTACTGGGTTTTCGGTAGGACCAAGCTCCGAGATAATTGAGGGCGCGAGGGTCGGGCTGCGAGAACGCGAGAAGAGGCTGGCTTCTTCGATGCTATCCTCATCAGTCTCAAAGCTGAAGTCCGACTTGGCGGTCTCGCCACTTCTCCTCCAGGTCCGCCTTCGTTGATCCTCTTCCACACACAGGTCTTCACTGATTGAGCCTTCGGATTGAATGAGTGATTTTCGGTCTTCCAGTCTCATCCGCTTTTCCTTGTTGAGCTCCTCCATCAAAGCTTGCATAACAGCCTCGGTTTCGGAAGCTTTTCTCGCCATATCCTCGAGCTGCAGCTTCAGGTGGCGCGTCCTCACATCAGCCTCAGCCTTCTCGTCATCCTGCGCCTCCTTCTCTGCCTTGAGCTCGTGAATCAGGATGGCTTGGTGCTGATAGGCAGTCTGAAACTTTTTAAGCAGCCCGCTAGCAGTAATCTGTAGGTTCATGAAGGCGGCCGGTGAAAATGTCTCTCCATCCGATGGCGAGCCCTTGGGGAAGAGAGACGTCTCAATGTCGAGGTTCATAAGCTCATCATTGGCTGGTACGGAAACTGGGGTCGAGCCAAGACTCTTGATAGCTGCCATTTTGGAACTGAGGAAGGAAAACGGACTGCTTCCAGAAGGTGAAGAGAACCTGAGCTTGTCTGGAGATGCAGGGCTGTGCCAGGCGACTGGCGTGTCGTATGCCGTCGAGGGGCGCCTGAACTCAATAGGACTAAAGAGAGAGCGACGTCGTATGTGACCAGCCTGCTTCAGAGTTTGAGTAGAGGGGTCGGAGGGTTTGCTCTTGTCGAAGCGTCCCTCTGATGCCTTCTTCTCTGCGTCTGCGGCCTCTTGTTTGATTTTCGAGGGTCGTGTGGTGAACCGAGGCTTGTGCACGTGGACTGGACTCCCCTGCGACAGATCGGGGAAATCGATATTAGAAACCGACTGTCGGAGAGGTGACTGATGTTTGGTCGGGGATGTAGAGCCTAAGCTGAAGAAGCCATCCTTCCGATCGAAGTGGGCGGCAGGAGGGAGGTTGGTGGTGGTCAAGCGTGGTGGATGAGGCGGCGGTGGTGTTGGTATGGATACCAAAGAGTCGAAGTCGTCGCCTGACGAGGGAGAGGGAGAAGGCAGAGACACGGATGAAGAAGTTGTATCAGTAGTGGTACTAGTATCTAGGACCAACTGAGATTGATCATTTCCTGTCTGGCCTGTATACCCCTGGCCGGGGTTGGTGGGCGAGCTTCCCATTGCACGTTGGGTTTGCGGTGTGGAGTGGGACTGCAGTAATAAACGGGATATTAGCCCTTTCTGCGCGACCACCCCCTGGTAGCACTGACAGCGCTGGCCGGATGGATGCGACAGCAGAGGTACGTACGTACGCAAATACTTGTGATAGGTTCGGTCTTTGTCGAACCCTTGGAGATATTGGATCAAAGTAACAAGGGAGAGGTATCGCTTGCGTGACTTTGTCTTTGTTTTTGTTTTTTTTTCCCTCTCTCGCTTCGTCTAAGAGATCGTCTTGGACAGGATTAAATGCATTGGTAAGCTGCGAAATCGAACCAGCTCGTCAAGCTCGTCCCTCTTTCTCTCGTCGAAATAACCAAACTCTGGGGGATGTTCCCGTGGGGAAGAAGGTACTTGTATGTATTTGAAACCTGTGTGTACTCGGTGTCTTGCTTGGCGCTGTCGAAGCTTTGAGCAAGGCAAGGCAGTCTTGGACACCGACGTTTTGAGACCAACAGCACGAACCTGGTTGCAGCAAGCAGCGGCAGCGGCAGCGGCGGAGTCTCGCAGAGACCCGTAGCTTGGAATACGAGTGCAAAATCCCTGAAGCCGAGAAAAAAAAAACCTATTCGTCAGACAAAAAAAGACTCGGCTGCGTTTATGCAAGGAGTCCCCTTTTTTCTGGTTGGAAAATGCCAGTTATCCAAGACGGTTGGCTGGCTGTACCGAGACGTTGACGAACTCGAAAGCAGCCAAAAAAAAAAGTTTCTGGCTGGTGTTCCCGTTACGTCGACAAGGTCGTATTACCAGTCGCGTGGGTTGAAGTCTGTCTTAGATCCCGCCCAGCAACGGTATGCGTGTCGAGGTAGGAATGCTGCTACGCTTTTGTAGGCATCACCAGCAAGTAAGAATAGCCAAAAGTTGCCTTTTGGATAGGTATTGGTTATGACGATTTCTCAGACACAAAGGATAGCCTTGCTCTTGTACTGTCTTGCCGAGGCTGTCTCGTTTGCAATCGAAGAGAGGAAGAGGGAAGGGGGGGCAATGGTAAGTCAGCTGAGGGAGAGGGGCTGCAAGCGGAGGATGCGAACGAATGTTGAAGCGAGGCGAGGTAATGCGAAATGCACAAGAAGGATGCGCGTGAGAGAAAAAAATTACTTGTAGAGAAAAGGTTGAGAGAGAAAGAGAGAGAGGCTGGGTTGATGATGTATGGTATGCACGAAGTACGTATGAAAGAAGCGTATCCACCGCTGTTTATGTGCGTGTGTAAGCAAGGCAAAGTAAAGCAAAGCAAAGCCTTCCTGTTAACTGGCACCCAACAAAAAAAGAAGGACGGGCGAAGCAATGCAAGAAGAAGCAAAGCAGGGCCAATGAGAGAAAGGTGATGTATGGGATGTCTGCAACCACAATGTTGATGGAATGCGTGCATCTTTATCCATGATTCGATCATCCTTCAGGTTCCCTAGTGGAGGGGGAGGGGCGGGCCTTCAGCTAATGGATCTCTACCACACACACCATCCCCATCACTGGAGCGCCCCCCATAAGGACTCCCCCCCCATTACACTGCAGCTTCCCAAGGCTTTCCCATCAGCGCCAATCCCCTGCTAATAATATCATGCAATCAGTCGTTGCCACGGCTGGATCCATGAGTGGCTGGGGGTCTGAGGGGGCCTTTAGGAGGGGTCTGAGGGGGGTCCTAGAAGCGGTATCCATCTTAAGATAGTGACAGGGCCGAGGCCGAGAGAAGCTCCAAGTGCGTGCTCCCTCTTCATAGTAGGGGCCTTGTGCTAGCTCGCCATAGTACTACTGGTACTAGTAAGCTTTAGCACCGCATGTTTGGCTTCATCCATTTAAGATTCATAGATTCACCTGCAGATTCGTGGCTTTTGCATGTGCCGGAAGGTTTCACTGCAACCATCCACAGATACAGGTACTGTTACCCAAGAAACATGCACGAGAGCAAGAAAGACAAGAGAGAGAGAAAGAGGGGGGGGAAAAGGGACCTCTCTTGATTACAGCAAACCAGCATCACGCTTCGGCATCTGCCACAGAAACGTCCCACAAAGATATATAACTCGCATAGGTAGCGCAAACTTTTTTTGTTTGCCCTTCGCTTGGCTTGGCTTGTTTTGTTTTTCCGTTTCGTTCAACAAAAGTCAATTCATGCATCATCAATTTAGGAGTATGTATACCCGACGTTTAATGCGGTCCCATGTGCTGGGATCACCCCTTCACTGTGGATGCTTCGGGTCAGCAACCATTTCCCCATCACCTCAGTAACAAACATTGGTTTACACGGATCATCATCCGTCAAAGAGCACTACTACCACATACATACTACGTGCGATACCGGCTTTCTTTTTTTTTCCTTCTTTCTTAATCCCACTGCTCGGCAACAACTTTCCGTGAGAGAAATAAACATGCTGTCTCCTGCAGCAAACCAAATCAAGCAGTGCTTAATTTGCTTCGTGCATATACTCGCATATCCCAGTCCCATTTCAGCTGTCTCATACGCAGGAACCGCTGCTCGGAATCACACCGCATATACTCCGTAGATACTATGTACATAAACCTCTTGCTCTCTCTCTCTCTCTCTGTCTCTCTCACCTGACCCCCCTTCTCGTTACTACTTAACACCTGCATGTCTCGATTTCATCAGTTCCATTTCGACTCACCGTTTCCCCTTTCATCGCACGCATGACTTGTGCACTACTCCGTACTGCTTTTGGTCAGAGTTTCGAAGGCGTCAACGTCTGGAAGCTACTATTCCATAGCCCAGCCAGCCAGCCACCCCATTTTATATATCTTTGAGCCCAAGGCTCCATATCTACCTACATGAACCGCGACAAAAAGTGGTATCATCTACTAGGTAGTTATCCTGACTTCGTCCAATCACGGGATTCTACGAAGCGCTTCCCCAACATGTTCATTTTATCCTCTTCTTGGCATAGACATTCCCTTCTTTTCCCAAGTTGCAAAAAAGGTTCATGAGAAAAGGGGAAACTTGGCATCTTCATCGCGGAGACCGAGTCGCTCTTCACCCGTCCCAAGTCAAATGTGAAACACGCTGTGACACTATGAACCATGTATATACTGTATTTCGCCCCTAGCGGTTCGAAAAAGAAGAAGAAAATCCCCAAGAAATCAAAGTGCCATCAACTCCACCAACTCCAGGCTGTTTCCCCTGTCGTTTCTATCACTGACCGAGATGACGCTCGTGTTGAGATACAATCGTCCAAACCGAAGCAAATAACGTCCATATATCTCGTTCCCTATGTCCGTCCACATACATGCTTATTCATTATTATCATCTACTTGAACAACCTTCTCATCGCAATTCCACTGCAGGAAAATATCGAGGTCCCGCAAAGCCTCGAGCCGTAACTGATTGGATATCAATGTTGCTTCCTGATTCATGCTGAGAACTCCACATCTTGAGTAGAATAAAACGGCCTGATACAGGTGGATCGAATCTGATTGTGCATTTGCTCTTTCTCTTCTCAATGAAGAAACGTGCGTGAGGAGTCAACAACTCACCACCGCCTACAGCTCGAAGGGCCTCTTGCGTGGCATTGATGTGTGCATCCAAAGCCTCTTCGAGAGAGACGTTTCCTACATTATCACGCTCCCGCTCTCGCCGAGCCCGTTGGATGTTTTGACGCCGGCTGTGATGCAAGAGCAAATCATCCGCCGGATCATCGGAGCCAAAGGGGTTCCGGAGGTCGTCCGAGTCCGAGTCATGATTCTCAAACGGGAGAGAGCCAATATTCGGGGGTGGTTCGCGGAAGGGGCGCGATTCATATCCATCGTCGTCTTCATCATCGCTGCATTCGGTTGTGATGCGGAAATCCGGTAGATTGACGGCAAACTCCTCGGGCATCTGGGGAACACGGCTATCATCGTCTTCGTCAGCCCGATAGATATATGACCTCCTAGCCCTAGTGGTTGTTGTGCCGTCATCGTGATGTCGAATGGAAATAATGTGACGGCCAAGCGAATCATCCCTTCCCCCATACCATGATCCACGATTTCGTTGGGTTTGGGCATATTGTATATGATACTGGGCTGTCCGACTGAACATGTCATCTTGGTCCATGGCTATGAAAACCATTCCTTCCCGCACACTGCATGCTGTGGTTAGCCGTGACCCATGGACCCAACGAGTGACGCGTGTGTAACATACGGATGCGAATAATTCGTTGAAGCCGGTGCCTTGATGACCAGTTCTTGCAATGTGAAGACTGTGCCGCCTTGGTGCCTCAGAATAATGTTGCATCGGTTTCCTTTAGTGCAGTACACAGAGCTATCGTTCTTCAAGATGTTCTCCGTAGCATACGACACGGGCACTTGAGACTCGCCAGAGTAGATTCCACCATCACAGCTCACGATTTCCATTCTCAGTTCCCCTACTTCGACTTGGCCATATTTGCCATAGCGGAAGCCATTGAAGCCATTACTGAGCCGATCTGATTCCAGCTTTCTACGCTTGCTTCTGCGGTTATCGTCTGAATAATCATGAGGACGAAGAGGCGGTGGCGTTGGGGTAGCAAATGAAGGGGGCATAGGCGGTGTTGTCAAGTGCGTGTGTGTCGTTAGATCAAGCAAGGCCCGGAGATGGGAGTTTGCCTCATCGAGAGATCGATCTAAATCTTCAAAGTTGGACGAGGGACGAACCTCGGCAGAGTTGCGCATGCGACCGGGACGTCGTGACGAAGAGTGCCATGCCTGGTCCATGGAATCGTCAGCGAAAGCCAGGGGCATTTCCTCAAAGCTTCGTAAACGTTGAGTGCGGTGGACCCGCCGAGCGATGGTGGCCCAGTAGCGATGGTGTGCATTTGGAGGCGGTAGAGGAGATCGGGTCCCGTCACGATCTCGAGGGGAGTTCAAGGTTCGCAAAGAAGGCAATATCACCGCCGGAGATAGCGGAGGGTCATCGTATTCAGAATCTTGAGAGCGCTGGCGGTGGGAATTGGGACCGTTCGCGGGCCTCGAGGACATGATGGGTTGGATGACCCTGTGACGTCGCTCTCGATAAGGTGAGCGTGCTTGCTTGCTTGGTCGATTGGCCCGTGGCCCGTGGTCGGTCGCTACGTCGGTATAGGAGATGGCAGCGACTAGGTACCAGACACTGGCTAATATCGATTGGTACAAGGTATAGACGATATGAGCTATTCTTTGTCGATGGTTGAAACCAAGGAGAAGACGGCGAGAAAAGGCTGAGGGATTCGATGATGGCGATTGTTGGTGAGATGACAGGGCGCACTGAGGAGACTGAAGCTGAGAGTCTTAACTCGAGTAGGTAATTGATAGTGTTCAAGTGACCTCGCTGTGGCGGACTTGGCGAAATCGATAAGCCAGAGATACCGAGGCCTGTGTCCAACGCTGTATCTACCAGCTCTATCAAAGTACGGAAATGGCACGAATAGGGACAGACGAATTGAATGCGAAGATGGTCGAGTAAGGGATGAAATGAACTTGATGTTCCAGAATATTAGTCAATCAATCCCTCAATGTTCACCCAATCGAGGGTCAGGCTGGGTCGGTCTCAACGTTTCAGCTGCCAGTACAGTACTGAGTAGAGTGCCGAAGATAATCCAGAGCCACACACATACAAGTAGACACACAGCACGTACCAGTGAGAGTGGCTTTCAATGCTTGCAGCGGTGATGCCGTAGGTGCCCAAGTCAATCAATGCCGAATAACAAAAGGCTCAGGTCTGATTCCACGTTGCACAAACGTAGCCCTGGCTTCTCAAGAGACATGTAGAACAACAGTTCTGTGTGCGTGTGCGTGTGCGTGTGCGTGTGTGTGCAACTTCCAAGTTATCAGAGCATGGCAGTGTGTTATCGCCAGTTATTACGGAGTGCTGATGGATCATGTAGCCAATGCGGGGTCGCTCGCCTGTCAGTTGCAAGTCATCCATGGAGAATCACAATGGATGGAGCGGTGATCCATAGCGGTCTGGGGGTTGGCGGCCTTCCACTGTTTGTTCTGCACTGTCCTGCACCTTTCACGCTGCTACTTGTACTCTCTGGTGCTCGCTGTAGCCGCTAAACTGCTGCCTGCCTGTCGCTGCGCTGCTGTTCTCCAGGGCTCCAGTGCTGCGCGGAATCATTCATCCCCACTAAAAAGTACACCATGCATTGATGCAAAGCGTTACATGGATTGATGGATCCGTTGATGCAAGAACCAGCTGACCCTCATCAGAAGGGGGCTCTCTTCTTATGCAATAACATGCACAATGTATGCCCGCCATGACTTATTCCAGCTTCTTATTGGCCGCACCATCGTCGTGATTCAAGGTAGGATGAATGGTTGTTCAGGGTACTCGCTCTAGCCGTACCTAGGCCTCTACAAGTATGTAGTATGTGCATGTACTGTACTGTAACTCATCGCATCGTTTCATCGCATCATGATGGATCCCGAGTCCCATGTTAGACAAGCTGCCTAATGAGGGATTCGGCTAGTTAAGAAACAGGCAAGTCATGAAATATTCCGAAATGCCTCAAGAGGAGCTTGCTGTGTTTCCGCTATTCCTTGATATGGAAGAATACAGTGCATATCAACTGTGACATATCGTAGCTGTTCCGGGTATCGGATTTAGAGGCTATAGCTGGCTACCTGGTACCTGGATACCTAAGTACTAACGTATAGTAGTTACGATAGTTCTACCATTGTAGTTCATACCTAGGTACTCTCCATCTGTTCTACTACAAGTATATTGCCCATAGCACATCTGCTGTTGGGAAATACTAATAAAAGACCGAAAGTATCAGACCATAAAACTTACCCTTGCATCTTTATACCCCAGCTTGTTCTTAGACCACCCTGCAAAATAGAGAGCGAACCAACCATCCATAGATGTGCTTCAGGGCTCCAGGGCTACTGGGTAGGTAAGCACTACCCCTCTAGTAGCCCTGGGACCACTGTAACTTTTAGTACCTCCTTAACGCATCGCGACTCTCCTTTTAGCTTGTTCAGCACCTTCAACGTCATAACAGGGCTGCGGACGAGGCTGCAGTCATTCATTCATTCATTCACCCGTTTATTCCCCTTCTTCTTTAACAGCCATACAGCATTGGAATCGTTCGGCCATTTGAGCCCCATTCCTTTGTTCCTCATTAATTGCGTGAATGCATCATCAAATCGGCATTCACTACCGCGGCTAATGGTGCTATTTTCCAACCGCCTGCCCCCCCCCATTGTTGACTTTCACCAACAATCTGCAATCTCTGAGCCGCACAGCCTCGCCCTTAGCATCTTGATCCAAGGCTCAGGTTCTTCATCCCAGTACACCGCGACTCACAAAGAAGTGATCCACTACATCAAGAGAAAACACACATGGAACAACCGAATCAAGGCGCAGGCGGCGCCAGTACACTCCCCCTCATGGACCCCAACGGCAGCGTGCCTGGACTCAACCAAGACCTCATCCCCAACATTGATCCAAGCACAATGCCCGCGGGTATGATGCCACCCGGTCATTCCTTCATCTCAGATCCATCTCTAACCGCCGCCATGTCTGATCCAACATCTCTCACATTACCCATCATGTTCAACGGGAACCCCACTGCTGTCCCTCCTCCAGCGGACAAGACCATCACAGCAGGTACCATTCCCCTGAAGCCACCACTTCACGTCTCTGTTCATATCAACTCACAAGCTTACTAGATGAAATTGCCCTTTATGATCGACAAATCCGTCTCTGGGGCATGGCAGCCCAAGCAAAAATACAAAGCGCCAACATTCTACTCATCACCATGCGTGGCTTGGCCAATGAGATCGCAAAGAATCTCGTCCTCGCTGGCATCGGCTCACTCACTATTCTCGATAGCGCCATCGTCACAGAATCAGACCAGGGCGCTCAGTTCCTCCTCGCTGAGGTTGACAACCCAGTTGGCCAAAACCGCGCCGAGGCCGCCAGTACTGGCCTGCGCAAACTTAACCCGCGTGTGCAAATTCACGTCGATTCAGAGGGCGTCAAATCCAAGGGGCCGAGTTACTTTGCGGGCTTCGACATTGTCATTGCAACGGATCTGGACCCAGACTCATTCAATCTAATCAATACGGCGACGCGTATCAACGGGAAGGCATTCTACGCTGCTGGCACTCATGGCTTCTATGGCTTCATCTTTAGCGACCTCATCGAGCACGACTATGTGATTAAGCGTGATCTTGGCAATGTCGCGACGCAACTCAAGCAAGAAACCCGAACCCGTTCAGTTGTTGATGTCAAGACCAAGAAGGAAGGCTCGAAAATCATCGAATCCGTCACCAAACGCGAACTCTATTCAACTTGGTTCCTCGCTAGCGACGTCGCCATTCTCCCTGAAGAATTTACCAAGTCCAAGCGCCGCCTGAGGAGCGTCACACCAGCACTATCATGTCTCCGCGCTCTGTGGGAGTTCATGCAAATCGAGGGTGGCCGCTTGCCGGGCAATAGGGATGATCTTAAGCTGTTCACCCAGATTGCTACGCAGAAGCACAAGGCGCTTAGCTTACCCAGCGAGACTCTCAAGCCAGAGTTTTTGCGCAGCTTCCTTCAGAATCTAGGCAGTGAGATTGCTCCCGTGACTGCTATTCTGGGAGGTCAGCTGGCGCAAGATGTCATCAATGTGTTGGGTCAGACACAGCAGCCCATACAAAATATGCTCATTTTTGATGGGAATACCATGGAGGCGCTGCTCTACCCTCTCCACCCGGAGGGAAACCTCGGCTCCAGTTTGCTATCTTTAGGCGGCACGGCTAACACTCTTGTCCCCAACGGCGCTGATTTGGTTGTTCCTCCATTGAACAACATAAGCACTCTGCCAATCAACCCTGCCTCCATGCCACAAGGCATGCCAATGTTCATTCCCGACCAAACTACTAACCTGACCATCATGCCACCCAATTTCAACTTTGCGCAACAACCAACTGGCATCGCCCCGGCTTCAGTTCCAGTACCGGCGCCTGAACAGCAGCAGCAGCAGCAGCCAGGTATTTCTAATGAAGCCTCTGGTCCGCAAAATCGGGCCGGCGCTTAGTAACGTGGATAGATGGGATATTGGTTCAAGAACTAACCTTTGGCATTGTTTCGTAAATGAGATCTTGGCAAAAAAGATGAAATGAGATCAAACGTTTTAGATAGGAGGGCCAGCGGGTTGGACTAGACAAGACGCAAAAAAAGGATTACTCCATGTATGATTAAGGTGGGTTGATTTAGCTACGGCACTCAACATCACAATTAGATTAGCAAAAAAGGGAGCAAATAAATGTAAAAATAGTTCAGCATTCGTCTTTCTTTTCTCTATCTCTCTCAAAAGCCGACCCGCCGTCTACCTTCTAGCCGTTTGGCTTCCTGTCGTAGCACTTGCATCTCACCCCGTTCTATGTTTGTGCCATAAAGACAAGTCTGCCCGCCCTCCCCCTAACCTCCCCAAAAAGAAAGGAGGCTCAAAATCCCGTCCCTAATCGGATTTGCTAATGATACAAAAAAGGCCAAAGTCATGAAGTGAGAAAGAAGAAAAAGGTAAGATAAAAAAAAATATTAAGTTAAAAAAACCCAGGCGGTTTCAGCCCCGTCCGAGTTCCTCAAAGGCCAAAGCCCGGAGAGAAAGCGAAGAAGAAAGACCAAGCTTGGCAAATAAAACAAACCAAATATACCTCTCCAGAAGAAAAGAAAGGGAGTAATAAGTAACACAGAATGCAGTTTAGGGGAGCGAAGAAAAAATAAAGAATCAAAACAAAATCATTAACTGTGTTCCTGAACGCCTTTTGATATGCCTCAGCCATAGGGAGCTCAAATCCGCTCCTCTTTTTTCTCTTTCTCTCTTCCCTTCCAGACTTTTTCTTCCGCGTCCGTGTTCACAACCAATAGCTGCCGAATGGGAAGGGTATAAATAATGGCAGCAAAAAATAAACCGACCAAGACAATATGTAGTTTTATGGTGGCGAAACCCGCCTACTTCAGCGAGGGCGTTATCAAATGAATCATGTATATACTTCATAGAGAAATTTCCGTTATATCGTGATTCCTCGTTAGCCGTGAGTATGTCTCTCTCTCAGACTTGTTCCGGGCTATCAGGAATAACTATGGGCTCATCCCGAGTCGCTGTTTGAAAGGTATTTTTTCGAGCAGCAGCAGTCTTCTTTGCGGCGGTCTTCTTCGGTGCCGGTCTCTTCTGTGCAGGCTTTTTGACACCAGCATGCTTAGGCGGTAGTGATGGAACGGGAGCAGTTGCGGCTTCGGGATTTGGCGTCTTGGCTCTCCTGGGGCGTAGTTGGCGTTTCGAAGATCCACTATCCCTAGGTGCCTGCGTCTCCATGGGGCCGATGTGGTTCGTAGTATTGGTAGGGTAATCCGACATTTCTGTATCCTCGATCGTCGGGCGAGGTTGGTCACAATCCCTTATTTCATTAAAGGGGTTGGATACCCGTTCATGTGTTGGGTGTAGTGGTGGTAGTCCCACAAATGGTTCGGCGAATCGAATAGACTTATAATCGGTTCTGCTGCTGGTCTCGGGGAGTGTAAATTGAGAGATTTCCTGCTCCTATCTGGAATCGTCCCTATCATTCATTGAATCGGCGAGTTTATCTGCCTTGCTTCGTTTGCGAGGTTGATTGACATTCCAGCCTCGGATTTGTGTTGGTCCAGAGCTTGGAAGTGCGGCTGATGAACCGGTTTCTTTATGATCATATGGAATAGTCTTCAGCTCTGGTTTACTAGACCATGCTCGATGAGCTGGAACGGGGGCAGGCTGCAGTTTACGATACTTATTCGATCCTGCATCTGAAGATCCCGAAGGCGTAGAGCGGTGACGATGCACCGAGCTTGGCAAGCCTTGTGGTGTTCCAGGAGGACTTTGAGCCATTGGACCTGACATAGAATGGTGGTTTCCAAAAGTCGGTGATAGAATCTGGGGAGCGTAGGACTGCGGTGGCGGCGAACCCATATAGTTCGGCCCCTGCTGTGGGTTAGGCAAAATCCTATCCGCTGCGATCGACTGCAATGGAAGAGGCTCTGGAGCTTGATAAGGGTGATGATAAGGTCTAGGGGGACCTGGGTAATAGTTCATGTTGTGAACAGATGGACGAATAGCCGGCTCGTGCATGGGATCTTCGGTACGGCCTCGCGGCGGTCTTAGAGGAGGAAGGGGCTCTGCGCTAGCACCATGAGAAAAGGGGATTCTCGAATGCGGAGGGGGTGGGGGAGGTTGATAATGTTGAGTCTGTAGAGGTGCCTGCGTAACAGGTTGCGGCTGTGACCAATAATTTCGGTGATATCCTGGGTTTGGAACCGGAGCGGGAGCGGGAGCAGGAACCGGAGCCGGGCCAGGGGCTTCCGTGCCATAACCGCTTAGACGACGACTGGTGTTATACGCTGGCTCCATTGGCCGCGCTGGTCCCATGTGAACCTCACGGGACTCCTGTACTGGATATCCATAATTGTAGTAGATAGGGTGCTCTTGAACCTGATGAGCTGGAGGTGGGGGTGGAAGCTGCTTATATTCCACGATTCTCATTGGTGGTGGATGAGATGGGTTTTGCTCTTGAGGTGGTTGATACCTGATGGGCTCGTTAATACGAGTAGGGCCTGTTGGCTGCATAGCAGACATTTCCCGGGGTTCGCGAGACTCTCGAAGCTCGTGATGTTGAGTGTGAATGTAGCCATTCATAGGCTCTGTCAGTGTGTGTATGTTATTCATTGGAGCTTGGCTAAATGAAGCGATAGCTGGTGGCTCCTCCCTTTTTATTCTCATTTCAGGTTCAGGGATGACAACGGGTGCAGGAGCAGGGAGTAAGGCAGGTTGTGGAATGGGGCTTTGGCGACCAGCAGGTTCGGCAAGTCGATTTTCAATGTTGCAAAGCTCGGCAAGGAAGTTGAGGTTGATAGAGTTGGTCTCCGGTGCAGGTGTCTTAGCGGTAGGCTTCGAGTCAGTGAAGACGTCTCGTATGGCGTCATATCTAACTGGCTTCGGCGTAGGTGGTGCTGGTGCAGTCCGTGTAACCTCGTGTGCTTCAACATAGGCCGTCGCAATAGCTAGTACAGAGAGAGCCGATCTACCGCCCTGAGGCTGTTCGGCTGCCTCCTCAACATGAATTTGTTCATCTGGTTCCTCGGATGAATCCCTCGTCTCGGCTCTAGACTCAAGTTGAGACTCAAGCTCCTTTGCAGCAGTGCCAAGGGACCTATCGCGAAGCTCCTCATCTGTTGGGAGATATTCTGCAACGGATATGTCCTCCAAGGGGATATCGTCTAGTTTGCAGAAGCGTCGCAGTGATGCATTCATCTTGACTCGAACTGGAGCATCATGTGCACGACGGAAGTTGATTGTCTTTTGGAAAGACCTGGATGAGTGGGCGATGCGACCAGATGGCTGAGCAATGTAGACAATAGGCTTGCCAGGCATCAAGTAGGGATCACTTGGCTCCTGCTCGTTGGTGCTAGTGGGCAAGAAAATGCCATATTTGGGGTGAAGACCGTGTCGCTTGACAAGGTCTTGGTCAAAGTCGGTCGGTGCCGTCGTAGAGAAATCATATCCATTGCACCAATGGTCAAAGTGCATGCCGTTGCTGTTGGGCGTGTCGAGATACTTGCCACGCTTGGCGCGAGTGTGACCCTTGGTAGAATCATTGGTGCTGTCACGGAAACCGATGTCCCAATCATCGAACCAAAAGAGGTGAGGAGCGAGAAGGCGACTGTTAATACCTTTCTCTCTCATTGACGGCCTTTGGTTATAGATGCGGCAGCCGTGCTCATCAGCATCTGCAATGTTCTTTGGAAGTGCTGGGCTCTTTTCGCGGGCTGGCCATCTGCCTTGGGCTTTGGCATTGGCAGTGAATGAGGCACCATTGGTCATGTTGCTGGGCTCAGGAGATGCCGGGTTAGAGTCTTCCTCTGCGGGCGTGCTTTCAGGCTGGCCCTCAACCTCAGCAGCAGAGGCCAGCAATCCTTTGGCTGGAGCCGGCGCGATTTGGGCAGGGGGGAGAAGCTGGCTTTCAAAGGTACTGCGAGTGCTCTTCTTGGGCGTTGGCTGACCCTCGAGCTGCTCCTGGGCTCTGCGTTTGTTGGTCCCTCGTCCTCGACCTCGGCCACTACCACCTCCTCTTGTGGTAGAAGCGTTGGAACCTATGGAAACAGCGACAGTAGATTCGGCATTGCGAACCTTTTGCCACATCTCGGTACCTTCCACACGTGAAGGGTACGGAACAAGGTTGCCATCCTTGTAGCATTCATAAATACCAAAGTCGTTGTCAAGGTGATGATCTGATATGACTCTATACTCATATTGATCATCACGGACCTAAAGCAGTGCATCAGTAAGAAAAAAAAACAGTGTCAAAAGACGGTCAGGCACTTGCTTAGGTGTGTGCCATTGGCCGAAAGAGGAAGAGTGGGAAATGGAACGGATGCGGCTGAAAGAGGGTGAGCGAAATGGGGGTCACTTACATCTACAGGAAGATCCTTTGTATGCAAAGAATTGAGAATGCGAAGACGATTTTCTTGGCTGTCATAGAACTGCTCTATGATTTCTTCCAAACCGTTCTGTGTCGGAGAGATGTCAGATACGTTGTCCTAAAGTGTACGGAAATCTCCGTTGCAGCGGACATGACCGCCGAAAGTGTCTTGGGCCAGGGACGAAGAAAATTGGACATACCTCGAATTCCTGCTCCAGAACGTACTGCTCACCATTAAAGGTAGTCTCTGCGAGTTTAAGATCGGCCTCGAGGCGTTTGTCAAACTGGGCAAGCTTGTTGGTGAGAATTGCCTGAAGGTCTTGAATGACAGGGAAGTGTTCAGTAGCACGCCTGTATGCTTCTGGCTTTTGCAGCATCTCTTCAATGTTACGTTCAGCCAACTCCTGCAAGGCAGGTTTTAGAGCATGCGCAACAGCTTGATAGGTAGCCTTTAAATCTCTCTGACGCTCATAAGCAGCTTGAACGCGAGAATCGGTAAAGTTCTTTGCTCTGCCTCTTCGCGTGCCGCCACGGCCTTGTTTGGCAAGTGATGACTTTGACACGGCAGTGCTGGAAGAACCGCCTCTGCCGCCTCCTCTGCCTCTACCACCACGGCCACCGCGCCCGCCTCTGCCGCGCCCGCGAGAAGCAGGCTCTCGTGCAGGCGACTCATTCTCAGTTGCCATGGCGAGTAATTATGAGCTCGACCATGTATGGGGATGAGGGTTTAGGTTGGGTGAAAAAAGGGCAGTATGTGTATGGTGTTGTATGGATGTTAATGGGGGGAGGTGTAAAAGTGTCAGAGTGAGAGATGGCCAGTGTGAGAGCCGGGGGGGTTAGGCCAGCCAACCACTGCGGCCAAAAGCCAAAGAGTTACCTAGTAAGCCCCAAGAGAGAGTGAGAGAAAGAGAGTGTGTGTAGGTAGTAGTGTAGTATGTGTGTGTGAGCACGCGCGAACACCGCGTACCTGCAGCGTCACAATGACCAACTACGAACAAGTATAAGATGATGAGGTATCAAAATGAGAAGAAGATCAAGACGTATCGAGTGCACAGCAGCTGATCCCGTCTTGTGTTGTTGCTGTGGTTGATGATGTTGGCGAAAGAGATGCCAAAACGGTGTTTGAAAGGGAAAAGGGTTTGGTGGTGATGTGCATGTAAAACTGAGTACTAAGCCGGATGTACCTTTTTCGGGGACCCGACTCTTCTTTTTTTTTGTGTATGAGGTACCTATTGTTGTACCTTTGGTATAATAAGGCGCCTGCAGCTAAAAAAAAAAAATAGCAGATGAGAAAAAGGTTTTATTATTGGTTCACGGTCAGCGTAACCGAAACAATAGCAATGACAAGGGGACCGTAAAAAAACGGAATGTCATCAAAAGAGACAATGATGACTTGAGTAACGGCCAATAATGGCAATAGATTCAAGTGAATGGTGATGATGATGATGCTGCAACCACCTTTTGACGGTGAGGGTGAAGGTAGGTATGCAAAACGCGGACGACGTGGTGCTGATGCTGAGCTACTACCTATAGGAACCACTAGAGCTGGGAGCCTACGGAGTACATACGAGAAACGAAGTGGGAAAAAAAAAGGGACCTGATGCGCCCTGGGCCCAGTCTCAGTCCCCTTCTTCTCCCCCCCCTCAGCCTTGGCCTAAAGCTGGCAGTACTGGGTACTTGGGTACCTGGCTGAGGATGTACCTGTTCCCATTTTGGGTCGCAAGGCTAAGCCGGCATTGTACAGGCCGGGGTACTGGGGGACAGCGTTTCCAAGGCGCCATCTACAACTCAGTTTAGGATCGAGATGCAAATTCTAATTGGCTATTCACGCTCAGAGGGCGCCGGCCTAAGCCAATTCAGGCCCTGAGGACGAGGAATAAAGGAAGTTTACTGGTGCGGAGAAGGGAATACTCCGTCTACTCATGCTTGCAGTGACCTGCGCATCGTCCGAATTCAGGTATCCGCGACTTACATGGGGGACACTTCTTGGATCCCCAAACGTCCGTCACGCTGTGGAGCTAAATCACGCGGCTGCAAGTTTAAGGTACAAGTAACAAAAAAATGGCAGCGTCATGTCCAACACGCATTATACTTGTAGTGAGAAGAGGGGTTTACAAGCACTAATAACTATACTGGCATTGTAAGTTTGACTGCCTACCATGGGTAAATAATAATAATAATAGAGTCGATGAGGAACAATGTACCTTGAACGTCTTTTCGTTCGCAGTATATACTAATGAATATACCAATGAATGATGCATGCAAGTTCACTTTTGACCACGGTTCTCGGTCTTGTGGATATACTTCTCTCTCTCTCCACTCTGGCATGCTTTGCGCCTCATGCTTCATGCCAACAAAAGTATATCTCAAGTTTTGTTATTATTTGTATTTTTCATGTAAAGAACGCTTTTGCTAAAGGTTCATTCCTCTTTGAACTTTATGGACTCTCCGAGCAACAGCGTTTTCCAGCGTGACATCTCATGTACATAACCGCAGTCCACAGCCCACAACCCACAGTGGCGAATCGTTTGGCTTGTATACGCACTCAGTCAGGCGTCAAAAAAAAAACATGGAATAAATAGGGTCGATATTAACTGTCTGTCTATCCAATAGATGAAGATTGTCTGTCCCGTTCCCTTTAACGCCCTGTTGGTTGTTGGCATACGCGCTGCTCTAAGCGCCGGTTCTGTTTATTATCGCAAAACCTGGAATGTACCAGAAGGCACCTACTTATATGACAGCATGACAGGACTCTGACACGTCCGCTAAGGTTTTATTGACCCTTCCATGCAGATATCTTCTTCTCGTCAATCTTCAAGTCATCGGGTCGTCAGGCATTTGGAAAAAGTCAGACGCACTAATATACAAGCCGGGCCCCACAGCGTTCCCAGCCCTGTGAATTTTTCCTTTACAAGCAAGAGTACAACACACAATAGGCCAGTGTGTCTAACAATAGATGAATAAAATAAAATAAAAACAGCTTACCAGCCTTCTTCGCATAGCATCGCCTCGTCATTTACAGCAGCAGCCAATACTTCGTCAATCACCCAGTTTCACCCTCGCACATGATGGATCCTCAGTAGAGTAAGGTGGATGATGAGGTCGCATGTCGTTACTGCACATGCCAGGTATCCATTTGCTCGTCTTGCTCCGCAATTTGTTCGAGTGGCATCCCTACGGCACCTAAATTACACTTTTGGGCCCCAACAGCAATAACCTTATCGCTGATTGGATCCGTCTCTTTTCTTGTCTGATCCCGCTGCCGTCATCCCGCCCGTAGTCGCACGTGAGGGAGGGGGATTGGGGAGGAGGGGGGAAACATTCTTCCATGCACACCCCCAGGATCTGGACCCTTTCCTGCAACCAAGATTTTTTTTTGCGCCATCCCACCCTGAGAAAAAATAAATAAATAAAAATACTTGACCGGTTGAATTGAAGCTCCGGTGCTTTTTTTGCTGAGCTGCTAATCCGCATACACAATTGGCCGCCATGGCCAAACGGCGCAAGCTTCAACAGGCTCAGCGTTCTGCTAAACCGCAGCACAAGCCTAGACTTCAAGGGCAAACTGGAGGACATGGAGGAGGAGGAGGATCAAAGAGCTCGACGCCCTCGCAACAGCCGAAAGCCAGGCATAACAAGCACAAGCAACAGCAGCACGAACAGCCCACCATACCCTTCCGCCCCCATGACCGCATCCTCCTCATTGGAGAAGGCGACCTCAGCTTCGCCGCCTCCATAATCCAACACCACGGCTGCACAAACGTCACCGCCACTGTCTTAGAAAAGGACCACGCCGAGCTCCTCGCAAAGTACCCCGCCGTCGACACAAACATTGCCGTCATCGACCGCCGCCCCGACCCGAATCTCCTCACCGACCCCAACTCCGGCTCCGGTTCCGAATCCGATCCTGACCCGGACGATGATGCCCCTGACTCTGAGTCTGACTCCAATTCCTCCTCCTCCTCCCCTGCTGGGCCAAGCAAGAGGAAGTCCGCCGTCGTCAACAACAAACTCGTCTACGGCGTCGACGCCACAAAGCTTCCCTCCTCCATCACCCGCACCCCTCACGACCACATCATCTTCAATTTCCCCCACGTCGGCGGCAAATCCACAGACGTAAACCGTCAAGTCCGCTATAACCAAGAACTCCTCGTCTCCTTCTTCCAGCGCGCCCTCTCCTCCCCTGCCGCCCCCCTCGCCCCTGGCGGAGACGTCGTCGTCACCCTCTTCGAGGCAGAGCCCTACACTCTGTGGAACATCCGCGACCTCGGCCGCCACGCAGGACTGCAGGTTGATCGCAGCTTTCGCTTTCAGGCAGACGCCTACCCGGGATACAAGCACGCGAGAACCCTCGGCGTTGTGAAGAATAAAAAGGGCGAAGAAGGTGGTGGGTGGAAGGGTGAGGAGAGAGCGGCAAGAAGCTATGTGTTTGTGAGGAAAGGGGAGGCAGAAGCAGTTGGTAAAAAGAGGAGGAGAAGCGGCAATGATTCATCAAGTGATGAAGAAGATGATTAACAGTATTGCAACTCCTACAAGCTGCTCCAGTAGCAGTTAATTCGAACGACGACTCATCTACAAATCGAACAATCAACCAATCACCGAACGGGACACCAGCCACACGATGGTCACCACAGATCGAAACGATTCAAGCGAGAAAACACCTCTGTAACAACGGCGACAAATACATGCATGCCCCAGCGCCATGTACCATATTTGGATATATACAACAAAATACCACAGGCAGCCCAGCCATCTTCCAGAATAATCAGCGTGGTCTATACATAATATACAACAATAATAATGCGTTATGAAGCCATAAATGTTTCCCCCCAAAAATATCCGTTTGCCGCACCATAAGCTTAAGCTTCGACGCCAAATGTTCTAATCCCGCCCCACCCCCCTTTTTCAAAGCAGCTATTGGGGGGTGTCCCAGGCACAAAAACAAGACATCACCGGTCCCAACGCCTTCAAGATTTTTCCCCAGCATGAACCTCTCCCCTCACAGGATATCACGCTTTTCAGGTAACCCCAAAAAAGTGATGTATCGTATATCACCCATATTCATTTTTTTAATAACCCAAGATGTGTTTTCCCTCGAGAGATATCAAGTTTTGACGTCAAAAACTCGTCTTGTTAAAAGAAGAAGAATGTCGGCCCTTTTTTTTTTCGTTGCTGCCGTAAGAAAAAGAAAAGATAGTATCAAAAAAACAAAGATGACAAAATAGTGAAGAGAAAGCCACCATCCCTCCCCCATTGAGTCATCAGGAATGGGGGTAAAATAAAGCCGTGAGGTATAATACAATTCGGTCTCAAATCGCGCGTTTCCCATCAACTCCCATGAAAAGAATAAATGATTTGTGCATTAAACGAATAAAACTTTCATCCCGATGTTAGGGGGGCCTTCTTAAGTTTCTCGAGCTTTAGTGGCTCATCAGCTCCCGCTTCCGGGCATTACTGTGCTCATCAAGCGATGTCTGCTGTCCCGTAGGGCCAAGATTGGATTTTGCCGCAGCCTCTCTCTTCTTGGCTTGCTCCTCATCGTCAAGTCGCTGTGCCTCCTCATTCTCTCGCATTAATGCTTGCTCTTGCTCAAGAAGAGCCTGTTCCTCTTCTGCCCTCAGCGACTCAAGAGCTGATTGAGGAGGAGGCGGAGGCGGTGGTGGAGGGCTGGCTCCGCTTACTCCATCCTCCTTGAGCCTCTTCATATCAGGTCCGTCTGCTTGCGTGTTTACAGTAGGGTCAATAACTTCATCATCACGCTTTCGTTTACGGTCAGCGCCATCCGGCGACTCCGCATCGGACAAAATAATGTCCTCTGTTTCATCAGCTGCAGTACCCAACTCCGCCCCAGAAGCTGGCTTATTATCCGAAGCCTGGTCTTCCGTAGGCTCCTTCTTTGCAACCCCAGCAACCCGTTTCTTCTGATGGCCCTCAAATTTTTCTACTGCGCGGTCCAAGAAATCCTTGACATATTTCTTGATGTTTCGCTCTTGCTTTTCTGTCAGCGGGGCGGCAGGATCGCTGACTCGATTATTCTTAAAGTCGGAAGCAACAAGCTTTTTAGCGACATCCTTGCCCAGTCGCTTGAGCTCTTCCTTTGGTAACTTGTGTGAAAATTTATCCAGCACATGCTTCACGGGAGGATACACCTAGAAATAATTAGCCACGGTCAAAAGAATGTCTGCGATGAGGTAAAAGATGATGCGTACCGTGTGTTCATACACCTTCATCTGCTTCTCTATTGGAAGAGGTCGCGATTTCTCCCGCTTGGGGTCTCCGGGCGATGTCTCCATTGGAATCGGCGTCTGTGAAGCTGATGGTTTCGGAGTCCCTTCCTTGGTGACCTTGTCGATAATACTTTGGATTACTAATTGTTCCTGCAGGGCCTTGGACGGGGCCTTGGACGCCGGTTCCGGAGCAGCAGGCTGAGTTGGGCGGTTCCAGGTAGACGTCCCCTGCTTGTTGTAAAAATATGTGTTACCACCGGCGTCCTTTGCCGCAAACCAGCCCTGAGGTAGCGGAGAGTGGAAAGGAGGGCGACGCTGGCGAGGGCCATTAAAGAAGACAGCGTTGTTCCGCTGCGGAATATTGCTTCGCGGTCCTTTGGGGGCATCAATGGGTGCAGCGGGAGATGCAGTCTTTGGCGTTGACTGTGCAGCAGCTTCTTCTTCGCGGGCTTGCGCTCCTCTTCGTTCATCAAAAATGTTTTCGGCAGGTGCATTAGGATCAAACTTCCGTCGCCGTATACGATAGGCAACTTCTAGTTTACTCCAATCATCAAGCAGCTTTTTGGATTTGGAAGCCACGTCGTCATGCTCGGAATCAGCCAGGGTCTGAATGGTCGCCTCAATGTTGGAGTCTTGGATCTTGTTCCTCGTCAATCTGGGGAATTTATCGAGAATGGACAAGACCTGCAGGACAACATTGTGGTCATCGATAAATGTGTTGAGTGTCGTCTTCAGGATCTGGTAGGCGTGCATGCGCATCACACAATGGATTACCTTTTCCTCATCAGAGCGCTCTATTCGCTCCAACAGTTTAACAGCGATCCACTTCTCCTTGCATTGCATCAGTGTAGCCATGACCTTGCGCGAATCATCCTCATTCAGGCTGCGAGGTTGTATGCTGTTGACGTATTCTTCATCATCTTCCTCAGGTCGCTTCTTCCGGGGCTTTTTCGCAACGGTAGTATCCCAGCCATCGCCGCCGTCAATACCAAGGGCCTCAACAGTAGTCGTAGGTAGTTTAGTGGCGCGCTCAGTTTGAGTCTTGCCTCCGATAAAGCCGACGCAATTGGGTTCCCCGCAGTAACAGGGTTGAGGTTCTGCCCCGTAGCGATCCACGTTGTAGTTGAAGACCAACTCCTCTCCTGCTCGGATCTTACGTAGAGCAAAGATACCCATACGGAGCTTGTCGCCAACAACCCATTTATCGACGAAGCAATTTGGATTGCAAGAGTGGTTGCAAAAACGACCCAGATTGCCCTTCTTGGTTGCATCTACAAACTCGTTCTTGTTGAGCGACATGAAATAAAAGTGCTTGATACCCTCGTCGTCATATTGAATCATTCTTCGCCGAAACGTAGGCTCATTGATGACTTCGCCAATGTACTCGAAAATAAAGTCGTTTGGTTGCAGGTCCGCGTTGCTGCGAAGGCCGAATCCCTTTTTTTCTGTCTTGATGACCGTGACATTGGCATACTGCTTGCGCTGAAACCGCTGGTTCTGGCAGCCACCGCCGCAGTTGCCAGAGGTCGCGCTGCATTCCATCTTGGTCGCGCGGTTGATACAGTCCGTATCCTCACCGCATGCAAAATTCTCACCATTGCCTACATCATGTTAGCACCCGTAAAAAAAACTGGCCATTCAGACGTCGACAGGGGGGGTAAGCATACGCCAATCTTCTCTGCAATCGCAGTCGAGAGCATCATTGTCCGTTGACCCCAAGTTCTTCGAGCCGTAGAGGCAATCTGGAATGGCCTGGAAAGCTTTGTAGGACTCTTCAGTAACGTCGGGAAGGTGACCATATAGAGGAACCTCTCGAGTTACCAATTTCTGAGATGCCTTGCGTGATGGTCGCGAGCCCCTAGAAGATGACCCGGCGGTGTCTGCACTCTCGCTGCGTGATTTGGTGCCATCCACCGAGGCGGGCGACTGTGTTCCGCCATGTCCAAGCTTGGGTGTTGAAACAGAGGCGGCGTCTCCCTTGTCCATATGCGCGTCGTTCTCGACAACATCCTCTAGCTTTACTTTCTCCATTTTCCTTGTAGCAGACTCGTCATCCTCCATTAGGGGGTTTCAAATTGGCGACGTAGAGGCAGATTGGTGGGTGTTATGCGCAGCCGAAATCGAACGCGGAAAGCAAAGGAGGGAAGGGAACAAGCAGAATGACTCGAGATGTCGCGGTTCCAAGGGTTCTTCAGTGGCACGCGCAACAGAAGTTGGAACGCGCCTGTGGGAGGGAATAGGGAGAATTGAGTCGAAACGTAAGTAATGCAGAGAAGCGAGTGTGATAGGAGACAGGACGCATGTAGCCTTGCTTCCACGGTCAAGAGGGCGAGAGGTAAAGGGAAGAAATCGAGAAGTCGACAACAAGATCGAACGTCAAACTATCCAATGTGGATGAGCCGAGCTGACTTTCCAGACCCCCAAAAAGATACATGGTACTTAGTAGGGTATCGTAGTACGGAGCGCTGCATCGAGGTCCCCATTCAAGAAACAGTGGCGGATTTTCGTAAGTCCGAGAATCTAGATTGAGTTTTGAGCCACAGTTGTTCACTGAAGCCCGCTGGAACCAACACTACAGGGGCTCATTGCCAGGGCATGAAAGATTGAGTTGGTCAAGAATGGAATAAAATGTTGATTGATAGATAATTGTCCGCATATATGAATGCTATTTCTTGTTCAATGCAATTGAGGACTTACACCAGACTAAATCATATATTCCCCCTCTTACGAAGCTGTACTTGCAGATGTATCCTTTTGATGTTTGCAGTCGTGCTATGCCAAGGATCCCAAGAGAAGTATCAAAACCGGAGCTGGACTATATCACCGAATGGAAGGAAGTAGAATAAGGCACCAAGCTGACACAATCGACAAAATATCCATAACCGACGATTTTCATGGCAGATTCCCAACCAGTTTAGAGCAATTGGTGTCAAATGGCCCCCGTGCCGTTTGCGGTTCTCCGAAACCTTCTACTTCTTGACAACTCAAGTCGCCAGGGCTAATCTAAGATTCATAACCGCTTATGGAAGCACTTTGCAAGTTTGGCAAGTATGAGGTAATTCCGCTTACAGTGAGCCAATCGGCAATCAATCAGTGTAGATTAATGATTACCTGTCAAAGAGACAAGGATTGATTGATTGCAACTCAGTTGCGTCCATGCCTATTTGGTTGCTGTTAATCAATTTACATACATATCTTGGATACAAGTTACCTTGATCTTGATGATTCAACTGTCCAGGCAGGTACCTAGGTACCCAGTAGTACTACAGTGTCGGGGCACCATTCGCTGAGTTGCTCAATATCATGATTCATTTATTTACCAGATGAGATGCTTCTCTTTGGAGCGAATTCCTATATCGGCAAAGTCATCGCGCAACTAATCTGTGGCTGCATGAACCGTCCATCAGGATGACACTATTTTTGACCGCCATTCGAGGACTGCGTAATGGTGAGTTGTACGGGGGTTGTACTGAGTTGTACTCATCTAAGCCGGAATGGATGGCTGCCACGTCTTCAACCATGAATCAGAAAGAAAGAAAAAATAGATTGAAGGCTGACAGAGAGAGATGTAAGGGAGCACCCAGTTATGATATGGCCATATTATCAATTGGGCCAAGTATCAACTCAATCGACTGAACGAATCACAGCCTATATCTCAACCCCAGCTTTACAAACTTGTACCATGCGAGTGAGCTGCTCAAGTCCACAGCCACGTGGCAACGTAACAGGAAGCAGGCTCTTCCAAGTCGTATTGCAAAACCTTGTCGGATTAGGAAAACGCGATTGGAAGATGGTTACGGAGGCTTTAACCAAGTGAGGGCATCCCGGGTAATAAAGCGCAAACCCCAAAAGGACCGAGTTCAGGTTTCGCAACACAACCTCCGGCCGATGCTCAGCCCGGTCTGATGTGTTGTACAGTCGTTGGTGGGGCCGGGCTCTTGACAACTCATTGTGCATATTTGGCTCTGAAAAAAATAACCAGATCGACTTGAGAAAAATGCTGAGACTATAAAAGGGCGGCCAAGGTCCCAGTAACTCGGTTTCATGTGGTTGGTTTCTGTGTTGTTCGAAAATTAATAAAGGGATATAATATCATAATATGCATCCATTTTACAAGAGAACCCGTTCTCGTTTCGCCGCCGTTGAATGAAACGGCCCGCCACACTCCGAGAGATGCTCTGCAACTCCACGCCAAGTCGATCAATTGTGACGAACCCATGGACTGTGCTTGCTGTAACGGCAAACATCTGACAGACCCTTTCTGCGTGGTATGATTGGCGCGAAGATATCCAGTCATCTTGTGCCTCTCCAGCCTGCGAGATGTTATTCGACGGTTCAGCTCCCACGAAGAACAGCGAGCCAATGGTTGATCTGCAGTTAGCCGCAAACCCTGTCACATCACGCGGGCAATAAAACGACGTCTATTTCAGGTTTTTAGGGGAGCGGGGGCTGTCGTGCATATGTATTCCACTCTCAGAAGACGATGGGCAATTGGAGTTGAGAGAGGGGGCTCCATGGTGGTGCAGGCCTGATGCAAAGGCCCAAGTGCAAGGCCCGATAAGGGAGGGGGGGTCTCACGGGCAGGCGAAGGAGCAGCAGCAGCAGCCATGAGTGAACACCACTACCACCACTACCACCACTTCCACCACTCCCAGAGCAGACAAAGACGAGGTGAGGACGACCAATTGGTGGGGAGGGGGACAAAGACACAAAAGGGTCAAGCTTCAAAAAAAAGTGCAAAGACCTGCTTTGCCGCTAATACTCAACAATGGGGGGCAAACGGGGCCGTAAGACAGTCAGGCGGCCAAGGATCAATATTGGATTGGCCGGCAGCGAGCAGACGACCGCCACGATGCACCTGCACGTCAAGTACGGTGACACCCATTTGTCGACGTTCGCCTCTTGATATGGCGGCTGGAGCTTCGGCTGGCGCATCGCGTCGAATGGAGTAAAGGTGCGCAGCAAATCGGAAGTCAGCGCGGACCCTCCAACAGCGAGACAAAGATGGATCCTACTCTGACTGAGAAGCTGCTCGGTAGTTGGCGATGGTGGTGTTGTGGTTTACGCACTGGACAATTAATTTAAGCACCTTTGATGGTTGGTTGTGCAGCAGCAGACAGTGGAGGAGGGTATATGGAGCCCAGAAAATGAGAGGAGAAGGACAAAAGAAGCGACTGGGACTGGAGGATTTGTTTTTTGCCAGCCCCCCCTCCCTCCTCCTCTCCCCTCCCCCTTCAGAACCAGAACCCCCAGAACAGGGCGGGCAAAGAGTAGCTCAGAGCCACGACTTTCACCGAAGTTGACATTGAACCCCCCCTGGTTCCGGGTCTGGTCTGGTATGGATGGTCTGTTAATTATGGTCTGGTCGTGGGCCGCGTTTTGGGTCGACCCGCTGTCTGCAACAGGGAAAGACCGCACGCAGTCGCTGTTGACGAATGGATGCTCGCTTGTGTGTCGAGGTTTTTTTTTTGTGGTTCTTCCTTCCATTGTGTGTCAAAGCGTGTTCAGTTGTGGTCTTCTGTGAGAGAGCACAGGTTTCATTGAAGAAGCCATCGACAAGCCATGGATGACTTGGCGGCGGACTGGCTTTTCTGAATGCCTGTCCTGTCCTGTCCTGCTCTGTCCTCCATGTCTCTCATCGGCCTGTACCACTACGCACTACCACTTGCACCACCACCGAAAAAGGTCGCCCGCCGCCATCGCCGCGTCCGCCGGCTAAACAAGCGCCCGCTCGCATAGTCGTCGTCTCCATACAGGCGTCTAGTCATCTTTTCTTCAATGATCAGTGCGTGCGTGCGCGTCTGCACCCACTTGTTGTTGGGCACCCTCACTCCCACTTCCCACTCTGAACGCTAGTCGAACGGTAAGCTTCAGAGAGGCTGCAGAGACGGTCCGGATGCAGCAACGGTGCTTCGGCTTGCTCATCTGGTGATGCATTGCATGTTCTTTGCCTCCCCTTCCCCCCCTCCGACACACACACACACACGCATACACACACACACGCACAGGTTGACCTGAGCAACAAGGTATTAAGATTTCCGATACCAGCCTTCGGACGACTAAATAAGGAATTGGACGAACACACCACCAAACGCTTTTCGTCAAGTTCAGGGTTCAAAACATGGCACTTTTACATTAGCGTGCCGTTTCCCTCGACAGGTCTGTCAAATAGTGGCTGCAGCGTGCCGTCATACTTGATATCATGTGCTCGGTGTAGTTCTATAGCAGCAGTCCATCTATCCACCCAATCCTTGGCACAAGTCTTCTCTTACTGGCGCTGGACTCTTGGGGAGGCGAACTCACAAGGAGCGCAAAGCGCAAAGCGCAGAGGCAGCCCAGGACAGGATAGGATAGGATAGGACAGAACAGACAGGGAGGGCGGGGCGCATCCGCATCTTCACCAACTCTAGACCTACCTACCTACCTATCTACTAAGGTACTCCACAAGGCATACATACGTCCATACATTCATACATACATACATACATACCATACACGCTGCTTCCAGGTTCTGCATCTTCACGTCGACTCGGTCCGTTCAGAACTTGGATAAACTGACACGAGCGCCCTTGTCCTGCTCCGTCCACTTGCTGCCCGTCGATGCGATGCACCCTGGCACTGGCATGAGCATCTGGATCCATTATACTTACCAACAACGAGTTACATCGCCCACCTGGTGAGATTCTGTCAGCGGCCCTGTCCAACGGGTCTGTTTCTGCCTGTCTCTGTCTCCATCTTCTACCAAATATTTCCCACACGCCAAGTTTTCTTCAGTGCCTTGCTTCTTACGCTTAAAAACCACGACAACTGGGAACTTATAATTTTCATCCTACATTGCCAGGACGAAACTCGGCCCACAAGCCAAGACTGCATAAGCCGCAACGCCTTCGTGCACCCTGCATTTGCTGTGCTCGCTTCCTTGACTTGCCTGCAACCAGCGTACGACTACTGCATGTCGCGGATCGATGCTGCACAAACACTACCTTACCATTTGCCTCTGATTGTTCCAGGCAGCTCATTCAAATTGCTTTGTCTGAGCTTCAAACCCTTTTGAAAAAAAAAAGCCGCGCGCCTGCGAGTTTGCATCGCGCCTCATTTTCATCAAGGTCAAGGACAAGAGCAAGGACAAAGACGACTGCGGATCCGAAAGGGAAAGAGAGAAAAAAGGACCGCCACAGACCGAAACGGTAGACGGATCCTCCCTCTCCACCAGCCTCTCGGAACACGCTCCGCCTGCTATGCAGGTGTTCAACTTGGCTTCTTCTTTTGTTTCCTCTTTTCCTGCTTCTCAAACGCTTCTTTCCGACATGCCAATGCTCTAGGGGATTAAACCTGCGAGACGAGCTGCACGACCACGACGCATCTCCAACCACCCCCCCTGCGGACCTGTATGACATTGTTCTATCGATCCATCTTTGGCGATTTATTGCATCTATTTACTCACTCTCTTGTCCTTTCAATTCTCTTATTTCCCCTTAGACATCTCCGACTATTCAGGAGCATACCGTCTGTTGTCTTACGTTGCTTGCCACTGCGCCAATGTTTGCGCGCCCTCCGACAAAACATTTTGTCCCTTCTTGCGTCGTGCATTTTTGATATCATTCATAATACCCAAATTTCAATGATCATGGCCTCCCTCACAATGGACGAACAGGTTCGTATCTAAATCTCCAAAAGTCAAAGGTTTAAACATTCTCCTAACTCTAGTGTCACATTCACCAGCGTTTCGTTCTAGCCGAAATAATCAAATCCAGCTCCGTTGATGTGCAAAAGCTGGCGGGCTTCGTTAAATCAAATAGTGTCATCCCAAACTGGTATGACATGCAATTGCCGCATGGTGCGTAGAGTTACGGTCGCTCCCCATTAGCTTCGTAGAAGCTATCAATCAAACTTGCTGACTCTATTCAGGCCGAAGCATGAACCAGTGTATGACTTTTGCGCAGAGCCTATCAATACCGATCCCCCCGAATCAGCAGCAGCCAGTTTCTCATAACGATCATGCAGTTCAAAGCATTCCAGAGTATTCAAGATATTCTATGACTACCACAAGCCCCTTGAATCATCATTCCGGGCTGCCCTCTGCAGCTCAAGCACATTTCGATATCCTTCCACGTCCCTCAAATGGCGTCGACGAGATCAGAACGCCTCTCTCGCCCGCCCCAAAATCACCCGCAAGAAAGAGAGGGCGCCCTTCACGATCCGATCTTTCGAGGCAAAATCTACAGCCCCGACATCCTACACCTATCGCTCCCCGGCCTCCTCCCCCTGCCCCAGGCTCCAATGTGCCCACGCCTAGGCCAATCCTTCCTGCGATCAATCGCGCTTTTGAACCTCACACTTCGGCGCCGTTGGTTCATCCACTACCGACTCCAACAAATGGACCTCGGAGTAAAAAGAGGCGGCGTCCGAATAGCCCTCCTCCTACGCCAATTGTTAATAGGACTTCCCCTCCACCTCTTCCTCCGCCTGATTCTCCTCCAGCTCCTGCTGTTATGCCCGTTCCGGACAATGACAGCGACGGCCGAGAAAGCAGCGACCAATCAAACACCAAGACACCAACTCCGGAGTCTTCGTCCTAGCGAGCTTTATAGGATGGGCAACTATCGTTAGCCTAAGTAACCCAAAGGTTCAGCTGCGGCGGTTACTTCCTCCAACACTTCCAAACCGGAAACACAAACCACTTCTTCTTTACGGTAATGATTAGCATAGCCTCGGTTTTTTTCGCAGCTCCAAGGGTAATTGTGATGGTTTAATTGCATGGTTAGCTCCAGGTTGATTGTTTTTCCTTTACCCTTTACGGCATTAACATGTAGCGGCCATCATATGACATACAAGATCAGGAAGGGTGTACACTACCGCAGCATAACCTCTTCATCTTGGGAGGGAATTCCTAGCATAGGGGGCTCTAATATTGGTTTAGGAAACGATACATAGTGAACGCGTTCGTTGGTTTTATTATACACGAGCATAAGAGTCGGAGTTTTGGGGGAGTATTGTTTCGGCGTTGCAACTGATTAGATGGGTATCATGGAGGGCTTCAGAAGCGAAACGCAGGATTGGATGCCGTCGCGTTCGCGTTTTTTAGAGGAGTTTTTGGAGGAAACATGTTTTGCTTCATGAGCGATGAGAAGTTATGGCTTTATGGGTTCTGTTTGTCTCTGTCTTTTCGACACGCCAGCTGGAATGAACTGTTCAAGGATACATAGCATGAAAGGAATGATGATAGTACTATTTGTTTGTCTCTGCTCTCTTGACAAGTTCGCCATTATTATCATGTTGAGATGAATTGCAGGTTCAAATACCATCATGGTATATTGTTCTCAGTAGCCAGGCCATCATTTCAGATATAAACTTTAACTTTGATCTCCCTAAATAGTAGGGAGTAGGAAGGGGGGGTGGGTAAAAATTAACCACCCAGCAGATGTTTGGTATTCATAGCAAAGTACGAAGGAGTAGTGTCGCTATTGATGATCTTCGGAGTATTGCCTTGCGGAACTTACCCTGTAGAGGCGTGTCAATGTAATAATCTCCAAACCCCCTACCATCATTTATTATGATTATGTCCAGGCAAAAAAAAATCCTAATAAGTAAGTTTTATTTGCAACTCTATAGTCCATTCGCTCAATGTTACGTGTATTTTATGCAATGTTCTTCCCAACTCCTTTACCCCTTGCATAAAAACGACCTTGAAGTGGCTGCTGATTATTTATAGTATCACAAGTAAGCCAAACAATCAATGCGTTGAACGGTAATGGTGGGTGAATCAATCTTACTGAAAGATATGTAATATTTCTCTTTGATGCTAGTTTGTTCAAGCACTTTCCCAGATAAACCATTATTTCATCATCATGATCATAACCACCTCTACAGCGAAAACAACGTTGCTGAGAAAACTGACTAACAATAACCCTCTTCCGGTACTAATTACGTGTTCTCCCAACCCAGTGAATATTCGTGTCTTTGAATAACAAAGAAATCCTCCTACTCTCGTCATTCATGTTTCAAAAATTTCACAATGCATTTTATATACTCTAACATGTTTACAATGCCTTGGCAACCTTCTCAAGAGCGTCGATGAGGATATCGGCGTGGTGCTCCTGTAGGATCAGCATGGGGCGCAGACGAACAGCGTTGGCACCGCTGCCACCAATGTTGATACCAAACTCCTTGGCCTTGGCCAGGAAAGCATCCCGCTTGGGGTTGTCAAAGGCAATGAAGGTGCCCTGACCCTTGCCACGAAGGTCCTTGAATTGCTCGGGGTACTTGGTGGCGAGAGCTTCGAGCTTGCCGAAGAGGTAGTCACCAACCTTGGCAGTGTGGTTGACAAGATCCAGTCGTTCAATCTCATTGATGATGGCACGGAAGAGCAGAGCCCTGGCAGGGTCTCCCATCCAAGTGTTGAACTGACGGTATGGCTTGTTGGGTCGTAGGGCCTGGTTACCGTAATAGAAACCAGCGGTTTGGGCCTTCTTGGAAAATGTGACCATGTCCGGGGGATCTTGAAGGTTCCAGTGATCGTGAGCCCAGAACTTTCCGGTAGCACCGACACCAGTCTGAACCTCGTCGACAATGAGGAGGATATTATGCTTCTTGGTAAGGGCGCGCAAGCCACGGAAGAAATTGGGGGTGGCATGGTTGTCACCACCTTCGCTCTGAATGGGCTCCACAATAACCGCAGCAGGGGGGTTGTGCCATGTCTTGATAAGGTGCTCTACCTCATCCAAGGAAGCCTGCTCAATTTTGGCGTTCTCCTCAGCATGCTGATCCAAGGGATACTTCAGCTGGGGGAATGTGGCTTGGGGCCAGTCGAAGGCAGGGATGTCGATCTTGTGAATGGGCTTGGATCGGGTGGTAGAGAGGGTACCGAATAGACGACCGTGGAAGGCCGTCTTGAAGGACAGGATAGAAAGCTCAGGAGAACCGGGCGACTTGTTGTTCATGGCAGATTCGAGCTCCTCCTCGGTGAACTCGACATCGGGACCGCCACGCTCCTGCTGTCGTCGGTAAATGAAGGCAGCCTTGAAGGCCAATTCGTTGGCATCGGAACCAGCCAAAGCCGTGAAGACATTGTCGAGGCCCTTGGGGGCGACCCTAAGGATACCGGTCTTGAGGATCTCTGCCCAGTCATGGGAGGGGAAGTTGCCGAGGGCGGGTCGGTTAATGATGGCATTGACCATCTCGGGGGTAGATGCAGCCTTGGCCAGGTTGGGGTTGTTGTAACCAACGGGAATGGAGGCAATCTGAGCATACCTATACACGGCGTAGGGAGACTTGTGTTAGCCTGAACCTTAGTTATTGGTAAGGCATTGGAGTTGAAGCAAGCCATTGTCGTGAAATTGGCACTTACACATCGAGCAAATAGTCTCCATCTGGAGTGGCAATGTAGTTGCCCACGCTCTTGGTGTAATCGGCCATGATGTTCAAGCTTCGGGTATCAAAGACCTCGCTGAGCTCAGAGGCACGCTTGGCGCTCTCCGGCCCGGGAAGCTTGGCAGCCTTGAGGACGGGAACATCAGGCTCACCCTGGATGAAAGCCTTGGAAGCCATTCTGAGATTTGTTGTGGCAAAGCAGCGGGTTGCAAGAGTTGGGGTGGTGATGGTGGTGGTTCGAAGGGAGCGGACTGCAGGGCGCAAAGCCATGGCAGCTCGAAAGGCAGGCATGGCTACTAATAAAGAGGATTTCTTTCTTCCCCCGCTTCCAAAGGCACGTGAGGATCAAGGGGAAAAAAAATCAAAGTTACTTGGCAGAGTTTGTACCGTCAATGCGGTTTCCGGTGAATAAGGACGGGCAGTTTGGTCGGAGTTGGGGCGGCGAGTGAGAGCTTGCAACGTCACCAGTGCGCAAGAGGCCAACCCAGGCCGTGATGTCCCTTTTTATCAAGGGACGGGTTATGGCGGCTTATCAGTGAGTGTGGGGGGTGGAAGGTGGGAGGTGGTGGGATGTTCTTTTCTCCAAGCCTAGTTTCCATCTTGTCCATCCAAGGTCCTGCGGGGTGAAATTCAATTCATTCACTCCTTCATTGAGTAATGGCCTTCCAATCCGTCTTTAGACCGTCTTTTAGCTGGTCCGACTGGTCTGGAATGCTGCCGTTGTGGTTCCATCATCCATGGTGGTCCCTTGTGGATCGTCTCGCCCCCCCGCTCTGCATCATCAAAGCTCGAGTCAATCCAATCCTGACATCGTCGTAGCATCACCAGCTCATCATTCATTGGCTCGCGTACAGCTCGTCTTACGTACTCTGTAACCCGGACTCCATCTTTAGGCTCCTCCTTTTCCCCAACTTTTTTTCCCGGCACAGAGAATCCGGGAAGCTATTGGGTCTGGTGATGGGAGAATTGGTGTCCAAAGCTCTAGAGCTCCAAGCTCCCCGGGTCCGAAGTCGGCGGGGTAGCTATTATTATAGCCATTGAACATGAAAACATTGTTATCAGTAATCCAAAGCACAGCGGCATTGGCTTTCGAATCTTACACTATCAAGACATTCCTGTGCATGAAAATGCCGTGTTCATCACTTAGTCGCCGTGCTATTATAACTTGCATGAAACTATGCCCCTCAATAACCCCCAAAGGGTCCGCCCAGGCTGCCTAAGCCGGGCCTCCAGCTTAATTCTCCGGCTCCGGCCCGCTCTGGTGATACCACCGGCTATCAACTCTACAATCGGCACATATACTCATACGGTATTCCGGTATTATATCATTTTATCATGTCACGCATTATCCAATTCACTACTATAGCCTTGGCATCTCGGACCGATAATGCTATTAACCCAGTAACCCACCCAATTATAATGCAACCATCGTCTTGTTGAAAATAACCCAAGGGAACACATCAGGGACCCAATGCAAAACGCGCTAAATCAGAATGCCCCCCAATATTCATACATGTGGTACAGGACGATTCTCATTCTGTACATGCTGCTTTGTTTATCATTGCTTATCAAAATGCATGCTCTTCTTCCAGCTCACGCACATACTTGACCATTGTTTTCTTATGAATCTACACCATGGGGCGTTAGCATTTACTGGAATAATGCAGATGGAAGCTTCTTTACTCACCATTCCAGCATATCTGCCATCCATCAAGACGCAAACATAACGAAGACCCAATTTAACAAAACACTCATACACCAGGTCCATGGGTGACTTAATATCTAGAGCTACCGGTGCCTGTCATCGGGTCAGATTCTATTTGTCTCTACTTGCAGGGGATATCAAGGGGAAATCTTACCGGATCAATAAAGGGTGTAAAATTGGTTGGGTCTGGCTGAGCATCGTCGTCATCGTCGATGCTTGGGATTTGATCCATCAAGCAAAGGCTCGAAGATTCGTCTTCAAGTCGGTCCAATGCATATTCGAGATCGGGTGCGGGGATAAGCCCAACCAAGATATCATTCCTAATGATGGGCAAGCCACCATCTAGCTCCCCGGCGCGTTGAAGAATCTCCAACTTCGTGCGAAGGCTCACAGCAGGGACCACTGGAGAGTTTGTAATATCGATTACCCTCTCTCGGCGTACGCGACGGACAATGTCAGTCAGATCCCCCGTAAATATAGGCTTATGCTTATTATCCAAGAACGGATAAGCATTCATATTGGTAAGAAGATCCTGTGTAGTGTAAGCAGACTGGCGCAAATCTTTTCCTCACTCTTCACTTACATAGATACTGCAGGGCTCAATGGCATCGGCAGTCCACTTGGCCACCAGGATGGTTAGCGAGAAGGGTAAAACATAATCGAGACTACCCGTGAGCTCAAACAGGATGACTGCAAGTGTCACTGAAAGACGTGTGACACCGCACATAGTAGCACCAGCGGCGATGAGACCGTAAACTCCGGGCTGGACGCATGTTCCACTTGCCGAGTTTGCGCAGCTTCCCCAAATGCTCCAATCGGGATGAGCGAACACCGACCATTGCACCAAATGACCAACGATTCGACCCATCAGTCCACCGACAACCATGGATGGGATGTAAATTCCTGCAGGTACTTTCTACATAAAGCTGTTAGTCCACCCCAATCAAACCGATAAATGCCAGTATGAGACTTACAATTCCGAACGTGATGACTGTTAGGAACCCCTTGATTAAGAGAGCCACAAAGAGTTCATTTATAATCGAGGGTATATCGTCCACCGTATTTGGACATAATCTTCGCCCATCATTATGTGTACTATCACAGGGTGAGGCCAAATTTAGCAGCAGTTTTGCGACCGAGAGCTTGGTCAACGGATTCCAATAGCTCATTACACCGCTTGTCACGGCAACCAGAAATACCTCGAGCAGCGGATATGTCTTGATGACTTCGATTCGACGGAATGACTGGGCCCAATGCTTGGAGGCTTTGATAAAGAGCGCTCCTAGAGCGCCGCCAAGAATGCCGACCAAAATGAATGAACCTAACTCAAAGTATTCCCAATCTACCGTATATCGAATCTCGAACATGACGATCTTGTGAGTTCCATATGGATTCAAGAACTTGAGGGATAAAGCAGCTATAATGCAGGAGAAGAAGGTTCGGAATAGCGTTTTAGCTGGGAAGAAATAGGATACTTCTTCCAGACCAAATAGCACTCCACCCAAGGGCGCACCAAAGGCAACAGCTACCCCGGCGGCTGCAGCCGCAGAGAGAACTTCTCGTCGTTTTGCATCATTATGGTCATATTTGTCAAAAAGACGGCAAGCAATGTTGCCTACACATGTAGCCATATGGACGAAAGGTCCTTCTTTGCCTAGACTCAATCCCGAGGAAACACTCAGGACTAAAGCAATCATCTTTATAATTAGTGTCTTAAGACCAAGGAAACCGTGCAAGACGAAGCCACTGAGAATAACGCGGACCTCAGCAACACCACTGCCTGCCGCGGAATAGTAGACCATAGGCGGGTCTTCCGTTTGTATTTCGACTTGTTGCCGAGGGCTAGTGCTATCATAGCCAGCAGAGTCGTGGGGAGACTCGGGAGCACTTTCGGCGCCAAGATTTTCATCCAGAGTTGTTAACCGATAGGCCGAAGGGACGACCGTTTTGGTGAACAGGGCTACCCAACACGAAAGAAGTGCTAAAGTGATAACGCAGACGAGATAAATCAGGAAATCCGTCCATCTTTTGCCAAATGGATGGTAGTGGAGTGCCTCGGACCAGGTTGACCAGTCATCACATTCACCACCTTGAGGACAGCATCTCTATAAACTCAGTCAGTAATCATCTTCTTGAGTCCTGGTGGCGTCCGGGTGTATCCATCGACCAGCAGACTATTCAAGTGCAAATAACTGCCTACCTTCTCATCCAGATACCAGGCTCGGGTACAAAAGCCCAGTTTATAGTCAAAGACGGTGGATTCTGCCACGTCAACAACGTACGCTATCAGTGCGACTACAAAGCCGCAGAGAGCGCTTAGAATCCATCCTTGACTGCCGTCGAATATGACCAAAAGGCGCCCCCAAAAGTCCTTTCTGCTGCGAAGGGCCTTGACCCGATGGGAATCGGCTATTGTATCGTGAACCCAGTCGGTACTGGTAAATTGATCGTACCACACGCGCTCATTTGTACTGGCCGAGGTTTTGGATTCGGAGAGCAAACGATCGGAAAAGGCGCGGTTCAGGCGCTGTCCCCAGGATGAGTGGCGACTGTGATTCCGAGACTTCCGTGCAATACCTGTAGAGCAGATGTAACTTTAGCATAATTACAAAAATGGAGGGTGTCGTCCAGCTCTCTACGACAAACTACTTACTTGAATAGCTCTGGTTTCTGGAAAGGTTAAGATGTCGTGGGGATGCAATGCCGCCATCGAAGCGAAGCTTTGATCTCGAGCTTGTTAACAGGAGGGGAGACCGTTCGTCCGGTTCTGTTGATGACGGTTGACGTTGCGCCAAACGAGGCCGCCGAAATGTATGAGGAGACGGCGGCTGAGAGGGCGGCTGAGAGGGCGAAATGTCATCATCTGCCTCTGCCATTGTGGGCTGTGACGTTTCGTATGTGCGGGACGTAGGTAGAGGCAAGAGAGAGAAAGGGCTTTGGTTTGACGCTTCGAAGTCGGATCTCCAGTTTACATTGAACGGTTATTCCATAAAACAAACCCTCACGAAGACTCAGGAAAACACAAAATCTAACAAGACGATGGCGAATGAACAGCTGTGATCAAAACAAAGGAGAGGCGCGCAAATACAAAAATTATGGTGAGGCGAAGGTCTCAATATTGGTAGAGGTTGCATCGAGTCCCGTGGGTCAGGCATGCGCATTCCGGGGAGGCGTTTGTCCCTTCTTGGACGACGGGAGGGATGGTGTCAAAGCCAAGGAAGGCAAGGATAAGGCGGGAGGTAACGCTGTAACAGTACCGCGTGACGGTCCTTGTATATTGCGTGTAAATCAATCCCCGCAATTCGAGCTTTGCAATCAGGCTGAGGTGATCAGTGCCCACGTGGGATTGACCTCAAAAACTGGGACTGGTCATGATGAAAAGGAAATGATGAAATGATAGCAGTTTTGAAGGTCTTGGAACATGAACATCAAAAGGGCGCATAATAGAATAGTAAGACATGCCGAGGGCAACCAAAGGAACCTCATGTATGTACGGATAGGTACCTTGGGCCATGATAGAGCAGTACGACTACGAGGTAGATACCCCGTACCTACTAGGCACTAACGCCTGCAAGTATGTGCTAGGCGGATTTCAAGGACAAGGTAAGCCCATGTGAGTTTGGGCTGGTTGAAGCTCAAAGCTCTGTAGATAGACGCCTTCTATTGGATAGCTGTAGCACCATGTAGGCCCCAAGTAGGCAAGCTGATTACGATTCGTCGCCTCCATCGACTTGGCGTTATAGTGGAATGCATGCAGCAGCTCTCTCCGAATGGTGGCTGCTATTTGTGTCACGCGCAGACAAAAATATGATGCAAGGTACCAAGACAAACCCTACCAATTCGTAGCCTTATTAGGTACCACCACCACCACTACCACTATTACCCCGGTGAGGTACTCGGAGTTTGAAGGAATCAACATGCTACCTCTGTGTACATACCTGGTAGATTTTAGAACATGTGGCCCCCCACAAACATTGAATCCGGGGCCAGATGACGCACCCACGATTTCGGTACGACTTGGCGAGATCCCATTAAAATAAGGTCCTGGTCGGTCTTGGTTGGGGTTTGGAGCTACTTGTACGAATTTACCACCGTTGCGGCACAGTTCTGTGTATTAACCAGCTAATCTAGCTCATAATGTTAAAATGACAATCGTGTCTTGGCCCTTTGTCACTTGCGCATTAATATTTGCGTGGCCCGGTTTGGAAGTTACAGCATAGGATGGAGGGGCAGCCACTTACGAAGGGGAAGGGAAACACGGGATCAGAGTCCAGTGTTAAATAAATAGTCCAGTACGGGGTATGATGTAAATACCTAGGTAATCAAGTCCACTGGTAGTAAAAGAAGTAGCAGTTGAAAGACATGAAAGAAATAAGGCAATGTAGAAAAAACAGTTTATATAGAAAGAAACATCCGTCAAAGATAGAAATAACAGATCCATATCTGTCTATCTACTATATTTATCTATTTATATATTTGTCACCCTCATACTTGACACTGCAACGGGCACACACAAGCTCCCACATAGAAAATGCGGGATGACGACGTTTGGACCCTTTAGTGCTGAGCCAAAAGTCTTAGTACGGAGTGCCTGCTCATTGTGCAAGGATGGGATGCTTCAGCGGGCCCACGTATTTCCGGCCGGCTACTGCAGGTCTTATCTTATCAGCTTGGAAATTTTCAGAGCTACCGGCAAAAAAGTTGTAGTGGGCGACACTGTCTGTAAGAACTTGTCCGACGGCAAACATCAGAAGTTGTTGTATTTGACGTTCTCGGCGCAAATTGCCTCAAATCAACAAACTATCTACAATTAAATTCCCCTAATCTTTGAAATATGGCAAAGAAGAGAAAGGCTTCGCGCCAAGCTGCGCAATCTAGCGGGCCAAAAGAATTGGATGCCGCCGACGCTCGACTTGGCCCCGTCTCAACCTTTGAAGATGTCGCCAATTCTGAAGATGAATTCTTCATGAACAGAGATGCCATAATGCTAGACGATGAACCAAGCTCAAAGCGCAGGAGAGGAGCTCACGAAGACTTGGAGTTTTCTGACGAGGAGGTCCTGGGCCTAGACGACGATGACTCGGAGGAAGAGGAGGACGAAGAGGACGAAGTTGAACGCCCGTCGACCAAGTCAAAACGAGGATCTGGCAAAAAGGGAGGTTTCTCAGATGACGATGAAGCAAAGGGAGGGGATGAAGAGGGCGAAGATTCAGGATGGTGGGGTTCCTCAAAGAAAGAGTATTATGATGCCGATAATATCGAAACCGAAGCGGATGCTCTGGAGGAGGAGGCGGAAGCAAAGAGACTCCAGAAGAAAAAACTTTCTAAAATGGCAGAAGAAGACTTTATTTTCGATGGAGATGAGTGGCTAGCCGGAGAGGAGGAGACGGAAGAAGCCCCCGAGACCGTTACAGAAGTTCTCAAAGAAATCGAAATCACCGACGATATGAGCACAGAAGAGCGATCTACACTTTTAGCAGCCCGTTATCCGGAATTCGATTATCTTGTCAAAGATTTCCAGGAACTGCAGCCTCTTTTAGTGACCCTCAAGGCCGAAGCAAAAATTGCCTCGGATGCATCCCTTGTCGCTATCAAATACTGGGTGCTTGGCTGTTATGTCGCATCCTTGGCCAGTTACTTTGCTATTTTAACATCGCCGGCGCGGGACTCCTCCAAGGAACAAAAGACGCTTGATCCAGCTGAGTTACGAGACCACGATGTAATGGAAACTTTAATAAAGTGTCGCGATGCTTGGGATAGGATCAAGGACATGAAATCACTTAGCACATCCGACGATTCGGCTCTGGCGATGGATATCGATGCCATCCCTCAGCTTTCTATGAACGACGCGACTGTTCAGTCGGGCGAGAAAAAGAAGAAGACCAAGAAACTGGATGCTGCGGCTGCCGCCAAGAAGGCGAAGAAGCTGGAAAGAGCCAAGGCAATCGAAGAAACTGTTGCTGATCTCTATGATATGCCTCTGGGCATCAGGACAAAGACCACAACGAAGGCGAAGGGCACAGCGTTATCCACACACGATGATGACAATTCTGACTTTGGCGAGGAAGATGTTCTGGACGACCGGGCAGCGGCCGACAAAGCAGCACGCAAAAAGAGCTTGAAGTTTTACACTTCGCAGATTGTGCAAAAGGCCAATCGTCGTGCTGGCGCTGGACGCGATGCAGGTGGTGATATGGATATTCCCCATCGTGAGCGTCTTCGAGATCGTCAAGCACGTCTTCTTGCAGAGGCAGAGAAGAGGGGCAAAAAGGATTCCAAGCATGGTGCAGATCTGGGCGACAACAGTGATGATGATGACACCGCAGCAGCCAATGCTATTCGCAATGACGAAGACGAGTACTACGATATGGTAGCACACAATTCCAAGTCTAAGAAGGAAGACAAAGCTGCCCGATATGCCGCCTACGCAGCAGCAACCAAGGCAGACAGAGTTGTCGAGACAGAGGAGGTTGGTGAAGACGGCAAGAGAAAGATTTCTTATGCCATTGAGAAGAACAAGGGTTTGGCACCAAAGAGGAGCAAGGACGTGAGAAACCCAAGAGTCAAGAGGAGAAAGCAATACGAAGCCAAACAGAAGAAGTTGAAGAGTATGCGGCCAGTTTGGCAAGGAGGCGAGCCCAAAGGAGGATACAAGGGAGAACTCAGCGGTATCAACGCCGGTGTTATCAAAAGTACCAAGCTATAGAGGATACATATATTATTATTTCAATCAACATTTCAAAGCAAGCCGATTTTTTATGCACGTCTTTCCCTCATGAGCGCACCCCTTTGTCCATGCGCCGAGGTGCATGTTGTGCTTGCAATCAATTAAAATGGCCGTGGTAGGCTGCAACAATGTGTCGCGACCAGACGCCCCACCACAAAGGATACCTATCTATCTATCTATCCATGCTCGTAGCTCGCAACCTTAATCCCGTTTCAAACACGACTCTTGAATTCCGTCACAGCACGACCTGCACCCTCAGGCGCATACTGGTCTTGATTGTACTCGACACTTGCCAATGTCACATAATTTATAACAAAGAGTAACAAGTTTCCTTGCCTCGTACAAGTAAGGGCCACAATGGCCACAACAGACCCGACCAAGTTCACCTCCTCCGACCAAATCTTCTCCGCGAACCACACTCTCCCCCAGATTCGCTCCATCCACAAAGCCCTTCATGTCGAGATTGAGGACAAGGCAAGCCGCCTGCGGACACAGGTCGGCAGCTCATACCGAGACTTGCTAGGCACTGCAGATACCATCGTGCAGATGCGAGGGGACAACGACGCAGTGCAGGATCTGTTAGGGAAAATGGGGTGGCGATGCGGGAGGACAGTAGTCTCGACCAAAGCGACCGGCCTGGCCAAGTTTGTCTCCAACGAAAAGAAGCCAGATGTCGCCGAAGCAGCGCGGCAGAAACTGCTGGATAGTTGTTTCTTGGTCGTCGGAAGGATACTCAAGGGCAAGGGACAGTTGGATAACGGGGTTACGATAGGTGATAGACTGGTCTTGGCTACCAAGGTGTGGGTGCTGAGTCGGCTTCTGGTAAAAAGTCTAGGGGCCGAATCCTCAGACGGGGAAGCCCGTCAAGCTACAGAGACGGCAAAGAAGTCACTGGACAGTCTGCGCCGCCGACTCCGGAGAGCTTTGGAAAAGACACTGGGAAAAGTCAGTGTGGATTCCGACAGAGAGGATATTCTGAAGGCACTCTGTGCTCACAGCCTCGTCAACAGTTCGGGCGCCAAAGATGCGTTACGGCATTTTCTAGAAGTCAGGAGCAAAGCGATAGCCATGGCGCTCGACATGGAGGAGAGCGACCGCGTGAGGACTGCAGACGATATTATTCAAGCCCTTAAGCTTTATACACGGACACTTCTTGATGTGCAAGCATTAGTGCCAGGAAAGCTGTCACAGGCACTGAATGCCCTGACCAAAAATCCTCTGCTCGAGGATGCATCCCTTCAGCAGCTGGAAGGACTCCGTCTGGATATTTTTGAGAGATGGTGTAGCGAAGAAATACAGTATTTTACGCCCTTTATCAGGCATGATGACCTTGAGGGGAAACAGGCAAGGGAGGGATTGACTGATTGGTCCGAAAACGGTGGCGAGGTGCTTCTTGATGGCCTCAAGAAGACCTTGGCTCAGATGGCAGACTTCAAGTCAATAATGGAACTTCGAACCAGTGTTATTCAGCTTTGGATTCGCGAAGGTGGCAAAGTGAGAGGATTCGACCCCCAGGAAACCCAAGATAACCTTCGCGAGGTTATCAATTCACGAATGCTTGCTGTTCTCGAAACAAAGGTATCCAAACTTCATATTGTAGGCTCAGAAATAAAGGCTACGCTGGAGGGTTGGCAAGAAGGCACAACAGGCAAATTACCTGGCCTTTGGGACGAAGATGGCTACCATGAGGCGCTTTCTAGAGGAGCTGCCCCTTTTATACAAGAAGTAGCATCCCGATTCTATGGCAGAAGTGATGCAGTTTCAAAGGCCGTCAATTGCTATAGTTCATGGTTTCACGTCATTGACGTTGTCAAGGACGTCGTGGAGTCGTTGAAAAAACAACGTTGGGATAACGATTATGATGAGGTTGAAGATGAGGAGACCATTGAGACGAGGCAGCAATCACTCAGCAAGGATGACCCAAAATTGCTGCAAGATAAGCTAGATACAACACTGGAGGTAACATTCGAGGCATTGGAGGATGAGATCCGGAAGCTGTGGGAGAGTAAAGCTGACGGCGACAAGAACGGCGAGGTGGCCATGTATCTTGTCCGAGTCCTACGAGACATTCGGCGCCAACTCCCGAAGCGCGATGCAGTTGGAAAATTCGGGCTCGCAATGGTCCCTCCAATGCACCGAAAGATTGCGATATGCGTATCGACCCCAACTGTGACCAAGTTTGTGACTACCAGCCTCCCAAAAAGAATAGTGGTCGGGCGGCCACTCTGGGAAGGCGTCCCAGCATTGCCAAACCAGCCATCGTCAGAAGTGTTCCAGTTTCTTCACGGTCTTTCAGTAGCCATGGCGGATGCTGGAGTGGATCTGTGGACCTCGGCTGCGGTGAATGTTCTTAAGCAGTACATTAGTGAGCAGCTGTGCGAAGTATGGAGCAAGGAGCTGGAAGCCCTTTCATCTACTGGCGGGGTGAATGAGCTGCAAAAGGAGGAGGGGAACAAGAGTGATGAGAGTGAAAAGAAAGAAGAAAAGGAGGAAGAGGAGAAGAAAGAAGAGACGAAGGAAGAGACGGAAGAAGTGAAGGAAGAAGAAGAGATCAAAGAAAAGGTCGAAGAAACGGCCGAGGCTCGTTCACTTACAGCTGAACAAGTAAAAAAAATATGCATACAATGGCTGTTTGACATATCCTTCCTCCGATGCTCTATTGGGAGCGGATCAGGAGAAGCCGCCAATAGACTCGAGAAGCTTGAGGAAGCTGTGTTTAAAAAGAGCAATCTGGAAGACCAATCGCAGCAGCGCATTGGCAAATCTGCACGAGCTTTCTGGAACCGGACCAGCTTGCTTTTTGGATTATTGTCATGAATACAACATGTTTGAAACTTGAAGCTATCTTCATTATAAAAACACCTGTCCCCTATTTCTCGTTTTGAAACGTTTCCACCTCATGATCAAGTTGACCATCTTCATCAATAACATCTTGGTCCCGGATGACCATGCGTCATAATGTCATCCCTCTCTTTTCGAGGCAGCTTTACAGCTTGTGCCTCTTCTCACCACTCGCAAGCTTTCTGAATTGCTCCTGCGGCACACCAGACAAGAATCTGCCCAGCCCATCAAACACCTCCCGGTAGTTGCTCAAATCCAAAAGCTCCGTCTCCGGGCCCCGCATCAGCTTCTTGATGCCAAGCAAGCTTTCGCCAATCAAGTGCTCGCCCAGCCTCTCGTCCACCTCCTTGAGCACCAGCTCCCTAAACTTCTTGTCCTCGCCCTGCTGCACCTCAAACACCTCGTTCACAAAGCCCACCTGCTTCAGCTCCGCGGCGCCGATCCTCTTGCTCATGATAAGTGCCTCCTTGGCCTTGGGAACGCCCAGGCGGGTGACCAGCGCGCGGGACGCACCGCCCTCGGCGACCAGGCCGATGGACGAGAAGGGCGTGAGGAGGAAAGTGTGGGGCGCAGCGTAGACGAAGTCGGCGTGGGCGACGAGGGCGGCGGAGAGGCCAATGACGGGCCCGTTGAGACCGACGACGAGGATCTTGGGGTGGGAGGCGAAGGCCTGGGTGATGTTGAGGTTGAAGGCGACGAAAGTTTGGAGCCAGTGCTGGCGGTCGTCGATGACGCCGGCGGGGACGGACTTGCTAATGGAAACATCGGCGCCGCTATTGATACATGTTAGTTAGAAACCGCCACCTCAAATGTTTCATGTTGAATCTCATGTAGATCTCATCCAGGGTCTTGCATCTGCAGAGTGATAGGCAGAGTGTTGCAAAAAGATATGAAACCGTAGAAGAATAAGAAGGAAAAGAAAAAGAAAAAGACATACGCAGAAAAGAAGCGTCCCGTGCCTAGAATGACGGTAATGTAGACCTCATCATGAGTAGCCACCTCTCTCAACTTCTGCGAGAGCTCATAGTACTGCAACTGCGACAAGGCCCCGAGCTTCTTCTCATTGTGGATAGTGAGCACCGCGACGCGGCCAAGATACTCCACTGTGACGACGGACTCTGAAGCGATGTAAGAAGCCATGATAAAAAAAAAACGAGAAAGATATTATAAGACTGTCTAAACAAAACAAAAAATTGTTCTATGAGTTAAAAAGTCACCAAGGGAAAATGAGTTTCAATGTTTCTATATGTTTTATAACTTGCACTGAGATTAAATAGTTGAGAAGAGTCACAAAGGGGGCAAGCCTACGGAGGTATCTATATAAGCCTCCCTTCCCCCAGCTTACTTTTTTTTTCCCCTTGTACGTTCCCGGTCAGAGTCAAAGGAAAACTGCCCCACAAATTGGTTCATTGCCTCGGTCTATCCCAGTTGAAGAATGCGGGGGTTTGGCTTACCGACTCGGCTTCGGTCTCGCTGCCGATTCGTCAATGCCCTTTTCTTATGTACATTCACTCATGTTACACGGAATCGATCTCCGGATGTTGGATTTGGTAGGTAGCTTACCAAAATACCGTTTGATACTCTTGACTGGGTAGTATTAGTAGTATTTGCTTCCAGCGGTAATTTGGAATTGACTGGATATATCCGGCACCCGTTTATTCACTTGCAACAGCTCACGTTATTCACAAAATTTCTCATTCTTCTCCAGCATCATTGAAGTAAGAAGCTATCTTTTATTCATAATATCAACAGCCATCTAGTAGATAGGAATAAAGACACAGAACATCCATTCACCTCGGGCGTTCCGACTACCCTATAGCAAAAGCCTATGCCAATTGATATCTCAACCGATATTTTTTAACCACGCTCACAATTAGTCGTAACCACCCCATCATATGCTCCGTTTTTTGTAAACTCCATCTGGCAACTTTACCGACGGGCCCTGATCTGTCGCTGCTTGGGGAAATCCAGTGGAATAACCAGCTTTGCTATGTGTGCAACTCGCCCATCTGAAACGTTCTTCACCGGCTTTACTCTCGCTCCAATCTCATAAAAGTACTGGCTCATCGTTCTCTGATCCAGTCTCAAGTCGTACCGTAGATGCTCTATGTCCACCTCGAAATTATCGACAATCAACGCGAATACGCAGCAGTGCGCCATCAAGAGATCCATGTGGAATTTCCTTATCGTACCGGCATCAGAAAACTTGCGCCGAATGTTCTCAATGACGGCATCTGGTGCCGGTGAAAGAAACTCTCGAAGCTTCTCCTTTGGCGGTACTCTGCGTGTACCCCTTTCTTTTCCTGGTGCAGTGCGAAGGAAGAAGATGAGAACAAAGGCCATATATCTCATTACCCGTAATCTCTCTGTAGCTGTATCGTTTGTGGCAATCGCGTTGACTCGAGAGGCGACGAACTGAGAAGGTACCTGGATACTTTCCTTGTGCTTGGCCTTTTCTTGCCATTCTAGAATGGGTACAAGATTGAGAATATCTGAGCCGATAATATCCTTAGGATTGTAGACATCGTAGATTTCGCTCGCGTCAAGGTTGGCTCTTGGGATTGGCTTAGCCTCGTCGATGACAGCCTGTAACTCCTCTTTGGTGGCCATGGTTGATGTCAATTTGCCAACCGACTCCAGAATAGCTTTGGAAGCATCGTCAATCTTCATTGGTGTGTCATCTCCGTTCTTTGTCTGAGGTGTGAGAGCATTCAAGACTCTTTCTTGAATAACCTTCTTAGCCTTCTTCGTTCCGAAGGTTTGTCCAAGGTCTGTCCTCTGTTCCATCATGGTCTATCTTAGATTAGCAAACGGCTCTTCATGTCCAAAATCATCTATCAAGCAAAGTCTTACTGTCTTTTGGTCCCGTTCACTCGTCGAAGAGGCCGCCTGCTTGGAGCGCACTGCACCACGCACAATCATCTTCTTTGCCTCAACTACCTGAAGCTTGCCAGTTTCCGGGTCGTATACTCCAATGTAGTGATTGAGCAAATGTTGTGAGTCTCGTGACTCTTCTTCTTTTGCTGTGTAGTCCAGGCTCCGATGTGATGCCGAGTGAAGCAGAAGCGCTTGATCCACGGCATGTTTGGATTGCTTTGCTTTGGGTTTTGACTGATCTTTCGGTATATAGGAATGGAAGACGAGATCCCTAGGCATTTCAACACCGGGAGTGACCGCTTCAAACTGTCAGCAAGCGAAAAAAAAGACTGATCCAATTGATCTGATGCGCTTCATACCAATTACCGGAGGGCAGAACTTGGGTCGAAGAAGAGAGGAAACAGAGGCTGTGGCTGGTGGCGCATCGATTGCGACCTTCTTCTTCGGCTTCGCAGCCCCATCCCCATCCCTCTTCCTCTTCTTATTGCTGATGTCTGACATGTTGAGTCCGGCGCAAACGGTCGTTGAACGTCTCACGATGAGGTTGGAGTGGGATACTGTCCCAAAAATTTTTGGCATATCGGCGGCAGGAAAATTCTAGCCGACATTTAGCCGGGCGGTGAGAAATAGACCCCACCCCACCATCATGACAAGCCGACGTCATTAGAACTGCTACATTATCGCAGGGAAGCTACAGCTGATACACGATATCATTGACAAGCAGCTATAGCGGGTCAATTGCCCAAAATCACCAATCATCAGCTTCTGTAAAGTGCTTTTATCGATAGTACGTGCATTGCATTGAACACACACACAACTTGAGCTTCCAAAATACACACGCGACACAGGGCTTGACCTGGAGGGGTCGGTACACAATTAACATTCAGTGCGGATTGAACAGAGAGTGAGGGCATGAATATCACGAAATTGCAGACTCAAAGTTGAAGCAAAATCTGCATTTTTTGTTCCTTGTCAAGCATCTTATGGTTCCAAAGCGTGTCTCATTGTGGCAGCTTGCTTCTTGTGCAATCCTACAAACGCTTCCCTTTACCCGACCGTTATTGTCCATTCCCCATCTCTCGTGTCCATCATGCCTGCCATGGTTGATTTGACGAAGCACACCGCGGTGTATTGAGTCTCAAAGCGTGCTCATAGAACATGGTGGTAGTTCAACGATTGCGGTGTCGTAGCTTGGCAGGTGTATTCAGGCGTTCATATCGTAATTCATGAAAGATGTGTCAAGTCAGGTAGAAGAGCGAGTCGTTTATTTGCTGGTCACCAGTTAGCATTTTGAAGCCAGCACAAACGGAAACAGCGATAACTCACGATCTTGCGCGCATCTTTCTTCTCTTACGCTTAAGGCGACGAACGCGCTTCTTCCTCCATTTGGCTCTCATCTTGAACGATGTAGCTGTTTCTTGGTCAGCGCCGCAGCTTTAGGAATTGCACAGACAGTAAGGAATCTCGGCCGAGACAGCAATGAAAGTCGCTTCCAATGCTCGTTCTCAATGCGAGATACCCTTACTGCTGGCCGCTAGATTGGCAACTTACTGGTTCGTTGATGAGGATCGTGATGGGATGAGGGACAAGGAAAGGGAACTTTCTCGAGAGCGGGGGAATTTCAGGCGATTAAGCAAGGCTACTGTAGGGCATGAAACCCCCAGACATCACGTGCCTAAGCATAATGGTCTGTGCACGAACTAGCGCATGCGTACAGTGCATCAAATGTATACTGTAAAAAAGCACTGTATGTACGATGAGTACGTACCTTGGTTAAAGGGATGGGATCATGGTGCAGATGGCAAGTGTAAATCGACGTGCCTTCCTATGAAGTCTTGCCTGTGACTCAATCCACATGACTTGGAGAAAATTGATAAACTTGAAATTGAAATCCTTCATGATGGCCTCATCAAGAGATCTTGGAATAAACCCGTTGAAATTTCGTGCGCCTCCTCAGCCAAAGTGATATCCACTGTCATTACCCTGGACGAATTCATCCATCAAGCCTCAAGAAAAAGTCGACATGGAGGATTCAAAAGGTCAAAATATTATCAGCTACGATGAGTACAATGTGAGACCGGTTGCCTACATTTACTTAGTAGACAGTCGTGTGGGCGATCAACCCCAAGGTACCAATTTGCTCACCAGTTTGAATGTCTTTCTGAGCTCTCTTGTTTCTTTTAACATATGGTTAGAAGTATTCCCCATATGGGACCAAGAAATCTTCAAGATTGGGAGAGATCCTCGTTCAAAGTATGACCGAGTCTTTCGATGAAAAGCAAAAAACTGATTCTTTTAGCATCTTGCCCATCGAGACGGATGAAGAAAACATGATATCACGAAACTACTGTGAGATTTATGCCGTCGTTTATGAGCATTCTATCAACTACCTTTATGTTCGAGATCGAAAGTCATTCAATGGGACTTATGTCAATGGCAACCTTATTGGTATCGGCCCTGAGATGTCTTCAGGCTATTTGCTGGAGGATGGAGATGTGGTTGAGCTTCGGCCGTACTGGCGATTCATTCTTCGGCAGACCTGGAAGCCTCCTGCGCATCCATTGACCTCACTTCAAAAAGAAGAATGCAAAGTCTTTGCGGACAAGTATCTTGTGACAGAAAGATGCATCGGTCATGGTACTGATGCTGCTGTCTACCTAGCCATCGAAATTGCGACAAAGAAGCAATTGGTCTGCAAAGTCGTTCATCTTGGTAGGCCATATGGAAGACGTTCTTGCGAGGACAATCGTCGGAAGCTCCAAGAGGCAGATGTTCTTCGGCAGCTCCAGCATGTAAGTGCTTCATAGTGGTCGTGATGTGGTTAATCGGCTGACAATTCCAGCCCAATATACTGCCATATATTGATGCCATCAGCTCTCCTCACACTCTGTATGTTGCCAATTCATCTGATTGCCTCAAATAAAGCGTTGCTGACCAGTCAAAGGTATACCTTTACAGAACTGGCCTCGGGAGGTGATCTACTATCTTTTATCCTCCGACAAGAATTCGTTCGTGAATTCGACGCCCGAATTATTTTGCGACAAGTAGTACGCGGCCTGTCATATCTTCATTCCAAAGGTATAATGCATCGTGATTTGAAGCCTGAGAATATACTCTTGGCCTACTCGCCAAAAATCGCCTACCATCGGATTATGCTGTCTGATTTTGGCACTTGTGCAGTTCCTCGCCGAAGCCGGATGAGAACACAGGTGGGTACCGAGAATTACCAAGCACCGTATGTAGAAGGAGAATCCATTCTAGGGCTTTTAGCTGACACATCCAGCGAAATATACACGAGAACCCAACCCCAGACCACGGCCGTTGACATTTGGTCTCTCGGAATTGTTACCCTGCATTTGCTTACATCGGGCAACACGGATATAGGCAACCTTAGTCTTAAGGGTCAGGATGAGCTAAAAGAATGTGTTAAGAAAACGATTCTGAGCGTGTCACCCAAGCTCTCTTTGGTGAGCGCAAAGTTCGCCTTGGGATGCCTCCAGGTAACCCCAGCACACCGCATGACAGCCATTGAAGCAGAATGCCACGATTGGTTTTGCACACCAGAGAAGCATCTCGAGTTTTTCCGAAAGCTGGATCGCAAGATCATGACCAATTGGTGGCCTCAGAGCCAGCTTAAGCCAATGCCACTAGAATTGCGGAGTATGGTTGAATCACTACTTGTTTCACCAGACATGGGTAAGGTCTCTGTATACGACCAGATCGAATTGGTTAAGGAGGATTCACTCTCGATTGAAGAAAGATCACAGTATTTCAGCGAAAAGAAAACAGTTGAGAGAACTGATGTTAAAGAATTCAGGGAGCCGCCACTAGTGCAACCGACATCAACTGAGGCATCCAAGGTTACTGTTACTGAGAAGAAGCAGTCGAGACAGGGCTTCCGTGAGCGAATACAGCAGACACCACAACCGGAAAACAAGCATAAAAGGCAGCAACGTATAAGAATCGATGATGCTATGTTACTGCCTCTACCAGGACTTGATCGACATTTGCGACCAGCTGCTTCGAATGATCAGCGGCAATTAATTCTAGCAGAGCTCGAAAGAACAAACGCCAAGTTTCTTGTAGATGTGCAATCCATTTTTATGAACAATCACGACAATTTCACGTTGCGATAAGGCAGATACGAGCGGCTATGTCACAGCTCTCTTGATACAACCTATGACCAGGGGATTTCTTGCTACTGTACATGATTTCGGCTAACGCTCAAGTTTTACGAAATGGATTGAAAGATTGGTTCAAGTGGTTTAATATTAGTATGGTGCTCGAGTACTTTGTCGGCTTGTTGAACCCATCAACCGCTTTGTCAATATTCAATTTAGTTTTGTTCTGAACAATGAATTTTATCCAATCTTTGTGCCCACTGACTAGGCCGCTTGCTTTTCAACTTTGTCCTGAGCATAGCATCATTCTCAAAGTTTCCGAGTTTTAAACGTATCCTAGACGGAGAACGTTTGTTTGTTCGTTATTCCTGATGCCCGAACTGCCAAATTCCAGGGGCTGTAACTTGGGAAACTCATCATGCCGTTCACTACTTTGATTGATCAAAGGCTGGAGAAGTGTCCTAACTTGTCCAGCCTGGTCAGTGGCATCCTCATGCGTGCTCACTTTTTGAATATCATCCAGGGCCATTTTCATTTCATCGTTTGTCAAAGGCCTCTCCCTCTCCCTCCGAATAGCGTCGGCGATCCCACCCTTCATCTTCCCGTCGGAGCCTTTCTCCTCTGAGTAGGCAACCAGGTTCCCTCTTCTGATGACGAGGACTTGGTCTGCCGCCCCGGATTGATCCAGAAAGGTAGCTGCGTCAAGCAGGCCCTTGTATGAGTCATCATGCACTTTGGTGGGTGTCAGCCGAATGGGCAGGTTCCGCGACTGTGCCTCGGGGAGCTTCTCGTAGAAGCGGGTGAGGATGCCGAGACGACTCAGGGCTTCCGGGACAGCGAGGATGAGCACTTCCACGCGGTAATTTGCGGAGCGGAAGATGCTGGCGAGTTGGGTGAAGTCATCCGGGTGGCGGCATGCACTCTCGAGGATGACGTCGAGGTTACGACGGACGGCTTCCTGAGCGGCCATGGAGAGCCAGCGGCGTGCGTCGGGCCCTGTAGCCGGGGAAGCGAGATTTGGGGTGGAGAGCATGAGGCGGGTGTATTCCGGGTGGTAGGTCTTGTAGGTATCCGCGATGAAGTGCGCAGGAGAACTGGATCTATTGTTGCTGCTGTCATTTTGGGACTGGAGAGCGGAGAGGATGGCCGGTGCGAGGCGTGTTTTGCCAGCGCCGGTTTGGCCGACGGCGAGGATGGCGAGGGGGGTGCGGGAAGGAGGGTCAGATGGAGCGGATTGGGAGGATGAGGCAGGGAACTCGGCGGGGAGGATTTCCTGGGTGAAGATGCGGGTGGATTCCTCGTCGGAGAGGCGGTAGGAGGAGAGGTCGGGGGGAGGAGGCATGTTGGGCACTGATGAGATGGTGTTGATGGAGATGTATTGATTAAGGAACGGGACGGCTTAAAAAAGAAGTCTACAGCAAATGATAAAATAAGTAAAGCTCAAGGTTGGTATTGCGAGCAGTTGCGAGGTAACTGACTTGGACGATGATACTGATGGTGGACGAATATAAGAGAGAGGTTTCGCCAACGCACCTTTTATAAGTCTAAGCTGGCAATCCCTTCAAAGCCCGACTCTTAAAACAGGCTGAAGGTTGTTAAAAATTCTGTTCCCTATTATTTCCCCGAGGAAAACTAATGCAAGCACTCAATAGTCGTCGTTGTTCAACCAATCGCATGTATTACTTTTTCAGAGCACTATATTTGGTCGCATGAGTGCGTCATTCTTGGGCTGGTTGGTGATGATGGTTGGAGCAAAACTCGTCATCCCAACCCCACTCACTCACTCAATGTGGGAGAGGAGAAAGATTACATACATACATACATACATACATGGTCGCGACCAGGTCTCTGTGCCTACCGAGATATTGCGTATCTATATTTTGCTTATTTATTTTTATTGCATCTGTCTGTTTTCATACATCTTCATCATCCATCTCACTCTCATCGTATAATATGTACTATAGCCGTGTTTCTTATGGCTCACTCATCACACCTAATAGGCATTGGATTTTGCTTTGTATTCCAAGGGGCAACGCATCTTTGCTGTTTGTGGTGTCTATCAGTTAAATCAATAGGAGAGATTAATAAGTCTCCCATTCTTCCTCATCTTTCTCTTTGCCCTTCTCTTCATCCTTCTTTATATCCTTCTCTTCATCCTTCCCCTTCTCCTTCTTTTCCTCCTCATCTTGCTGTTCTTGCTGCAGCGTGTTCTTCGCATGCAACGAATACTGTACAGCCTCAGTGTTGGACCACATCGGCACTGCTAGCCCCCCAATCATCTGCACCCCATCCCCAATAACCTCGCTCCTCAGCCCCTTAAGCCTACCCTCCAGTTCCTTCACCAACTTCTTCACCTCTTTCTCTTCCTCTTCCTCTTCCTCTTCTTCTCCACCCTTCTTTGCCTTTCCCTCCTCACTCTTCTCCAGCTCTTCCTCTTCCTTTTCCTCTGCGAACCTCACCAGACCTGGCCTCTTCCCCGTCTTCGTTATCTTCTCCTCACGTCCTGCCAGTACCCACTCCGTCTCTCCCCTCATCTTCACCAGACACTTCTCTCCACTCTTCTCGCACCTCTTACACACACTCTTCGCTGGATCCCTTACTCCTCTCAACCTCACCAACCTAGAACACTGCATCCCCTTAACTTGACACTGCAAACACTTCTCCAGTCCCGTCCGCCCCCTGCTCTTATGCGGCATAAACGTCGGCGGCTCCAACATCATCCTCGCCGGAAGACCATCCACGTATCGCAACTCCGCCGCCAATATCGTCTCACTGTTATCGGCCCAGATCTCATGTGCCATCTGGTTCAAAGCCTGAATCCTCGTCTCCCAAGCCCTGAAGCTCTCCTGCGGCCCTTGCCCCATCCCAGGCCCATTCTTCACCTTATCCACCAGCCCCCAAACTATTTGCTCCACCTCCTCCCTTGAAGGACGCTCCACCAACACCTTCTCTTCTAACCGCTTTCTTAGCAACTCGGCTCTCAGCTTCGCCATGCTCTGCCAGAGAAACTCCTGTTCCTCTTCAATCATCAGCTGGGCCGTTGTTGCGTCTTCCTCCCTTTCTTTTTGCAACTGGAGTTGCTCTTCCCTGAGATTCTTCATGTCAACGAGTTCTTGTCGTTTGCGTGCTGCAAGGCTGACATATCTCGAGAGGTCCATCCATTCTTCTTCTTGGGGCTGTTTGTGACGGCCCTGGTTCCGACTGGTCTGTCTGCCGTTCAGTGACTGAAAAGGTGGCAGCGTCTGCCTAATAAATATATTGCTTGTCATGATAGTTAAAGTTGAAACACGTTTGTAAATCGTTAACGTAGAGTGTAGAGAGAAATGTTGCTTCTGGACGTGATTGCGGAATGCAAGTCGTTGGTTTAAGAGGCTGATCCATCTTCCTTGTTCATTGATGTTTGCACATTGCGAAGGCGAGAAACTAAAACTCAAATGATAATTGACAAAGAAACTGAAAACAAAGCTATTATACATCCGTGGCAATAGTGGTATTGGTATCATGGACTAGGTTACGCGCTTCAAACGCAACAATCTACATCATACAATTCAAGAAGGCAAACCAGTCCTCGCCCATATCCGCCTCCACCGTAACCGTCCGTTCCTCCACCCATTCATCCAAAAATAAAACAAAGTATGCAGCTGTCCGCCCAAAAAGAAACCCGCCTCCCGATGCCTTTAACCGATTGAAAAACCAAATGAAAGATGGAACAAGCATATTATGAAGAAAGAAAGAAAATAATAAGGTATGAAGAAGCAAAGAGAGAGACAAAGAAGTGAAAGCGAAGGAAGGATGCGTAACATTACGTTCGCAAAGCCCGTCTCTGGCTGTCAAACAAACCCGCAAGTTTGCAATGCTTTGTGCCTGTCCAGCTTGCACAGCAGCTGGCACGACCCAAATAACCAAGGACCAACCTCTCGCCCAAAGTCAACCATACACCCTAAATCATGAGTCCTCTCCCTTTAAGCTGCCTGTCTAGGCCCAGCACTGCCTAGCAGTAAATGAATCGAAGAAAAAACTGACCACCAAGGCCAGATGCGAAATGAACTGGAGCTTGAACCCGTAACGCCTTCGAATGGTTTCGCGTTTGCTCCGCAAGAAAAATCAACAATAATGAACCCTCACCGCCAACCTATGCGGGGGGTCTGGCTTGCAGCGCATCTGCTGCGTGTGTGCGTGTGTGTTTGTGTGCCTCAACGCCATCGAAAGAGGACAAGAATTTTGCCTGAAAAATAATAAATACCGTAGCATCGATACAATTAACATATAGCCGTGGGGCTCTCGCGTGTGTTATGTAGCATTTTGTTTTCGTCAAATCATATTTTGCCGTTTTGTGTTTACTGTCTCCTAAACGTCGTTTATTTCATAAAATCAGGACGAGCCGTTCGAAGGTACGCTTCGTGGCGTCACATCGCCGCTTCGTCGTCGTGGTGCTGGCGGCCCCCTGCTGTTCGCTTCCGCAATCATGCGTTGCTTCTTGCGAACACTGCTTAGCCTGCCCGTAATCATCTTAATCACTAAGGAATTCGTTAGCGAGCTGCTTTGCTATCGCAATCCTTCATTGAAATTTCACTTACTATTTCGAATATGGGCCTCTTCGTCACTATCAAGATCGCCACTGCTGTCCTTCCCAATGGTCTTGATAGCGTCCTTTCCTGAGGAAAGTTTCTTTGTTGACGACTCTTCACCATTGTCTAAAACAGCCTCGAGCAGTCGAATGGCCGTGATATATGAAATCTCACAGCCAGGTAGGTTTTCGTTTGTGACCTCATCAATAGCTGCTGCGCGGCTCATTTCGAGCGCTCGGTCATACATCAACTTTTCAGCACTGATGCCCGCTGTGAGGTATACCTGGTTAATACCAGAGCCTGCAGAGATAATGGAGTCTTCCCCTTGATTCGACGGATGACTTGGGTGATCTTCTGGGAGCAGCCTTTGTGCTTCCATCAACTTTAGGCGAACAATCTCTGCCTTCTCCAGAACTTCATTGAAGCGTTGTCGCACCCATTGAACTGCTGCGTTGATTCGTTGGACAACGGACTGAGAAACGGCTGTCGATACACCGCCGGTTCTCTTGGACCACCATAAGCTGGCAATGTCCATGGCTCGGGCCAACAGGCTGAGGGATTTGACATAGAGGACCAAGGCCTCCTCTGAAAGGGCCACGATAGCCTCAACGGTAAGCCCATCCTCATCAACGCTAAGCTGTTCAACGGCAACACCACCGAGACCATGGTCTACGGATGGGGCCATGGGTATGAGCTGCTTATACTTGACCTCGGCAAATCCATAAACACAATCGCTCCTTGTAGCAAAGTCTTCGATTGTCTGCGCAGCACGGACATCTTCATCTTCTGACTGAATGTTCTTTCCATCTCCAATCAATCCCGCAGCAGCTGATGGTGTTGGGTAGGTAGGAAACGCTTGGTATAAGGGTGGGGACTGGCCTTTGGGGCGAATTGGATTCATCTTGAACCCAAATAGGCGAAGACTGGCATCCTGGATAGCCTTTGAGATGGCACTCGATGCTGAACTGGGACTAGCTGAGAGCCCAGTCTCATAGGATGAGCGGCGGTCCTGACCGGCACGACCCTGCGCTACCAATTGAGTACGCGATGCCGGCGCAGCAATGGCTCCTGTAGTGGAATTCGGGGCTCCCTGTTGTGAATGGTGTCGCCCCATCTGAGCTGACCTTGGCGAAACGGGGCTTCGAGATGCAAGCCTCTCATTTGCTGCCAACTCATCTGCCAAGGCGTTGACCTCGACGTGCTTCCTTTCAACAACCACGTAGTCCCTCTCAAACATAACATCTTGTGCCGCCTTTTCGGAGTCTGTGAGTGGCCGATTAGCCCCAGATTGACGCGCTCTGCGACCCTCGTGCACCAGAGAACCCGGCGGTGAGGCATTGTCCTGTGCTGATCTTTCGTATAGCCGGCCCTGGTTAGGTAGTGAGACTGCATGATGGACTGAAGGACGATGAATACCTAGGCCCTCTGCTGTTTCACGAGGAGAGTTGGCCTGCCTGTGAACTTCGACAGATTGCCTCCGATATCGGCCCTCACCGGGGCTGCCAATCTGGGGCGATCGGGGTTGTTGATCTCGGGGAGATCTTAATGGGCCCGGTTCGGGTCCACCATTGCGCAACGTATCGATTCGAGGTGAGGCTGGGAGAACCTCCCTTTGATGAATTGTCTCCAACTCCCGCTTTATGGGCCTGGGGATATCATCCTCGACCAGGCCGGGAATGTCATTCAAGACAACAGGGTGGGTGAAGAAGTTCTCGAAGCTTAATCTCTCAACCGGGCTTCGCTTGAGCAGGCTTCTGACCAGGGCTTTCACCTCAGAAGAAATGATAACCTCTCTGGGGAACTTAATGACGTCCTCGGCAGCCTCGATTTTTCTGAGGAGCTCAACGTGATTCCTCGCGCGGAACGGAGGTCTTCCTGTAACCATTTCATATAAAACAGTGCCGACAGACCATAAATCGGCCTTGGCGTCGTATCGCTCATAGCGAAGGATCTCAGGAGCCATGTACAAAGGTGAGCCGCAAAGGGTGTCGGCCAAAGATGTAGAGGGAAGTACACGCGCGAATCCAAAATCGGCAAGTTTCAACATGGGTAAAGAAGCAATGCCGGAAACGGGTATTAATGAATCTTGACTGGCTTCCATAATGGGGAGATTTCGCTTTTCCCTAAATGCTTGTGATGGTAAAAGCAAGAGATTCTGCGGCTTAACATCGCGATGTACATAATTCTTGCTGCGCAGAAATTCCAACGCGCTCGTCAGTTGTTTCAGGAAATGACGAATGACGACTTCATGCAGGCCAGAGTTAGGGGCGCAAGGATACTTCCTAGCCATGTCACGAGTCGCCGGGTGCGTGAGAAGTTTATCGCGCTTCTTGATAAAAAGAGATAAATCGCCAAGCTCGCAGTATTCCATGACGAGATTAATATGTGTGGAGGATTCGAGACAGTCATGGAGGGCAACAATGTGGGGATGTCGTAGAGTCTTGAGAATCTGAATCTCGCCATAGAGATTCTCTTTAAGCTTCTTATTAAGACGATCTAATTCGACAGATTTGATGGCTACCGCGGCTTTGGTCTCCTGTTGTGTGGCATAGAATGTCAGTACAGCGTTGAATAAGAGGCAGTAGAGAAACGGCATAATCGGAGGGGGGAGAGAGAGCGAGAGATGGGAGGTGGGAGATGTTGTGATCTCGGTGATGGAGTAGGAATCGATTGGTTTGCTAACACCAAGGGCCGCCGGACAGCAATGCCGGCTTGTGGGACAGAGGGGAGGGGAGAGCGCACCTTGTGCCAGCCCATGTAAACCTGGGCGAAACTGCCCTTGCCAATCTCCTTGTCGATGGCAAACTGTCCTACATTCCGTCCACCAAGTCGCTTAGACGCGAGGGAGGTGTCCTGTCGGCCCGCCATGGCTTCCTGTAGGCGTTGACGGTGGCAGGAAGATAGCCGAAGTCGGTCGCAGCCCGGGGGCCAAGTGAAGTATAAGAGACGTTGGTGGTTATCGAGTCGTCATGTAGTCGACGGCGAGAGCAAGATGGGGAGAGCGAAGAATAGAGAGGGAATAGAAAGAGAAATGCGTCAGAGGCCGAGGCGAGGAAGAGGCGAAGATGAGATAATAAGGCAGACACAGGAGGGTAGAGGCAACAATAGAATGCGCAGTCGGTGTAGCGGTGTTCGCAATACCCCAAGGACGGGTAGTCGATATTGATAATGCGGCAGGTATCCGATAGGTTGACCGAGGGGGCGGGTTAGCCAGCTGACTGAGGGTATACGAGTTAGCTTGCAAAGTAAAGGAATCAACTGATTTTGAATTACGGCACGGCCGTGTTGGAGATGAAAGAAGGTTTGGGTATGAGATGCGTCTTGGAAGTTAAAAAGAAGAAAGAAAAGGAGAATGTGAGGTATGAGGGAGAGAAGAGGAGAGACACGCAGCAGCAAGTTGCAGGGTCCTGGGTTGCTGGATGGGGATGAGATCGGACGGGAAGCTGTGTGAAGCTTACTTGGGGACAAGGACTGGGGGGGGGGGTTCGGTGACTAACACTAAGACACTGCAGCACGGCAGCGACCAGCTTCCAGCGACACCGGGAACTGGGGATGTATCTCCCTAGGTATGGATGGATCGATACAACGCACAATCTCGATGCCACAGGATAACGAGGCTGCCTTTATTCTGACTCGACAATGCGCCAGCAAGAGTCACCACACCTCTGGGACGTGATTTGCGGGGCACTGGCGTTGGAGGCTTTCTCCCCAGAGACTACAGCAAATGCAATGATGCAGATGGAGTAGCACTGAGAAGTACTAGGGTGGAGGCGCCGACAATGACGGATTCGAGGTCAGCGCAAAGGCAGATAGATAGGTAGGTAGGTAGTAGGCAGATAGAGGGTAATACAGCGCAGGTACAAGCGCCACCGCAGAGACGACACAAACGAAAACGGGGTCCGTTCGGGGAGGCGAACTGGGTTGCTAGTGAGTGAGTCCTAGAGGGGACTGGGGGCGGATAAGATAGTAAGATAGTAGCAGTATACGGAGTACGGAGTAGTGTATATGTGAATGATTTCCCTGGTGAAAGGCGCAGAACGAAGAAAGGGAAGGAAGGAAAAAAGAGAGAGCAAACGAAAGGGGGGGGAGAAGAGAGGAAAGGAAAGGAAAGGAAAGAGAAAATAAAAGAAAGAGAAGAGAGAAGAGGGAATGACGATAAGATGGATGGATATGACACTCGTCGGGAGATGGTCTGGTCACTGACACTCAGTCAGTTACGCCTTGATGACCTGGAGGGCTCGTGATGCAGCTCCAGCGCAGCGCATCAGCGACCGCAGGGGGCGCCAGTCCAGTACAGGTCGCGCTAACAGGCGGGTCCCCCACGCTGTCTCGTTTCTCTCCCTCGCACACATACATACTACTTGTACATGCGTAGGTACCTACATACACACACGCACACGCACAGTCTTGCAACAACTCGGGAAAGTCTCCAGTACAGTTCCTAGAGGTATCTTTAAAGTATAGTACTAACACAATTAGAAACTTTCCCCGCGAAATCTTATACATGTATTGGCTTTGGGCCAGGGTTCTGGGTACCTGCAGGCAACACGCTGTACTTGGCCAGCCTTTCCCCAGCCGGCACCTCTTCCCGCGGCGCTGTCTGTCCGAGTGTCTGTCTGTACATTGTGTACCCCATTGCGCATCAGAACATGTCCCATGGCCCGACAACGACGAGGCGAGGCGAAAGGATGCACAAGGGGGGGGGGGGGGGGGGGGCAGGCAAGTAGGCAGGCCAACATGCGCTGCTGCACCGCTATGAATGGCAATGGTCAAGTTTAGTTCGATAAGGACATGGGTTTTTTTTACTTGGGACCAACGGCGAGTGCACGATAACAGAGGCTAAAAGCGTTGCGATAACGGGGGGGAGGGTGCTACATTCCTCTACCCAATCTGTACATGGCATGGCATGGCATGCAGCGGCTTGTCGGTACCGGACGGATTATTCTGGGCTCGTCATCATGCTTGGCCATCTTTGAAGTGAATGAGTGAATGGCGCCAGACCGACTCCAAAATAGACGGGAACTTTGCAGGGACACTGTCAATTTTGTTTTCCCGCCCCCCTGTTTTGGCTCGGTTTTGTTCCTATGGTATGCCTTTCAAGGCTGCATGTTGTATGTCTACTGAGGCGATGGCGCAACTTTGCCTGAGCATAAGACAAAAGGTAAAGGCGTGCCCTTGGGACATGCTCGCATCATCGCCAAGGTTACCGGCATTTGATTCCCTGAGGTACTGTACAGTACTCTGTACGGAGCATTGCAGTACTCAGAGGTAAGGGTACTAAGATACAAAGGGCAAAGCGATGGATGCTTACATTATTATGCTTGGAAGAACCTGGAACAGACTCGTGCGATATGCTGCTGCGTTGGTCCTGGTGTAATGCAGTTTCGCAAACTTGGCATGATTATCAGACACTCATATCAATCCATATCATGTCAATATCCATAGGGTATCCCTATCCCTATCAATACTAATCCAACCAGCATTATCTTACAAAAGATAAAAGATAAAAGATAAGTACTATAACGTACAGGGTCCGCGATAACGAAGTACCTCGATGCAGTACATGCCTGTCCCCGCATACGCACTGGCACCTCTTCCATCTCTACTCTCTCCACCACACCATCTCGACCACACACACACACATACACACCCAACGGTCTCGCTCTTTCGACAGTGTTGCAATGAGAGCGAATTTGGTCTGCCCTACCTGCAGACTTAGCTCTTGGCCGATGTGTCGTCCTGCATTGCGTTTACCGCCCGTAGCAGGACCCTGAAAAAAAAAAGCCTCCGTCTGTTTCATTGTCGGCCTCCTCCCCAGGCAAGCAGGCAGACATCCGCTTCTGATTGATACCATTGTCTTCTTCTTCTTCCTCTCTTTCAGCGGGAGGGCTCTCATGACTGAAGATGCTAAACGCTGAGAGGGGCGGCCTGAGGTGGGCACTGCCTCGTAGGCTGATCCCATGCACCGGTTTCCAGGGATCACGCATGCAAACAAAACAAAAAAAAAAAGCCGCGCGCTGCATTTACAATTACCTACATACATGGTGCATGTAGTACAGTAAACGCTGTTTGCTCGCGGCGTTAAAGCGTATGTATGTATGTATGTACCACTATCATACACCTCGTGTCCGCATTTTGCTTGCGGTAATGGATGTGCATTGCGCATCCCGGAGATATAGTAGTGTGTACGAGCTGATATCTGACTAGGCATATGCCAGGCTCCTCTGCTTCTGCCTCGCTCGCTCGTCCACTCTTTCCCACTCTTGTCCACTATTTTCTCATGGCGGCCACAACCAAGAAAGGTGACTGGTCCCGTCACTCCAGAACACCGAGACTGCCCTGAGACCTACCTTACCTTGCAGCAAGCAACACCGTGATTGTTGCGTATTCCCTACATCATCAGCATCATTTCACAGGCCTGCCACCGACCGACACTTCTTCTCAGACAATCAAACACAACAGTAACGCGCATCAGCCACTCGCCTGCCTAATTGTTTTCCCCGCGGCGCCATGACAACGCCGTGAAACCATGTTTTTTTCCCCGGGGAAGAAAGCAAGGGAGAACGAGGCACAAAGTATCACCAAGTACGGAGTACATGCACTTGTATTATACTCGGTACTCCTCTTTGCTTTCTAGGTATGCAAATGAACAAGCCATGTTCAGGCACAAACCCGTAGATTCCTTACGTGGAAAATCTTGATTGACTCTGGGCCAATTCCAATTTGCTTCCCCCTTGCTGAGATGTGGAATCAGCCAATCCCATGTTCACTTTGGCATTTCAATCAACGCAATTCACCCGAATGCCTGCATGCGGCGTCGCGCCTCGTGGGAGTTTTATATGTAGGTACATGGAAAGTGCCTGTATATGAAACTCATCGACTCACATATTGATATACATGCATACTTTTTTATGTACCAATGACTTTTAACCAGATCCATGATTTCTCTTCTCTCCCCGATCCTTTTAGTCCCCTTTGTCTCACCCTCCTCGCCCAATCACCCACTCATTCACATTCACAGCAACTCAGCACCATATGGAATAGAGAGGTGTGTGTGTGTGTACCAACACCTCGGTTGCACGCATACGGGGTTGCCGCGCCAAAGAAAGAAAGAAAAAAACAATAAAAGACCCTAAAAAGAAGCGCTCTGGCACTGAGTGGATTCTTTTTTTTTTCTTTTTTCTTTCCCTTTCTTTCTTGGATTGGTGTCCTCTTGACATCACGACAATGGCTCGTGGCGCCATCGTCTGGCCCCATGGCTTCAGTGTTCTCCCGGCCATGCCCATCTTCGCCATCCTTCCTGTCACCTGACAATGGGCCTTGGTGGCTCGGAGCCCCGCCATTGTTGGTCAACATGCCAAGCAGGAAATGGTTGCACACGCACGTGTAGTATTCCATGTCAGCTCGTTGGTAGGACGAGAGCGACTTATTTTTATCTGATATCACATTCGAGATGGGTCTTTTAGGTACGCACGATAGCGTTCTTGTTGACTGACCAGATCACATTCGTCTCGTTTTGAGGCAAAATTAGTCCCGAGCTATTCGCATACTTTCCACTATTGTTTAATTCCCCTGGACTTGGGAACTCTAAAGTCATCGGAAATCTTACCTAGAAGTTTCCATGGTACAGCCCCCTGGTTTATAACAATTATCTATGATTCGCAGTCCTGCGCAGGAACCCGACCAGACCAGACCAACTTTCCATGATGCTTTCGCCTAGGTTTGAGTTGTAGTGTTAAAGTTTAGATACAAACTCATTCCAACATGACGTGTTTCTTCAAGCTGTATATAAATAAATAAAAGCGCACTGCCCTGCCCCTCTTTAGTTTCTATAATCTTGTCAATAATCATGCAGGTATCCTCACATGAAAGTGCCCATGATGGAATCAAAGGCAAGTCCCGACAAGCTAGATATGCTGCCGCCTCATACAGGGCTCCTCAGAGAGGAGGTCTTGGTTCTGCGACAAATCCTGGGATACTGCGATAATGATGATGATGATGATGACGGTAATATCAAGGCTCCTGTGAACTTTGCAGTCCCTCAGTTTGGCACCCGGTTTCCCCAGTCCTCCCTGAAGGATGTATTGTTCATTGGGGTCGGTGTCAAAACACATGAAGGCTACGAGGAGATTATTCCAGATCAGCAGTTCCACATTGGCATGTCTATGCTTGATACACGCTCTCTACGCTGTTTACTCCCTACTTCACCAAACATCGAGCAAGTAGAAGTAGGCAGGCTCATCAAGTCATACCAGTTCGCCATCGGCGACTCCAAGCACTGCAAGAGAGCATCCAAAAGGTTCCTATTTGGGGAAACAAATACCGTCTCAATTTCAGACTTGCAAACGGTGTTTGAGGCTACGGTCTGTCATAGGGATGTAGTTCTCGTTCTACACGGAGGTTGCTCGGATGTCAAAGTCCTAAAGAACATGGGTATCAATCTTGGGGCCGTTTACGTGATGGACACGGTTAAAGCCGCACAGTTCCCTTTACAGTTGTCCTACAGGTACAGTTTAGAGAAACTGCTCGGCGAACTCGAAATACCCTTTGCGAACTTGGATGCAGCGGGGAATGATGCTCACTTTACCCTGCGGGCTCTGCTCATGATTGCCGTAAAGGATGCTGAGCGCCAATCAGTCGGCACCACCAATACTGCTAGTCATGCTGCTCGACAGGCTTTGTTGAAGACGCTCAGAGATGTTGCCCAAGCACCTCGGCCACCAACAGCCACGGAGATTGACAGACTCGGAGAAACCACGCGAGAAGCCGAGAGGGAGGCCAACGCACTGACCAAAGCGTCAAACAAGGCAAAAAGAAAGGAGAAGCGTGCAGCGAAGAGTGAGCGGAGAAGAAGAATGCGCGAGAATGGCAGTATCTCTCCATCTCCGGCAGCAGAGGGCTCGGATACTTGGGTATACTTGGCTCTAGAAGACAACGATACAAGTAGTAGTGAAGACCACAACGACGACGACGACGACGACGACGATCACGACTAATTCCTAAGCCAGCTAAGACGGCCAACTCCGTTCCTGGCCCCCATGATTATCATGCAGCGTATCGTATCCCCTCTCCAGCTCAGGCAGACACACGCTACAATCTTCAACAGTCCCCATCCGATCCAGCTCATCAATGCACATCCCATCCCCCCCCCCCCCCCCCGCCTCAACGAAAAGAACTGCCTACGTTAGCCCCGGCTCATCTGCCGCCACAGCCACCGGAGAGAGGGGGGGATTCAAGAAACACCACCAATCACCACACATGAAATAGTTTGAACAAATCAGCACGGCTTGCGAGCAGAGCCTCATGTTGGTTCACTGCAATTTTAGTCTTGAAGGAGAAGGAAGGGGATGCAGCCCAACTATGGGTGTTCTTTGAAATGAATGAATATTTGTACCCCCCTTCCACATCGCTATACTCTCTTACGCTGCAATTTTAGCCCTGAAGGAGAGAGAGAAGGACGCAACCCAACCATGGTTGTGGTCTGAAACCGATGACTCCTCCCCGCCCCCATGTTTCTCACAGACTGAGACATGTGGATGCCTCCTCCACACCTTAACTTGGCTTTTGGGGAAATCTGCGGCTTGCATCTCTCCAGGGTAATGGTTCGCACGCCAAAGAAGGATGTCATTGGATTCCGCCAACAGTACTTTTTTCTCTCTCTTTTTTCTCTTTCTTTTTTTTTTTTTCTTTTTTCTTTTTTTTTCTTTCGTTTTTAGTACAAGTATGTGATAGCCAGCAGTGTATTATTTATTCTCTTTTATTATCATTTGGGCTCCCCCTTGGATGGCTTGTCTTTCTTTAACCCAAGATCCGGCGATCATGGGACTAAATAAACAGGAAAAATACATGGAAAGGATAATATGCAAAGCAGGGAGAGTCAAAGAAGCAAAAAGTGGGCTTTTTGGAGAGTGACACCCAGAATCAGGGCTTATAAAAAAAAGCAAACAACCCCGTGGTACAAGATTCGCAAAGGGAGATTTCATGAAAACAGGAGGCAGAAATCAAGAGGAATACAAAGTCTCGTTTAACAAAAGTCCCGTTGTATTCAGTATCCCGTCTTCACACCACCCTTCCCTCTTACCGTGCCGTGCGCTTTCAAACAGGCAGACTATTCTTCCTTTCTATCCTATAAGCGATCGCCATGCATGAATCAGCCCGTATAGTGAAAAGTGCAAATCAATAAATGAGTAAAAAGTCGCCGCCCTTCCACCGGGTTGACGGCTGCTAAATCCGAGTCCGAGTCTAGAAAAACAAACCTCCCGCACGAATGGGGACTTGCATAAGACATGTCATATTGCAGATATCACGGCGTACAAGCCGTAGCTTGCATGCTTGTTGATCAACAACACGTCTTCAAAGAAAACAAAAGTTCTGATACATCATAATACCCAATCACTTGCTGTTGTTTCTTTGCTCAGAATCATGTTACACACGGGGCGCGACTGTTTTTGTGTCGTCGCACTTGAAGCAACTCCTAACCTATTCAGTCCCATCCCTATCATCAATATTTCTTAAATATCATGCAGATTTTTGCTTGTCCCTTTCCATAGTACGCCTAAAATATCCAATGCTGCTTCATGACCGGTCCTGGCAATTCCCTGGGTATCTCTAAGTACGACACAATTCAAGAAAACTGACATCTTTCTTCTCGCTCTGTCGTTCAAATCCCTGGAGCTCGCGCTCACAATGCAGCCGGATCTATGAATGCGACCAGTTTCCCTCTCTTCTTCACCCTCATTTAGTGGCTGGAGCTTTCGGTTTAGTGACCCTCGGACTTGGGTGCGGTAGGCAGCTCACTGAGCGCTTCGGCAATGATGCTGAGACCCTTCTTCAGCTCGTCTTCAGTGATGACCAGGGGAGGAGCGAATCGGATAATGTCTCCGTGGGTTGGCTTAGCCTGTGAGTGGAAGGTGATTAGCACATATAGTTGAGAATATCCAGGCACCAGCGCGGGTCGCATGGTTCAAAGATGCCTGATTAGGCAGACAACAAGACTTACCAGGAGACCCTTGCTCTTGAGCAAGAGGCAGAGATCCCATGCCGTACGGCCGGAAGTAGCTGTCTCGTCAATAACAACAGCATTCAAAAGACCCTTGCCTCGAACGGTCTTGATGAGGGGCGACTTGAGCGCTACAATGCCATCTCGGAAGAAGTTGCCCAGACGCTCGGCCTTGGCGGTCATGTCCTCCTCCTCGAGGATCTCCAAGGCTCGGATGGACACGGCGCAGCCGAGAGGGTTACCACCGTAGGTCGATCCATGAGTACCGGGCTCCACAACCAGCATAATCTCCTTGCTGCTAAGGACGGCGCTGACGGGGTACATGCCGCCGGAGATGGCCTTGCCGAGTGTGACCATGTCAGGCTTGATGCCGGACCACTGAGAGCAGAGGAGACGACCTGTTCGGCCAACACCGGTCTGAATCTCGTCGCAGATGAACAAGACATTGTGCTTCTTGCACAGCTCTTGGACCTTGGCGAGGTAGTCATCGTCGGGGACAACAACACCGGCCTCACCCTGGATTGGCTCAACAATGAAGGCAGCAGTGTCCTTGCCATGAGCCTCGAGAACTTCCTCCAGGTCGGCAATGTTGTTGTATCGGATGGACTTGCCAGTGGTGGGGTTGTGGGCACCAATGTTGGGGATATAAGGACCATAGTTATCCTTGGACTCCGGGTCCGTGGACAGAGTAATGGCAGTCATCTGGGAACTATTGTAAGTATGTGGATACAAAGGATGATATTACCCTGGCTCAAGCCATTGACACTCACAGTTCGTCCGTGGAAGTTGTCAGCAACGCAAAAGACCAATGCCTTGCCTTGCTCAACACCCTTGACCTTGTAGGCCCACTTTCGGGCGATCTTGACGGCGGTCTCAACGGCCTCGGCGCCGGTGTTCATGGGCAACACCATATCGTAGCCAAAGACGTTACGGACCTTCTCGGCCCAGCGGGGGAAGACATCGTTGTAAAAGGCACGAGAGCTAAGAGTAAGTCGGCTGGCCTGGTCGACCAAAGCCTTGACAAGCTCTGGGTGGCAGTGGCCTTGGTTAACGGCACTGTAGGCGGACAAGAAGTCGAGGTAGTGGCGGCCCTCAGGATCCCAGACGTTGACGCCCTGAGCCTTGGAGAAGACTACAGGGAGAGGATGGTAGTTGTGAGCGGCATACTCGTTCTCAGCGGCAATGGCAGTGTCGGTGGACGCGGCGTGATACTTGGAGGTGACACCGCCTTGGGGAGAGGCGTTGTCTGCGTGGGGAGCCATGGTGATGATGGGGGAATGCAATTGAGTGGTCTAAGTTTGATGATTGGTCCTAGTTTCGGGTCAGATTGAAGCCTTTTTGGATGATCAATTCATAAGCTTGCTTGTTAAAAGAGGATGTGTAAGGAAGATATGAGAAGGGTGGAATGGAGGGGAAGGATAAAGAGGGACAGAGGGGTACAAAAAGGATGGATGGCTGGATGGAGGAGGAAAGATGACGGCAACGGACGGACCGCCTGGATCCATCGGAATTGACAAAGAGGCGGCGCCGGTTGGACGTACCGTTGTGGCGGAAGCAGTCCGGAGTCGGTCAATGAAGGATTGAGAAGTCTAATTGGCTTCAGATATGGGGAATCTCGTTCGACTGCATGAAGCAAAAAAGGTGCAGTAGATGGATGTTTCTGTTTGTTGGTTTCCTCGGAAGGAGAGGAGCTCAGTGGAAGAGCAGAGAAGATATACTCCATGACTCTGCCCAGCCATGTTTTTCTTGTTCCACAGTTTGGACAAATAGTTTGAGGGCTCGATTGCAATCCATCAAAAGCGAGATACGCCGCCGCTATACCCCTAAGTGCAAGTGTGAGCGAGACGAGATTGTTAAAAAGTGGGCAGCAAAAAAAAAAAAAAAAAAAAAGACACCACAGAACAAGAGAGACGCCCTCCCGTCAGTTTGTCTTTGTCTTGTGTGTGTCTTGCGATGGTGGTGCTGCTGGTGCTGGTGGTATGACATGACATGGATCCAATGACACGCACACACCCCCCGACGACGCCGTTCGCCGCTTCCTCGTGGATCCCCCGGAAAAGCGGTTGGCTTCGGCATTCCAGGGGCGCTGGCTCAAGGAACCTCGCTAACAGACTGCCCTTGGACACAAGCCAGACAGCGGCTGCGACTCGAGTTTAGGCGCTACATCCAGTCACTGTAGCGGAGGTTCCGGGGGCCGGCTCTGCGCTGGGCTACGGGTACTTTTTAGCGGTGCGAGGCCCTGGAGAGTGACTTTGGGGTGGATTTTTGGGGGGGGCGTGGAGCCTCCATGGCTTGCGTTAACCCCCACCTGCCGAGTCCTTGCGAGAGAGTCCCCACTACCGGACGCCCGTGTGAGCTGTCTGAAAGCTGTCTAGAGTGTGTGTCAAAGATATTGGACATCCCTGTTTTCTCTCTCTTTCGATGGCCATGCTCTTGGCCAATGAGGGGAGCGATATTACGTATAATCTATCCGGAAGAGGGGGGATGGGAATGAGCCGATTAGGTTTGTGAGGGGGACATTGACAGATGGTGACTTTCTTAGCAGCATGTTCTTCATCTTTCTCTCTCTATCTCTATCTCTCTCTGCCTCTCGCTCGCTATGGCCAAGACGGTAAACAATGCATCTTCGTGCGTCTCTAGACCGTATCAGCATCAGCACACTAAGCTCATATTATTCATACAACATCAGACATGCAGTTTGTGTATCCATTCATTCGCAGTAGAGGAGAGGAAAGGGCAGGCTGTAACAGGCCCAAGATAGGGAACACACCATTTGTAACTGAAAATGCCAACGCCAATGCCGATGCTTGTCTCCTTGCCTCGGGGGTTATCGTATCGTACAAGTATTTGTATCAAGAAAGATGACATATGCATTCTCCATTGGCTCGTCTTTTTTTTTTGGTCCCGTGACGATCCAACATGAGCCGATGCGGGCCTTCCAAGACAAGCAGGGGGGGTGATGATGACGATGATGCATGGATCTTGTTTTATCTTTGAGCATCCTGAGCCGTTCAGGTCGAGATCAAAGAACTACCCAAGAACCGCTGCCACTGTCAGTGCCACTGGCGGTTGGAGATGTGCCATGAGTTTGCACGGATTAAATCCGCCAAATAGAATAAAAATGAAATAAAGGGAGGGGAAAATGGAATAATTCGGAATTGATACATGGCTGTTGCTGTTTGTTCTTCCTTCCATGGTTGACTTCCGTATTTGGCAATTCTGCTGGACCCTGAATCTCCAAACCCCCACCTGCAGTGACCACACACCAAACAGAGGACAGATACGTACACAGACAAGACAGACAGACACACTCCTTTTTCTTGACATCACCAAGCAACCGCCTCCCACAACCATGGCTGGCCGCAAACAACCCGCTCCAGCCCGGCGCACCAAACCAAGCCCCCCTTCTTCCTCATCTTCCCCATCTTCCTTTAACCTGCGCGACATCATCTTAATCCGCCTTATCAATGCCTGGTACCTCGCCACCTTTTTCCAGCCCGATGAGTTCTTCCAAGCCCTTGAGCCTGCCTGGCAGCTCGCCTTTGGTCCACAGAGTGGCGCTTGGCTCACATGGGTATGTTTACATGCCATGAACTGTTTGGAAAGAATAATTTTTTCATGCTTTCTTGAATTACTCCAATTTTTCAATGCTTTTCAGTGACATGATCTATTGGCTTCATACTAACTTGACCCTTCATCTTAGGAATGGCAATATCAATTGAGGTCCTCACTCCACCCCTTTCTCTTCTCAGGGGCCTACCTCATAGCTGAGCGTCTATCCTTCGCCTTCCCACCTGAAAGCTTCATTCGCTCCGCTGCCATAATCGTTGCACCCCGTGTCTTGCAAGCCGTTATTGCTGCACTTGGAGATTGGTTCACTTGGAAACTCGCCATCCGTATCTACAACCCTGACAAGAATGTCTCCTTCATCACTGTAAGTCTATCCCCTCTCTTCCCAACCTCAACTTACATCGCATTGCTCACGCATCTCCTCCTTTTTTCCCTATCGCCAGCTTTTCCTGCAACTCTTTAGTCCTTGGCAATGGTATTGCTCCACAAGGACTTTCTCCAACTCTCTTGAGACAACTCTCACTGTCATGGCATTGTACTACTGGCCATGGCAGCTCCTTGGTAGCGCTCCTCCTCTGACAAAGGAGAACCCCAAACCCGTCAATGTCTTGCGCAGCGTTTGGCCTCTTCGCTCTTCACTCTGTCTTGCTGCCCTGGCAGTTGTGCTACGGCCCACAAATGCTCTCATATGGGCCACCATAGTTGGCCTCACACTTACCAGAGTGACTCTCCGTGGCGACTCACCTCTCACTGTATCCACAGTCCTCGTCCTCTTTAGGGAGGCTCTACTTTGCGGCTCTTTAGTTGTAGGATTCTCAGTGCTCGCTGACCGAATGTACTTTGGCTTCTGGACCTTCCCCCCTTACAATTGGCTCAACTTCAACATCTCAAAGTCTCTTGCCGTCTTCTATGGCCGCAACCCCTGGCACTATTATATCCTCCAGGGCATACCTCTGCTCTGCACGACCAGTCTCCCCTTTGCTATCCAATCGCTCTTTAAACCATCAGCCAAGACTGTCGACCAAGAGAACACCCTCAAGACTTTATCCTACACCATCTTCGTCACCGTCACTGCCCTCTCACTCATCTCACATAAGGAGGTCCGCTTCATCTACCCCTTGCTCCCTGTCCTCAACATCCTTGCCGCGCCCCGAGTTGCCTCCTTCTTCACATATCTGCCCGCCGCTCCACAGGACTCCTCTCCAACTAATCCTACGACGACATCCCGCCGCCCCCAACTCCGCAACAAACCCTTCCTCCTATCCGCCCTCGGTGTCAACATTCTCCTCGCCGGTTACCTCTCCTTCCTTCATCAACCCGCCCCCCTCTCAGTCCTCTCCTTCTTGCGCACCGAATACCAACGCATTCACCCTGCCGCCGTACAACTCGCCCACACAACACACTACAGCTCCCCTCCCCCACAGCAACAGGAGGACCTCTTTGCCCTCTTCCTCATGCCCTGCCACTCTACCCCCTGGCGCTCTCATCTCGTATACCCGGGCCTCTCCGCCCGCGCTCTAACCTGTGAACCACCACTACATACCCAACCCAACACGCCAGAGCGCGACAATTACCGCGACGAGGCAGATCGCTTCTACGATGACCCCATCAACTTTCTGCGCACGGAGCTCTTCCCCCAAAATGATGAGAAAATCCCACGTCCGCGATACATCATCGGTTTTGAGGGCATTGAGCCATGGCTGGAAGAATTCCTCCAGACACCCGAGGGCAAGACGCTGGGTTTTAAACTTCAACGCGCCTGGGCAGGTTTCAACGGCTTCTTCAATGAGGATTGGAGACGAGCAGGGCATATGCTTGTGTGGGACACGGGTCTGTACAACTAGAGAGGCACCACAACAGCCCAGCATTCAGGGGCTTTCAATAATCTACCAAAAGCATGTACCTATTAATAGTCATGTAATCTGCCAAAATAAAAAGAAGAAGAAAAATCCAAAATCTCTACGTCTCACAATACGTGATCGCTCCTTAAGCTGAACATTTGACTTCTTTCTTTCTTTCTTTCTTTTACTTTGTATTTCCGTCCCTACATTACAAAAACGGCATGCCCTTTCTTTTTTTCGTCTATCCCGGCGAGGATCAAGGTCCTACTACAGACACACATATTGCCCGCCTCACACAAAAACAACTGACGACGCTAATATTTTTCGTTTCCATACGACAAAGAAAAAGAAAAGATACATGGACATAGCAAAGAGACAACCAGTCGTGTCCAAGCACTCAAAACTTCAATCCCTCAAAAAGCAAAGGTTTACTCATGTTTCGGTGCTTCCGTCTGTTGCTCCAGTGGTAGACTCTCCGTTGTAGGTACTGAAGGTTGTTGCTGAGGCTCTTCGGATGGTGGGGGCAGCTGCTGTTGTGGTACATCAGCCTGTGGTGGCACAGCAGCAGCCTTCTCGGTCTCAGGTTCATGTGGTGCAACGACTTCCTTCGGAGAGGTATCATTAGAGACAACTTCAGCTGGAGCAGCCTCGGACTTCTCGGACTCGATAGGAATGGATTCTGATTTGACAGCTTCCTTCGGTACTGGCTCTTCTTGCGGAATTTCTCTATGACCCTCTTGGTTTACTTGAGTAACTTGAGGTGCTTCCTGTTGGGCCTCAACCGGCTCCTCCCTCGGAACCTCTCTCAGTGTTCTCTTTTCATCCTCCCGCGATAGATCCCGCTTAATATCCAAACTCTTTCCTCGGGGAGCCAACAGAGTGGGGCCAAAAGGTTGGTGAGTCTCGGCGGGCGGCGGCGACTTTGCCCTCCTCTGCTCAGCATTCTCCTTCGCCTCGCGATATTTACTCTTAATCCAGCTAATAGGACCTTTCGGATCATCCTTGAAGCTATCCCTTCCACTCTCGTGGCTCACTACTCGCTCCCCACTAAGAGACAAATGCTCAGAGCTATCGCCTGTGAAGCTCTTCCGGGGCTTATTGAGTGCGCTGCCAATTGAAGTTGTGCTAATCTCAGCGTTGTAGTTTGTGCCAATATTCATATGAGGAGGTGTCATCAAAGGACTTCCCGTGAATCCTACAAAGTCCTCCTTTTTACTTCTAGATATCCTCCATCGGCTCTTCTTTTCTTTCTCGGCGTGTTCAGATGGTAGCGATGCCGGCAGTTCATCTGTAACCTGATCCATATCTGACCCCTCATTGAAAGACGAATGAAGCGACTGAGGCGGTGATTTCTTCCCTCTCGAACTATCGTCTGGGCGCAAACTATGATGAGACAAATTTTGTGAGTGCCGATGGTTTGAATCAGCAGGCCCATCATGGTTGTGTTGCGACAAGGGTGTATGCGATTCGGCCGGTCGCTCACGCTCAGCTGATTGAGGTGCCGACTGCGGTGGGGGGTGTGGTGTAGAGTGGCACGAGTGGCACGAATGGTTCAGCAGGGAATGTGGGATCGGGTGCGCCTGGGGCTGTGAAACATTTGGCGGTGATTCCAGCGGGTTGGGCGCCTCCAGACCTGGCGATACATTGTTGGAGTGGGAATGGGGCAGAGAGGCGCATGAACTCTGGGCACTCAAGCTCATGCTCCCCGGGATTCTCTTCTTCTTCAATTTATTTGGCTGTCTCCTATCACTGCTTTCGTGAGGTGAACGCTGAAATAGATTGTGCAAGTTTCGATCCTTCGGCGGAGTCGATACCTCATGTGGAACCTCTAGCAGTCTCTCCTGGCTGCGACCGGATGACATACCCGGTTGGGGAGATAGGTTTGATGAAGCAACGCTGGAACGAGCCCGGGTAGACCCCTCCGGAATTGTTAGGTTCTCCTCATCTGGATGCGCTTGAGTCAAGGGCTCCAAGGCTGGCGAATGCGGAGCACGACCAGGGCTTTCATGCTTCTTGAACTTGCCTCCAACCAAAGCTGGTGACTTCTTGGAAGGGACGGTATTACTTCTACCTAGGCCACCTGTCGGTGTTGTCGTCAACGATGGACTATTTGGGGTTACTGAGCCATCCGCTTTTGAGTGTCTTGAAGAGACGGACCGATTCCTTCGAACTTTGCCATCTCTTCGAACACTCTCGGCGCCGGCGCTAGAGTTCGAGGCAGTCCTGCCCAAGCCAGATTTCCGGTTTGGATTAGGGGTAAATGGGCCATTGGGTGTTCCAGAAGCCACCTCCTTCATTGTCACTTCATCTGCTGCAGTGCCTTGCATTCCGATAAGGAAATGATCTTGGTTCTCAATGAGGAAAATAATGACACATTGATTCAGTCTATACTCATCCGGTGCCATGGCATGAGCAGGATGCGATAGCATGCCAGGCTGGAAAATGGCGGCCAAATTTTGTGAAGTCATGCGATTCTCATCGGATTTGGCGGCGAAGACGGCTAAAAGATCCAGGATGTAGAGCAGCAGTTGCTTGTTAAGCGGCGGCAGCTCTGTAATTAGTCTCTGATACTTGTCAATTGCAGCCCTTTCATTGAAGTTGTCGACAAATTGCGGCCCCTCAGCATCCCCAACAGCTTGCTTCGTGGCACCACGAAGGGGATCGCGAAACTTTTCATATAGGTCCAAAGGTACTACGGGCTCGGGCAGGTCGTTAAGGTATCTTCGAAGCACGTTGGCTGCATCGTGGACCGTATATCCATCCCAAACAAGTCCTTTGCCATATCGATCAGGTGAATCGAAGATGGTCTTGAGCTCTTTGATGCGCTTTTCTGACCCGCTGAGTCGGAAAATGCCCTCGATACTCGTAGCTAATAACATGTCAGCATGTGAATGCCCCTCTTATCAAGTTGCTGGAACCATAAAAACATACCTTTCTCTTTCAGAAAGACACCGCATTTGGCAACAACAATAGGCACGTATCCGTAAATGTAGCTCTGGCCGTTTTCGTCGACAAGGGATATGGCGACATTGGCGTATGTTATACTTGTTCGCAGAGGTACACCAAATATGCCTGGACCACGGGTATCTGGGCCAATAGGGTTAGTTCGGTGCGCAATCAAACAAAGTGGAGTATGTGATGTCTGAAGAGGTGATGGAAGCACGCTGCCAGGACCAAGCAGGTGTGTAAGATGATGAGGTATGTCTTTCTATTAACGGTGATGGCATCACTTGATACGCCTCATTCATCAAGACAATTTGAGAAGCTCAACCTTGCCGTAAATTGAATCCTGATGCTGGCCAGGTCACGCGATTGCAGAAGCAGGTGAAATATCGAATGGTGCAAGACTTGGCGTGATGTAAAGAATGATGCGCAAGTTGGTATGGCGAGCGACTGGGTAAGCAGTGCGGACAAGAGTGAAGCGTACCATGCTGTGTATCTTGTTGTTTGGAGGGGAGCTTGAAGTTCTTCCACCATGATTTGAGATCGCGTTTACTCGGTGGCGACGCGGGGGTGCTGGTCGACAGCATAGACTGGGAGGGCGGGCTGGACTGGCCCATGTTTTGGGCGCCCGAGGTCATGGTGGACGATGACGGCTGTGAAGATGATTTTTTTTGAAGTCAGAACAGCACCGTCGGGGCAAATCAACCGTCTGACTCAAGCTAGCTAGCTTGGAATCGACGCCAAGAATGAAAGAGAGCGAGAGCGAGGGAGAAGTGATGTTATTCTGGCTACAGAGGGCGAGCAGACAAAGTCAATGAAAGACGCAGACTCGGCCAAGCAGTGTCGTCAGGCTGTGTGGTTGATGGTCTCGAGACGTATGCGCGATCGTAAGCGGTTGCGACGACGAGGGACAGGTGACGGCGACGATGGCAGACAGTCGGTTTGGGGGCCGTATTCTCTTCTTGACTCGCAGTCTATGCTACCCAGAAATGGTAGAGTGGTTATAGACGATCCAAAGTTTTGATTCAACGGCCAGAAGCCCTGGTCCTAAAGGCCAGAGACATGAGGGAAACGATTGTAAAGACGTCGAAGGGGGGGGGGAAGTTTGGAGAGTTGCGATGACCAGCGCTGCTGTGGAGATGGTGAAGGAGGTGGCACTACGTTCTGATTGAGGTGTGGTGTTGCAGCTCTGGCTGTTCTCTGGCTGGCCAAGGTTAGGTTGTCAAGGCTGGTTGTCTGAGGTGTGGTGGCGGAGGGTAGCAATAGCAGTAATAGTAGCAGTGGGTGTGGTGTGTGTGGTGGTGGTTGTGGTGGGCGGCAGCAACAAGCAGGTGGAGAGAGTACGGAGTAGCGTAGCCCAGCAGTAGGTACCTTACCTAGCAGCACGTTATGCCATTGCCAGCCCAGTGGACCTCAGTCCCCTCCAGGGCTCTCTGTTGTAGCGTGACCCTACGATTGCTCCGCGTCCCCCCAGCAGCCACCCTGCCAGGCAGTTCCCAGTGACGGTTCCAGTCAGAGATCCAATGCTAACCTCAGTGATACCCTAGCGCTAACAGCAGATCCATGGATGTATTTGTACTTGTACTTGTACTTGTTTTTCTTTAGTGGAGGATGAGGCGGTGCACGGCCGCCTACAACGAGGACAACGAGGGGGGGAGAAGGGGGGGAGTTGATAGGGCAGCGAGTGAATGATGTTGAAACAGAGAGGCCTCTGACTTGTTTTACCTTGGGGTTTTCATCTTTTCCATTGGCTCTCTAGAATAAGAGAGTGCAAGGGAACAATGCGGTCTTACATTTGAGGCCTTCTTTGTTCAGTCTGGGTGACTTGTACCAATATTCAATGTTGATGAAGGAAATGGATCCATCCATGCTCTGGCACGGAGTAGGTGGATCAGCAACTGAGACTCGGTACCTAAAAGTCAAAGTACCAGTCGTCAAGGGTACATCGGTACATCGGTAGCTGGGCGTGTGCCATTTCAATTAAAGACACTTGAAATTGAAGCGACTGCCGAATTCTTCTTCAAGGCGATGCTCCCCGTGACGATTATTTTCTTATTGCTTGCATTTTGCGCGTCAATCGTAATCAACAACAAGCACAAACAGTGTTATCAATTACTTGTGTTTACCGAATTTAGATGGGCTGTAGCCACATGGGACATGACAGACGGTCTTGCAATCTACTTGTACATCCATCTTGATTGAAGGGCTCGCTTTATTTAGAAGTTGCCTTGCTGGACTCCGCATCTGCATCTACGTTTACATATGTACCTACCTAGGCATATGCGTCTCTCTGCCTGCGTCTGCGCCGCAAACACAGCTGATCAGGCTGATCAGACGCCATTGACCTGGAGCTCTAGGCCAAACCAGACCATACCATACCATACCAGACCAGCCCAGACCAGGTCGAGTCAAAGAGTAAACATAGCTGGCTGGCCGTAATGCACACCATACCAGCTCCATGCTTTGCTTACTTGTATTACTTGTCCTTTGTCAGATTATTAAACGAGCATGAATCAGGTTCCCATTCCTACCAGGCTTATAATTACTTACATTGGCAATTTTGTCTACGAAATCATAGTGGCTTGGTGCTGAGATATTGCTTGCTCATACGGCTCGTATACCGGCATCTTCCTCATCGTCATCGTCTTCTAAAGCCTCTCCCGCCACAAACCGGCAGCTATTTGTACGTACACTACACGACCGTATTTTCTGCATCCCCCTGTGCCAAGTTCCGGTGCCTGGAAGTCTCCAGTAGCCCTACCTGGCCTATCCATGCCCCATCGATCATGGATGGGGCGGAAGGGGGGAGGGGAACAGCCGAAAGCCTGGGGATGACAAGCTCACGAGCTGTGTGAATGCTTACCCCCCAGCATCCCAGTATGACCAAGATTTTGCCCGCAAATCACTTGCACTTGACTCGAACAGCTTGTAAAGGCGAAACAAACCCCGAACTTGAGGTTTTGTAGATGGACTCGCGTTTGGAAACCTACCCAACTGCTATACCTAGCTGGGCAGAGAGGTATGCAACGTGATGCTCTTCTGCAGCCTGGCCTTCTCCAAAAATGGTATCCTGCAGGGTCAACATATCGCCGCCAAACACGTCATCAGTAAGAGTGGGAAGCCAGAACAATCCGCGACTCAAACTCCATGGCCCAATGATGCGCGAGTATGCCCGTGAATAAAGTCACGAAATATGACTATAACGTCTTAAAAATCAATTACAGTTTCCAATTACACGACAGGCAGCAAACTCAAAGGACCATAGCATGGTAATATTGAGTAAACATTCAGCTCGACGTTGAAGATGTGCCGGCATTTGCCTTGGCTACGTAAGAGGCGACAAATACTCGGCCGAGATACGAAGTTGCTGAATGAATGGATGTCACTCCATTCTCTCCTTCTCTTCGTCTTTCTCTCCGTCTTTTTCTCTCATAGTTTCAAAAAAAGTGCGGAGAAATTTGCCCTAGCCGCAGGGGAAAGCGTCCCGTCTGTCCCATTGGCATGATTTAGCCAGTGCTGATCGCTGAAGTGATGGCCATCAAAGGCGGATCACTCCGTCCAAGGAACTTGGCTGGCTGGGAAGCCCTGGGGAGGTTTTTTTTTGTGATAAAAATAGGAACAGTTCTTTCGTTGTTTGCCACTTACCAAATTGAACTAAAAGCCCACTGTAAAAACGATAATGCGGTCCCGCTGATAAGGAATATGCCGGCAACCTCTAAGCACCTTATCGCCAGAGTCGCATACTGAAATTTCAATCGTCAAGACTGGACTGTGAGAAGGCCATCGATATATATCAATTCCCAACAAAAGTTAATCCATTCTCCTCTATTTACCGCCAAAATGGATATGTAAGCCTCCCTCAGATTCGACTGCTAAAAACGCCCTGTCTAATCATCCCGCCTGTAGGTTAACTACCGCCGAACAGCGCACGCTCGAGCAGCGCATGCAGAAGCGCCAGGTCAAGGAATTCGTCGGCGTACGTCATATCATATCCTCCCTTCCAGGGCCCGATTCAACCCAATGGATAAAAATCCTAATTTTAGAATATTTATAGGCTTTCGGTGGTCTGGTCGAGCACTGCTTCACCTCTTGCATCGACGACTTCACCTCCAAGTCTCTCTCCACCCGCGAGACCGGCTGCCTCAACCGCTGCGTCCTCAAATGGATGGCTACCCAACAGCGTGTCAGTGAACGCTTCCAGGAGCACAATGCTCAAATCACACAGCAGATGCAGAACAAATAAACAGAAAATCGGCGACCGGATTAGAAGCAATCGTAGTCTTTAATGGATAAAGACCGTCCCTCTCTCCCTTAACCCCGCATTGGACACAGAAAAACCCACTCTTAGAACCTTTGTATGATACCATGGAGGATGGAAAAGTATAAGGGCACGCACTCACACTCGCAACTGGCGGTTGCTTTGTATCAACATTATGAGAAATAGAAAAATGAATGGATATGACTTTGGGATATACAAGGAGGATGTGTAATTGGATAGTAGACATTGCTAGTTTGTGTCGTCATGTTCTTCTCACTATGAACTCCAAAATCTCACTCAATGATAATTATTCCAAATCTTGCTTAATCGGCTTATCGGCCTGTCGTATCAACTCCCGAATCTGTTCTCGGAATTATGTCTCCCTGCAAATTATACACTATCCCAACGTCCAACGCCTAATGATCCTCGGAAACTCGAGTGCCCTGTTTTTACATGGGGGTTCTTTTCTATCTTAATAACAAATCCAGAATCGCTTTAGTCATCGAATTCCTCACCAAGCACATCTCTCACTGTCTCCAATTGTGCCACAACCTTCTCCTCTAAGAGGTTCTCGCACTCTCCGGGAGCAGTACCCCCTAGTTTTCTCGCTCTCCATTCCATTTCTCGTGGTCCAAGTGGCAGCAATCGCTCTTTGAGAAGTCTTCTGCTTGAAAGCCAGTAGTCAACGTTCTCAAGCAAGCCTGATGCATCCCATTCGACTGCAGGGATATCTCGACTGTTGTTCATTCGCAGAGCCGCAAGAACTCGTGTCAGCAATGCCAGTGAATGGATTTCCGAGGTTCCAAGTAATGTCAAATATTGGGATGCGGTTCTCTCTTTGGTCCGGCTTGCCCCTGGGGCCTCGAACCGATCCACGCTGGCTCGTAATAGATGAGGAAACTGGTTGAGAACATATGTGATCTCTGGTGCCACCGTAGCGCCGAGAGCACCAAGAAGATTCAGCATAAGAGGCAAAAGGCCCTTGACCCAGATTCCATAACAGCGCTGGGCGATTGGTGCATCTGCATACGGTGAGACATTCGATCTGAGCATGAACTTGGTGAGATTTGCTGATAGGATACCACCTAAAATCCCATCACAAGCCAGCTGTTCCGCTAGCATGGGCAGTGTCGAGAGCTCCAATAGGAATAAGATGCTCAATTCGCCGTAAACTGGATCGCCTTGGTCGGCAAGTTTATCGGCCCATGAGTACAGTGATGTTGCAGCATGTACCACATCGTGTGATGCCATTATATTGAGGATCTGCGTTTGGGACTGATCAATGCTGGGCATACTCAGGCAAGCCTGCATGATAGCTGTAAGGAGGGCCAGGTCCTCGGGGAAAACATCTGTATCTTTATCGTGTATAAGGCTGACCAATGAACGGAAGCCTCTACCAACAACGGTGTCAAGCACGTTGAGTATGGTTTGAGTAACTGTCACTGTTGATCCTTCAAGGTCAATCTGGGAACCAGAAACTGAGTTGTTTTCACTGATTTGGTAAGCTCTCAATGCGACGAATAATGCTTTCAGAAGGGTGCGGTAGTATCCAATCGTATCAGCAGCGAATGGCTCTTCAACGCCATTGATGGTACCAACCAAAGCTCCCAAAAGCTGATTAGCATCCCTGACAGCAAGACCCGACTTCACTAGTCGCTGAATTAAGATGAGAGCAAGGTTTGCCCTGGAATCCACAATCTTCAGGAAGATGCTCTCGGGTCCGGGAATGCCCTGGTTTGCGTTTAGGCATTGCTGCGCAACTTGCATCATTTGTCGTTTTGTAGAGTCTTCGTTTGGAAGGCATGTACTAAGCTCCAGTAACAAAAACTCCCAGGAGTGGAACAGTGCCTAAGAGTGTTAGCATCATGCCAATAGATGTACAGCGAATCAGCGGATAACCTACTATTTGTGCGTCGACGAGAGATAGGTTTGCATTGGCAAGCTTCATCTCATTCTGAAATCCATTCTCCTTCTTTCCAAGCCACCCGGGGTCAAATCTGAGCATTTCATCCGCACGATTCAAATTATAGTAGTACTTCTCACCCAGTTCTCTGGGTTCTAACAAGGTGCGCTTGAAATTGTCCAATGAGCACCCAAAGTACTTATTGGCAAAATTCTTTGCAAAGTTGTTATGTAGCGACTTATTATAGCTCCCAACCTCGACACCATCTCTCAAATAGTAGTCGAGGTCATTAACCAGACTTTTTGCAAGGGTCTCAGCATTACCAAGATGGCGTGAGTGATAGAGCTGCATGGCAAAGGTCTCTGCCACATAAGCAGCAACTCTCGCTTCTTTACTGGCTCTAACGCCATCTGACTTCACAGTCACATATGACGGCTTCAAGTCACGGACATATGATCTTAACCCATCCATATAAGCGGTCTCCTTCTGAAGGGTAAAAACTGTCCAGGGCCAGTAGTTTTGTGCAGAGGCAACAAAGTCCAGAATTACGAGCGCCTCGTCAATTTGTAAATCTTTTAATACCTTCAATTTAGACAGAGCAGTTGCAAAGACAGAGTCTGCTGATGATTCCTTCTTAGCATCCTTTTTCATAGCCTCGCGTGGGGTTTGTCCTGTAAGCAGGCAGTTTGACATCCATTGTTGACGGTTTCTCAATATTGAAGAAAAGAATCCCCAAGTTGTCTTCACTTCATCTGTCAAAACAAATGGTTGCCCAATCTTGGAAAGCACCTGCAGGAAGGACTTTGAGATCTGTGGACCAAGATATCCTAAGAGAGAGGGCGGTTCAGTAGCTGATTGGCCGGCATTAACGACAAGAGACTCCATCAATAGTAAAGCTGGCCCGCGGAAATGATCTGATGCGGCGCATAATCGAGCAAGCAAGGTAGAGCTCTTGAAAAGATAATTTTCAAACATGGTTGACGGCTGCTCCAGGTAGTTCGCCACTCGCAGCAAAGTAGTTGAAAAATCAAGAACTGATTTCACCTGGCTTCGAATAACTTGGGTGCGCTCGGGATATAATGTGGAGTCGGCCTTGGAGAGAGCAGAGATGAAGGAAGATAGAATAGGTTGAAACCGCAGACTGCCTGTAGATGGTGACAAGAAGCAGTCAACAATGTGAGAAGCTGCAGGTCGAAGGGAGGATGTCAGATTGTCTGAAGCCGAAGAGTCGCCCATGCTAAAGGTATAAACGACTATTTTGTCGAGAATAGGAACGACTTTTTGCAACAACGATATCCTGCTCGTGTCTGACTCAAACATCCAAGTTGAGGTATTCTCAAATACATCTACTGAGGTCTGGGCAATAGAGAAGCTGACCCTTGAAAGCACCTTATCGGCCATTCCAAGCCACGGGTTGGACTCTGCTTGTTGTCGGCTGGCAGTCTTGTTCCCCGCTCGACGCTGAACTGCTGAAAACATGACAGTATCAATGAGCCCAGAAAACAGCGAGAGGGAGGAGATCAAAAATTCAAACCTCTCCGAAACCAAGTCAAGGCTACCGGTGATTTTTGTAAGCTTCCCTGCTCTTGATTCCGAGTTTAGTAGCTCACTCTTGGCAAGATAAGACCACACGCGAGTAGGCTGAATTTGCAGGACAGCATGCAGGAATTTAACACATGAGCTCAGAATGTTCACGGCCACGTCCTCTGTCATGGCCAGTTCATCCTGCATATAGTAGTCCATTGTTTCGCACACCACAGTAACAATATCCTTGCCGCTACTAATGTGTTTGCTGAACTCGGACATGAGATCATCCTCGTGGTGAACCAAAGAGCCGGCGATGCCCTCCTTTGCTGCTTTCATCTGTTCCATACGAAGTAACGTTGCTAGTAATGAAATGACCTCCGCAACTTCCTCAGGCTGCAGCATGCCAAGCTCAGAGCGATAGCCTTCCTTTGCCAGATTAATTTCCAGTTGCCGCCCCAGCAGCGACAATGTGGAGTGCTGGTAGTCCATCTGGACGATACGGCCAGTATCCGTAATAAACCGACCATATGAGCCCACAGGTATTCTATAGGCATCATCTTCGATGAACCTTCGACTCCATGATGATGAGAGGGATATAAGCGGAATATCTTCCAAAAGGCAGAATGAGTTTGTGTTTTCGTCTTCTTGGACAAGCTCATAGTCTTGGAATGCGTCAGGAAGAGAAAAGGTTACGGTGGGCGTTTTGCGAAGAAGATTAAGTATGATATCCGATCGATCCTCGTCAAGTTGAGCCGTCGCAGTACAGAGGGTCCGACATAGTGTAATGAACGGAAGGAATTCGTATGGATACCGGTCAATAGCTTGCTGGAAATAGAAGTTCATGGCGTGATCATCGTTTATGACAGATGCCAAGATATCTTGTGAAGAAGACAGATTTTCCGAAGGGGATAAATCCCAATAGCCTCGACTGGGAGACAGTACTGAGAGCAAGCAACTCACGGAATCAGACTGATAACCGACAAATGGATATGAGACTTTGAGAAGCTCCAGGAAGACGACCCTGACACGTGAGCTAATCAATGGTGTCATGCTTCCTCCAACAGCCGGCCCCAGCGTCTCTGCCATTCTAGATATGACATCGAACACTTTGCCCTGGGCTGTGACACTGGCAGCAAGCTGCTCAACAACTTGCATGTCTCTCGGGGTGGATGCGTTTTCCAAAAACCCATCAAACTTTGACGACTCAATAGAGAATATACTGCCAGCCGAGTTACGTCTCCCTGGAGTTGTCCTTGTCACACCCCGTGTCTCAAAATTCTCGCGGGCCTTCTGCTGTAAAAGGTTGTCCCGCTTCTCTGTTCTGGCCTGATAGGATACGTTTAGACGATGTAGTAGAAAGGACCATGTAAAAATTACAGGGCTGGCACTTTCAGAGTCCACGCTGGCCGCATCGATAATTGTCTTGTGAATTTGTTCTAGAACATCCGGGGAAAGTAAATATGAATCATACATGTCTTCCCCTTGGATTGAATCCTCGTCACGAGCAGTTAGATAGGCCAGAGCTCGAAACGGTTTGAGTAGGCCAATTGAGATTGCTGTTGACAGGGTTTTCAGTGGCACAATCAGTTCAGCAATACTCTCGTGAATCTAGAAAAGCAGTTAGCGAAGCAAGTAGAGCACGGGCGCTGGTTGGACAAACGGGTTGAATAGAATTGAAGAAGCCATAGACTTCCATTAACGCAAACCACTGGTTAATATCACTGGAAGGAGGGACATCGGTTCCATAGCAATCCACAAGCTGGAGCACCACAGATAAACCATGAATGACTTCAGTCATATGGCTTCTTAGCCAGTCCAACTCGACCTCGTCCACAAGCAACATTTGATCGTCCGTTACGGACCTCACGCCAGCCTCTATGTTTTTCATGCAATCCGTGACAGCATCGAGATAAGCCGGGAGCAAACCGTCCAAGCTCTCCCGAGTTGATGTTGACGGTTTCAAGTTATACAGATCAGCCACTGTGTTGTCTCCTGGTGCGAATATTGGAAGGCGCCCGTATAGCCTGACGGAGCTAGTGTAGTCTGCAGCCATCATGAAAAAGCGCCGCTCAGTTAACAAGGTGTCGAATAAGCGACGTCGTCTCGACTCGGTCTTCTCGAATTCGGTAGAAATTTCATCGGTATCTAATGCCGCTGATGCCCCCATATCTGACAAGAATGCCGTCCCCTGTCCATTCTGGAGACCTGTGGCCTCCTGTAGATTTGCAGCATCTTGGGATGACAACGGGCCCAGGAGATGTCGAGTAGCTCGAGACTGATGCTCTATGGCGGCGACACGTAGAGCGGCAACTAGGTTGACCCTGGCTGTCTTGCTGAGCCACTCCGCATCTTCCTTGAGTTTTTTAATGTCAAGCTTTTCGGTCGAGGCTGAAGTAACGTTGATTGGCGCTGTCTTGGTGTCGAAGTCCTTTTTGGAGGCATCGTTGGGCGGCGCAAACGCGGTTGCAGGATCCCTCAAAAGCCCACGAACATAATCATCATCGAAGAATTTGACAATTGCAGAGCTCTTCTGTCGCTGTCCAGTACCATCTGAAAGTGCAGTTGCGACAAGCTTCCAAGACCTATAATGATGAAGATTGTTTTCCGTCAGTCGCATTTCTTCTACCCAACTTCAGGATGCTAAACAGATAATGAAGCAAGGAAATACTCACAAAAGAACCTTCTCCCCGGTCAAGCATTCTTCCAGGGAGGGAAAATAGTTTCGATCGGACACCGGCGCCATTGCCACGAGCGTCAATAAAGTGGCAGTGGCACGCGATGCATCACCTTTTTAGTTTGGATAGTTGTAAAGGTGTGTTGAATCTGCAGTTTTGACGACGCGCTGCAGCACGAACCAGAACCTGTATCGACAGCTGCAAGGCCCAACTTTTTGGCTGAGCTCAGGAACCCGAAGTTGAGCCGGGCAATCAGAGACAAGTGTGGACAAGAACCACCTGCCACCCACCCCCCAGAGCTTCACCGCAACCGGCATGGCACTTCAGGCAGCGGAATATTTTATTAGGTACTAATACAATGAGCGATAAGATTAGTAGTTGTCTCTTTAGTAGGTGGGTAGGTAGGTTTATTACTTACCAGGTAGTAGTAATCTTAACAACTGTAAGAAGACAACTGATGTTGGATTGACTCATCCTCATCATCGTCACCCGTGAAAAGGAGATCAGTTTTCGATTTCGAATTCCAAGGTCCTTTGATATCCGAAAAGCGTTGGCCTATTCTTCATTTATCCTACATCTGCAGCCTTTCTGCTTCCAAGATGCCGCCCGCCGAGCTCATCGACCATTCCCCTCATCAGCCTGACCCTTCACCTCCTGTCCCGACTGCATCCAACCTCATCCTCATTGACAACTATGATTCATTCACTTGGAATATTTACCAATATCTCGTTCTTGAGGGTGCTACTGTCCATGTCTTCCGAAATGACAAGATCACTCTGGAAGAATTGATTGATAAGAAACCAACCCAGATCATTATTAGCCCTGGTCCCGGCCATCCCCAGACCGACTCCGGCGTCAGTCGAGATGTCATTCGACACTTTGCTGGAAAGGTCCCCGTTTTTGGTGTCTGCATGGGATTGTAAGTCACCATTCACCCTTTTTCTCAGTCATATGTGTATCTAATTCTCCCCCCCAAAGGCAATGCATATTCGATGTCTATGGTGGCGATGTGTCCTCCGCTGGTGAATGGCTTCATGGCAAGACATCTCCCCTAACCCATGACGGTAAAGGTGTCTTTGCCGGTTTGGCTCAAGACCTTCCTGTCACCAGATACCATTCCCTTGCAGGTACTCATCTTACGCTGCCTGAATGCCTCGAGGTTTCGTCTTGGATAGGCAAGCCTGACGGGTCCCCCGGAATCATCCAAGGTGTTCGCCACAAGAAGTATGTCGTTGAGGGTGTTCAATTCCACCCCGAAAGTATTCTCACGGCCGAGGGTCGCGTCATGATTAAGAATTTCTTGCACATGCAGGGCGGTACTTGGGAGGAAAATGAGAAACTCCAAAAGATCACAACTACCCAGAAGCAGGAGACGCTTCCTCTCAGGCCGAAAAAGAACAACATTCTTCAAACCATTTATGAGCACCGAAGAGCTGCTGTGGCCATACAGAGGGAAATTCCTTCTCAGCGCATGTCCGATCTTCAGGCCGCATACGACCTAAACGCTGCTCCCCCGTTAGTACCCTTTGTTAATCGTATGCGACAAACCCCTTTCGACATTACCCTTATGGCAGAAATCAAACGTGGCTCGCCTTCCAAAGGAGTCTTCGCATTGGAGACATGTGCCCCCGTTCAAGCACGGAAGTACGCCTTGGCCGGTGCAAGTGTCATTTCAGTTTTGACCGAACCCGAGTGGTTCAAGGGAAGCATCGAAGATCTGAGAGCCGTTCGCCAAGTTCTAAACGGAATGCCAAACAGACCTGCTATCCTGCGCAAGGAGTTCATTTTTGACGAGTATCAAATCCTGGAGGCGCGATTGGCTGGAGCCGATACAGTTTTGCTGATTGTCAAAATGCTCGACGATGAGTTGCTTACCCGACTGTACAACTACTCTCTCTCTCTCGGAATGGAGCCATTGGTCGAAGTCCAGACTGCCGAGGAAATGACAAGGGCCGTCAAATTGGGATCCAAGGTTATTGGTGTGAACAACCGCAATTTGGAGACTTTTGAAGTGGACACAAAGACCACCAGCAGACTACGAAGCATGGTCCCTGAGACTACAATTATCGCTGCGCTAAGTGGTATCAACTCTCACGATGATGTGTTGGAGTGTAAGAAGGACGGCATCAACGCTATTCTTGTTGGTGAAGCAATCATGAGAGCCCCTGATGCTACCGTTTTCATCAGCGAGCTCTGCTCTGGCGTTAAGCCCGCACCAAAAGATCAAACTCCGAAGAAGCTACATGTCAAGATTTGTGGTACACGTAGTGTGGAGGCTGCGGAGCAAGCAGTTAAATCGGGCGCTAACTTTGTGGGAATCTGTTTGGTCCCGGGAGCGAAGCGATGCATCTCCCATGAAACCGCACTTGCAATCTCAAAGGCCGTGCACTCATATGCCGACTCTATAGGATCTGAAACCAAGTCATTATTGCCTCCCTCCGGTGCTACGGACTTCTTCACGGCATCTACCACTGCCCTTGACGACGTTCGCCCTAAAATTGTTGGCATCTTCCAGAACCAGCCCCTGAGCGAAGTCTTGGAAAAGCAAAAAGCCTACAAATTGGACTTTGTACAGCTTCATGGTGAAGAGCCCCTTGAATGGGCCAACCTCATCCCCGTTCCTGTCATCCGTTCCTTCAAGCCTGAGCATATTGGCTTGGGGCTTCGGGGATATCACGCTATCCCCTTGCTTGATTCAGGAGCTGGTTCTGGCAAGTTGCTAGATGTTTCCAGTGTCAAGGCAGTTTTGGAGAAGGATCCTGAACTCCGAGTTTTCCTGGCTGGCGGATTAAACCCCGACAACGTTGCGGAAGCTGTCAACGCGCTGGGGAGCTTCAGCAGTCAAGTTATTGGAGTTGATGTCAGCAGTGGAGTTGAGGAGAACGGAAAACAAAGCCTGGAGAAGATTGCTGCTTTTGTGAAGGCTGGAAAGGATATCCGATAAGGGAAGAGCAATCGGATATTGATGCCAGATAAAGGCTATGCCACAAAGGATCACATCTTCTTGTTGATACTACTTGCTTGAGCCAAGGAATTTTTGCCTGACTTTTAAATACTCTCATTCTTGAATACCCTCATTTTAAACATTAAATACTAAATAAATTCCTTTCGTGAGGTTGGCCTCTTGATTTCTAGATTTGGTGCAGCATGTAATGCAGTTGGGAGCATGAATGACACTTAGCAGTTGGGTGTTTTCCTGGTTGTTTTCAGTCCCAACGCAGTGTCCAAATGATAGCTCAGTGCTTCACGCTTCAGTGTGAGCTGTGTGCAGTTGATGAGATGACACACTGACAGCTCTCCCTACTATTCCAAGTTGGCATTCCACCTTATTCCTTCATTCATCACTGCAACTCAAGCCAGTCTCGATCATCGCTTGCGATTCCTGCAATCTATACTCCAACTTCCTCTCTTTTCATTTGTGCCAATTGGTGCTCATCTCAAGTTCGTCTCTCTCTCTCTCTCTCTCTCTCTGTTTCATACTAAAAGCTCTTCCTATGCATGCATCAATATACCCAGAACCATGCCTCGCCAGATATTCAAAAATCGTGTTCTAGCCAGTGCTGGCCCACTGCCCGGTCAACTTACCCTGGAAAATCTCCAGCAATGGACCAAGATCCGCAAGGGGGTGTTCTCGGAAGAGTTTGGCGAAGATGTTACACACCTCCTTTGTACACGAGAGCAGTTCAGCCAGAGAGTTCCACGCAGTATGTTTTCGTCATTCAACTCTTGGCCTGTTGGCATCTACCCAACCGGAAGCTCACTTCAAGACAGTAAAAGAAGGGCTGGCCCGGGGCAAGCGCCTGTACATTGTTCACTACGACTGGTTTGAATTCTCTACCGTCAATGAGAAGAGAGAAGCTGAGAGAGGATACTCTATGAGAAATCTTGTTGCTAAACAGAACGCAGCGAAGCGAGAACAAGCTCGCTTGGAGAGAGGTAAAAGAGAAGGGGAGAGGGGTGTTAATCCAAGTAAGTTGGCTGGGCAATTTCATCAAACACATAGGTTTTAACATGGCATTACTCAGACCTCTTCCATATATATCACGACCGAGATTTCTTTCCATATCAAATCGTCATTACCCGCGATGATGAGGAAACAGGAGAACTTGGACAGAAATACACCCTCAGTGTAAGTACCCTCATCTCTTGGCAACTTTAATAGCCACTCCTCTCTGACCTGTTCAGCTCTGGGAATCCAACGCCAAACCTCATCTCTACTGGTTCACAGCTAAATTCATGAAGAAGAAAGGCACAAGCCAGTCAAGCTACCATAGGCCCAGCTTATGCTCCAGCCCATGGCGCCAAGAAATGGGCCATTTTATGGAATTTTTCCGCATCAAGACTGGGATCGAATGGCAAGACCGTGTGCTCAAGCAAGGGACCATGTCAAACGCCTTCTTCCACTACTCACCACCGGTAGCATTCTCTTTCCCCGCCCGATATGAGACCTTTGCTAATATGATTGAATCAGACCGGAGGCAAACCAGTTGGCCGTCGGCTGCGATTCTGTTATGACTACTGCCTGGAAGCAAATACCCAGTTACGTGGACTGCCCTGGCCCCCAGTCGAGCAACAACCAAAAGTTCGGGAAGTAATTGACCAGATCGAACAAGATGATGCCACTGAGACCAACTCACTCATGGCAGATATGCCAGACATTCAAGAATCAATGAGTCACACCGAGCAGTCCAACCCAATGGACATGTAAATATTCCGGGATGGTTATCATATACGGATCTGGTGGAGCGTCTAATGATATAATACCATGGTCTACATCCCATAGCCGAATGGAATGGTTATGACTACACCAAGCAAACTGCTCCACCAGCTTTGGCAATCCAGATCGCATACGCTTTATTAGGGGGTTGACTTCTCAATATTGAAGCAATAAGGAGTATCTTTTTTTTTTTCATGGCAAATTACGAATGAAGTTAAGCTATCAATTACAACTACTCTTCACTGGGCCGCTGGGGATGAGTTATAATCTACCTTGAGCAGTCTATACAAGCCAGTATAATATCTCGCCCCTTTCCTCCTCCCCTTATATGTATAGGCTGGGCGAATCCTTAACCTGACGTGTTTTGTGCCGTTCAGTTGTTTATGATGAGAATCTTAGGATAGAAGCGCTCTCAGCATCTATGTCAACTTGTCATCGGGCGTTGGGTGATGAAGCCAAGCTTGAGGACAAAAGTTTAGCAATGATATATCAACCAAGACCATTGAGCTCGAGGCAAAGGTTTTAGTCACAAGGAGATGTGAGTTATTAGGTACCAAGGGGTGAAAACCAGATGTCTACTTACCAGAAGGCTGAACATGGTAGGCAGATTTATATCTGCTGTTCCCCTTGATTTCTGATGTCCTATTTATTTCTGAGTGGGAAAGCTGGCACTTGCAGTCCCCTTAAGCGACGGTCCATCTTTACACCCACTTAAGCATTCAAAGTTTGGCCTCCATACGCGGAGTGATGCCATCACACAGAATGTGACTTTGCGACCATATCTGTTTCTTAGCCACTCCAGTATTATCCCAGATCGCAAGAGCTATTTATGCAATATTTGTACTCCGAGTGGTATCATGCAACTCCCTCTAATCTACACTTATCATAGGATCATGAACATCAAATACACAATGACTTCATTACCCATCCATTGAAATCTTGAAATGCTCAAAATCTGAGTTTGGGAAACACAAACACCAGCAGCACAAGTCCAAGCATTAACCCATAAACCCATACGTAGAGGTACATCCTCCCCAGCCAGCCTTGTCCCTCTGTCATTCTTTGTAAAGAACCCATTCTGCCTTTCGCCGCTTCCATACTGAGTTCCGACTTCTCCATGCTGGAACCAGCCGCGCCAAGTCTATCCTTGTCTAATTCTAGCGACGCTGAGAAGCTCTGGGAGTTAGTCTTGAGGGAGCCTGCCATCTTCCGAATCGATTCTAAAATGGCTTCTTGTTCGCCCCGTTGCTGATCCAGAATGGCCTCGGCTGTGGCGGTCGTTGTCTGTGGAGTCGCTGGCTTTCGGCGGTTGGCAAAGAGGGCGGCGCGAGCTGTGCTGTGAGCCGTTGGCGACAAAGACGTGTTTGATCCACGAGCTCTTAAGGTCTGAGATGTTTCTGTAGGCTGCTCTATCGTTGTAATACTGGGAGGGTGTGGTATAGATGAGGCTTGTGTTGGTGGCTCTGGTATTGATTCCGCTTCCATTAGGAATGCTGGCCGTTCGGATTCAGATATCCTTTCTTCGGGGGCGCCATCTCTCCTAGCATCTGATGATCTTCTCGAGTCCTGACTTTCACTTGGTGTATGTATAATGTCACCAATGAGATCCTCTTCCGAACTGCCCTCATCTTCATTGTCTATCGCCAACTGTGCCATTGGTCAGTCTCTGTCCGATCCCGAAATTGAAATCACCCACCTTCTTATAATCTTCCAGTCGGTCAAACAATAACTCGAGTATCTCTCTTTGTGCGACCAAATCCACCTGTGCATCCGTCCGTCTTCCTGTAGGCCTATTGCTGTGTGTTTGCTCAAGTTTGTTGAATGCTGATTGTGCAAAATTCAAATTCTGTATAATGGGATCTTAGTAGCCATCTTCTTCGAAATCGAGGCCGCAGGGTTCTACCGTTTCTACTCTGGTTCTCTCATACTGACTGGTCCGTAGCCTTCGTTCATCCTCCTGAGTGGGATGAAGAATATTCTGTTTTAATCGGGAAAGGAGTAGGGAGAGCTCTCTCGAGGAGATTTCATGGGATTCTCGGTCGGTGTCTGCTATAGCCATGGCGTTTGAAAGTATCTCTCTGTGATTGTGAATGCAGTCTTCCAATGCCAGCAAGACAGTGTAGTCGCAAGATTCATATCCTGAGTTGTAACAATTACGTAGCGTGTCATGTTCTGTGGCTGAAGCTAGATCGTGCGCCACAGTGACATTCAATTCCAAGTCTAAAAAAAGCCGACAGTCACTTCATCGCATTCTCTACGAAGTACTCCGTAATAATCAAATTATTCCAATTATGTTTGCTTTCCGTTCTTCCTTTTTTAGTAGTATTCACAGCTAGATATTTCTTTCTGATTTCTACGAGCGAATGATTTGGACTAGACAGCCGACGTGCACGCGCTTAATGGGCTGTTCATATGAATAGTACCTACCGAAGAGGCCTTCAATGCAAGTGTACATGCGAAAAGCCGATGAACAGCACCGGCTTATATACAGTGAGTATCTGCAGGAAAGGGTTAATCTGAGGCTGAGGCTGAGGCCCTCGTCCCAAGGCTCCCTTTGTTCAATGGAAACACACTCCCTCACCGTTGGGAGCGCCAGATGTTTACCGAGCCCGTTCCTATCCCAACAATAGTAATGATTCTTCCATCAAAGCTTGTTCCGTTTTGGTTCATCCTTGATAAGCAGAGCAAGTAAGAGATATAGCACCACGTACAAGATATACCAAGGTGTCGAATATCGGATTTGCTCTGCGCTTCAAACTGAGCTCCTGGATGTAGATGGTGATTTGTGGCATCAAAAAAGCATCCCAGACGATGAGGCGAGCCGTCAGTATGTGCGGGTAGAACCAGGCAGGGCTTCATGCTTCCGACCCAATCACGATACCAGGGCAGCGAACCCCTCAAAAACTAATCCTTCTCTTCTGGCTGTTTTTGCAGGGAATCTTTCAATCTTTCCTCTTGTCTTTTCCAATGGCTTCCCTCCTCGTAATCGGAACTAATCTTCAAGGCCCTTCGAAGCCTCTCACTCTCTTTGATCTTTGCATCCGCCATCTCGTGAACTTGGTGCTCTTTAAATGTCTTTCTGGGTCCATTGCCCTTCTTATTAGAGTTCATCTCTGCCAGTAGCTTCTTTCGCAGCTCATCGCATTGTTTCTCGATCTCATCCTCGTCGACTCTGCATGGAGATTAGCAAAGGTCTTATTCAAACAATATGGATGGCATAACATACTCTTCTTCTTCCAGTTTATCCCTCAAATCAAAAACTTTGACTTCCACCTCCCTCTTCCGATCATGTTCGAGGATAGCTTTATCGGGCTGTCGCTGCTTGTGACGTAGAGAATCCAGGTCCTTGGGATATGGTGCGCCGTAGTCGCGTGGCTTTATGTGAGCCAGGTTTCGTTGGACATAACCCGATGTTCCACTGCCGCGCGGCGTCGATAGGCCAACATTATCAGACATTATTAGTGTTATAAGTGGCGCGATTGATGAAGATGAAGCTCAATAAAGTGGTTGGTACGGATAAAGTTGCTGACCGAGCTCGGTGTTCATTGAAGTCTCGATCTCAGATGGACCCGTCGCTGCCTTTCAGCCCCACTGTGGCTGGGTAGCACCTTAGTAGCTTGGCAGAGTGGGCGGTGAACGTACATGTTTGATAAGCAAGCGGCAGAATTGATAGTGGAGGGGTAATCAATACTTTTGGTGTTTGCCCCTCGGTTTCATAAACTTGTAACAAGTTGGTGTGTATTATAAATTTCGTGCAAGGTGACTCATCGTACGTCGCATATCTGGAGGCTGTTTTGTTGTGAATATCCTTCTATAAATATAATATACCACCCAGCTCCCATCTTTATTTCATATCATCATATCACACTTCACAATGCCTCATTTACCAGCTGGCAGTCCCAAGGATGGGGAACCCGTCTTCCCTCCAACCAGTGCCGATCACATTCAAAATTGTTCGTATGACTCCTGGTTCCCCAAGTACCGGAGTTCATGCATAAAGTCACGGATAATCCCCCTTACGCCTGCTTTCGTATCTTATCTTCATGAGGATGGAATCATTCTAGCAGATGATGAGGATACTAACAGGCCGGAGGATGAAGAAGAAGAAGAATGGACCGCTTCTGGATCTACAAAATCAGGGCCGCCTCAAGATGATTCATCTGATGATGAAGATGAAGACACAGAAGAAAGTCGACTTCCACCAAACCAAAGGTTTCCCGAAATACATAACTTGATTAAAGAAAAGATTGCTGAGCTGGGAGGCTCTGTTGCACCAAAGTTGAATTGGTCATCACCAAAGGATGCCAAATGGATATCACCACATCAAAATACTCTCAAATGCACCTCTCCCAACGATATCTATCTTCTCCTCAAATCATCTTCTTTTGTTTCTCATGATCTTCTTCATGCGTTTGACGGCTGCACGGGAACACCGACGAAGCCGTTCACTCCTGTTCTAGTTCTTCGACCATTCTTCAATCCCCATGTTGCCCTCGAGTTCCGTTGCTTTGTTAAGCATCGGTCGCTTATTGGCATCACGCAACGAGACCTCAACTATTACTCATTCTTAAACGATCTGCGTCCCCAGATATGGAGAAAGGTCACAGCCTTCTTCCGAGAAAAGCTCAGGCTTACCTTTCCGGACTCATCTTTCACGTTTGACATATATATACCAGAGAGTCAAACTGATGATGACGGCTTAGGTAAAGTCAGACTGATCGATATTAACCCCTGGGCTCCTCGCACCGACAGCCTGTTGTTTTCCTGGGACGAGCTGCTGGAGATGGATGTCAAGAAACCTCTACTCGGGTCAGTACCTACTAAGACAGAGATGGAGGGAAGTGGTGGGGAAACGACAGCAGATGAACTGGACGACGATGCCAATTTCGAGTATCGAGCAGATTCTCAGCCCGAAATACGGCTCATTGAGAAGGATGATCCAGCTGCGTACAATTTTAGCTCCACATTATACTCTGCACACAAGTTACCAAAGGAAGTTGTCGATGCCAGTCTCGCAGGCGAAGGAGGATTGAGAGAGTTTGCCCAACAATGGAAGGAAATTACAGAAGGGAGGGGTGGCGGGATTTGGGAGCAGCCTGGTACGCAAAATGGAATATAAAAGAAAGATTCCAATAAGATGATTTGAATAAAAATGAATGGATATTTGTTCAGGGGGAAACAATAGCAGTTGTGTGTGCCTATCAATCGTTCTCACTTGTATGTACAGTGCGGCGTGATATGTCGGTTGCTATCAACACAGTGCAAACGGATGCTCACGCCAGGTCTGCGCCACTTCGCGTGCCAACATGTCGCAGCTGTTCCCAGCTGTTCACCAAAGCTTCACTCTCAGGCTCTCAGAACCACTTACACGAAACAGCAACAACACCATCATTGGAATTCGGAGCTGTGAGACAAGAATTAAGTTGCTCAAGATGCCTACACGCGGCAGAGGCAACAAAGTCACCAAACCCTCGACCGGATCAGCAACCCGGCGTAACAGCAGGCAATCCTCGCTCTCAAGTGCTGCCCAGGAGCAACTGGAGCACTTTGCAAAGGAGGCGAGCTCAACAGTGGCTCAAGACATACCTGAGCTGGACGCGCAAATCTCCGATGAAGCCATTCCGGATAGCAGGCTGGATTCTCCAGAAGGCATCACAGCCGAAAATTTGCTTTCCAATGGCGAAGTGATGAGCTCCATGCAGCACGCCTCACTTCAGGTTCTGAGCTCTACTGAAGAGTTCCAATTGGATCACCAGATGCACGATCATTCGTCGCCCATGGATCCGGCGGCTCCCACCCGAACAGCAGCCGATGTTGCCTATGCGGTCTACGGTGATGCACTCAAGATTGATAGTGCCCTTTGTAAGAAGCTTGCTGCCGAAACGGCCCAACGGGAACCCACTCAGCGCCGGGTCGATCAAAAGCTTAACATTGAACGACGGAGCAACGTCGAGGCGTTGCTGGCTCACATTACGGGTGGCCAGCCGGCCCGGCCATGCAAGAACTGTCACAAGGGCCATGGTCCTTGGACTCAGTGTGTGATTTATGACGGCCAGATGTGTGGCAGCTGTACCAACTGCTGGTTCAATGCCAGCGGCGCAAGGTGCACTTTTCATGGTATGTGCCTCTCTGAATCACTGCAACACGGAATTTCTCAATACCGAGGCGGAGTGCAGTGCTGCTTCATTCATCCCAGCTTTAGTTGATTCACTCGACTTTTTCAATCATCAAGACGGAACTGACAGAAAGCATAGAAAACAATCACCCACAGTCACAGCCCGTCTATGCACCCGTTGTGACTACTGCTCCTGCCAGCGTTGTGACGTTTCAACCAGCTAATATCGCCTCATCCACCGCTGTTGCAACTCTTCAAGCCATGGACATTAGCAGCTGGAACATCTCTGACGGAACCAAGCGTCTGATCCACCAGACCATGGGCGAAGTCGCATCCTACTCCAAGAGAGATCGATATCTTGCACGCATCGAGGCCGCAGCTAGGGAACTTGGCCTCCGAATTGCGGAATACGAAGACTACCTGCGAACTCCAGAAGGCGCAGCCGAGCATCAAGCTGCGATGGAACAGGAGCAGGCCGGAGTAGAATCACAGCATTCTTCGCAAGAACAAGAACCGGCCCAGGCCGTCGACGCTTCCATGGGAGATGCCCCTCCACAAGAGGCTGTTCTTACCTAGGCTCCTGATCTTCTTACGGGCTCATTTGGACCTCGTTTTTTTTTTTTACTTCTTTACTTCAAAAGCTATATAAAACTCAGATGGCTGAAGCTAGCGTTTTGCAAAACGCCCAAGCAAATTTGCTTTCGAAATAGGGCTGGCCAAATGATGATGATGACTCGAGCTGAGATTCAAGATATAAATAGGTGAGTACCAACTTTGTTCATTTGTATAGCAGTGTGCTGACAAGATCCAGATTGATGAAACGTTGCTACCACGGCTCAGGGCTCCATTGCAGATTGGAGCCGGACGTCGTGTACACATACACACACACACACGCACACACGCACGCACATGAAACCGCCCGACCATAAACTCTCCTCCCAATAAACTCATTCTGATTGGAAAAATTGATTGAGTGTTACACCACTTTCCTGGTTGTACTATTTCTTTTCGTCTTGGCTCACCGAGATGGATCGGAGAGGCGTGTCGGTCATGTCCCAGAAAGGGTCAGCCGGGAGGAAACTTGGAAAATCCTTTTGGCGAATCATGTTTCATTTCTTCTCACTCATGTATTACAAGGATTTTTTTTTTGTTTAGCGGAGACATTGGAATGTCATCTGCTCACGCACCTCTTTTTTTGTTTGCTCACGGATGGATCGAGGATAGATATGAGGTCATGTTCATGTAGAACAGGCTCAATACCCCCCCTTGCATTTTGCTTTGGTTTGCTTGATGCTTTAGAGGTGTTGATAGCTAGTTAATGAAAATAATCTTTGATGACCAGGCCTCAGACTCACAAGGTGCCATCGCCTCCCATGCCCCTGTTCAATACAACCTTGCCTACGTAGATCACTTCCACATCACTTCAGCAAAAAACATGCCCGAAAGCCTTATGATGACATCTTCATCAAGGCCCATTCACACAAGGACACAGAGCATATGCGAAGGAACAACATACTACATCCTAGAAACCTTTTAATATAGTTTTCAATTTTTACACCAAAAGGCTCCCCCTCCCTTCTCTCTAGACTTTCAGACCCGAAACCCCCAGAACCCTGAATACTTCTTTTCCCCCATAGGCCCGCCTCGTCAAGAAATAACAAAAAAACGACGAGGTAAAAGAAGGCAAGAAAAAAATACAAAAAAAACTCACATAATAAAGAAAAAAATAACTAAAAAGATGAGGAAGAAATAGAAAGAGGGCAAAGCTCAACAATAAGAAAAGGAAACGCACACACGCAACGAGACAAGCCATAGAGAGAATAAGGGGTTTCATAATTAAACAAAGTAAATGGCCGCCGCCCGTCGCACCATCGCGTCAGATGCAATAGTTTCCCTTCTTTCCCAAGGAGCTACCACCGTCCTCCAATACGGCCCAATCTTTCACGCCTATGGCCATCCTCTTCTTTCAAAAAAACGGAAAATTTCAGTTTTGTGATACACAGCGTCTCCCGACATCCTGCAGAGTCCTCACAAGTGTGCCAAATGTCTGCCATGGTGGCTCAGTTAAGAATAGCACTAGTATTCGGGACAGCGCAAGATCGAGAGGGGTGCGAATAGAATCGCGGAAGCTCTCTGGGTAGGCTCTCATGTCCCCGGCACGAGGAGTACAATGAAAATCGTGAGCCATTATCACCGTGGCCCATCTGGTGGTGGTCGTAATCGAGTTTGAGGGTATTCGTGCGTCTTAAAAACAAAAAACAAAGAGAGAAAAAAATCGTCTAGATCAAGCCACACAGGCGGAGATTTTCTTGGATGATAATGTCTAGAAAACATTCAAGTCAGCATTGTGCCAGTTGATTTATCAGTTTGAATTACTCACCGTTGACTGCCGCCATAACGAATCGGATCTGTGTAGTGTCTGTAGCACAAGTAAAGTGCGTGTAAATCTGCTTTGTCTCGTGCTGATTCAGGCTAACGAATCGGTTGAGGATATAGTCGCAAGCCGCCGCGTAGTCATCACCACCCTCGTAGTCAGGGAAGTAGTTCTTCATCGGGCTGACGGGCAGCTTCTCCTTGAATCGATCAATCTTGTTGAGGAAGAGAATGATTGATGTCTTGATGAACCATCTGGAGTTGCAGATGGAATCGAACAGAGTAAGAGCCTCCTGCATTCGGTTGACGGTCTCATCTTCGAATAACAACTGATCGTACTCGGAAATAGCAACCAGGAAAAGGATGGTAGTGACGTTCTCGAAGCAGTGAATCCACTTCTTTCGTTCTGATCGCTGGCCACCGACGTCGAACATTCGGTAGGTCAAATCGCCAATGATGAAGGTGGTCTCTGTAATACCTGTTGTCTTGACACGAGATCGAAGAACATCCTGGTCATTAGGCATGTAATCTGGCGCAGCAATTCGTGCAATGTTATCAAAGTAGCTAGAAATGATGATGAGCATTGAATCAAGTTTCGCGTTGAGTGATGGGACCTACTATCGCGCTGAGTCGTTAAGCTGATATTCGCGAGATCTCTTAAAACATTCCTGCACACCGTGGTCTTTCCACAGGGACTCGATGGCGTTGCCGACCTCAGGAGGAAGAACATCGCCTTCAATCTGTGCGGGTTGGATGAAGATGGTCTGAACGTGGTATTCCATTCGTTGGTCCTCGAGCGGTAGTTCAAGTGACTCCATGGCTTCGAGGATGACACGCATGGACTGGACAGTGTTGCTAAAGATGATTTCCTTGAAGGATTCACGTTCGTCGCGTGAGTAGCCTCCCTCGTGGATGAGCTTCATTTGCTTAAGAATAGTAGATTTTCCGGATTCACCAGCACCTGAAAAGCGCGTTAGACGTTGAACTCGAAGGTGGAAATATTCGTCTTGTCGAATCGAATGGCCGGCGACGTACCCAGAAGCAGCATCTTGATCTCGTTACGCTGCATCATCTTGTCCCTCTTGAGCTGGTTCTCAATCTCCTCGTTCCGGGCCTTGCCCTCCTTCTCCTCTGTGCTCATTCCGCAACCCATCTTGACGGTTTTCGGGCTCTCGCCGCGCTGATGCTGATAATAATGCTATTAATGTGTGGCTCGTGATAATCGTAGATGCTACGTGTCGAAAATCGTCAACGTCGCAGACGGCGAACTGGAGGGAACAAAGGTTATGTTAGCCAAGGGGGGGCCCATGAAAGAACTGGGACCGCGATGGATGGATGTTGAAGAATGGGCGCGCCGAGCCTGCGGTGGAACTGAAAGATTGGATTCGAAGTTGGAAACGACGCGTTGTAGATGGCAAGCGTGGATGAATGGTTTGTGTGATGGAAAGAAGGATTTGTTTGATTGCCTGAGGTGTTTCGGATCGCCAGACCAAGATGGCTGGGAGCGACACTCCTAGACAAGTAAACAGGGGATAAAAGGGGGGATCTTTGTTCAAACTTAGTACTCACTCTCAACGAAGGTCTGCTTGCGACGATGGATGTGCCAATGCTCTTTTTTGGCAATGGGGAAAAGGAAGACGAACGAAAGGGCAGATAGAGAAGTGAATGGGGGGGTTGGCTGCGGGAAGGGGAGGAGAGGAAATGCGCAGGTCGAAAAAAAAGAAGACGCTGGGACAACCGTCGTGGAAATGAGATCCGCGACGGGAATGGGAATAGAGATTTGGGGGGAGGAAAGGGAGCGAGCGGCTGGGGGAGGATGGGATGGGACGAGACGAGAAGAGAGCGAGAGAGAGAGAGAGCTGGCCTGGCCTGGTTCTTTGGTTTCCGGTGCTGGTGCTGGTGGGCTCTACCTGTTAATGTGTGTGGAAGATGCAGGGAGGTACCTTCGGAGCCAAGACTACGAAAAGGGACTGTGCATGTACTTCGGCCGTACCGTACCTGGATGAAAACAGGAAACTGTGGAGGTGCTCAGACACCGTGAGCGGGACGGTGGTGGGAAGGGAGCGAAGTGAGCCCTTGGGCGTGCCTTGAGAACGCTGCTGGCCACTGTCACGTTATGGGCTGAAGCCTACGCTCAGAGCCCTGGGAGAGCACCTGTAGGGCCCTGTGACGGGCCTGGGGAGGGGGGGAGAAGGAACCCAAAAGTCCGCTCAAACTGGTGGGTATACAGTGCGAGTTTCAGAATTGCTGCGAATCCGGTCGCTTCAAACTGAGACATTTCGCACTATATGGAGTACAGTCCTCTTCTCACTTGCATGTATCTTCATGCGTACCTGTTGTACAAATTAGGCATGGAGTACTTCCTCCCTCACAAGCCGGGCTTTTTCTTTTTTGACCGGGATTGAGATGCACATTTTGATTGCTCATCCCAGATCCAGCAGGCCTCTTTCAGTTACACGGGCCATGGGATAAGGTACTAGGAGCTATGTAGGTATGTACTAGCTAGGCATATGTACAGGCAAAGCAAAACAGAGTAGCAATCAATTCATCAGTCGATCGAGCGAGCGAGCAAACAAACAAGCGAGCAAACAGAGGCAAGGCAGCGCGCAAGGCAATGCGAACGTAAAGGAAGAATAGAGGAGAAGAAGTGGATTGGATTGGATTGGATTGGACTGGGCTTGATTGTATCATCCACCAAAACACACGAAGGAAGGATGTTGTGCTACTCGCGGGCATGCATACATCGGTACTTATGCACAACAAAGAAGAGCCAGGTTTTGCTTTTCTTCCCTTTCTCCTCCCATGCCTCTCTGTCTTTCTAGCTCTCTCTCACTCTCTCTCTCTCTCTTTCTACTTCTCTGTCTCTTTCTTGCCCTCTCTCATCCTCTCTCTGTCCGTCTTATTTTTCGTCACATTACATACCTACATAGGACCTACATAATAATCGGTACTTTGTGCATGTTAAATGAATGCACTGTGTATGTGCATGCCCATGTATGGAGGAGGAGGTATGTATGACAAAGAGACTTGGCTGGTATATGCATCTTCCTCCCACACATACGCACACATACACACACACTTCTCATCTTCATCAACTTCTCCAGCCAATAAGGCGCTCGAACGGTTTCAAGGATGAGCATGATTTGTTTAGAATTAGCCAAAACGTCCCGGGACAGTAGTTGGCCGGACCGGTTTGAGCCTCTGGGAGGTCGCTTGGCTGGCCGCCAACCTCTTTGCCTCTCTCATCCATCCTCTCCCATCCTCGCCCACCCTCTCCACGGTGGGCCAAGGTCCCATCGCGCAGGCCACTTTAGCCCGCAGAACGCCCTTGTTTAGGGCCAGGCTAATGCTGATACTCAGTGCGCCTCCTATCGTCTGAGGCATCGTATGTACATCATTGGCTTTTCGCTTTTCCATGCATCTTCTACTAACCATGCCCGTGTCAGGCACATGCTCACCCTCGATCTAGGGTGATCGCCCATCAGGCTGCGGCACTGTCGACCATCCACCACCCAATACGATTCCAAGTTTTCATTCCTTTCTTTCGTCATGAGGTGATCCATTCCCATCTCTGTACCCCATCTTATAGGTATTCATACATCAGCACACCTCGTTGAGACCTCCACTATAAAGACGACCAAGGACTCTGTAAGCCTATCAGCTATGTAACTCCAGGCTGTCCACCAGTGTTACGAAATCAAGTGCTGACGGGAAACCGTTTTATGCCAGCCAGCCTGCACTGTGTCCCTAACCCTCAACATTTACTGTCTCTCCCCCTCTCGATGATGAAGGAGGGCACTCTTGTGAGATGCTGGCGTCTGCAAAGCAAGCCCTTCGGTCTTCCGCAGTCACGGAAGGAATATGCAAGCTACTTGGCTTTCCCCGTACCGAATGGCAACTTGCGAGAAAGAAAAAAAAAAAGATCCGGTGTCGCTCTGTTTCTTTTTTTTTTCCTTTTCGTTCCTTTGTGGCGGACACGCCGTCACCAAATAGGGGTCAGCTCTTCTCCCAGTTTAGATATACCTACCTACCGATAGTGTGCTACTTTTTGCTGCAGCTGTGGAATCGCGCCCCCCTTCCCTTCGTAGTCACAGTGAACGAGGTTGGAGAGGGAGGGATAGGGGGGCATGTGAGGGCACAGACAATACTCGAAAATGCTGGTGTGCAGGGCTGGGTAATAATAAACGGCACCTACTCCGTACGAATTACTCGCACTCACCCATGATGATGAGCGCGCATCTGCGCCGAAGCGCCAGCATCCTCTTACGACCTGGATCCACAATGTGCTCCATGCTCACAGGCTCACAAGCCATGGCTTGCCCGGTGCCGAGGAGTGGCTTGCACATTGCTTGCTTCAAATAAACCCGGCGTCGCGCCGACGATGCCGCAGCTGCTGTCCACCTTGAACGAGAAACGAGAACAGACATTCAACCAAACCCGTCTTTGGCCTTATTTCCTTGGTTGATACAATGGAAACCCATTGCCATGTGCTGTCTTCTTTGTGATTTCATTTGCGCCTTGCATTTGGACACTTGACGGCGTGCGCCATCGCCTCCACCACCAAGTACCGGCTCCCAACAACAAACAAGGCATTTAATATGAAGAAAGGCTTTAGTTTCTAGAGCTGAGCAGCAAACTTCGTCCTACGTCTTTGCCTCGCTTATGGGTACACAAGCAAATATGGCGGCGGCATCTGCAGCAGCCTGAGGCCCAACATCTCTCTGAAGCAAAATAAAATAAAATAGTCCTCGGTTAGATACTTGTATGATGAGAACGAATCAACCTAGTGATCACGAAGCGCTCTACCCCCACGGGCTCCATCTCCTGACAGGGGGTTCCTGCATGAGATGACAGGGGAAACAACAGCGTATTGATGCCATAAGTGTGGCTCAGGTAGTGGTGATAAGACGTAAAGAAAAGCTCTAGAAGACGCATGTTTCTGATGCCATTACACCTCCAAGATGCCAAATGGTTATTGGCTTCCTATGAAACATGAATGCAAGCACCCAAGACCGGAGTCCTTATTTATTAGTCCAGGCTATGGTCGCTTTGCAAATCGCCCTCCGATGACTAGCAGCCAAACACGTCAAACTTGAGGAACAATGCAAGGGCTCGTACAAACTTATCAAGCACATGTTGAGATGCTATATGGGGTAGTACAGGAACCTCTCCCAAACCTCTCCCGCCCAGTTACGGAACAGGAAGCACGTTCCAAACTTTGTCTAATCTCTTACAAGCCCTCCGTAGTATCACTTGCATACATACTTCTTTCGAAATTTGAGACCGTCATGTCAGCAGCATCATCGTTGGCCCCCCCCCCCCCCGCCAAGCTACGCCCTTCTGCCGGTACTTGTCCGGTGTTCGCAATGCCAACTCGGCAGTCAGTATATTGTGTGTTAGGTTTGTTTACGGAGCAGTTGATTACTGGATGCGGAGGGGAAGGGCTAGCATCATGCGATCCCCGCGTCTCACATCGAATGTCTCGAAGCCAGCATGAGAGACAAACAAACCACGGTTCCATCAGCCCTTGTGCGCACGAAAGGGCATCGATGTATCAACACTAACGCAGTTCGTAAGGGGGGAGGGCCAAAAAAGCACAGGCACAAGCAATCAGGACTTCCTTTTTACTAGGGGTTCTCTGACAAGTTGGTTCTTTTGCTTTCTTTTCTTCTAGTTGTGGCAGCTGCTCAATGGAACATCTCCCTGCCTAGTATTACTCGTAGTAGTATCTTCCATCTCTATGTTTATTGGTCTTCTTGCTACAGTAATTGTGATATGTGATCATGTTCCGCCTGTGTTCGTCCAAAATTGTGGGAACAGCTTTTACAAATACTTGTATTTTCTTTTTTGCTATTATTTTCTTCCTCTTCCCCCCATTTAGGCTAGGGATGTGTCAGATGAGACTCGCTCGCACAGTGCGCCCGTCTCTCCCTTGGAATTGCTTCAAATTTTAAGACCCTACCCCCTGTCTTGCTGAGGTGAACAAATTTCACGGGGGGCCAGTGGCTGTTTTCTTTCTAGAATCTCGTAATGGAACGCGGATCTCGTCTTCGAGTCATGATGACTCCCCTATTTCCTACATTCATGATGGGCCAAAGTATGGAACACAAGCCTCTTAGGTACGCATAGACGATCTACTTGTACTCTGGTCAGAAGGCCGAGCTTGACTTCAATTTCGGCTGCCGTCATCTTGAACGACAAACGATTCCCCCTCCACACGTGCGTGAGACTCAACATGTCCACTATTCCCATTAGTTTGTGTCTCTCTTCTCCATCTCGATTGTTACAAGTACATATCATGTGCAACTGTGGCTCTTGCAATGCTCCATATTTCTGGCCTGTCTCGCAAATAATGCAATTTAACGTTTGTGCTGGGGCTGATATGCTTCTCCTGGGGGCTCCCAGTCCGTGGTGGGTCAAGCTTTGAATTGTTGGTCTATTCAAATCTCCCATACATTGCCGGGTTGGAGCAAGGATAGCCACATGGCTTGATATCCTATCCTCTGCATTCAATGATCTCGTTGGCCAGTGACGGTTCGCTGCGTTTGGGACCCAAATTTCATTGTCACGAAACAATAAAGCCGCTTAGACGAAAACTAGGTTCTAGAAAGGGCCAACACTTCTTCTCCCTTGTGTCGAGATACACACACTTGTAGTACTCCGTAGTTGGTGGAGTATGAGCGCACGTGGCGAATCTCTAGATCTGGCGCCCCCCCCCCGTCTTTGACCATCTCCTATGTACATGGCCTGAACTGGCGGTGCCTTGCCTTGCCTGCCTGCGGTTTGGCTGCAGTAGGTTCGGTTCACCACGCGACTTCATCGATGAGAAGTAAGGTTGTCATTTATTGCGAGTCAGTTGTCATATCCGAGGCGTCATTGAACATGTCAGAAGGGTTCTGTTGGAAGAGAGGCAGAACTACTGAACGCCTTCTTCAATAGACACCACCAGGCGATGCTAGAGTTGGGACTCGATACAATCAAGCGAGGCGTCTAGTTTCTCACAATGGGATGTGTCAAACCTGTTTGTAGAAACGATGTTCTTGTTTCAACACCCACCAATTTTAGTATGTGGCGGAGGCAAATTCGATACTCATGGGGGGGGTTGAGTTGATACCAGAAGCGATCAATTGAAGGGGAGACTATCAAGACTATGAGAACTATTGGGAAAGTAAAGAGCCTCGAATGTTTATTTTGTTGGCATTCATTCTGATAGACGTATTGATCAATTGATCAACCTTTCATTATCTGGAGTCCCATGGCTCTTCATACCCTACAACCAACTCACTCCCTTGCTGCGCATAACTTGTAGGTATTCCCACCTCTATCATTTTCATCACGCTTCCTCCCGGGTATGTCTACAGGTAACGGACTATTTTGACAGCCACCCCCGATATCACTCTTGCCAGGGACACCATGGTAGAGATGATTTATCTCTCTTACAAGAGACAAAATGAAACCCTTTTTTGGTGATTTCTTTGCCATTCATACTCCATCTCAATGACGGGAGGGTCCGATCTGCAGGTGCCGCATGTTCCTGCTGATCCTCATGATGGTTGGCTCGGATGCTTAGCCGACTGGCCAGCGGCGAAGCGCCAACGAGTCCCCAACCTCGTGCAATTCAATGGCTTAGAGGACCCTTGGTTTTCAATTTGCATCCATCCCACCGCCAGATCTGTCAAGAGATCTTGCGCCCACAGTTGTTCATTGCCAACACTGTATTTTCTTACTGGCACCTAATACTATTTGCTTATTTCCTCAATTGCTACTAATCATCTCCATCATGTCTATTCCCATGACAAGCTTGGGCGGCCGGGGTAAGCACATGCAAATTCAATCCCGTGCGTAAACAATGAATGCGCCCGATTGACTGACACGACGATAGCCCTTAACCATGGCGACAATGATGAAGCAGAGCGAGAATATGATCGCTTACGTGATGCTGCTCGTGCAGAGGCCCAGAAGCGCAATGATTGCTACGATCGTGTATGTTGACACCAATCTCACTTTTTCATGGGGATAGTGCCCATCGCACAACCAGACTCGAAACTCATGCAACCCTTCTTCAACAGTCCCACCGAGCGTACGAGAACGGCGATGGCGCCAAAGCTAAGGAACTATCCAACGAAGGCAAGGCCCACGATGCCAAGATGAAAGACTTCAACCGCCAGGCCTCCGAGTACATCTTCCGAGAGAACAACGCTGCTGGGCGGGTTGATCCCGACTGCATCGACCTGCACGGCCAGTTTGTTGAGGAAGCAGAGCACATTGTTGAGCAGCGCATTCGCGCGGACCAGCAGCGTGGGCAGACGCACTTGCACGTTATCGTCGGCAAGGGTAACCACTCTGCGAACCACGTGCAGAAGATCAAGCCCAGGGTTGAGGAGCTGTGTCGCGAGATGGGCCTGAAGTACAACACCGAGGAGAATGCTGGAAGAATATACATCAATCTTCAGGGTGGGGAGGCGATCCCCCCTCCATCGGGCGGATATGGGGGTGGTCATGGTGGACAGCAGGACTACCAGGGTGGGCAACAGCATCACGGACAGCAGCAACAGCAGCAACAACACTATGGTCAACAACACCAAGGGCAGCAGCATCACGGGCAGCAACAGCAACAGCAAAACCAACAGCAAGACCAAATCGGAGAGCTGGTGGAAGCTGTGCTCCCAACTGTTCTGCGCAAGCTGCAGAAAATGTGCTGTGTGGTTATGTAAGAAACTGCGACGCTGTGGGCTTTTTATGTTTGGATATGTTGAATGATTGTTTTGATATTGGACATGTATTGGCTGTCTTGGATATCTCTGTTGCGGTGGTATATACCAGCTGTTATGCATATAAATTTGGGAATGCGAGAGCGGGCTTGGAATTTACAAGTTCTAGATGTGATGATGATATTGATAATTAAGAACATGATACCTATGAAAATGTACAAAGGAAAGGATATCGTCTAAATGCTGGATCTGATTTCCACCAACTCTATGCATATTTATTCTTGGCTCATCGTCCTGCTCCTTCGTATCTCACGCCTTGCTCTGACAACGGTTGATAATCGGTTAGTCAATGATTTGCTTTTCGTCCCATGTTATTCATCTCTTCGTCAGTGTATGATGCCGCCTCGGAAACTTTGTCCAAGCTGACACCGAGTACAATACTGATCACACTGACAATCATCTCCATTATCGAGGAAAGGCCCAAGTAAAGCCAGGGTGTTGAGGTAATGCCTCCAAAAACGAGTAAACAAGAGTATGCCAGTCGAACAAGGATGAAAGGTATGCATATAGAGACGACTAAGATGATGCGATGTTCGCCCTGAGCGACATAGCCCTGATTGCGGTAGGCTAGAAGAAGCTCAAGACAGACGAGGACGAGGACAATAATAAGGAGACCAGTGGCAACATGGCTTATGGTAGAGTAGTGAACCTTGGGCTGCCCATTAGTGACTGTGAAGTTGGACTGGGTACCTCCGACGATGAGTAGGATAATAGCAACAAGCAGGATAATCTCAATGAATCTCTGGTGCTTTCTCTGAATAATGGCGTGGCCCTGACGAGCGATGGATGCAAAGACTCTGCTGACAAGACCAAGCATCAGGAGAATGAGAGGAGCGAGGCCGATGCCATTGAGGGTCATCCATCCAATATATAGATTTTCGTTTGTGGGGTCCGAGATGGTAGCCAGGCGGAGGCAAGCGCCAATGATCCGGGCGAGGGAGAGGATGATAAGAGCTCTCCAGCCGGCATCCTTTGCAAATCCGTGTTTGATACAGAGGAAGATGGCGGCTACCAGACCGAAGATATAGAATGTGACTTCAGCGATGGCAATGCCATCGTATGCCACAAAGGGTCGATGCATAGTGTTTGGGAGATATATATGAGGCTTTGAAGAAGTAAGGGTAAGTCTTGTAAGCTTTAGAGAAGCTTTATTGGCTCTGATACTTCAACTAAGAGTTAATCAAAAAGATATAGAAAAGTCTCAGGGGATAGATGGTATCTTAATTGTTCACGATGTAAGTGAGAACTGATGATGAACAAGAAGACTGCAACTGATATATATATATACTTTCTACTCTCACTTCCATTCTACTATCCAACTCGGATCACGGCATGTTTGGGATGCATGGTCTTTGCCAGTATCCAACCAGAAGCTCACAAGACATCGCGACCGGCAAGCCATCTTCCAACTTTCTCCAACAGTGCCTCAAAGCAAGGACCCAGACAACTCAGGAACATGTACCCGGTCATCGGCATGATCCGCAGCGGCAGTGCATTTGATTGGTCTCGTCGAAAAGACTACCAAAAGGGGAATAGAGTCGTCTAGCTCAGTTCCGGCAGTTTGTAGGGAAAACAGGGCGTCAAGGCGCGACATGATAGAGAAAGCCCCCCCGGAGTACCCACAAAATCGGGGTCGGCACTGGCCCCGCCGAGACACCGATGATCTAAGAGTCTGATTCGAGGTGAATTACAGTGCATTGTCGTGGGCAGGGCGGCTGACGTGAGGCGGTGCAACAAGCGAATGCGAGTGAATTGGGAGCATTTCGCGATATATGATGCCACTTTGGGGTTGTTCATTTAGATGTATATTGAATAGTATCATGTGGGGTTTTCATTCTCATGAGAGAGGCAGCCAACCCCTTTCATGAGGCAATTACCCATCATTGAGCCTTTATTGGTGAAAAAAACAAAAAAAAAAAAAAAGACAAAACAGATATCGCATTGATCAAACGCATACGTGCGGCTGGTACGTCAACAATGAGGCGCAAATAACGATGTGTGGAAAAATTTATGAGTTAGGAGTTTAGTTTTTTTTTTTTTTTTTTTGGTGGGAGGGGCAGCCAAAGCAGACAAACCACCAAGATACTGCCCCTCCATGTCCTCTAAATTCTCAATTTCAACATCTCACCCAGCACGAACCTCTTGCGACCGCCCAAGTTTCAGCAGGTGATAAGTCAAGGGACGATTATCTTCATTCCACGATCCCAGGCCAATTACAGAAAACACGGTTCCTTACCCTCGTCTTCTCTTCCAACAGCGACCATGCCGGTATGTATGTCATCACCCCCTCACTGCTCCTATCGCTTAAGATCCTCAGCAATTTTTAACATGGCGTCATCGCGCTCGCTGTAGCTGATTATCCTTACGGGCCTGCCGACGTCGGGCAAATCGACCCGCGCAAAGCAGTTGCATGATTACATCTCCGAGCGCATCAGCGGAACCAAATATCGCCTGCATCTCATCTCCGACGACTCTCTCTCCATTTCTCGCACAGTCTATGACCTTTCCTCGTTGCCTGCTCATACAAGATCGGCGAATGCTAGCGAGAAGGATGCCCGAGCTACCATATATGGCGCTGTCAAGAGAGTCTTGTCTGATAAGGATATTGTTATTCTGGACGGACTGAATTACATCAAAGGATGGCGTTATCAGCTACATTGTGAAGCGAAAGCCGTCCGAACACCGAGCTGTATTCTGCAGATCGGTTGCTCTCCTGATCGCGCAAAAAAGGTCAACGAGGAGCGATTGAATAGAGGAGAAGCTTCCGAGGCTCAAGGGGAAGACGTTACAGAACCATATGCACCTGGCAACTGGGAAAACCTGGTTTTTCGACATGAAGAACCCAACCCCATGACACGCTGGGATAGCCCCCTCTTTACAGTCATCTGGGAGGATGAAGAAGAGCAAGTCAGGAAAACATTCGACTCCTTGTGGGAAGCGATAGCTGGTGATGGTCGAAAAGTTATCCGCCCTAACCAAGCTACGGAGCAGCGTGGCCGCGATGCCAGTGGCGACTACCTCTACGTATTAGATCGCGAGACGCAAGACATTGTCAAGCGGATTCTAAGCCAACAGGGGGACGATGGCGGAGCAGATGTATCTATACCACTGAACTCCGGTAAAGGGGACTTGGTTGTTGAACTTCCGGCTGGTAGAAAGGTGGGACTACCGGAGCTTCAGAGACATAGGAGGGCCTTTATGGGGCTTAATCGAGGTGGTATTGGGCTGGAGAAGGTGACGAACATGGGCGCGGATACCCTGAGAGAATCATTCGTCAACTATCTCAACAATACCTTCGAGCAGGGCGATTAAGATCAACGAATCTTGCTAGCCTTATACACAGGGACTCGGCGACCAAATGAGTATAATAATAAACAGCTGCTCAGTCAGGCAAGGTCTACTTGTATATCTCATCATGTTATCGTACCATCGCGGAGAGCATAAGCAGAATACCCGAATCAACGGGCTATGTGGGAAAGCAATATCCTACACCGAGCAAAGAATCACAAAGATGACAACACGTGGCCGATCTAATGTCTAACGTTGGTTGCATATTGCATGCGGCTGTATGCCCTCTATGCACTGCAGGACGCAAGCGGTGTCTTGCAGTGGAGGCTGTCGGTCATTGATGCCAAGAGAGCCAGCGGTTCAAATCGGGCATTGATAGGCTCCGTTGTAAGGCGTATCTTGAGAGGACATGAAAACGATGAGGACAGTGGGATGCAACGACGTGGGGATGAACAAATATTTGAAAATAAAACCCGGGTACTTGGATGATGAGATGTGTTACACATGGTGACATGGGTAGCTAAGCACAATATTTCAAGTGCATACTGAGCACAGAGAGCACTGCCGGGTCAACGGATAGAGCAGTCCAAAGACGGCCACAAGTCATCGACAGTTATCAACAAGATACATGCGGGCATCTGATAGCGTTTGCCAAGAGGAGATGAATATTGCTCTCCTGAGAGGTAGATGAGTAATGCTAAAATCGATAAATAAACAACGAACACTTGATCATTAAATATACTCGTATCCAGCGTCTCGCTTCATTACTTTTGAACCTGGTAATTTCCCATGTTTCTATTTATTCCTTTCGCTTTGTTTTATGTTTATGTCGTATCACTTGATCCAGTCTTCTTCTCTCTCTCTCTTGCATGGAGAGATGGAGGATTAAAAGAGTGTGGCGATAATGCAATCTCTTTAAAGTACGTACGTAGCTCGTGGTGCCTGATTCACTGACAGCTGAAGCCCCTTGGCTTGGTGGTGGTGGTAGCACGGCAGTGGCCCGAGTGCAAGCTTGGGTGCTTACAGGACAACAGTGGACACTCGCCCACTCCCCAGTGCCTGTTGCGCGTCCTCCCAGTTGCCTGGCGGGGTGTGGTCTCAGTGGAAATCCACAGAAGATTCGAAGCCTGAGCTTTGTCAAGCGCAGCCTCGCAGTGACGCACAGTTAGTTGGCCACATCACTGTGCCTGTATAATTAATGATCCGCTCCGCTCAGGGCGAACGGTGATATCATTGGCCCATCCTCCTCCACTGCAGCCCGCTATAGTGGAGTGGATGCCGTGGTTACCTTTAGGCGTGCCAGACACTCAACTGAACTCTGGACACCTTCTCTAGCTTTCGCCGCTCAACCCTTTCTTCTCCATATCATCCCTCCCGAACCCAAACTCAACTTCTTTACACTCTTCCCTTTTTTTCTCCCTTTTACTTCAACTTACGTTGCGAGGGGCTGCAACATCAAGCAAATAAACCCTTACTTTTAACACCATATACGCCCCGCCCGGTTTCGGCCACGTTCAACTTCCCCACTGCCTGAACGCAGCTTAACGACATCACAATCATGGCTTCCCAGCCTGAAGAGCACAAGAAGAAGGTCAACTTGACGTGCGTCATTCCATACCCAATCAGTGCTATTTCATTGTTTGGAACAGTCAACTGACGTCTTTGATAGCGACTCCTCTGGTGCAGAGGTCAAGCACGTTCGTACATCCCACCTGGAGCTTAGAAGGCGGGGAAGCTGACATCCATACAGGAAGATGACACTGCTACTGCAATTCTCAAGAAGAAGAAGAAGGTCAACCAGCTGATGTAGGCTCAATTTTCTCAGCAAGGCCCAAGTTTGAATACTGACCGAGTTTCAGGGTTACCGATGCCGTCAACGATGACAACAGCATCATTGCCTTGTCCGAGGCTACCATGGACGCCCTGCAGCTCTTCCGCGGTGACACCGTCCTTGTACGAGGAAAGAAGAGAAAGGATACCGTGTTGATTGTTCTGGCCGACGATGAACTCGATGAGGGCAGTGCCAGAATCAACCGAGTTGTCCGTCACAACCTTCGGGTCAAACACGGTGACATGATCACCATTCACCCATGCCCCGATATCAAATATGTGAGTACAACCCCCAGCCGATGGCTTCCAACGCTGTTTTCTGACCTACAAATAGGCCAAACGCATCGCTGTTCTTCCCATTGCCGATACCGTCGAGGGCCTGACCGGTTCATTGTTCGACGTTTTCCTTGCCCCCTACTTCCGCGAAGCCTACAGACCAGTTCGCCAGGGAGATCTTTTCATCGTCCGCGGTGGTATGAGACAGGTTGAATTCAAGGTTGTCGAAGTCGACCCCCCAGAGTACGGTATCGTTGCCCAAGATACAGTCATCCACTGTGAAGGTGAACCTATTCAGCGAGACGAGGAAGAGAACAACTTGAACGAAGTTGGTTATGACGACATTGGTGGATGCCGAAAGCAGATGGCTCAGATTCGAGAAATGGTCGAGCTTCCTCTCCGTCACCCTCAGCTTTTCAAATCCATCGGTATCAAGCCCCCCCGAGGTGTTCTGTTGTATGGTCCTCCTGGTACCGGTAAGACACTCATGGCGCGTGCTGTTGCCAACGAGACTGGTGCCTTCTTCTTCCTCATCAACGGACCCGAGATCATGTCCAAGATGGCTGGTGAATCCGAATCAAATCTACGAAAGGCCTTTGAGGAGGCTGAGAAGAATTCACCCGCCATCATCTTCATTGATGAAATCGACTCCATCGCCCCCAAGCGAGACAAGACGAACGGCGAAGTTGAACGTCGTGTTGTTTCCCAGCTTCTTACTCTCATGGACGGCATGAAGGCTCGTTCCAACGTTGTCGTCATGGCTGCCACCAACCGACCCAACTCTATCGACCCCGCTCTGCGACGATTCGGTCGTTTCGATCGTGAAGTCGACATTGGCGTTCCTGACCCAACTGGTCGTCTCGAGATTCTTCAGATTCACACCAAGAACATGAAGTTGGGTGACGATGTGGACCTGGAGCAGATTGCTGCTGAGACTCACGGTTACGTCGGTTCCGATGTTGCTGCTCTCTGCTCTGAGGCTGCCATGCAGCAGATTCGTGAGAAGATGGATCTGATTGATCTTGATGAGGATACCATCGACGCGGAGGTCCTCGATTCTCTTGGCGTTACCATGGACAACTTCCGATTTGCCCTTGGTGTATCCAACCCCTCTGCCCTCCGTGAAGTTGCCGTTGTGGAGGTCCCCAACGTCCGGTGGGAGGATATTGGTGGTTTGGAGGAGGTCAAGCAGGATCTCAGAGAACAAGTTCAGTACCCTGTCGACCACCCCGAGAAGTACCTCAAGTTTGGTCTCTCCCCATCCCGAGGTGTATTGTTCTATGGCCCCCCCGGTACCGGTAAAACTATGTTGGCCAAGGCTGTCGCCAACGAATGTGCTGCCAACTTCATCTCTGTCAAGGGACCTGAGCTTCTTAGCATGTGGTTCGGTGAGTCCGAAAGCAACATCCGAGACATTTTCGACAAGGCTCGAGCTGCCGCTCCTTGTATTGTTTTCCTCGATGAATTGGATTCCATCGCCAAGGCGCGTGGTGGCTCAGTTGGTGACGCTGGCGGTGCTTCCGACCGTGTTGTCAACCAGCTTCTGACCGGTAAGTTTTCTATCTTGGTGGCTATAACTGGGCATTTGAACTGACTTTTTTATTCTAGAAATGGACGGTATGACTTCCAAGAAGAACGTCTTCGTCATTGGTGCTACCAACAGACCCGAACAGCTTGATCCCGCTCTGTGCCGTCCTGGACGTCTGGACTCTCTCATCTACGTGCCTTTGCCTGATGAGACTGGCCGTCTCAGCATTCTCAAGGCCCAGCTGCGCAAGACTCCTGTTGCCGGTGATGTCGATCTTGGTTACATTGCTTCCAAGACAAACGGCTTCTCTGGTGCCGATCTTGGATTCATCACTCAGCGTGCTGTCAAGATTGCTATCAAGGAGGCTATTTCTGCCGACATTGAGCGGACCAAGGCTCGTGAGGCTGCCGGTGACGACATGGACGTAGATGATGCGGAGGACCCTGTCCCCGAGCTCACCAAGGCTCACTTCCAGGAGGCTATGCAGGCAGCTCGCAAGTCTGTTAGCGACGTTGAGATTCGCCGGTATGAAGCATTCGCCCAGCAGATGAAGAATGCTGGACCTGGTGCCTACTTCAAGTTCCCCGATGGTGCTGAGGGTGCTGCCAGCGGTGATGCTGGAAACGCATTTGGCGATGCTGGTAATGACGATGATCTTTACGACTAAATTTGGTGAGGGTCTACATTACGATATATCTCCATGATCCGTGTATTTTACAGTTTCCTCGTACATCTCCATGACTTACAAGGCGGTTTCTTCGGGTCTAATCGAGACGCCTCTTGAGTCTAGTATTTGGGCTGGAGTTGGTAGAGTGGCAAAGAGTCCAAGAACGGTACGGAAAGGGTTAAACCAAAGAGTTGCAACTCTGATTCTGCCATTTGGTACACTCCGGATGGGCCAAGTCGCACGGTAGCTATTGGCCATGTTTTTGTGAGGGCCAAACGAATAGGTTACGTTAGCTTTGATAGACAACGCAAATTGATTCCCATTACGAATGAAAAATGATGATCATGTGAAGATCTCGACATCTCATGCATGTTGATATGCGTACACTCTACTAGCGATTTCTATGGTTACTTTTCTTCAGAGACTAATGAGAGCAAATCTGCTTCTTGATGAGTTCATATTATGTTAACTAGAAGTTCTCCTTTGGTAAATGAAGGCCGAATCGCCTGTGATATATTTGTCCCCCTGTTCAATATTACTTGATGTAATTTGCAATAGGTTGGCTCCTTGTAGATGCCTTTATTCCCCTGCATTGGTTCTGCAACCTTTTCCTCGGCCATTCCCTCCTTCCCCTGCATGGTCCAGAACTGCAAGTAGTGTGGCGTTTCCTATTTTAGTCTGATGATAATGATACTGCTGTTGTTTACGTTTGTGTTTAATTGTGTGACCCCCCCTCCCCTTTGCTTCACTCCTCTTTCGCTTTCTCAACGGCCCTTCTCCCCCCCTCCCACCTCGCCCATCTTGTTTTCGATATATGATAATAATGAGGGTGGTGGCAATTTCAGACTAGCCGCTTCCTTGGTCTTCAATCTCACAGATCGCTTCGAGGCATTCCCTTGTTGTCTTTAGGGCCTCCTCGACAACCGAAGTAGGGACGGCGAGGCCCGCCTTTTCGGCTGCTGCTGCTGCGGCTGCGGCCGCGCCGTTGGCCTTCTTGGGCGTGTCGCCGTTTGTTGAGGCCTTGCCGTTTGTGGATGATGATGTAGCCAGGGAGGCGGAGTCCTGCCGGACGTCGTCAAGAACGCGGCGGAGGAGGGCGGGGAAGGTGGTTATTTCGCCAGAGCGGAGGAGGTTCAGGGCGTGGGATTGGACGGCGGTGGGCCAGTTTGAGGGGTTGGCGTTGAGGGCGTGGAGGAGAGCTTCTTGGATTCTGGGGGGGTTTGAAGAGTTTCATGTTAGTTAATGTTGATCATGGGGGGTAAGGAATGGAACGCAAGGGGAGGGGCAAAGGTCGGATAGTCCCGGAGAGGGGGAAGGTGAGCGAGAGTGAGAGCGATAGAGAGGGATAGGGACGCACTTTGCGACATGGCCGTCTCGGAGGAGGACGGTGTTTATTTGAGATCGCAGGTCGGGGTCGAGGGTCGCGGGGGTGTAGTTTGCTGCGGACGAGGGGACCTTGACTGGTGTAGAAGGTCGCTGAGCCATGATTGCTGATGTGGGAGGCGGCGGGGGGTGGAGGGAAGCGAGGAATGGCTGATGCGATAAAAGTCGAAAAGAGTATGAGAAGTGATATGGGTGGTGGGTGATGGCGAAGTTCGGTTTGTAAGCTTGAGGTGAGAGAGGGCCAGCGCAAAAGCCGAGACGTCGGATTCGGACGATTTTTAGGTGTGACTATGCTCAAGGATTCGCTTCCCAAGGAGTTCGTATAGCTAGGAGCTGAGAAGAGTTTGGGGAAGATGTTTAGGTCAGATGCCGCGCTGCGAATGCTGGTTTAGGTCGAGTGGTTTCCTGCTCATGTGAACAGTCAGAAAAGGGCAGGTAAGCAAAGGCACATATTCAACAGAACCCTTACCACCCCCCCAGGAAGGGAAAAAAAAAAAAGAGACAGAGGGAACACGCAATTGAACGCTGAAGCCACGGCAAAGTAGATATAAGCACGGTCTGTATCAAGAAGACAGCCGTGGCGAGCAAGAGAAGAAGAAAAAAAGAAAGAAAAGGCCGGATGTAGTGGGTTCGTTTTTCCAAAGTTTTGGGATGGTGATGATTTGTTTTCGCTTCAGAGGCGGCTGAGCTTCTTTGTTGATGCGTAAGAGGAGAGGCGACGAGGCTGAGGTAACCTACTTTCTTGGCGGGAGCGGGGAAGGTGATTGGCTGAAGAGGTAGGTACGTACTTTGGCTCTTTGGACGTGCTGCGAGACTAAAGTAGCCGCCCGCAAGGCTGAGAGTGGAGTCCTGTGGGCTGATTGGGCAGCGGGGAAGTGTGACGATTTGTAGTTTGGATGTGGGGAAAGAAAGCGAGAGAGAGTTGTTATGATTCATGTCTCCAATAGAGACCATGCACCAAGAAATGACCCAGATTAATATTACACGTACCCGATCAAGTTCCAGATAATAAAAATAATGCACTGAAAATTTTAAAGGCATATGATGAATCTACCCAAAAAAAACAAAAACAAATGACGTTACTCCTCCAAAAACGTCTTGAGAATGTTTGATCAGATTAGATCAGCTACAACTGCATACTACCTAGGTAGTACCTCAAACCCCCCCCCCCCCAAAAAAAAACACCATCTTCCACAATGTTACCCTATAATCACCATTCAACTTATCACAACAAGGGGGCATAAGGTGGGTGAACATGAAAGACTGTATCCAGTGCGTGTGCACCATGCCAGGCTCACTATGATCATCGCATTTCCTTCACGTTGAACCCTCCCCCTTCTCCTTCATCGTTTTAATTTTAGTACCAACTCTTGATTGCTGCTGTTGGCTGCAAGCATTTTTCTTCAGGCAACCAGGATGTTTCAGCTTCATCGAACCCAACAACCACATTGATCCAGAACAAGAAAAACAAATAACTAAATAAATGAATAAATAAGCATACATATATAAATAATCATAATAGTAATAACAAGTATTTGCAATAGCCTTCAATTAGGAGACCCGATATATCGACCAAAATCATCATTTCAAATAGGTACCCAAGTAAATACCCCAAGCAGAAACGACGCACACACAACGCCGCCATCCCAGAAAAACCGGCACTCGGTCTGCAACATGCAGCAAAGCTGGACTCGACCCCTTCTGCACTCTGCATTTCCCATCTTCCCCCCCCCACTCCCCTCACCCATGTTTCTGTTTCTCTGTTTCTCTCTCTCTCTCCTCAAACGCTGCTTTTTCCAATCCCCTCCCCAATTTAACCCCATCCCATCATGTACATGGCATTACCTTAAGCCACACCGACACATGCACGTTCCGCATGTAATATGCATATTACCTAGGTCTTATAAAAACGACTGATAGAAAAAAAAAACATGATCAAGCCGCTTGTTCCGATGAAAAAAAAAGTAAAAAAATGAGGAAAAAAAATGACTGAAGAAGGGGCATAAATAATAAAGGTATATTTTCTTTTTTGATGTCCTTATGAAAGAACTGCTTGAGCTCCCCCTGCCCAAGCCCTACCCCAGACTCCAAATCTACCGCATCAAATCCAGCCAGCCACCTCTGACGTCTCCGTTCTTTTCTTTTTTTTTCTTTTTTTTTCTTTTTTTTTTTTCCCTTTTTCTTTGTGTTTGAAGATTCCAGCATTGGCAGGGATGGCGCATATATCAAGCAAGCCCCAAGATGGCCGCCACCCCCAAACACAAGGTACTACTACCCAGTAGAAAGGTATTCATGTCCACCTACTTCCGCACATGCCGCACTCCTCTTGCCCCCCCCCCCGCTCTTTTGATATCAAGGTACATATCTACTGGTAGTTCACGGAGTACGGAGTACGGAGTAGTAAGAATAGACCTATCACGGAGTAAAGGTAAGACGACTGCATCCTAGGGCGGGAGGCGGAGGAGAAGCCATGTGCTGTTTTTTTTTTTGGCTGACTTTCTTTTTTCCCTTCCCGTTCCCCTCGGCTTGACTGAATAGCGTATTCCAGTCGCCATGAGAGGCAATCCCATGACAAGACTTGCAGATTCATGGATATTGTTAGCTCATCATGTTGGAACAAACCTACCACTACCCGTTGTCCTTGTATAGCGTCAAGCCAAGTTGCCAATTAGTTTCCTTCGCAACCTATAAGAGGCTCCAGCAACACCAAATAAGTTAACCGTCTTATCAAGAGCCAAGACACCAATGCAACCAATAACCCTGTGCGACCTTGGTTTTTTTTTTTTTTTTTTTTTTGCATTTTACATTTTGTATTTTGCATTTTGCCTACGTAACCTGGCAGCCCACTTACTTATACACACCTCAACCCTAGACCAGCTCTAAGCTGACTACAACACCATTATGAATAACGCACCAAAATTGGGATCAGCAGTATTCCTAACCACGGTGAGTAGTCTAACAGTCTGGCCTAGGAGCATCACATTCATACAGGTTTCTCCTGACGGCCCGGGCCGTCCATCCCTCTTGCGGGTGGCAAACTTTGCAATAGAAGATAGGCGAGGTCTACCAGAGCTCCAACTCAGACAAAGACCCCAGATTGTACTCCGTAGGCGAGAATGTGAACGTGAAACAAACACATCTCTTCTGTTACCTTACCCTCGCCATAACTTGACCATGACGCACATGAAACCGCTTCAAGTAGGGACGCTCACCGTAAACCAACGCACAATAGCCGGGGCAACCTAACCAGCATGATAGGAACAGGGTGTCTTCTCCGAGCCATTTTCGTCTCTGCAATCTCGATCGTCATCAAGTTGTCATCCTCCCATAGGATAAAAGCAACTAAATTAGTCAAACATTGTTACAGCATGAGCCAAATTAGATGTGTTGTTCCCGCCCGGCGTCGCCTCAGTCCCAAATGAGATGGCGGTTTCGGGGAAGCGAGAATCATGATACCGGCGGTGTGGGGTGTCTCTCTTCAATCTCAAACCCTCCACAAAACAAGGAGAAACAGAAACAGCTTATTATCAAAATTGGAAAATATCCCGACGGGGAATAATAAGATAAGAATAGTAAGGATAATACTAACAGAGGAAAATGATGTGTATCATTTCGCACGGGAAAACATAAAGGACTAAAAAAAAAAGATTAAAAAAGAAAAAAAGAAAGAAATGACGCACTGCTCCTTAAGCTAAATCAAGACAAAAATTGAAAACACACAAATAATAGTGTAACACGGGAGCGTTGGATGGATGGACAGTGTATGAACCTGGACCTCTCATAATCCTCTCCCGTCTTCACCGACCTTGCTAGATCCAAAGGCCGCCGGCATTGGAGGTGTACCGATATCTGACCGCCATGCTCTGCACACTGATTGGGCTTGGCGATGCATTTGCAAGGATCACCTCCATAAACCCAACAGCACCAAGATCCTTGCTTGCGGGGAAATAAGTTGGAGGGGAAGAAGCTTTCTGGGACATTCTGACGACAGGGTCAGGGAATCGACTGGGCCAGCAAGCAGGCCGGCAGGTAAGGATTCACACGGATGGGGTAGACTTGAGAGTCTGAATTTGGGGGGAGAATCCAGATCCCGAGTCCTGCTCCTATTGGCCTCCCTTGGCGGCCTTCGTGGAGGCTTGATAGCCTGTGGATTGGAGATTGGGCTTACAAAGACGCAGTGCGACGTGGGAATTGGCGCTCGCGAACAAGACCGATGACGACGACTGTACCATCAGCTCAGCATTATTAAATACATTATTTCACCCTGACCGGCGGCTGCGCGAAAGCCTCATGCCGTTGGTTTGGTGTTGGGCAACGTCGGTGAGTTGGTCGAAAATCATGATCACGAGAATCTGCACGGTATGTTGCCAAGCTCCGAAAATGCTTGACGCTGATTCAATCTCTCTCTCTCTCTCTCGTGGCGCGTATGGGATGACCAGCCGCCTGTTCACTGTCCCTGCAGTGGCACTGTCTGTTTCCATGCGAAATCCGGCAAATGTCTGATGATCGCGAGACATAATCTGCCCGAAGCATAGGCACGCACACACATAATTAGCTTGCGTCCTCTTAGAGTGGTGATACCAAATATCTATAGCTCCGGCATTCATCCCGCATTGCCAAGGTGGATGTGTGGGAGAGGAGGTTCTGAAGAGCTGCAAGACCATGGCTATACCATCCCATGTCGGGTTTTCAAATGTAACTGCCATGTACTCGGTCCTCAGCATCAGGAGCCGTCACCGGGAACCCGGATCCGGGCTCCCTAGTGTGACAGCCTACATGCCGTCGCTGCATTAGGCTATTGAGCCTGCATCAAGGTGTACTCCGCAGTAATCACTATGTCGTCACCCGTAATGAGTCGCATGTATTGGTGCGGGTATAGTTGTCTCGAAACAATGAGTTTCGTCAAGACTTTGTGATTTTTGGTTTCGAGGTGGACAATCAGTGGTCGTTGAGGCTGCACAGCGCTTTAAAATGCTGTGTAACGCTGATTGGCGCTGAAGCGTTTGTTCTAATCGCCACCGGTCCCAAGCCATCTTTTGCCTGAATTGGAAAGGAACACAAGCCAAAAAGCCCCCCACCCCCCTTTACGGGAGGACGCCACAGAAAGATTTGACGCTGTCTCATCTGGTCACGATCTGGTTACACACCATGCGTACCATCGAGCAGCAGGGCTGCATGGTTCGACATATAGCTACAGTAGGCATGTACTTGTATGTAGCTTGAATATGCATGGCTTGCCTGGCTTTTTGAAACCAATACCAACGAATAAAGATTCATCGCCGATCTCCAAAAGCAAGTTGATTGCAAATTGTGGAGGAGAGAGAAAACATCGAGCATGGCGGGCACCGGCCGGAGGTGGCCGTCTCTGCACACGTCGACAACAAGCAAGCCACGTGAATAACCAGCCGCAATTGTGCAACGCATCCCATACTCCTGCATCAAGCCTTGCCCTTATGAAGTTATTATCAATGAGTCTTCAGCTCTCAGTCGATGCGAACATGCAGTTGTGGAGATGCGATTTGTGCGAGATTGGTTGCGTGGTGCAATACGAGGGTGGGAATCTGCAGGTCATTATTAGCCATCCGTTCGGAGATGATTTTTCCCCACCCATCTTGATCGCCGTGTCTGTAAGATTCAAAAAGAAACATACATCATCTTCAGCGGGAATATTTGATGCAATGCTGTCGATTTTGTATCAATTGGCCAATTGATGATTTTCTGCGCCGCGTCTCGGCCGAAACACCAATAGAAGCCGATGTTTTGTTCAGTGCTGCAGCGCCACGATCTGGCATATCTTGGCCGAGGGAACTGGGATCAGAACAAGAGACAAGGGGGTGTTGATGTCCTGCCAGAACCTTAATCAGAAACAGGGGCGCCGATCCGAGGGCTTGGGAACTGCCCGCCAGCCAAAACAATGCATCGATGCATAAGGGATCAGCGCCAAGAAGGAACGGCATTTGTTGGAGTGCCGGAACGCGCTGAAGAACCTCTTGCCCTTTTCTTGTGGCATGTAGAGGACCATGTTTGTGTGTGTCATGCCCAGTCTCTGCTGCTGCAGGTTATATGCGACCCAGTCGTGGCCAAGGCAGCTCGCATAATGTGGTAGCCTCTCCCAGACTGCATGCCTGTTTGTGCGATGGCACCTTATTCGCGGGGAAATTAATAAAGAGTAAACAGTAAAGTATTAAAGAATTGACAAGTCGCCGTGGTCAATCAAGCTGGTTGGTGGTGCATTGTCGTGAATATGAAGAGCTGTAAAAGACGCGTCCCAGCTGATCATCAGCGGATATACTTGTAGTTTGGTGGAAGGAAGAGGAGAGTGTTCCAGGTTGTGCTGCGCCTTCCCAACCGCTTCAGCGCAGGAAGGTGCACATAATATCCATGGATGTATGCATCCATGAAGAAGAGGAGAAGGCCTGTAATGGCAAATTCTGCGAGAATTGGAACACCATCAAGTAAGTAAAATTAAGAAACAAGAAATGGTACCCCCCTCTCTGAAATCATAGCCGAGTTTCGAGTTTCGACTTAACGATCGGAGCCCAGCATGAGCCCAATCAGTCTGGCAAAGCACGCCACCATTCTTGGTCGATTCAAAAAATAGCAGCAGCATATGCGCAAGTCAATGCAGCTGCTGGAGAATAGGGCTGTAGATATGCAATGTCAAATTCCTGGAATCTGGGTAATGATCTACCCCCCCTCCCCTCCCATCCCCGCCCCCAAAGCCGCGAGAAACTGTTGGGGTGCAGTATGGGCGAAAAGCGAGGCAAATAACCACCGCTATCATAACCACAACCACACCATGGATTGCTACTGCAGCCTGCAGTTATGCCCGACCTGTATAAAAAAAACTGGGAAGCGTGCCGTAAAAACAGCAGAGTATCAATGATATGTAAGCGGTGGCTTGATGGCAGGCAGCAATTCGAGCGACACGTTGCTCTGATTCATACCACAGGTGCATAAACTAAGCAAAAAAAAAAATCCTGCTCGTTGTTCTCGGCGAGTCCTACTGTTTATGCCTTGGTCAATGTAAGGGTGTTCAAATGTCTTCATGCCCTACCTAGGGTTGTATAGACCCTTGGTTGGTGTTTTTTTTTTCTTCCCTTTTCGCCGCCGCTGCTGACATACATACGGGCATAACCAATTCCGGGTTCGGTAGGCCAGATCGAATCGATCCATCACACTGACGACCGGCAATGTGTTTGTCAGGTTGGATGACGTTTTTGCCAAAGCTCGAACAGCGGTGACGAAAAAACACTAGCGACTAATCTCATGATGGATACCTCGCGGTCAATCCCTCGATAGCACAAGGGCATAATGGCACAAGGACACAAGGGGGATGGACAGACTGAGAGGAAAAAGGAGGGGTGAAGGAGGAGGCCCTTGCTCGATGCAAGGTTTCTTGACCGGTTGGCCAGGGTGTTCTAGCAGAGATGTGCCCCTTTTTTTTCCTTTTTCTTCCTTTGTGTGGTTCGGAGCATGACGAGGGTGATGGAAAACTACTGGTGGGAGAGAAATATGGGAAGCGGGAAGAGTGGAAAGGATTCAAGAGCTGAACACGACGGGCATGTGTGTTTGTTGTTGGGCGGTCAATCAACATGCTCTGATTACAGCCAAAGTTCGTCCCGCCCTACCAAATCCATGCCAACACGGACCTGGTTGTTCGGTACGGCAATACAAGCGTTCAAGGTTACTGCCCTGAGTAATACCAAATGCTACGGGGTACGGAGTGCAACGACTACTACAAACTTTACCACCCATCTGTACTTACCCTGAGTGTCGACGGGAGCTTGCGGAGTGCTTCCGTGGATCAGGGGAGAAAGGCAGAAGAAACCAGTCTCGGAAATGCCCTGAAGAAAGCGAGCGAGGCCAAGACTGGTAAGCTGGAAGGCTCATGGAGGTGCGGATAACTTCCTAGACGTTTGAATGGGCCTCCCAAGAGCTGCACTAAAATAGTAGGGAAATTTTATTTTCTATGGCACCTACTATAGAGAGATTAGTTGGCTTTTTGATTCAATTGACTGCAATTCCTTTTCAATCTCAATTTTCACGGTGAAGTAAGCTCAAGCTCATCGGTAGGAGTGAGGGTATGACATGGATGATTACTGCGGGTATCCCTCGCTTCACAATGGAGCGTTGAGCCTTCTTGCATGATGCCTGGTAAACGAGCGAACGAACAAACGAACGAACGAGCGAGCGAGCGGATGAACGGATGAACGGATGAATGGATAGCATGTCTGGATGTTGTGTGTATTGATGATCGGCCACAGGCAGAGTTCACGAGCACAGTTAAATCGTCCCGCAGCGAGCCGAACCGGACTGGGGACTTGATGAAATATAAATTAATAATAAAGCTCAATCTAAGCGATTTCCCACAAGAGGGCGTTCCCCCATATTGCGATTTGTACCCTGTATTACTTGGTCATATTTCAAAAGTACGTAAAGGGTTGGCTTTATCAATTGTATAGGTAGATACTTGGAGTAGGTGTTTTGTACATATGTGTTTTGAGTGTAGCCCATGCATGTACTCTGTAGATACCTTATTAGTTACAGGTACACCACCTTGTCATCAACGTCATGGGCATCATGACCACATACTTGTACATACACATACATGGCTATACATGACTACCTACACCTGGCTACGACATCTAATTACTTGTAGATAGGACAAGACCCCTCCGTCTATACGCCTTCCTAGTCTTCGCTTGTTTGCTTGCTGCCTACCCGCCTCCCTCCCTTGCCCAAGCGACTTTCAGCACTCCGTACTGCACGTTCAATACGCGAGATGAGAGAAAAAAAATTTCATTATTAAAAAAAAATTATGAAACCGGAGCCGCCGAATGAGTCGGTCTCTCGGTATAATATGTGGCTTGTGTGGTCCATGAGTTGGCCAGGTACAACCGCGTCCACCGACCGACCGCCTTTACCACGACAAGGACATGAGGTGCTTTGCCATGTGCTGTGGTATTTTTTTTTGCACTGTCACTATTCTTAGTTGCCGAAGCGGTATTTTTTTTCTCTTCTAAATTCCAACGTCTAATAGAAAAAAAAAAAAGCCGCCGGTTCATTGCAGATCTTTTCTGAATCTAAATTGTTTAAACAAAGTTACGCTTTGTCGAGACGTCTGAGCGGTTACGCCACTAGGCAGTTAGAATTTTGTAGCAATCCAACGTTTAACCATCTGTCATGTTTAAGCCATCCAATTAATGTTCATATATTTGGGGAAGGGGGGAATTTTTTTTTGCCTGTTGCGTTGCGTTGTACTTTGCTGCGCTGTCCAAGGTCGGTTTCATGCATCATGTGTTTTTTTTTTCTTTCCCTTAAGCCCGTGTTAGTCAGCGCCAAGAGGGGACATGGGAGAGACATGGGACGTGTGCCGGAGACTGAATGGGCAAAGCAAAGAACGAAAGAAAGCAAGAGTAGAAAAAAAAAAGTATCTTCGGACAAGATCTCGGCGGCCAGCGCCGCCTGCACTCGTGGCTCCCCTGTTACAATGTCTTCCATCTTGACTGGTCCCAACCAGAGGACGGGCCGGCGATTGGACTTTGATGTGGCTTGATTTGGGCTCTCTGTTGGCGCCAGCTCCAAGGGATGGAAGTGCAGGCGAGGCGTGTCAACGACGACTGGTCCGCCTGAGCATTGCTCGCACTCCTTGGAGTAGCTACAGTTATGCGCAATAGCCATACACCGTCCTTTACATGACATACGGTAGGGAGCTCTGGGCAGGCCTATGTACTGGCTACCAGATTGACCTCGCGTCGGGATACCTCATGCATCGCTGGGGGGATTGCAGTAACATGCATCACCTTGTTATGCAGCCACGGTTTGCTAGGCGGTGTATTGACTGGCTGAGTGTGATATCTGAGGCATGTCGATGCATGGATGGCTGTACCTACGATACCAAGGTACTCCGTACTCCGTATATACTTTACGACATACATACATACATACATGCCATGAGTGAACGGACCATTGCACTCTTGGTCTGACGTCTTCCTTCCCTTGTCAGAAGGCTTCTAGATGCTTGGGCTGGGGTCCAGCTCATCAACCAACGCAACACCAGCAACACCAGCGACAACGGATGATGGGGTTCGTCCCTTCTTAGTGGCTGGCTATTGGGCAACGATTAGGAATGGAACAAACGAACGATACCTAACGAATTAAAAAAAGAACAACAAGGCTACTGTACAGCAGCCTTACCTTAGTACAGGCATGTACTCCGTACATATTACCAACGCAGACTGACGTCCAAGACGGCGAGGCAATCGCTTCTACCCAACCGGCTTGCTCGCCAGATGCCCTGTCGTCGAAGGAGGCCGGGGGGATCTTCACGTGAACTTGCCTACCTAGTTTTCTCTTCTCTCAATGCATTTCCCGGTATCTTGGGGACCTGCAGTAGAAAGGTCGACTTCTGTGCCGGCCGACACACCATGACCACCCGACTAACCTAACCAAGATACATCCTTGTGAGAGACACAGAAAATGCGTGTGTGTATGTGTGTGCGCGTGTATGTAGCTAAACTAAAGGGCAGATATGCGGCGGACCTCAAGTTGCGGTCTCTCCAGCGTGCGTGGGAGACAGCCCGACAGTAGGCCAAGCAGAAGCGCACCCCACTTATTAGACAGACGCGCATACGTTGAACGTCGCACAGAATCGTGAACCGTCTAGGCGCATGTCGGCAAACAAACAGCCAAACAGCCAAACAGCCAGCCAGAGAGACAGACAGACAGACGGACAGACAGGCTGGCAGAGAAACACAGGCAGACATAACGTTGGCACCCTGAATCTCTTGGGGAGGGGGGTAGCCATGCAGGTGGCATGCAGGAAACTCCTCTGCTGTATGTATGTGTGTGTGTGTGTGTGTGTGTGTATGTATGTATGTATGTACCTCGGAGCGACAGGATGCGTGTCGATGGGTACGATGAATGGGTACCAAGGTATGTGCCTTAGCACATCTCGGCGGAAGACGACCCCAAAGAAAACCCCATGTCCATGGATGGATCCTTCACGACGCAGAGACAGAGCAGGGGTCCTCTAGCGTACCAAACACCACGACATGCAGAAGCACGGACTAGGTTGTTGTAGGTAAAGGGCTGGATCATTGAATGGGTCGTCTCCCAGTTACCGGAACCAAAAGCCAGGGACAGTCGCATGAAACTCATCGTCGTCGTCGTCGTCGTCGTCGTCGCCGACTTTACCAAACTCGGACTACCGGCCAAGACTGTCCAATCGGTTTTGTTCTAAATGGCTTCTCAATGCAAGCAAAAGGAACGATGGAATTCCTCTTTGAGCTGGTGAGAGCGAGAACACTGTGATGCTGCTTTTGTCACCAAAAAGGGCCATTGACGATGATACGCACACGGACTATAAGTAATAAACTCGCATGTCATGTCATGTCCTGCATTATTTGCGGCCGCGCGTCAAATTTAGGCCTATGCTACGATAGAACAGGATTTACTCGGGTCTTGGGTGCTGCTACTGGACTTGCGTTAACCTGTTGGAGAGGAGAAGGGGCAGAGATCACATGCCAGCGAATCTGCGTATAATGCATGCCATGGCTTGCTTTTGATATTGCAGACATATAGATACAATGTACGTACATTGGTGAGGGTCTGGATACTACCTATTACCTACCTAGGGGTAAGTGTTGAGTAGATTGACTGCATATAGGTGTGTGTGTATGTGTGTGGGAGTGCGTGAGTGTGTGTGTGCTGCATTTACCGGCCGCCGTATCTCCACTAACCTACTATGAATTATATAAACCGCATGGATGTCAAGAAATCGGTCTTGGTCACTTTATAATGAATTGCAACTGCGCCCTCCATCCGTATCTTGCATCCTTTTTATGCATCGCCTCCTTTGTGACAGTCCAATGAGGGGGCATGAGGGCAAACTGATGGTTGCCTCCCAAACACCACCCACATCCACTATTTCAAGCCATAACTGAGCTTGGCCTGGAACTGAATAACAACCCTATTCCACATCCATCTGTGCTAAATGCAGAGGTGTGTGAGAGAGGGAACGAGCATGGGATGAAATGTACAAGTAAGCAACCAACCAACCGCGGAAAGCACCCAACTAAACTTTGATTCATCCGCTGCCAGCCGCGTTTTTGCGTTTCATTCTCTCCGCAGCCTTTTGCAGCATCAGGCCGGGACCCGGGAAATTCTTCCGATTAGATCTAGCTTGATTAAATTGATTTTAAGGGATAGATGGGCAGTAGACTAGATGAGTGGGATGGATGGGAACATAGGAGGCATGTCTTGATGATGGCTGGCTGGCTGGCTATGCCGTGCCGTCGTCGTGTTGACCTGCAGTGCTACCACCTTGGCTTGAGTCCTGACTTGGGTCTATCTAGGTCTGGTCACATTACCTACCTTCCAGTACCAGTAGTGCTTCCATATGAGTAAAGGACAAAGACAAAAGAAACAAATAAACTTGGTCACTGGGCATTGCGACTGCGACGGGCTGCTACACTACATACTTTACCTTGCCTTGACTATTGACCACACCAATATCGAAGGGGGGGCAATATCTCTGTCGCGGTGGCAGCGACGTTTCCCTTATGCCTTTATGGAGTTTTAACCCCCAAGGTAGGTACTCCGTACAGTCCGACCGTTTTAACTGGTGTCGTTAATTTTTTCACACGCAGCTTCAGTATCGGACCGTCAAAACGTTGTCGAAAAAAAAAACGGGGTCTGAGCACTTTGGGCCTTTCTCCCCCCCGACCTCTCCGTCCCTTCGTTTGCGCGTCTCGTGCGGACGATGGAGACGTTGCTTCGGTCAGCATCGCCGACGGAGGAATGGAATGCTTATACGCAACGCACATGGAAATGGGTGAGTTTTGGTGGCTAGACATACACCGTACTGACCGACATAACACAGTACCGACAATCATCGTCATTGTTATCGTCATCGCCCTCCCCATAACTACCAAATAAAGACAATAACAACAAACAGCCTTTACGCAAAGAGGGTAGCACCGCGCTCTGCAACTTTGAGCTGGCACCTGTCCTTGACGAGGGCGATGACGGTGGTGATGATGATGATGTATTACGGGCGACCATGCCATGCCATGCCATGCCGGACAGGCGCTCCGCTTCTGATAGGCATGTCACGAGGTTCAATTTGCCTTGCTGAGAGGTGAGAGCCAAAAAAAAAAAAAAGTGTTGGGCTGGCTGGCTTGCGCTTTTCGACTGGGTGGTGCCCGTGGAAAAAAAAAGCCCTGGTCCGAATGCCTGGCAGTCTGGCAGGCAACTTACCTACCTACGACGACTTGGCTTTGCCTGAGGTGGGCAGGACAAAGACAAGAGGGACGACAGGACAGCAAACGACAGAGAGAACAGCGGCAGCGGCAGCGGCAGCGGCAGTAGGTACAGCTGTCATTTATTTTCGACCCAATGCCATTGCACCGTAAATTATTGTAGCATTAGCTTGCTTCTGCATCTCTTGTTGTACATGGACTTTTTGTATAGAGGTATGCAACATGTAATTAGATGGCATTTAATCCATTTGCTCACTTGCGACAATGATCAAGCTTCCCACCCACCCACAGATACAGAACGACGCCCACTATCTTGGTAGGTTGGTAGGCCAGTGTCTTCTTTTTTTTTTTGACAAGACACACTCTACCTACTACTACACTCCTACAACCGCAGTGCACCCTCAGGCCATTTTCAGCAACAAGCTTTCAGTGCATGCCCGGCGGGTGGCTTTTTCGCCACTAGCAACTTGGGCTTCTGACCAAGCCTGGCACGCCCCTTCAAGTCAGCTGGGGCCCACCGAGCGGCTAAACCTCCATCGTCCGGAGCAGACGTACGCTAAACCACCTTGGACGTTGCTAGCCTGTAACCGTCCTAACTGCACCGGCTTCTCAATTCCATACCTGTACCGAGTACGGTGCGATGCAGCAAGAGAGTGCCTTCCGCAGGTGTACCTTACCTACCTAGCTACACTGAAGACGCCGCAATCCACTGGCGAAGACAGGACAGGGAATCCAGCAGGTTACAGGGGGTGCGTTCGCTGAAGCCCGCTAACGTCCACCCCCCCTCTCCCATCATCAAACTGCCCACCGACCCTTCTTCACACCTCACATTTTACAAGTAGGTATGAAGTAGTATGTATGCATGCATGCATGTACACACCACACTTACACACCTCTATTCTCGTCCTCACACCACCGCACGCACACGCCCCCCTCCTAGTTGAGAGAGAAGACCCTCCCAGGCTTTTTTAATGCTAAGAACAGAGAGGTAGTGACAGAGACCCAAGTGCGCCGCGAGTGTTGGACTTGATGTCTTTTTTACTACGACATCAAACACTTCTTCGTTTCTTTTCTTCCGTCTCTTCTCGCTCTTCTTCATTCACTCTTCAATCTCACTTTATCCTCACCTCTTCACGCTCTTTCTGCCATCCCCCTCTTCCTCTCCGCCCTGCCAATTGCCACGGCCCGGCAATGGTTCGATCCAGGTGACTGTCCACATCGCTCACTGTAAGTTCACTATCCCCTCCACTCTTCCTCGTATCCTTTTTGCCCCCCCGTGACAGAACGTCCGCAAACACCACACTCGACATCATCGCCCCTCTTCTGCCACAGGCACAGACGCAGGGACAGTCATCTTTTGTCAACTGTCAACTGTCCCTCCGTCGCTTGCCACCCGCATCACATTCAATCTTCTTCAGCCACACACACAAATCCTCCCCCCACGCTCGCCTCTCGTCTCGTCTCGTCCTGTTTTCCTTCACGCTTCGTCACGCTCACTCATTGTGTCTGCAGCTCACCGTGATGGCTTCCGACGACACGCCGCCCGACGACTTTCGGGGCTCTCACCACAGCTCTGACAGTGGTAGAGACCTCTCCCTCGCCGACATCGTCCTCAAGGACACCCAATACTTCTATTCTCTAGTCTTACTCGTGTCATTCATCTCTTGCGCCGCCTGGTACAGCGTATTCAACGCAAAGAAAGAAGAAGATCTGATCCAGTCGACTGTTAAAGGCCCAGGTGGAAAGCCCCTGCCCGTGACCAAGCGAAAGAAGAAAACCGATGGCGAGCGCAAGATTGGACCTCGTTTTGGCCCCGTGGCTAAGAATGTTTTCCGTTATCTGGCTGCCATCGTCTTCTTTAGCTATGTTGGAACTGGCTTAGCCATGTTCAACCGTGCCTTTTGGTATGAGAACCCTTACGAATGGTCAAAGCAAGGGCTTCCCTGGGCTGGAGAATGGACTGTGGTATGTTCACCGTTTCCTTGTCTCCCCTCCCTTAGGATTGGGCACATATCAGGGCTACAAATCTTGGGATACTAAGCCAAGATAGCTTGTTCACCCTTTCTTCTCCTTGTGCTTCATTGACTTACATGCCATCTTCTAGGTTCACGTTATTGGCGCTACTTTCTTCTATCTCTACATCCTGTTTTCTCTGTTCGACTGGCGCAAAGGCCCCAATGTTATTCACTTGCTTGTATGGGTTCTAGGATTTGTTGGAGAGCTCACTCTTTGCATATCTACCTACGTCGTCGCTGCGGATTGTCATTTCCTACGCACGGTACAGCAGGATGGTTCACCAACCGAAGGTAGCTGTGTCGATTACTGGGTCAAGATCGATTTGGCCTTGTATTTTGTCCGACTTATCCATATCCTGGGCGCAATTGCTATATACTGTGCCTCCTGGGTTCAGAAGTATCGTCACGCTGAGGAGAGAAAGCTCGAGGAGGCCCGTCATGCTACAGAATCGACACCATTGCTTAATGGATACAATCGAACGTACGATACGACGCAGGATCCCAACTCCACCCCCCCTACAGAGGCCAATGGCCGACGATCTCGAGGCCGAACCATGTCAAATGCCACAAAGCCACCAGCTGCCAGTTGCAGCCATAAGGACGATGACGCCGCTTTCTACAGACCCCAGAAGATCCCCCACAAGACTTGGTGGGAGTATGTTAGAGGCTACTCTCTATTCTTTCCATACTTGTGGCCCAAGGACTCTGCTATCCTGAAATTCCAGGTCGTCCTCTGTTTTATTCTTGTAATTATGCAGCGAGGCGTCAACATGGCTGTTCCGTACCAGATCGGAATGGTCGTCAAAAAGCTGCAAGTTGTCATAGAAGATGTTCAGCGAGGAGACCCCCTGACCATGGATAAGTTTCCCCTCATGGCATTTGTTAAGCTTGGCGTCTTGTGGGTCCTCCAGGGCCAATCTGGGCTTCTGGGATCTCTGAGATCTCTGCTTTGGATCCCTGTCTCTCAGTATTCTTACCGGGGCTTGACAGCGGCGGCCTTTAATCATGTCCACTCTCTCAGCCTCGACTTTCACTTGTCCAAGCGGACCGGTGAAGTTCTTTCGGCCCTCAACAAAGGTTCGGCTATCAACTCATTTTTAGAGCAGATCACATTCCAAGTCATCCCTATGTTGTTTGACTTATTTTTGTCGATATACGTCTTTTACCACAACTATGGACCGCTTTACGCCCAACTCAACTTGGTTGATACTTGCTGGTATCTTTACATGACGATTAAGATGGCCTCTACCCGAGCAGACCAACGAAGAGAGATGACCAACGCCGATCGCGAGGAGGAAGCTGTTAAAAATGACTCAATCTCTAGTTACGAGACAGTCAAATATTTTAACGCTGAGGAATTCGAGTCGACCCGTTATCGATCTAAAGTTGCAGCTTACCAAAAGGCTGAAATCCAGGTTCAGATGGGGATGGTTATGATGAACATCTGTCAGACTGTCGTCTTTAATCTTGGTCGAATTGTGGCCGCTCTTGTTTGTGGCTGGCAAGTGGCAGTCGGCATAAGAACGACCAGCGACTGGTTCACCATAGTGTCCTATCTCACCCAACTGCAGGGCCCTCTCAACTTCTTTGGTTCATTCTATAGAACCGTACAGCAGTCCATGATTTCCGGCGAGCGCCTTCTCGAGCTCTTCAAGATCCAACCTACTGTTGTTGATACACCTCATGCAAAGCCGTTGGAGAATTTCAGTGGGCACGTACGATGGAACAATGTTTGTTTTTCCTACGATAGCCGGAGACCCGCCTTGCGCAACATTAGCTTTGAGTGTGCTCCAGGAACCACGACAGCTTTTGTTGGTGAGTCAGGAGGTGGCAAATCGACATTGTTTAGACACATGTTCCGCTACTACGACTGCAGTGAGGGAAGTATCGAATTCGATGGTATTAATGTCAAGGATCTGACAATCAACTCTGTGAGACGTCACATTGGTGTCGTTCCTCAGGATACTACGCTTTTCAACGAATCGCTCATGTACAACCTGAAATACGCCAATCCTCAGGCAACGGAAGAAGAAGTTTTTGCAGCATGCCGCGCCGCGAGTATCCACGATCGTATTCTCTCGTTCCCAGATGGCTATAACACACAAGTTGGAGAGCGAGGCTTGCGATTGAGTGGTGGTGAGAAACAACGAGTGGCCATCGCACGCACAATCCTCAAAGATCCTAGAATCATCATGTTGGATGAAGCGACATCTGCCCTGGATTCACACACTGAACAAGAAATTCAACACAATGTTTGGGCTATTGGCCAGGGCCGCACCTTGCTAGTCATTGCGTAAGTTTCCCATGCCTCTTTTTTTTTTGGCTGACTTGCCATGATCAATCTGACTGACCTTAACTTTTAGACATCGACTTTCGACTATTACACACGCCGATCAAATCATTGTCCTGCACAACGGAGAGATAATCGAGAAGGGAACCCACGATGAATTGCTGACAGCCCGTGGGCGATATGCATCCATGTGGGAAAAGCAGATCCGGGCTGAGCGGGCACTGGATGTCGCTAGGGAAGCTCATTCCAGAGCCGCTCGGGCCATGAGACGTGCAAACATGCATGGAAAGAAGCCTGTAGATTCTACAATGGAAAGCTACAAGTCCATGTCATCCGGTAGCAAGGTTCGAGGTGATTGCCCGATTGATGGGCAAGAAGCGACAACCTCTACATATTCATCATCCTCAGATGCGGAATCCACGCACACGCATGATGACTGTGCCCCTGATGAGCATTCGCCCGATGAGGATTCCGCAGAGGAGCATTCTTCCGATGAGGGCTCAGATGAGTCAGCTCGTGATGAGCCATCCGCCGAGCAGCTCTCTACTGAGCAGGCCTCCCCTAAACACCTCTCTCCTAATTCTGCCAAAGAGCTTTCTAGAGATCAGTAATGAACTCGAACCAACTACATCCATCTCTTGTCATTATTTTCATTTATATTTCATGCGTAGGGTCTTCGTGACCCTCTATCTTGCTCACGGTATTAGCAACGTTGATGTCTGCGAATTTCGCATATCGGAACTGGCATGAATATTGCATTACAACGGCGTTGGGGGGGACACTGTTTCGTTTACACCGACTCAAATTTCATTACTGCATATGGCGCCGCTGAGGCTACCCAAACTTAATACGACTCTCATTTGGAACTCGGCACCGTCTCTCGAATGTACGCAAGTAATTTTCGATCAATCACTTGAACTTAGATTTTCGAGCAGAAGGACGATTTTCCTTGCGAGATGGATTCGAGACTGATTTGGCTGCTTATTTTGCTTGGACTGTATAAGGTCACGAGCGTTTCACCCGATGCATTTCCAACATTTGAACTCAATTTTCGTTACCCACTGCGACAAGTGAGGGCACATAATGTGTGTTGTCTTACTCAACCATTGCGTTTCCTCTTTGTTTGGAGTTTTGTTACCTGTCAGGCCGGAGTGCCGAAGACTTGTCATCTCCTCTGTTTGAACTTGACTTGAGTTTGCCGCCGTCACGAGAGGTCTAGGAGGATGAGCATGATGTTTAAGGGAGGGCGGATATACGGTGGAGTTGCGGTTGTGATTACGATTATACCTTGCTTTTGTATCTGAATTTTGTGGCCTTGCTTTTGATTACGATTGTCCCCTAACGAGGCGACGAAGGGACGAGTTGACTGAGGGGTCTATTGGACCTTTTTGCTTTCATGCATTGAAACGGACGGGCGATGACGGATAACCGGGATTGTTCAGGCGATCAGGGCCGCCTCATGCCTTTTTTTTGTCTTGTTTTGTGTTTGTGTTTTTGCTTGTTCAGCCATGTTTACATACCATACACTTTGCGTTTGTGCTTCCGCAGGGAAGCTTCATGGGGCTTTTAGGTCACCTTGGGGTTTGTTCTATTTACAAAAGGGGCTCTTGTTGAGCATCAAAGGGGTATACCACATCTTGCTAAAGACAATTTTTCTTGTCCTTTTTTTTGGTCAGCTATAAGATGGCATGCAGAAAAAAAAGAAATAAACATTACTCAAATCGAATTTTACAAACCTTACGGACAGTGATTATCTGATGCGTAAACCGTCTTGAATAGAACCCTTTTTTCCTCACAAGTTAGACCTATTGGGAAGACTAGATTTTGCTTTCACTTGACTCAGCTCGCGCCTGTTGCATTTTAGAATCTTGTGTTTCTTGTAGAAAATACATTGAAGAAAGATCCAGAAACGTAGAAGAGAAAAATAAGTGATATACATAGAAGTTGTTGGAAGAAAATTTAGAGAAAGAGCAGGCTATTAGACACATCATCGTTTGAGCGTAGCCCCCATCTTTCTCTTCTCATCTTCAGACCATGAGGCTACGCATGTGGATGTGGTATACCCAGCGTGAGATGTTGGATGCCCTTCCGTTCCTATTGCTTTCATCCTGCATGATAGAGCATCGTGAAGAACTGATCTCATAAACAGTCCAAGCTGAAGTCTATAAATCATCTCATTCCATCGGAGTAGATTGGTTTTTCTGACCACCCCACTCTCTTCAGTCGGGTTTGACTGGCCAGATGCTCTTCTCACCTTGGGCGCCGTTCATCTCAAGGTCATATCGCCATCGAAATCACACCATTCCATCCCGTCCCATCTCATGCAAGGTATTGTCCTTCCCTTTCCCCTCCCCCAAGAGTGAGCCACATAACCCATTGGCCCATACTCATGAATTACAATTATGTGTCCCGTAGTCTGATGTTCAAAACGCCATTTCCCCATGCTTTTTGTGCCAAGACCCTCATACCCATCACGAAAGCAGGTAGAGAGTAAAAGAAATAACCTCCAGGGCTAGAAGAAGCGAATTGGAAATCCTCGGGTCCCATGAACTCATTCATCTTCATGTTGTTTTTCTTTCTTCTTTATTTTTTTTTCTTTCGGCGTAAAATCATATGCTCACCGAGTTGAGCACCATGTGCTCGGCATTAATGCTTGGCAGAACCATTCTTGGCCTTACCATTGAGTGCATGGCCATTGACCTCCAACGCAGGAACCTTCTTTCCTTTGCTCTTCTGCACAGACACTTGGCTGTCCTCATCCTCGTCCTCAGATCTGTCATCCGTAGCCTCCTTATCGCGGATGAAACGGAATGCGATGCGAAGAATGTAGAACAACCAGAACAGATTAAGGGCCTGAAGACACGAAAGCAGACCACTGGTGATGTACTGGCTGAGCGGGCATTTGTACTGCTCAGTCTCCCAGTTGATCTCAAAGGGACCAATGGTTTTGAACTCGGTAAAGATGGACCAAATGATTTTAATGTTGATGAAATGGCGCATATAGATCCAGACGCCGACAAAAAGAGCGAAGTAAGGAGCCACGATAGGGTGGTCAAGGTAGTTCAGGACCTTGGAGGAGGCGAGAAAGAAGTCGCTGATGTCGTGGGTGATGTAGACGGCGATACCCATGTAGGTGAAGTGGAAGCGGTAGCTCAGACCGATGAGGGACAAGCTGACAATGTGGTGACCGACGAGCTCTTTAAAGTCTTTGCGTGGCTTTTCCATACCCAGAACTAGAACAATAGCCTGTTGGGCCCAGTAGGCAGCCTGGAAGAGGTAGTAGAACTTGACGATGCCCTCGTGGGTCTTGTGGGGGAAGTTCTCGTACATGCCACGAGTGTTGAAGTACCAAACGGGAGTGCGGCTCATGACGTACATACCAGCGGGACCGAGGATGCCAAAGTAGATTGCCGTGTACAGCTGCTCCATGAAACGGGCCTGTTTGGCCTTACCGAGACCGCTCTTGCGAGCCAGAGGGCGGAGGAGCTCTTGCATGATAAATTCGCGTGTGAAGGAGAGTACGACGGTGTAGAAGGCGACGAAAGCGATATCCCACTTACCCTTGCCGTAGTGCTGAGGCTTGGAAGGGTCATCCTGAGGGAGAGGATAGGACAAGAAGATGAAGTGATGCAGCGGGTTGGCTTCGGTCGGGTTCATGGCGTAGCCGGACAGAAGAGCGGCGAGGATGAAGGCGGGAAGGACGAAAGTGTGCTTGACCATGATTTGGCGAATGCGCGAGATGAGACCGCGGGCTCGGCGGCGCTTGGAGAGGCGCTTGCTATCGTCCTGCTTTTGGCGGGGAAGGTTGAGTCAGTAAGAGCCGGTCGCGTGGTGATGAAAGACAAGTTTAAGAGGAAGAAGGGGGCATACATGGTCGCCAGCATCCAGACTAGCTCTACTTGAGGCCAAAGAAGGGCCAGTGTCGCCGGCGCGGATTTCACCTCCAAGACCACTGCTCTTGCGTCTGCGACGGGCCCCATGTTCGTCGGTAGGAGTCAATTGATCCACCGACGTGTTGTATAAAGGAAACGGTTCGATTTCCGACATTGCGGCTTATTTTCAGTTGACTATATCCTGGTTGACGATGGTTGACCCTTGTTGTCCTCGTTGTTTATGGTGGTGGGTGTAGTTGTCGTTGTGGTTGTCGTTGCGGTTGTTGTTGGTGTTGTTGTTTGGTAGCGGTAGCAGTGGTGCTGGTGGTGGTGCTGGTTGTCTCTGCCCCCCTTTTTTTCCCTCTCAGGTACCAATGCAAGTCGGTGGGTGCTACTGGGTTCTGATTTTCGACGGCGCTTGTGCTTGCCTTTTTTTTTTTTTACTTGGTCTGCACGAGTCCTTACGGTATGACAGTCGAGTCAAAGTACAAAGTTGATATATGACCTAACGAGAAAGAAAGGAGAAAGAAGAATAGTTTTCAAAAGAAGGGAGAAAAATGGAAGAAAATAATAGAAATTTGGTCCGCCGCCTGTCACGCGAGTCCAAGTTCCCAAAAAAACAAATGTCAAGGTTTTTATGACGTGTGTTTTGCGTTCGGTTGCGCTGCTGTTACTGTTCTAAGGGGCGGCTTCAGCCTTAAAAATGGCGGTCTGTCACTTAATAAAAAAAAAAGATGGATAGAGAAACAAAAGACTTTAGTGATAGAGCAGAGCAGGGCAGAGCAGAGAAGAGTGAGAAAGAAGAGAAAGTCAGAAAAAAATAGGGTTATAGGCTCGACGTCACTAAAAATAACACCTTGTCAACAACTGTCAGTATGTATGCACGAGTTAAAGCTGAGAAAGAAGACCCAACAGACAGGGGAAGAGAGAGAGAAGGTGTAAAATAATAATAATCATAATACTTGAAATAATCAATCAATGGTCTCTGCTTTTCTGTTCGCTGACGTCGTGCATGCCACTTGCAATTACCAGCAGCAGCAACAACAGCAGCAGCAGCAGTAGCTCAGACACACGGGAACCGGACAAGACGAGACGAGACAAGCCAAGACAGACGCCAAGTCTTCGATTCAAGCAAGACAAAAACACCTCAGTCAAATAAGTACAAGTAGAGAGACACAAAACAAAAAGACATACATACTTCATGATAGCCGAGGTGCATCCAAGATGGGAAAACATAAAATAATTTCTTCTCCGCTTTGGCCCAGGAGTCCAGGGTTCTTTCCGCAAGCCCCCCGCCTGGTGGAGGAGAAGAAGAGGAAAGAGGAACGCAGTCCACACTAGCTGAAGCTTGGCTCCATGCGGCTTGCCTTATTTAGCGCCCAGCGTTCATTTCTTAAAAAGATTGTAATTTTAATTTCAAAATACATGTAGTAGTACTAGGCACTAGGTAGGCAAGGGGAAATACCTACCTAGTCATGCATGCTACATATACATACTTGTAGAGATATATGTATTTGTTATATCTGTCGTTTCTGTTTAATCCTTTCCATTGTATCAGTGCATCTGATAGATAATTTCTCTTGTTTCTCGTTCTCTCCATCACACCCTGTTGTTGCTGTTTATCCCCGTTTTCTGAGATCCCAGTTTTGTATCATACGCTCCAATCCAGTGATACCCCCTTCTCCTCCTCCTTTGCACTGACATGACTAGGGCGTATGGATACATACTAAACCCTGGTTATATACCTTATCGAATAGTACACTCACTATGTCCTAATGCGGCTTAAAGTTAAGGGTCCCTGCTAATTTCTATCCAAAACCTTAACATTTCTCACGTGCTACTGTTGCTGCCGTCATGAACCCCTGATGCATGTCCCGTCAGGCCTCCCAAGTAACATATAGATAGTTACAGACATATTAATCAAGCTGACATTGATACTATGCCAATCATCCCTCCTCACACTGCATACACATACTTGTACTATATACACATATACTAATTACTTTGAAATTACACACACACCTTCAGCTGCAAATGCCCCATCAGATAGCACATCCCTGCAAGACACTGCTAATCGGAGACTTTATAAAACCCCTAAACTCCATCCCAGAGTTGGGGGAAACAAAAATAAGACCCAGCCAACCAAACCCATGCTGCGTGCTGTGAATATGCTTCGCATTTTCCCATCAAAATCTATCGCTTCCCTCTTTTTTCCCCATTCGCATCCAGTGGTATCAATCACACTTTGGTATCTAGATTTGAAAATAACAGGACTCTCCCAGAGCCCAGAGCCCAGAGCCGGAACCAAACGCCACGCTTTAAAAACAGACCAATTACACAAATAGTACATGCAAGAGCTTCTTATCCACACTTAGATGGAAGCTTATGAGTTGCCGGGTGGTCTTCCTGTTGCGCGTCTGTCATCTGGCTCTGGTTCTAGTTCTCGCCCCTGATCGTGAGATACCACTGATAAACTCTCGGTAATCGAATCATCGTACGAGTAGACATCGTCGTCATCATAAGGCACCTGTCTATGACGTACTCCTGGCCATAATGGAGGATTTGTTGGTGGTATGGGTATTTCCCCTGAATGTGCCGTAGCCACCATATTTCTTCGCCCACCCACGCCAATCCCATCGTCTGACTCATCCGAGTCGCTACCGCTGTGTCGTCGTGCACGTCTAATTGCCGATGCTGCTGAGCTGCTCAACTCCTCTTCTTCAAGTACTTGCTGAAGAGCCGCTCCACGCCTCGCCGGCGCTGGGATTACTGTTACGGGAAGGCTGTCTGTATCTGTCGTTGGCTGTAATCGCTCGCGAATCTTCTCGGCCTGGTTTGCAGCAAATTCTTCGAGTCTGGCCCGTATATCCCATCGACTTCGGTTCTCTGTTTGTGTTCTCTGTTGATTTGTTGCTAATGGGGAGTCGGATGAGGGCTGAACCGATGATGTTTCGCCACCCCTGTTGAAAATAGGGTTCGCAGCTTGCACCAGTGTCTGCCAGCGTCTCTCGTTTGGTTCTGTACGGTTGGCTTCGAGATCAACCGAGCTGCTTGGCACATATCCCACAGCATTCCCGTTTTGAGAGACCGGTGCAGGTGATTGGGTCGTTGATGGCACTTCGTCTGCTGTGTAAGGGTTGTGCAGTCCATTGGCCTGTCTCGAAAACTCTGACATGTTTTGAAGTTGAATTGGCGGTTCCGGGGTTCTTGTCATTGCGTCCGAGCCTCCCTGATATCTAACAGCGTAAACAGTGCTTTCCGCGCTTGCGGTATCGGTTCTGCTGATCGGTGTCACGGCTGGTACTGGCCTGGTTAACCATACAGCCGGCCGCAAAATATTGCCCATCGTCCTCTCGGCATGCTCTGCATTGTTATCGCGTGTATCGATGTTTTGACGTTGATCGCGGTCACGATCACGGTGTCTACTGCTAATAACGGGTATATTCGACCAGGTATTGGGCGTAGTAATGTCTTGTTGTCTCTCAGCGGCGCTGCCATCGCCGCCATTCCCACCTCCTTTTCGACCTTTGCGATTTCGCGGCCAGGGATGTTGCGACGCATTAACCTCCAAGGTATCATCTCCATCAAATACTTCCCTCCCCAGAATACCATCTTTCTTCTCCTCACGCTCAAGCGCCTCAATGCGCTCAACCCACTCCCAAACTACAACACTTGCTGCCGCCGCGCCAACCCATCGTACATAGTCTCCCCATCCGGTGAACTCGGGTTTCGAAATATCGAGAATGAAGAAAACGACGGGTATGACGATGGCGGTTAGTGACATTATGGCTACCAGGCACATATTCTTCATAAGCGGATGGTAAAAGGCGTATCGCTTCTTCATCAATGCGTAATAAATGACCCAGGCAGCGTACAGCACCCCAAGTGATAGTTGAAATAGATAGCTCAGTGCGGGGATGGGATGCGCAAAGCTTTTCGGCATGGAGCTACCAATACCACTCGGATCAGTGTAGAGAAAGCTGTTGAGGGCGCTGAAGATGACATCGAGAGTAATGAGGGCAAAGGCGGCCCATTTGATGATAATTTTCTCACGTTGACGAGGGAACAATCGAATAAGCGTTTGCGCCTGTGCTAGCCAGAGGAAGGTGTCAGAGATAATGCGAATGGCCCTAAGTTCAACGCTCCCCATGACCAGACTCTGCAATACTTTGGCGTTTTGGACTCCCCATATGTACTGATCCTTGGCAATCTTGAAAGTATCGGCCGTCGCTATAGTGAGGGATATCGCAACAGTCAACGCGGCCACCTTTTGTAGCCACGGTCGTCCACCTATATTCACACCACCCGAAGAGCTATTTGTAAAACCACCACGTCGACCCAGATAAACTACGCCGCTATCAAAGAAGGATCGAGGGGTGACGAAGAGCATGATGACGAGCATGTAAGCCGTGACGGTGGTAGAAGCGAGGGCGTAACAGATTGGAAAGCTCGAAGCGTAGAAGGGGTCCCGGAAGTCCGAGAAATGAGGGCTATCGTCGTCGTCGCCCGAGTCGGAAAGACTAAGGCTCGATTGACCACTGCTAACCGGAGAGCTGACAACGATGGAGACGGTTGGAATGGACGCTGTTGGACATGGCGCTTTAAAAACGGCATCGTTATCGAGTGTTAGTATAGCATCTGGCTTCCCACTCAAAGAAAGAATGCCGTTGGCCGGGAGCATCGTAGTGGTGCATAGTGCCAACGGCGACGTAAACGTCGTGGTGAGGCTATCACTCATTATTGCGGTTATTAAGCTTCCGACCCAGCAGAGTACAGAGAAGTCGGCCGATGAAGGCGACGAGAAGAGAAAGCACCAGACAGTTCTATCGATAATTCGCCATCTGGGGTCGAGCAGCGGCTGGAATTGGCGTCGTCCAGTTTTCCCTCGAGTACAGTTGTCGCGACACCGTCGAGCAAAGATGCTCTAACACGGCGGATGGATGATTCCTTCTCGAGAGAACAAAGCAACGAGACAATCGTGGGGTTGTCGGTGAGAACGTAATGGCGCGCGTTAAGGAGTTCTTCAACGGATTGTGTGGAACGTGTCGAGACGATTTCGCTCGATTGAGGGCGCAGGCCTGGGTGGCGTGGAGAATCGTGGCTGGCGGATGTCAATGTGCCGGAACGGGGTCGATGTGGATGCCAGGAGGAGGTAAGGAGAGACGTGGTGATGCTGGTATGGGAGGGGGTCGTCGCGAGCGGGCGCATATGATGCCAAATTGTTTATTTAGTCCTAAATTTCCCTTTCCGTCCAAATGCGCTGTAGGAGTTTGTTTTTTTTCTGAATGAAAATGGTCGTTTCTTGAATTGAGATGAGAGCTGGATGCTGGGAATGCTGGAGGGCGCTGAGTCTCCTGCTGAATCACACTAGTGGGGCCCCCGAACGGCACCTTCTACAAATTGTTCTAGCCAGCGGTGAGAATGGAGAAATCGCACACTGTGTTAATAGTCAAAAATACACTGTGCACGTTGCGTTTCTGTCTGCCCTTGCGAAAAAGAGATTTCTTACGCGCGATGCGTTGACTATAGATACAATAAAGTGGGTAGTATACGGATGGGATGACTTGTTGGAATCAGGAATCGTATGACGGCAGGTTGCGAGACGAAGAATGAATAATTAGCAGATAATGTAGATAATGTATATATGAAAGCAGTCGGTGCATGTAGTGTGATGTCAAGCATGACTCCTCCTGTCTTGGGGCACATATCCAGCGAGTCACTTCGCATGAACACAGTGTACACAAAAGTCGAGGGTGTCTATATGCAGTAATAATACCGGTATTAAGCATGCCTAGTCATCCTTCCAGTGCGGAGATCGGTTAAACCACCCTTTTAAAAAAAGAATAAGGGAAGATAGCCTTCCACTTTCAGGTCATTGACACTATAACGACCAGGTTCTAGATCACTACCTTAATCTACTCCTACTCAAGCTGATTGTCGCAACATACTTGTATACTGCGTACTGACTCTCCTCATCTGGTCTAGAATCCTCTTTTCAACCACACTCAACTCCCAAAGCCACTATACAACCTCTTTTCTCGTGGGGGCGGCCGCCTCCAGCTTCTCTTGGCAAAGCTTGTTTATCCGGCAACCTGCAGCCTTGGCATTCCCCTGGGCGTGCGCCGCCCGTTGTTGGTTGGCTTCATGACACCAGATCACTTGGGTCAAAACCGCGTGGTTGATCGTCCCCCATCCCAATCTACCCGTCTCGGCAGCGGAAAGGGCAACCGAGACATTGGAAGCATTATATCCGCATTTACATGACGATGAAAGCCGTTAAGCCAGCTCCTGTTTCCGAAATGTACGGAGCAGATGATGACAGACCATACCCGACCTGCTGGTCAACAAGTGCCAAGCCAGTGAGTGAGAGTGGGTGCAGCCCGCTAAAGGACCCTCTATACCAGAGTCCGTCCTCCGCGCACCCGACTTCTCGTGGGATATCTTCTCACACACAACAAACCTCAAAAATACAGCAAAGTGGTATTGGTATCAGTAGGAAAATAATAGTATTACAACGCTTCTCGTTTTCATCAATGAAGAGTCCCTAGCCTCTCTCCCAACGCCATAGTAAAGAAAGAGAGAAAGAAAAAAGTGCTTAATTCTCATGTGCCTCGTTTCACTTTGTGCTCCCCTTTCCCCATCCTCAGAATCCATTTTCACCCTCCCCCCCCCTAGCCCACCGTCCTTGGGCAGTTTTTTGTTTTACCAGCTTTTAAAGACCCCTCCGGTTTCCTAATCTCAACCGATTTTCCATTTATTTATTGTCACATTTTCTTTCTTTTTCTTCCTTTTTTTTATTTTTATTTTTTTAATCTGAATCAGAGTCGTCCTCAGCCCCACGATATCGCATCTCCAATACCCACTTGCCCTCAAACTCGATGCCCCTTCGAAGCTTTGTTCCGGCTTTTCTCCATACTGTGCTTCCAAGTCCTAAGTCGGCAATGAATAACCGCCACTCGTCCTCATGTGCGGTGTTGGAAGACAATGGATCATCATCAGACGGAGGAGTTACCGCCTCGAGTAGGCCCCTCTTCGGTGCTCCAATCGCTACAACGTATCGAGGCTTGACGAACAAGTGCCCGCCGTCAATGATGGCAACCTTGCCCGAAGTGGGATCAATTCCCGAGGGAACATCCACCGCAAGGACAAAGGCTTCATTCCGGTTTGCCCACTCCATCAGCTCATAAACTGATGCTTGGTCGCCTATCCTGAGTTCTTCAAATGACATCGTCAAGCCAAGTAGGGCGTCGATAATGAGAGAAACTGAAAGACCCGATGTAGCCCCAGCGCCTTTTCGCATGTACTCAAAGAAGTCATTCTTGCTCAAAACTTTGCCTCCAAAGTTTCTGTATAGCTGTATTTGGCGTCTTAGATCCTCCAGCAGGTCTCGCTCGCGCTCAATTCCAACCAAGCACACAACAACATCAAAGTTTCGGTTACGGAGATGGCGCCCAGCTGCAAGTGCACGAATGCTCGACTTGTTGTTGCCGGCAAGTATTACAATGGTCGATGAATTCAACGATACATCGCCAGAGGCTCCTGCGACGACCATTTGGAAGCGAACCTTGGTAGCTGGGTCTGACAACGCATTCACGGCCACTTCAGCAATACCTCTTCCTGCGTTCTCCGCCATCAAGCTCTCACTGAACCCAATCTCATTAGCGGCGATATTTTCGACGTTGAGCATTTGAAGGCTAGATATCGTCTCCAAGCGACGCATTGAGGGGTGAAGGTACAGCCCTGGTTGCCGGCGACCTTGCTGCTCATAGTCAGTACTTCGATGACCGACTGTAGGGCTAGATCGCCTCGATGTATGATAACGTACGCTAGAGTTGACCCTACTAAGAGGCTGGCTACCGACAGCAGCACTCGCTTTACGAGACCGAGACCGCCGTGTGCTACCGGCCTTGCTATCGGCTCTCCGTGCGTTAGATTCGCGGCCGCTTAACCTCTCGCTCCCATTCAAATGAACATCCGCTTCACTGTTCCAAAAGTCGGCGTTCGCTGCAGTCGTAGACGAGGGCAAGTCAAGGACATTTTCGGTGTAATGTAGGTTCTTGCCACCCGCTGTCCCCGGCTTAGCCCGACGATTGTGAGATACGAGTCGGCTGGATTCATCAACCTGGTCCTCTTTCCTCATTTGATCAAAGATTGTTCGTTTGTCAAACTTGGCAAGATTATTTTCAAAATCAAAATCACCCATCTCTTCCGTGACGTCTTCTGACGCCCATCCATTATCCATTGAACCCTTGCCCTTCTTGCCCAAACGTTTAAGCGAGTTGAAGGGTTGAAAAGACGCAGTGCTCTGAAGAATTGGTGTCTGTCTCCAGCCCTTGCCATGCCCGCCTTGTTCGCCTTGTCCGCCCTGGGCAGTGTCGAGCGCTTGTCCGTTGGACCCTGCCAAACGACGATCCCGTTGAGATTTCGGATGCCGAGTCCGTGGCTTTTTCTTTTGTGAGTGAGGCTCTTTTACGGCATCGACTCCTCCGCTTTGTTCACCCTGTGCGTCAACATTGAGGCTTTTCAGAGACTCTACCACGGTCTCCTCCTCATCCACCGTTTCAGGCTTTCGGCCCGCATGACCACTATAAACACTTCCAGACCTGGATCCTCTTGCTTCATTTACGACATTGTTTTTATCTGATGCGCTATGATTCCCTGACGATGTTGATTTGGGTCGTTTTCCGAGGCTAAGAATCGCTGGGTCGACAAAGGCCGGCTGCGTTGGAACCTGTGTCTGGGGTGCTGGCGGCTGTGGTTGAATGAAGGTCGGTGCCAGTATGGGCTCCATTGGAGGAGCGGCATAAGTAGTAGGCGGCGGCCCATCATTTGGGATTTCTGAGAGGTCGGCGATGTTGGCGGCATCGATGCGCATCTGAGGTGCCCATTCTTTGGTTGAGGCGATGAAGACTACGGAAAAATTCCAAAGTCAGCAATTGCAATCCCCCATGTTTTTATTTTACTCGTGATGGTAAACGCGAGTTGTAACATACCATTTGTCAGAGTGAGACCAAGACCAGCCTCGACATTTCGAACTGTACCCGTAATCTGGTGTCCCGGCGGCTCCCTAAGAATCACCCGCATGTGGAGCCCTATGAATTGGGCGGCCATGTTGAAATGACTTGTGAAGTATTCGATAAACTCCGATATCTTGGGTCCTCGACTCCTTGCGCGCCTCGGCTGTGGCCTTTCTCACGAAGCACAAGTGGCTCAATCTCCGTTTCCTCCACCCCACACCGTCATCTAGAAAGGGGGTGACTCAGCCGACTGCCAAAACACCTGCGTGCTAAGGCAGCCTGATGACAGGGAGGATGGAGATGGAAGAGATGGAGAATGCTGTGTGAGGTATGCTCTTGCTATCGGCGTCGGGCTAAGAATCGGGGTGGGATATCGTGCTGCTCAAAGGGGGGGCAAAATGGATAGTTGTCTAAGTCGTGAGCCCACTGGCAATCGGCGCTGCATGCGTTTCGAGTAATGGCGGTCGTATATTCCAGGTAGTCGTCGTATGGCTGGTAATCGTACGCGGCCCTATCAGGCAAAACGATCGGAAGAGGGTTTATCTGGCAGGTGGCAGGAGGATATAATTGTCCGTTGCAAGCTTTAAAGAGAGTTTGACTTTGAGTATCCGCGAAAGCACTTTGATGGTGGTGCAAGCTAACCTCAACCGGGTCGCCGACAGGTCTCACCCGCCGTGGCCTGGGGCTACGCTTATCGATAAACCAGGGTAATGGGCCCAAAAATCTGTCAGATGCAAGTCGCGTGTTTCAGCGCCTCCAGATTCCTTCAATGCAAAATCTGGCCGTGTAACAAAAAAAAAATGGTCCCTGAACAAAAACAGGGCTGCAGCAAGGCTCTGCAACTCGTGCCCAGATAGGAAATCCCCCCTTAACAAAAGGATTTGACGGGGGACGAATGCATGCTCAGCATTGAACTATGTATTCCTCTTAGATCTTACCCTGAGTCAAGTCATATTCAATTACCCATCATTGCATTTTTGAAAGCATCATGTCCGACATTACTGCATCACTACCCGCATCGGTCAGTCGTACTAATAATTACAATCAAATCAACGATAATGCCAATGAGTCGCATTCCCGCTACTTCAGTCATCCTGGACGGTAACAAAAGATCCCTACATTGGTCGAATCCGCTGAATGCACCAGGCACATACATATACCATCCTTGGCAGATCTAAAGTTGAAATTGTTCCAACTGCCTAAGCCATGGCCATCTTTCATTGACCTTGTACCAAAGACTGCTCCTTTATACTAAAAATACATGGAGTGAAGGAGTTTGGATGTGTGATTGTATAAGAATAATGCCCAAGCGTCTCATGAGAGATACATGTCCCCATCTGCCCAACACCTCAGTGCCTCCCAAAACCGGTAACCATACAGTATTGTTGTACATATTCTCTCATACATGGCAGAGGATGCGCTCATATTCAGTACCCGAAGGACGCCATGGCTGCCTCATCATCATCCAGGTCAATAACCTGGGCAGGCTTCTTGGCTGCTGCAATTCCTTTCCTGTTCGATACAAAATCAGAGACTGCATTTGGTTTCCTACCCAGTGCCTCCTCTGCACTGTAAAGTTGCCTGTAGAACGTGATCACTCTTGGATGAGCCATAACTTTTGTTTTATCGAATCCCAAAACTCGCAAACCCTGTTGACTTGTGGCTCGACTCAGAGCGACGTACGCCTGTCCCTTCTCAAATACTCTTCCCAAGTTAACTGTAACTCTTTCCAGAGTTTGACCTTGCGCCTTGTGTATAGATAATGCCCATGCTAAAATCAGAGGAAGCTGTGTTCGTTTTGCCTGCACTTCTCCGTTGGGAAGCTCCACCTTCCATTCTTCAGGCTGGCATAGAATTACGCGTGATACTCCATCTGTCGCGATGAACTGCACGACAGGGAACTTCTGAACGCTGGAATTACTGTCCTCGTTATGGTTGTAGGCGCTTAGCTTCTTCCGTGCCTTAGCCATTGCATCCATCTCAGAATCGAATGAATCGGCACTCTGCATATCGAAGGATTTCTCATCAGAGAAGGCGACAACCTTGCCAAGTGTTCCATTGACTAGTGATTCATCCAGGTTCTTGATCAACATGACTTGAGAGTTTACTTTCAATTCCAGGCTCTTGGGGGCCATCATGTTCGACAATAACTTGTCTCGGATAGCCTGATCTCCTGTGTCAAGCGAATCAAATCGATATGCTTTCCCCGGCAACTCTTTCAACTTTCGCTCGTTGGATCCATCGACCTGTGCTCGGGTAGGGAATAATTCAGCCGATTCAACTCCGTCATCAAATTGTAAAGGTCTTGCGAGAGCCTTGAATGCCTCGACCGTGGCCTGGCTGATTTGCCCCAAGCGCATCTCGTTGAGCATTCTGGCAAACTCGGGATCGCGCTGACGGAACACTTGTGTGAGTCCTATAGTGTGATCTATTGATGTACCCCAAGTTGCAGCCTCAAAAGCAAACTTGACATCTCGTTTTTGAGCACCATCTGGGACTGGTGGGAGCTGGAAGAAATCTCCTGTAAGAATCAGTTGTATCCCACCCCAAGGGCGGCCATTGTTTCGAATGGTTCGCCCAATCTGTGATAACTTATCAAAGAGATCTCCGTCAACCATGGAAATCTCATCAATAATAAGACATTTGGTGCGGAGCCAGCGGTTCTTGGCTTTTTGGTTTCGCCTAATTTTCTTTACTAACGCAGCGGCATCCTCTTTTCCAAGACCAATACCTATTCGAATGTTAGCGCTGCATGTACAAATGATAGAGGCAATCTTTCGTTTAAACATACCAGAGAAACTGTGCAACGTAATACCACCAATGTTACACGCAGCAAGACCGGTGGAGGCCGTTACAGCTATCCGATCAGGCTCTCTAGAGTACTTTGACCGGAGCTTGTTGATAATGGCCCTCATCAAAACAGACTTTCCTGTACCAGCCGGGCCTGTGAAGAAGACACTCTTACTCTGGTTTACCACCAAGTCGAGGACATGTTCCTGCTCACTACTCAGGCTGATTGCATCGTTCTTGCTGGTGTCGCGGGACTTCCCAAACTCCATCGCTACCTCATCCTCTGACGGGTCGGTTTGAGCCTGGCGCTGACTCTTCAGCTGCTTCTTTTGTTCTTTGATTGCACTGGCACTGGCATCCCAAATATTCTTAGCCTTGGGTGGCGGGGTGCTTGTAAGATCAACTGTGCTTTTCTCCTCCCTCGCGGATTCCTCAGATCGAAAACTTGCTGGAAGCACTCGCTTCTTAATCTTCTTCTGAGCAGGGGCGTCTAACAAATCATTCTCGTCAGGCGATTCACGTTTCAGAGAAGAGTTGGAGGTCACAGTTAGAGGCTGAGACTTGGAAGGGAAGTAGTGAGATGCGGGTGATGAGGACCAGGGAATTTGTGTTTCGGACTGTGAGGTGGAGGGGTGTGGCGGGATGTTCTCTTTGGATGCAGGCTTAGGTGGGGGCAGTGGGAATGCGGCTGGTGCTTCGTAGTCGAGATCAAGGTCATCATCATCGCTGAAGTCGTCCTCGGCAAAATACACTGCCTCCTTAATCTTGGCTTGAGCATCCGACGAAGTCAGGTCAATCACACCTGTCTCATGACTAAAGGAGTCCTGTTTGGTGTACAATGATGCGAGAGATCCTTTGGCTGCATTGCTGGTGTTGTTGTTTGTAGAAGATGTGGAATTCGTTGACCGGCCGTTTAGAGGATTTGAGAAGGTTGACGATGCTGCCTTGACCATTGATGTGACAGCACCATGATTCGTCGAACCAGGCTTCTTGAACTGGTCTCGAATGTCGCCAACTGGAGCACCGGTGCTACTTGATGGAAGGAGTTGCTTGGCTAGAGTATTCCGCGCAGGCGGGGGGTTGGCCTCGTAGGCCTTGTTGGCCTTTGCGAACATGGGGTCGATCGCTTCAGGCGATGGTGCTTGACTGAGTGTGTGAACATGGGCTACTTGAGCTGCTCTTCGAAGTAAGCACCTCGAGGTTGGTGTGGATCGGACAGCAAGATTAGCAAAGCCAGTTGTCATAAACAAACGATCCAAATAGAGACGGCACAAATAAAAGGGTCAAAATTTCAATATGCCGTGGCACGCACAGCCCGCATTTGGTTCGTGGGATCTGTAGCTACAGCCGTTCAAGATAAATAGAGTCGCGTTAATGTGAAGGTGGGACGTGCATCAATTTAGATTTGCCGCAGTGAACGCGAAAGTGGCGGCCGATAAGGATCTCGCGTCCCACCACCACATCTTATCGGTGCTTAGTCACAACCCTTGGCTGGGTCAAACTAGACACGCTGGGGTTGTTTAATTAAACTCGACTGTAGGGTGGCTGGATGCGAGTCCCAGTTTCAGAGCCTCCATCTGCTGCCACTCAGAAAGTTGAATATTGGAAACAGATTTGTCAATTTTGCCTACCATAATAACATGACATTCTTAAGCTCTTTCATCATCATCATCATCATCCCACCATCATTTCCATGTAAACTCCACCCAAGAAAAGGCACCATGCCAGCCCAGCCCACAAACGACGATTGCAAACAAACTGCAAATCATCCAGATCTCTAGTATCGCCCATAGTAGTCTGAGCCTCGTTGCCTCTCAATAGGGCGGAAAGGGTTATCAGTATCAAGCTCCCGTTCAGTTCTCATGCGGCGTGTATGTTCCCTATCATCATGTTGCTTCCATGTACGGCGACCTGATTCGTGTTCCCAGTCTTGATCCTCTAAATATCCACGAAAAAGCCATGAGGGTCTTCCATATCCATATTGCACAGTGTGGCCGCGACTTAATCCGGGAGAGCGATAAACTCCACCCTCCATGTGTGAGCGATGGTTTTCACCCTCAAATTGACCGTAATCACCGGTAAAGTGTCTATCGTTTTGAGAGCGGATAGGTTGTTCATTGGGAGGACGTTGGATGGCTCGAAGAGATGGAGAAAAAGCTGTCTGTCTACTTTGCTGCCTTCTCGTGTCTTCAACTCGAATAACATCCGCAAGGGCATGCAATACCTCATGGGCATCAAAAGCGGAGGTGGTTGGCGAGGAGGTTGGTGGAGTTCGTGGGTTCTGGCGCGACGGGCCTGATCCATCTCCATCCCCTTGATTGCGTTTGCCGGGAGACTGAACTGCCTCGGCACCGGAAGTTTCAGTCACATCCCGGTTCTTCCGGTATGTTTTTGCACCGCTTAGTCTTACATTGCTATAGTAGCGAGGATCTGAATCCTCAGATGACTCTGATGTTGCAATGTCGGTCGTATCATCCGAGGACGAGGAGTTGTCTGATGTTGTTGTTGAGAGAAAAGAGTTTCGACGAGGTTTAGCAATGTTCATACTGTTGATTTCCGCGAGGTTCTTTGTACCTGTAATCCCCGGCGCCGTATGAATGGTTTGAGTGTGTATAGGAGTAGACATAACTGGCTGTGAGCTGTTAAGAGGGGGGTAACTTGGATATTGTGATACAAGATGAGGCGGAGGCTCCGGTGAAGAATGAGACGAAGGTTGAAAAGCAGGTTGGAAACGGTGCTGGGGATATTGTTGAGTGGGCGACTGTGTCAGGGGATAAGAGGGAGTGTTTATATTCAGAGTCCCTACCTGCCAGCTCCAGCGCTGTTGGCTTACGTACGACTGTTCTTCCAACATCCGCATAGAGCTTTCCTCCACCTTAGGCGCTCTCTTGAAGTAGAGAGTAATAGAGGAATAGTCATGCGGTTTCTGGGATTTTGACTTTGACCCCCCCTTGGGCCTCCTGTCCCCGCTACTTCTTTTGCCGCTTGCGTGATGATTCGATGAAGTTCCAGTCCTCTTACTCGCCAACTCCAGTTGGTAAAGCGTGTACTCATATCGGCTGTCTGGCTCTCTCTGTTGAAGGATTTCTCGGGTCCTATCAACCTGTTTCCGGATGGGCGAATGAAGCCCACTCTTTTTATCCGCAACAGAATCGTCTGAATCTCCTTTCAACTGGCGCAGCTTGCGCTTGATCTCCTGTTGACTCATGCCTGTGATGGCCATGCGTTCAGCGCGTTCCCATGTCGGTTTTTCCAAATTCCCCTGATCATCAAAATGATTTTGCTGGGACTTTGCCAAGCGAACGGCAATGTAGGTCGACAGTTTCTTGCGAGCATCTGCTTCAGTAAGGCATTCGTTGCGGATATCGCTGATTTCAACAGTTGGTAGTAGCTGAGGTATTGTTTGTTGCATCAATGGCGGGCTGAACTCTGACAGGGGCCTGTTTGGATGAGGCACATATGTCTGCGACACACTTGGCTGACTCAATGAAACCATGCCAAGAACGCTACCGCTACTGCTGCGACTCAGTGGTAGAGCGGATGCTTGTTGAAAAAAGGGTTGATTCAGTGTGGACAAGTGAGCTTGTCCCATACTGGGAGCATTCATACCAGTAGGTCCAAATTGTAAGTATTGTGACATAATGATGGAGCTTCCTTGCTGAGAGAAGGGAATGGTAATGGATTGGAAAAGGGGATATGGTGGCCCCCGTGGGTTATTTATCTCTAAGCGACTTGTTTGTCCCATGGTAACGGCCCCCCTAGCGGATGAAGAGTGGCGCAAGGTGTACCTTTGCAAAACAAAGTCAGGGGGCATATTGGTGTGTGGTATGCATCATATCTGGCAAGGTGAATGGGAAAATTGATGGCTCGATCAGGTTCCGTGCATCCAATCCTCTGACAACACACATACAACCAACAAAGGCAAGTTGTGAATGTGTAGCCTAGGCAGTTGATATTGAAGTCGTTCAAGTTAGGCAGCGGCATGGGCATCCCCTATGCAAGGCATAGCATGTCGCTTGTACATATTTGGCATCCTGGTAGGTTTCTTTCGGGGTACAATTCCAACGCGGAAGGGAAATATCTTGTTGGTTGCTGTGGCGTCTCCCGTATATCCATTCACTCGGACAAGTGATATGTGACCGGCCTTGCGTTGAGCAAACAAATTTGAGCAAGGGACAGAGAGTTCAGATCGAAGAACTTGATGTACTGGGTTAGCCCACTTCATGTTGTAGAAAAAGGGCCGAGCCAATCTTTTTGTCCACGTATTTCTTAGAGTCGCACATTCTGGATCGTGTGATCGTCAACCAGCAACTCTCAGGTGAAGAAGAAGAAGAAGAAGAAGAAGAAGAAGAAGAAGAAGAATCATGCTTCACAGTAGCTATTCTAATGGCTCCGATAATAGGACTTCCTTTTGGGCGGGTATCCGCATATCAACGCCATCCAACTCGCTGCTCACAAAGGCATGCGAATACACAAAGCGCGTCCTGTGTAGGAGAGTAAAGGTTATTGCACCACACAAAGCTTGTGCAGTTCCCCCAGCAATATTTCCTACAAGTACTTCGTCTAGTCAAAAGGCATACTATCGCAGGGTGGCCAAGGAGTCACATCAGGTGAGGCTGGCCAGCATAGTATTTCCCAATGCAAATAGACAGTCGCATGATAAAGACTCAGGTTCGCGCATTAGATAGCATGGTTAATATATATCAGCCACTAACTTCAATAGATTAAATCGATCGCGATCATCGGAGAGTCAGGGGTTGGGTGGATTAAAAACTTGTCAGGTGAATGACCTCGGTTATAAGCTTAAGCTCAGAGGCAACTGGCGGAACACGACTCCACAACGACGCTGTGTAATTTTGTCTGCCTGCCAATTTGTATCAGAGGAGAAAAGAGGGGTTTGGGAAAACTGGATTTTGAGTCGACTGGTGGTTCAGGATGGAGGCATCTGATGGGATTGAGTGACGTGGCAGGCGTCGTGTATCGTAAACTGACATCATACCGCCTCTCTAACTTCTTTAACGTTCGAAAACCTTCTTTATAGATATGTAGTACTCTTTGAGATACTGGATTCCCTTTAGATCCTCGCAGGAGAAGAAGCTCCTGTGTCTGGCTGATGTGTTGGTTGCCTGGGCGAATTTCGCTGTGTAAGCTGACTCCCCATTTGACAATCGGGAAACGGCAGAAGACATATTACATGCAGCCAGGCTACGCAGAATGCCTTCCGTACGACCTGTATCTTGTGGGAAACCCGTAGCTTGCTGTGAAGAGAGGAACCTCTTTACAAGTCCGTTTTCCTCAAATATTTTCCTGCTTTACTTAGAGTGTTACCCACATGCCTCCTCACATTGACACCGCCGTCCAGTCGAGAAAGTTCGGTAAAGAAGACGCATATGACGAATCAAACGCACAGCGACATCCCAAGTTCGCCATTCATTCAAAGTTAAAAAAGCAATTGACCATGCCCGGTTGTTGTCCCTATAATTTCAAATCGCACTGCTGCAGTCTACAATACGGAAGCTGGTATAGTAATGACCAGAAAATATATACCCAGGTCATGCCGAAATGACCACATCGACCCTGAATCGCAAACGCCCTACCTGGATCATAAAACATCTTTTCCGTCCCTGCCCTTATGCTAAATACGTATAGGAATTCTCTTCTCTCTCCAGGTAATCCTTTTCTATCAGACTGCAAAAATTGTTAGTGGCTTGAGGTTCTTAAGCCACCTGGGTGCTTTCGGACTTACCTCTCAATCTCCTTCTTGATCGCCGCGGGCTCAACGCTGCCCCTCTTCTTAGTGAGACTGATGACTTCGGCAACCAACTCAGCGTGTCCCATGGTCTTGCGACTCTTCATAATCCTAACAATAGCTGCCTGTGTCTCAAACCGCCTGTCTTGGGCAACCCTCTCGTTTGTAGCCTTATTCTCTTCCTTCGTCTCCTTGAGCTGAATCTGATTGATCTTGACGCGATACTTAGGGTCTGTGAAAGTTTTATTGAATGAAAAGGTGTCAGTCGGTTTTACATCACGTCCCTTCGGGTGTTTTGACAACACACGCGCCTTGCCACAAGCAAGCGATTGCAGAGTCCGGTCGAGATCGCCACTCTGAAGACCGGTAGCGGAGGATATCTGTTCATACGCCAAAAACCCATCGCCCGGAACATCGTTGAAGAGTAGAAGCACGGCCGCTTGAAACGCAGATACAAGAAGCTCCTTGACTCCCTTAGAGAAGGTCGCCTTGACAGCGCAGTGTGCCAGCGAGTGCTTCCAAGTCAGTATTCGTCCAGTGTGCTTGTTCTTATAGTGCCTGTCAAAGCGCTCGATCTGTGTGGCCACCTCATCGGGCAGATTCAGCCGGACATCAGGATAGGTCGGCCATGCAGCTGCGGACAAGATCATGACCTGAAGATCAACGCCACCCTTGCGTTCAGAGTTACCCTCACACCACTGTCTGTAAGCTTCCATCTCATCTTTGGCAAGCTCTTGGTCTTTGAACATTTGCTCCAGATTGTGTGTGAAATTTGAGCCACATTCACCTCTCAGTTTGGTCAGCATATTCCTCTCGGCATCCTGGCTTGCACTTCGGCCCATCAGAAGACGGCGTGCAAGGTCTTTCTTATAAAAGGCCTCGAAAGTGTCTTTGCCTTCAATGAACCTAAAGAGTTCAAGCGCTTGATCGAGTTGTCTGTCCAGTTCTGCATCTTCATCGGCAGTACTTGCTTGGCCGGCCTTTTCAGCCACAGCCCGATCCTTGGCGTCCGACAAGAGTTCTTTGGGGAGTGCCTTGATGCCGCCTCGTAGCAGCATATCAATATACTTTGCGGTCATCTCACCAATCTTCGATGTTCCTGTATCCCAGCAGGCGGCAATTTGTCGGTCGTTCATAAACTTGCCGAACGAATCCCGCATGCCCCATAAGAAATCTTCGTCTTTGTCAAAGGCGTCACGGATCATCAAATCTAGCGCTCGACGCAAGTCTAGAAGGCGAAGCACCATCTCTTCGCCCCGTTCTTTATCCGATACGATGGAGGCTCCCGTCTTTTTAATGTAGTCACTCCACGGCGCTTTCAGTTTCTTCTGAATACCCGACAGTCGAAGGAGATCATACAAGCCCTTCATGGATTTGACATCCTTATCAGTAAGAAGGTTTGATAGACTATCTCCATGAAGAAGCTTATCCGAGTAGTTATCGATCAGAATAGAATGGGCCGAGTCCATTAGTTGCCTCTCGGTTGTACTGTCAAGGTTGTATACCATGCAGCGATGGTCTTCGCGCTGTAATAGTTTTTCACATGTCACGATATAGTCCTTCAGGTTCAAAGAACTGCATGTCTCCCCAAATTCCTTGAAATAGGATTCTGACTGTCGTAAAAATATCGGCTCGAACTGCTTCACGTATACTCCCAGCACATAGAGCATCATGAGAGATCCCTTGAGTAATTCCGAGTCCATTCGATCATCTCCTCTACGGTCGAAATCGATTAACTCGCATATCCCAGAAATGCTTGTGCTTCCCATCGAGGTGCCAGAATCGGGTGTTGGTGATGGAAAGGCCATGCGACAAAAGCGTGTAATGGCCATGTCATTGATAGAGGATTGCGCCTTCAAAAGCAAATAGGTACGGTCGAGATAGCTGAATGTCGAACGGATGAGGATCTGAAGCTAAGTCAGCAAAAGAGAACATGATGCCGGATATGGCCTGATTGTCCGTACTGTCTGGGCGTTCCACGTCTTCCATTCCGCGAGAACCTTTCTCAATACCTCAAGACTCGAGCCATTGCCGACACTTTGTATCCTAGGCGAAACTACTAACCGCAGGTGCTTGTCGACTCTATCCTTTAGCATTCGAGATACCTTATCCGCATTTCCATTCCGGCATACATCCTCCACGCCACGATAAAGTCTCTCCAACGGCACGGCGGGTGTGGTATTGTTGAAGATTGCGTCCAGCGCCTCTTCCAGCTCCTTCTCTGTGCGAGAATAATACTCTTGAATCCTCGCATCGTGGTGAACCGGGCTTCGGAGATTCTTAATAATCAGCTTTCTGGCACCTGTATGTGGTTGGAAAGCTGATTGCGGCCTCGATAAATTGGTGGATTCAGGGAGCTTGCCCCTCGCCTTGGCGCTAGCCATAGTAGCGCTGTCCGAAAACCTGGGTCGTTTTGAAGCTGTCGGCGATGATGATGATGATGAGGAGACGCGAGGGCGACGGCGAGAGGGGGAGGCTGGATCGACTGTCGCTGATTGCATGGAACGACGAGGTGCCGCACCACTTTTGGTACAAGCTGTTACGCGAGTCTCGACTTGATGCGCTGTGATACCGAGTGAAAAGATGCAGTGTCACAAAAAACCGAGATACGCCGGCGCAAAATGCTTTCAAAGTCAATCTGTACAGCTGAAAAGACGTAAATTGAAGGAAAAAGTAAAACGGTAGAGCGGGACTGGCTTGTTCGGATTTAACAATCGTTACGGCATCTCATGACGGTTGCAAGGAGGAGGTTCGGAACCTGAGACCCCTGCGATAAGATAACGGCTGGCCTGGGGAAGCTTCATTTACGCTACAACACGCCAAGGCGCTAGACGCGTCTAGGGGGGTTCTTCAACGACTTCGTACTCCATCTACAAGTACAAGTAATATTACTCCGTGCTCCCTCCGTATTACAGTATCAACGACATCCATTATTGCCTACCCTAATGGCATGCTTCCAAACCACTAGGCTTCATGATACAACCTGCCAATATGGCTCTTAACTCTTTCTTATACAACGGACACTGATACAAGTGATTTATTATACAAAAAATGAAAAGGGAAAAATAAAGAATCTATCATCCGGCCCCCCCACATGCACAAAACTATGCATACGCAGCCCATCCTATTGCCAAGTTAGTATTTCATTTGTGACTGTAACATGAAACAACAGCGATAATCAAATCGGACTTACCAGAATATAATACAGCAAGATTTCGCTCATCAGTTGCCTGATTAATAAGATCGTTCACTGTAGCTGTCACACTGAGTGCCTTGGAAAGTTTCTTCCTCACAACCTCCAACGCACGATCACCCTCAGAAGGCTCATTGCCTCCAAGCTTCTTGCCCTTCTTTGCCTCTGCGTCGGCTTGATCTGTGTCATCGACAGCCCCGTCGTCATCTTGTCTGGCCTTCTGAAGTTTAGCCAACCGAACAGGCGAAACAGTCCAACTGTACAACGGATCGTAACGCAACACATCCAAGATAGTCATGATGGAGTACTGCTCTTCACGCAAGGCATCGAGCGTGAATTCACAGCAGCGACGGAAAACACCCTCAGTCTTGGTAATCCCCATACCATCAACAATATCTCTTGTAAGACGGAAAGGCACCAACTCCGGCACTGGAAGGATACGCCCCGCCTCAAAAGCAATACCGAGATCGATATGGACTGCCTCACCAGTCTTTGTGTCGAGAAGAATGTTGTGACCATGTCGGTCTCCAACACCTAGCACATGCCCAAGCATAGATATGGCTGCCGTGCTCCTTGTATATGCCAGACGTTTCGCGAACCACTCATCAGGGTCTACGAAATACTCCATGAAGAAGTATCTCATCACCGGTTGAAACTTTTCCGTGACTTTGCGATACGTGCTTATGCGCTGTTCTACTGACTTATTCTGAACGCCGAATATTTCCTTTCGACACTGTGAGCCCTTGAGATCGCGAGGGTGATATCTCTCATGTGCAGGCATGAGGAATTCGTGCAGCGGAATCGTATCACGGACAAACTCGATCAATCCAGAGGAGGCAGTGAGTGGCAATACTTTGTATGTCCTGATTCCCAGATTTCGCTGCTTCGTGGCGCGGTGAAGCTTCAACAAGGAAGAGACGGCGGAAAAGACCTGTTCCATGATAGCGTCCTGACGTAGATCATCTTGACCGCCCTTGACCAGTTGTTTGTATTTTCCTCCATCTGTCCCCACGGCGGTAATGATCTTGGGCGCACTAACTCCTGAAGCAATAGTCATAGTGGACTCGAGTCTTGTAATTATTGGAACGTCTGAGTAGTCTTTGGTAGGGTTAACTTCGATGTGCATCGTAGGTGGTGGTATTCGGTATTTGGCTAGGTAGTTCATCAAGTTCGTTGCCGCGCTGGAGTCCTTGAGCATGATCTTGGCGCCTGACTTGTATTTGGCGTTTTTATCCAGAGCTAGCCCATGGTAGTATTTGCTGGTTTTGTCAATTGCAAGCCAGATAGCGGCAACCGACTCTGTCGTGGCAAGTTTCTGGGCGACCTTTTCCGTTGCCCTCACACGTAGAACCGCTATCTCATCCTTCTGCTGCGCTCTTGCTTTAGTACCAGACCAAATCTGGTACATGCCATGGTAAGGATGGTCCACACAAATGTTGTAAACAAGTTCCATGAGTAGTTTCTGGAAAGGGGTATCTTGATTCTGGAGCCGTGATGTGAGTTGGCTCATCAGATTGGCAAATTTGTAAGTTGGAACTCTGGACAAATGACGCCCAACAGCCTTGTTGGTGTTCTCCTCATCCGAACGCTCAAGCCATAATGCAGTAAATCGCAAGGCGTCATTGTTGTGTTCATCCGAAGATGCAAGAGACAGCAGATAGTTTTCGAGACTGAGACGTACAAATTCGCTCCTTGTCTGCTCAACACGGCGCAGTTCTTGTTCGTCGAGGTCAAGCCATTGCTTCTCTTTGGCAAGTACATGTGCGTATCTTGTTTTGAGCTGCGAATCTCTTGTGGATGAGATAAGTGACTTAAGTTCCGCAACTTCATCACTCTTGCCTTTTCTTAGATTTTGCAGTCGCTCAAGATCTTCTAGTCCGTCGGGATCCTGAAGCTGTTCATCGCAGAACTTTGCAAATTGGTGGAACACTAGGCCGGCCTCTTTCCCTCCTACATCACCTCTCAATTCCTTCAGAGCTGGCTCCAAGTACTTCTTCTGAATATCTCGAGGTTTTTCAAGCCGCGCAACTGATATTTTATGGCCAATTTTTGAGAGAAGGTCAGACCGGCTGATAGGTATGGCCTGCTTCTTAAGTGAGACATCTCTATCGATTCCTTGGAGCATTCGAATGGATGAACCCATCTCTCCATGGTCCCAGAGTGAACTCGCGACCTCGATTTTAATAGCTGCATCAACGTGGATCCCTAAATCCTCGCACGGTTTAATTAGATCAGCCAAAGCCGTCGAGACGCTTAATGACTCCTGTGTCGCCTGGTGGTAACGGTAAATACCAGATGCCAATAGCATCGACCTGACTTCCATTTGCCTTAAGCTCGATACAGGCAGATTTGCGTTGCCGAACAATGTAGGGTGTTGGCTGAGCATGCTCATTGTCGTGCCACGACAAGACAGAATTTGACTGACATCGTCGTACCTAAGAACTGTTAGCTAAACTTTTGAAAGTGAATTTATATATACTTACATGCCGCTTCTCATCCACTGGCTGCGTCCTTCAAACTGGCGCATGATGATGTCTTGCTCTGCTGAATCTGCGACGTTAAGGAGCTCATCAAGTTCACTTAGAGCAGCCAGTGCCCCCAGTCCCGATCTTAATGTAGTAGCGTTGTGACCGTGTCCAACCAAACTCTGCATTGTTCTAGAGAAGCCTTCATAAATGGTGGCCCGAATGACCGTTAAGCTCGTGGCTTGATGCATGGTCTGATAGGCTTTATATGTTACTACCGCGTGATGGTCGCTTGCCACAGGTGCAGGCAGATTCCAAATCTCAAGTTTCCTAGCGGTGCGAAAGGTATTGTCCAATGATGACTGAGTAGATCCAAGGTTTTGTTGAGTTTGTAATAAGGAATGAGATAATCCAGTAAGACCGAGGGTGCTAAGGGCCTTTACTAAAGCCTGGCCGTCTGCCTCCGAAGCAGTCTGTCTCAAGCGAATATGGCTATCATATTGTGCTCCTCGGAAAGCTAGACTTTTCGTTCCATCTTGCTCATATTCAAGCCGGGCTAATACGCTAGAAAGACTGGCTTCTTCTGGGAGGCCGTAGTAGGCGTCAGGGTCATCAAGGTTCTCGAAAATCGTCAACAGTGTCTCATTGATATTGGCTTCTTTTACTGTAGATGACCGCCGGGATGACCGTGTGTTTTCTGAGGATACTAACTCGGCAAAAAGGAGAGCAGTCTTATGCATGCCGCATCTCGAGGCTGAGGATGCTGCCAAGGTGTAGTCAATATCCAGCCAATTCAGTCGATCCGCTATAGACGATTCGTTCGGATATTCTTGTGTACGTAGATAAAGGATGACATTGATGAGTAATTTGATGTTCTCTTTCGCAGACGGTTCTGTTGATGAAAGCCACTGTTTCATCGCTGCAGAAAAGGCGTGTCGCTTGACGGTCCGTTGTTGCTCTAAGTGGAAATAGAGTACCAGATGAATGACAAAAGGGAGGGCTTTTTCAGCAAACCCGTCGACTCTAGTCAATACTGGTGATAGTACAGAAAGAAGTATAGAGTCTGGCACTGACCGTGCAAGGGAAGCACTCAGATTTGGCAACCAGTTTTGTGATGATATATCATCTTTCCACTGAAATTGTCCGCTTTCAGACGTGGCATCGACTACAGCCTCGGACGGTGGAGAACGATACGATCCCCACTGAGAGGTGAGGAAAAGCGACTCGGTGAGGCTTCTTTGACATGCCGTAACGAGTGGTCCGTCTTCTTCCATAACTGCCCGCGATACGGCTGTTCTCAATGTAGCTTCAGCAAGACCGGCGGTGACAGAGTTTGGATCCGTGGTCAGATTTTGAAGTAGACAGAGTAATCCCATTTCTGAGCCGTGAGGCCCGGGTGCTATCTTTTCATATTGTGCAAGTTTTGATTCTTGAAGGATTCCTTCGGGAATGTTGCCAGAAGCTAAGAATGAACGACCCACAACACGTCCAGCCCAAGCCAGATAATTGTCGCTCAAATTTTGTGCCTCGCAGCTCTTCCATACGGCCGAAGCTTGTGAGATGGCCTCCCTGTCGTTTTCAACGACATCGTTTGTGATATGTGTCGGTATGGTAAAGTCACCACAAAGTAGGCCGAGTGCGAGTTGTCGAGACGACTCATTCAGAAGCTGGTTATCTGCTGCTCCATCTTCGAGTATATCCAGGAGAAGCTTGCTCTCAAAAGTGCTTTTTTCTGCATTTCCAGAAGATCGTATATGAGCTCCTGCTTGAGTGATGGATTTGAATGAAGTACTTTGTAATTCGCTTTCAAACTGAGGAGATGTGTAATCTGCCAAGTATTGACTGAACCATTCATGGAATATCTGTGCCTTGCTCATGGTAGCCTTGAATTGGCTCTCTTGAGTCGTACTAGATTGACTTGATTCGAGAAACACCCTCAGTGAAGCCAAGGTGGATAATGCATAGCCAGCCACAAAGGATGGTGTTTGATTCAGGTATGCCTTTCCACTGTCAAGAAGGTATTGAGTGATACCCAAAGCATCGTCAGCGCATTCCGAATCCACAATGAAACTTCGGATAGAGTTCAGCAGCATCTCAATGCAGTAAGATTCTAGAGCTACGGGGCCCGCCAGACATATGAGAATCCTCACCTTCCGCAGAACGGAGCATGCATGGAGAGAGCCAAGAGCCGGATGCACAGTGCTAAGAAGTTTTCTAGCAACTGAGACCACTAAAGCTGGTGTCCAAAGCTCATGAAACTGATATTCGGTCCCTTGACACAACCTGAAAAGTTCGTGGAAGATGAATTTGGCCCTGAACATGGGTTGCTGGTTTGGTGGGAGTTTTGCAGGCGAGTGTGCAATCTTTTTCATTGCTTCCAAATTGTCACCGGCGTACCTGAGATAAGGTTGCTTCGAGAATACCCTTTCCATAGAGTCCTCTTGGTCAATCAGATCGAAAAAGAGAGCCAAGATATCAACAAAGTTGATGTATATAGACTCTATGAATGTCTTCGAGCCCAGTTTCTTTTTGATAGGATCCTCCCCCTTTGATTTGTCAGGACTGGGAAAGGTAGCCATGTAGACCATGCTGTAGGCCAGCGTAGTTGTGAAGTTCTGCTTTATCAGTTCCGTTTCGGCGACTCCAACAAGCCGGGCTATGTCCGCGCTTGTGTCATCTTGCCCCCGCATCATGGCTAAACCGATTGCTTCAGCTTGGGCTGAGGAAAGCAACTCCCTGAGGCTGCCATATCCAAAAATGGAGAAGGGTATGTCTTCTACCGAGTCGTTTTCAAGCCAAGTGTAGAGAAGCTGGCGTGAGAACAGCTGGAATAATGCTTTTGGAGACTCCAGCTTCAATGTACTCGATATGTCGGCTAAACAGCGAGTTGCATAATCTGTTGAATGCACAATTTTCCCAGGGGTCTCAAATATGTGATAGGTGCATCTCCTCAGCAAAGTAGGCCAGCGGCATGCCATTTTGGAGAGAACGAGGAGGCGAAATGCAATACCGGCCGTGTTTTCGGGGTCGGTTGGCAGACTGTCAAGGACATCAACGAATACCTCATCATGCAACATCAGAATATACAGCTCGAATATATCTGCAACCCTGTCCGCGATGAAGCATTTGAGTTTCATTGACCCCTTGCTAAGGATGGACAACAAGGAGGTTCGACACGAATCAAGTCCTAGGCTGGTACCATAGCTAGGATTAAGCTTTAACAGAGTGAATAGCAGCTGGCTTAATGACATCTGAGTTCTTGGTGACAGAATGTTTGAAGGAAGGCAGGTTTTAATAAAATAATCGTATAAATCGCCAACCCTCTCTGCCAAGACGTGATTGTCATGCAACCAGATATTGCTTAGGCCGTCAATTACCTCGATACAGGTGGTTTGAGCAGCTTCGCAGGATTGATATTCTGAGTTGCTGACTATATCTCCAAGTCTTTCGATGATATTCAGGGCATCTTCGCCGTTTACCACGAGGTCAGACCTAAATACGTCCATTAAGAGAAGTTGACAAGACAAGAGGTCATCGTCTGAGAGGGCCAGGAGATCGTCGATGAAAGCATGAGGAACTAAGCCCAACTGGCTACCATCGTGGTGAAGAATCCTCAAAAAACTCAGACGTAGCTTGGTATCTGTATAAAATGCCCTGGGACTCAGTTGCAATTGTATATTTTGCCTCGGCAACGGGGACAAAGCAGATGTAGTTGTAGTTTTGCTGCTTTGTGAGTCAAATTCATCATCAAGATCCATTAGGTCAGATTGGTCCCATGAGCTTTGGCTGGGATGCCGTTGCTCTATAGTTTCTAAAATCCTGGCAAGGAGACGATGTAAGCCTTGGTTTTCTCCATGTAATTGAGTGAGATCTGAGGTGTTGATGTTGGGAATACATGGTCGCACTTCGCGTAGAACCAGATTGACGAACGTTGTAGGTTCCACGGAGCTAAGTGCTGCAGCCACTCCTCCTTCCACTATTTCCAAAAGAATTGCTTCCACAGAAGACGACTGAACAGAGTTCAGGTCATTCAGATGTGCCATGAGTAATGTTCCAATGATGCAGGCCGACAGGAGACTTTGAAAACGATCAAGAGATATCTGGCTGCCACCTTCGCTGGCTCTCTTGCTCCACGAGGCACAAAGCTCTCGTAGTTCTTCTATCTTGGGATAAAGAAGCTCTATGACTAATTTCTTAGATGCGAAGAAGCTACTTGCATCAGCTACTGGCGGAGCCCTATCCTTCCTGGATACATATGCGCAAGAAGTCGGGTTAGTGCTGTTCTCCTTCTTTTCTAGAAGCAGAAGATAGGTATTGAAGTGAGCAATTTCCCGCTGAGACTTCCAAGTCTCACCGAGCGTGGTCCCAGAAATAGAATCTTGAGGTATGGAGGTTAATGGCCGTGCTCCACAGCAAACACGGAGGAGGTTTATAAAGTCGACTGGACGGACGTGAGCAGAATGAAACGATGCGTATGTTAGGTCACCTATATGTTTTTGTCAGTACAACTGTTATTTTCTTTGGCTTCACTGACGTACTCGGATTCCATTTCAAGAATACCCATCGAATTACATGCCCAGACGTGCTTTGTCCGGCACTTGGCAATCTTGCGTTACGCTCATGGAATAGGTGGAACATCAAGGCTAGGGATGTATCACATATGATGCCAGGGCCATTAATATCCGCGTTGGTCACAATGCTGTTGATATCGTCTGACAACGTATGGTATGGCAGAATATCCGCCTCAATGATACTGTGTAGTAGCAGACAAGCCGCACGACTTGTTGCTGGAAGACTCAATGAACGGGTAGTAAGATGCCATATTTGTCTCCACGTATCTTTTTGAAGGTGGCAAGCATCCGACCACAGCACGCAGCTATCATAGTAAGCTATCGATTCGTGAATAGAAGGTCGTGAACTTACCTGGAGCATGCAACAAATGCCCAAGATGCGGTGATTGCGTTCTTGTCTCCAGCAAAAACGACAAGGTCTGCAAGTAGTCCATTGACTTCATCCGACGTTAAGGTGTTGGTCGCCAGCATGAACGGTACTAGCTGCAGAGCCGTGTTTAAAACACCTACATTTTTGGACTTTAGTTTGAGTCTAATTGGACTGGACTCGTGATATATCCGCTTCTTCTTGCGAGGCTGCTCCTCGTTGTCCCCGCCATCTCGTGTGACATCCTTTTTTGGTTTCATGAGCATTGTCTCAAGAAGAGCAATGTTCTGGATAATTGCCCAGTGGCTTTCTCCATCTAGGTTATGAGCGCGGAGCCCAAAGATACCTAGCTGCATTGAGTCATGTGGCAGTCTTGATGCCATAAATGTGAGATCATTGAGCTGCAACCGAAAGGCCTCGCCGCGCTTTGAATACTCTTGCCACAAAGGTTCAACCAAATTCTCTAAGTCACTACGAACATCTACATCCCAGAGATGGACAGCGAGATGTTCTATATGCAGGTGCATAAGAAAAATAGTCCGTGATATCTCGTTTCTCAACCCCTTGATGACCTCGTCTTGAGAAACCTTTTCAGCACGCCACCAATAACTCATAAGCGGCAGAAGATCTTTTACAAGTTCCGTAGCATCGGCTAATTCATCAGATTCGGTGGCGGAAAAAATGGCATTGATGATTGAGAAGCAGAGTGTTTGCATTGAACCAAGACTGAGATGCTTCATTTTTAGAATCCTTGATACCAGGTTGGCAATGTCCCTGACACGGCGCAAAACCGGGGCATTGGCGGCGGAAACTAAGTAATTTAACCCTTCCAGTGAATCTCTCAAAGGACCTCCTTCGACTTGTGCCCCGCGAGTTTGGGTCTGTAAAGATGAATTAGATCGTGCTGTAGATCGCAGTGAGGAGCTTGTAGGCGCAGGCGAAGCCCTCGCATGTGGTATTGAAACCGCGCTCGTTTCATCCGGAAGTGTGTGTAGTGAAATGTCGAGAAAGAAATCGACACATAGCTCCCAAGGCGCGCCATCCTTTCGGGCAAGCAGTTCTACATTGGTTTGTCGAGATAATACTTCGGCCAGGGCTTTGACGTAATCCTGAAGCAATGGAGTGACATATCCTTCATCAGGACCGGGCAATACTTGAGTAATGTGATCAACAATGGCAAGCAGAGTTTTACGGCCGATCTTTGAGACGCCGCGACTTGCAGCTGCTCTGACTGCGGCAGCACATTTAGACAGCCGGGTGGCCGCAGAGTTTGACGTTGACTGTGATTTCTTTTTGTTATAGAGTGTTGGTTTCTCACGCAAGACGAAGCTGAAGATGGCCTCGAATATGTCATGATAGCCCTTGTCTGTGAGATTAGAGCTATTTCCACGTTAGATCATTGACAGATCAAGGCAATCTAGGAGGAACATACAGATTTATGGATCTATTTCGAGGATTCAAGAGATGGGCCAGATCTGAACACAACTTAGAACTCCATCAGGCCACATAGCCATCGTGATTAAGCTTACCGTCGACGGCCTTTTCACGTTCTTTTAAAGAGCCAGTTTTGACCTCATCTGTCAATGGTTAATCTGAGCTCAATCTAATGAGATAAGACGCGACATACTGGACAGATTCACAACAGTGGATTTGAGAGAAGACGCCATTTTGCTAAAGGCAATTTCGTCCGTCTTCTCAAATGAAGATCTGAAGTACCGGCAAGGGATCGCAATCTGGCGTTTGCTTCCTTTGAAGGCGCTATCCAACAAGGGATTGATATGTCGCGAACCTGACCGTCTATGCGTGGGTAATTGAAAATACAGTGAAGCATCTAAGCGTAGAAAATTTCATATTATGAATTAATAGAAAATAGACCAACGATTTAATAAAAGACTCATACAAATCCTATGCCGGAACTATTTAATGCTGACGGATGTCGCACAGAAGAAGTTCCCATCGACTCGCTGTCTGCCTGGAGATGATGGGATTAGATGCTGCCAACTGTTGCTGCTGTTGCTGCTGTTGCTGCTCCCATCAATGCACCTAAGCTTATAGCTCTCTTCTGCTTCTACTTGTAAGACGGGCTGCTGAGCTTCCCCTGTAAATCCGGCAGAATCCTCACCGCCTGACAAGCTTGTTTACGTCGCGCGCAGCATCTGCAATCCCACAATTATATCCAATCAGATGCCATGTTGGGTTGCTAGAATGACAGGGGGTGCGTGCAACAAGGCTACAGAATCTGGAAATCGCAATCAACTATTAAAAGCTGCAGACGAACCCAGTTGATGCAGTCGCCTTCATACGGTCTAGGTCTAGAAACGGGTTTTTTTTGTGTCTTCTCTGTTCGCTTCTTCTCATTGACAACGACAACGTGACTCTCATTGTCGCACCACACCGATAATCCCAATATGCAATAGTCTCCGATTGCCAACATGGCTGAGATTTCGACTTTGGACGCCCTGCAGGCTTTCCATCGAGAGCTTGCCGCCTTAAGCAACGGCGGTGGTCGTGGTACCGATGCCCTTGACAACGAGCTTCTCTTTCAGATCTTCGAAAAGGAATTGGATAGAATATGGACACATCCTCAAAGGAACGAGAGGAATCGCAATGCGGTCAAGACAGGTTGGGAGCAAATCTCGAATGCTATTTATTGATGGACGCACGACGGCTCACACAGATGATAGGCAAAATCACCTTGGACGGCACCGAGTTTTCAGTCAACGAAAAGTTTCAACAAGATGTCTTGCTATTGTCCGACGAAATTGACCTGGATGAGTTCGAGACCTCACGATACCTGCTGGACTCCCAGGATGACCCTTCTATTCTCGGCCGATCCCTCCTCGAATGTGCTTTGATCAGGTACCATCAGCAGCGGAAATATGCGTTGGATGCCCTTAGACTGTTGTTTGAATTGGATAGCATGGATGATGACACAGAGGAGCCAAGCGCGTTGGAAAGCATCAAATTATATCTGGAGACGCGCCTCCTCCAAAAGGGCGCTGACGGGAAAAAGCGATTGGCCCCACGATGCATTACCGCCATGACAGGAATCAAGACATGGTTACAGAGGTTAGCGGAGAAGATTGCAGCAGCGCAGACACTGGGAAATGGGTCACAAGATACAATGTCCGAGGAGATGCAGGCCGTAGAGTTCTCCAGAGTGAGTTTGATTCAGCAACACGAGGCCCTCGGCGTTATTCTGTGCCGGAGCATAGAAAAGAGACAGGCAGAAGTCTCGGATTTCTTGGATTTTCTCTCATTGCTGAAAAGGGCGGATAAATATGATACTCTACTAGGTAAGTTTCCGGGAAGTTTAGATCATGGAGTCCCGCTCACCTAGACTTCACAGTTCATTTGGTACCTGCTATTGGTGCTTACATGTCCGTCTTCGCATCGTCTGAGGGCGGATATGATCTTGGGCAGGTTCGGGAGTTGAACAAGAGAATATTCCCACCATCAGACGACTCGACATGGCCACTCCCATATCTGCATGCCACAATTCGTGCATGGTGGCTCACTGAATACAGTGGCTTCTACCTAGATGATCCCCCCGAGTCGGCAATTCCGGCGGGAACCGATTTAGACGAAGGTACGTTGCCGTGCTGCTTTTAGATTAGATGACACTAATTTCATGATAGAGGACCGCCAAAGATCAAAACAGTTTCTCGACTCGTTGAAAGATGGTGCATTCGACTTCATATTAGCAGTAGCCGGAGATGTACGATCACCAGACTGGTACGACTCTGTTCGAGTTGGTATGAGAAAATGGCTGCAAAGAAAATCTTCTCCTTTAGCTATAGAGCCTGTTCAGTTCTCCAATTTCTTCCAATTGTGCCTCATGTCGCAGTTGGAGGTTTTTGTTGATGCTTTTATATCAAACCTTCCTGATGTCCTCCGCAAGCTTCGGGTCGAGGAAGACGAGCAACGCCAACTCAGCCAGACACATGAACAAGATCTAGACTTGGAGAGATTCTTGCTGATTATCGCTTACGCTTATGAAGGACGGGCTGATGCTTCAGCAAACTTTTGGCAGGATCCAGATAGCAACCTGGCAGGATTTATGCACTGGGCATCTCGAAGGGCGTCGACGCCACTGGTCGCAGCTTTCTGCGAGATGCTTCAGGCTATATCAGGGAGTGACGAGTGTGCTACTGCAGCTCACGAGTTCCTTCTCGATGAGGGTCACCATTCATCTGGGAAAATGAGAAGAAGTCAATCCCTGACCTGGAACCAAATTTTCAAAGAGTTGGACTTCTTCTCCGAGAAGATTAGACAAAAACCAGCACCCCCACAGACTACAAAATTCCGTGGTGGCAAGCCTACAACTGAGTTGGTAGAGACAGAGCCTGAGTCAGCCATGATGCTTGAGTGTTATCTTCGCCTTATAACAAAATTAGCTAGTGAAAGCGAGACGACTAGACACTTTTTGTTGCAAAGCTCTGGTTACAATCTTGTGGATATGTTGTTGGAACTGGCAAGCAGTCCTATCCCCCCCCAGCTGCGTGGCTGTATCTTCCTAGCATTGAAGGCCCTCATGATCCGGAAAACGTCTCAAGAAAACCACGCTATGTGGCGTTGTTTGGAGAACTGGATCACTGGCGCATATGCTGGAACAGCCGCAGGCTCAGTAAGAACTCAGCCCCCACCGTTGATTTCAATGGAGCGCATTTTGGACGAGATGAGCAGTGGTTTTGAGGACCCAGATTCATTCATCAAGTTGTTGCTCGAACTTGTGACCCCCGCAAGTGATAGCAGCTTACTGAACGATGGCCTGCCCTTCCCCGAAAATCTGGGATCAAGTTCTCGGTCTCCTGGAATCGAGGTTTACGTTGACTTTGTTATTGGTCTCGTCTTCTCGTCGAAAATCCAGGATCTTCAAGATGTTCACCAAATTCGAGTTTTGAGACTCAGTTGTCTTGAGTTTATTCTCACGTGCTTGACTACATTTAATGAAGATCTCCTGTTATTGGCAAATGAAACCAACCTTGCCATTGACTCTGTTATTTCTGCAACAGATCTAGCAACATATGTTAAAATGCATCCCTTCGCCAGAGTAATGGAATGGATGTTTAACGACAAAGTTATGACTGCCCTGTTCAACACCATTCACCAAAAGGCTTCGGATGTGGGAAATGCGGCTGCTGACTCTCCTATTATACTTGGTATCTTGCGTGCGGTCGAGGTTATTTCAAAAGTCCTTGATCTTGAAACGACGTATGTTGACCTTGTAAGACCTCTTCTCAAGAGTCAAGGCGGATCACGGCGGCAGCCTGTTGCTAATGCAGCATACGCCTCCTTTGAAGACGGACTGGTGACGCGATTAACTCTAGTTGTGGATATTGGCAAGTATTGTGGGCTAGGCCACCCCGACCTTACTTTGGCTTGTCTCAAACTTCTTGAGAAGATGTCTTCCTCAACCAAAATTACTGCTGAGTGGTCTGGCTCCAACCGTCATTCTCACAGAAACAAAGCCATCGTCGCGATGGAGGCAAACGGAGAACACGAAGCGATATCCCGTGCCTTCATCTCAGAGATTATGGCCCCAGTTGAGGCAGGCAGTGAAGCTAACTCACCAAGCTACATGTCTAAGATTTACATTTTAGACTTTCTATATCAATGTCTTCGTGTGACACCCAAGGAGCCAACCATTGCACACCTGCTTCTTGGTTTCAAATGTGGTGCGGATTCGCTTTCGATTGATGCCAATGGTGCTTTTGCATCACGTACTTCACTTTTCCATAGCATGCTGGGCTTGTTGTTGGAATCACCATCCAGTGATCCGCAGGGGATGAGACAGTGGTTGATTGCCATAAAGTCGAGAGTGATGCGTATCTTCAATATTCTCTGGAGTTCGCCGCTCTCCTCATCCATTGTTATTCAAGAACTGCGTGAAAACGAACTACTATTCCATCTTCTTGTTCGCGAGACAGTCATTCAGCCTGATTTGCCATGGGAAGGCCAAAGTGTGGGCACTGCACATTTTCCAATTACGGATGGTGCCATAGCTTTGTCAGAGTTTCTTGCACTGCGAAGCATCAGCCTGGAATACATTGCTATGGAACTGTGTATGATTGCGCAGGGTCGCATGCCCGGTGTCAAGAGACGGATATTTGATGCCCTCAACGGCCAAATAGTCGGAGAGGGCAACGAGACAATTCAAACCCCTACAGTCTTTGATTTATACGACTTCTTATTGCCTGACGGATTTTGGGAGGTTCCGCCTCCTCCAATTCAGTTTTACAAAGATCTGGATATCTCGTCTTGCCAAGAGACTGATGCTGACGGCAATCAAATCTACAATCTCGAGCGTGTCAAAGAAATTTTGCTCCTTAAGAGGGGCGAAACACAAGGCCAAGGGACTATCATCGCAACTCAAGATTTGGCTGCCATTGAGAGGGAGGAAATTACGATTGTGGAGTATCTAGTTTCGTCCAATAGGCAAAAGCAGATTGCATCACAATCATTGAAGGTAATGAAATCCTGGACCAAGTTGCTTCTTGTTATGGTGGAGTCCTGTGACTTCAAGGGTTCTGCACAAACATCTTTCTTCCTACAGACTCTCCAAGCTATCCTGCCGAGCTTGGAAGCCTTTGCATCAGAGCGTCCGGATCAAGCACTTGAGCTGGCTAAACTGGCTAGAGTTTTGCTTTTCAAACTCGATCTGACCCCCCCTGATGTAGACGATAAGCAAAACCGAGCAATTGGTCACTTGGTTAGTGACAAACTTTTCCAGCTCTTCCAAACCTGTCTTCAGGCGATTGGAAAGTGGGCTGGTACGCCTGAACTAAGATCCATCTATTACGAAATCTGCTATAGATACCTTACCGGCATGTCGGAGGACAAGGGGCCATTGACAGCCAGCCGTCCAAAGACTTTTAAGGCTGTCCAGGTCTATGGAGAAAGGCTCATCAATGTCATATGCGACGACGCATTCTGCGGGGAGGCAACATGTCAGACTGCCGCACTCATTTTCCTAAGTGCCCTGGTTCACATGGATAGCCACGAGGGAGAGACCTATGTGGTTGAGACGCTGAATCGACTCAACTTTATCGGTATTCTCATCGATTCCCTGCGCAACGTCATGCAAGAATGGCATGATGTTCACACATCAGGTATGCATTCCCCTTTGTAAAATCCACGTGTATTCCGTGGCTTGGCTAACACACTTACTTCCAGGTCACACCGATCAACAAAACTACCAAAACTCTCGCCTTGCCATCATCCTCCAGCTCGCACAGTCCCGCACGGGCGCCAAACACATCCTCTACGCGAACCTTTTCCGCTCAATCGAGAACTCTGGCCTCTTCGCCGCCGACCCGGAACTGCAAACCGACGTGACTAATCCTCGTGCTTTGGAGCAGCACTATGACTTGCTGGCCAAAGTTGTGCGCATCATTGGTGCCGCGATTTTGAGCCGCGGCAGTAACAACGTCACTCAGGGGCGCAAATTTTTAACTGACCATCGTATGCTGGTAACGCATACGCTGAAGCGCAGTGCGGGGATTGGTAATGGCGCAGAGGACAAGGCCTTGGAGGACAAGATTGAAGAGTTGGCGGACGCCTTAGTGGTTGTCATTGCGGCAACAGGGTTCCTAGAAGTAAGCCGTCCTCAACCTTTGACAGCGATATACACTTTACTGACCCCCCTTTTTTACAGTTTGAGAGCGATGTCTTACCGGAGCCCAAGCAGAGCAATCATGTGCTGTTCCATTAAAAACAAAACTGAGCAGCAAGGAGAAGGGAAGGTTGTACTAGAATTTTACCCCATGTAATGTAGCCCGAGACACCCCCCAACTAGAAGAAACCATAATCCATGACATATTGCTGGCCCCCTTTTTTTATCTTGAGCGGCGTTGGAATGGACATGGAAATAAGCGCAGCAGGAGTGGGATAGCGAGAGAGAGAGAGGAGCAGAAAAAGCGGAAGATGTGAAAATCAACAAAGCATGTCACTTAGAAAATATACCTGAAATCTCTACTGCTTAGTGCCGCTGAACATAAAGCCCCCTTTTTTACTATGTTAAGCATACGCTCGAGTTAGAAGGTTTTTTATTTTTATTTGATTTGAGTGCACTATAGAACCCTCGCTTGGTAGTCCCCGTTTTATCAGCCAGCACATTCTGTTTTGGCTTCTGCGTTGCCCCATCAAAAAGGGCCAGTGGCAATAGGCGTCGTGTATCGCCCATATTGGTATCTTATGTTAACAAGTGCAGCGCGTTGGTAGTTGGTAGTTGGTAGTTGGAAATAAACCTTCAATTGCAGAGGTTTGCCACCCAACAAAAGCTGCATTTGCTGCCTGGAGCGTAATATCTCAAGCAGCCGCGCTAGGCACAGAACACATTCTCCATAATCTGGTGGTAGCCTGCTGGTGGGTATATTGGAGGATAGAATGAAAACAATGATAACAAGTAGGTCGGTCAATTTACGAGAGGTCTTCAGCCTTTCGTTTGCCTTTTCGCGTCGCCGTCATCAACTTGAGTTCCAGGGGCCAAAAGCCCTTTGTCTTTGTTGTGTAACTCCCCCTTTGTTTCATGTCAATCTTAGTTCGACACATAGGACATTTGCCCCTGGTTGCATCCACATTCAGTGACGAATGAAGGCATTGAGCACAGTATAAATGACCTAGATGGCCAGATGTGAGAAAGGGTGATCTAAAGGACTATTTGGGGGATGAACATACCACAATGCGTGACCGTCAGTGTGGTCGCATCATCCATGCAGATGACGCATTGGAACGCAGATAACTTGATCCTGTTGTCCACTTCTGGTTTCTTCAGCTCCTCTGGCACTTCTGTCGCCTCCGTGAGATCAATAGTAGCGTACTCCTCTGCCTTCAGATGTATATTGGTTCCTGTCTTTGCCGGGCTATCGCCAAAAAGATCCTCGTCTGAATCGTAAAAAAGGGAGGGTTCATTCAGAGCTCCAGTTGAAGCCACAGTGGCGGCAGTATTCGAATGCCGTGAGGAGGGCCGTAGTTGTGTGGCACGGGTGGTCCGCCGCCGCTTGTTGCTCGTCGACGCATCCTGGCTTGCGGGTGCTGGCGTGGCGCGGTTTGTTCGTCTGCCGGCTGTAGACATTGTGTCTGAGAAGGATGTATCTGGAGTTGCGGAGAATAGATCCTCGTTCAAAATGTCGTTGGGAAGATTTGAATTTTGTGAAGTATTTTGCGAAGTGGCCTGTGAATCGGTGTCGAGGCTCGAGTTTGTGAGTTGGGTATTGGTGCGTGAAGAAGTGGCCGAAGTAAGTCGGCTGTAGATTGAAGAGTTAATTCTACGCAATGAAGGAGTCGAAGGGGCCGCAGTGTCTGAAGCCGACATTGAAGCCTGTAGAGCCGGGAGTAGCTGACGTCTCGATGCCTGGCCCAGGTTCAAGCCTAATGGTTGGGGCGACTGGTCGACAAAAGAAGGGTATGTAGAGGGCGACGAGAACTCTCCGCCGATCATGGCATTCATGAATTGCTCGTCTGTAAATAAATGAGAGCTGTCTGCAGAATCGGCGGATTGGACCAAAGGTAAATTATCGCTAACGGTGTCATCGCCCCAAAGGTTTGACGGCTCGGTTTGAAGCAAAGTTTCGTTGCCCCAGAGGGGAGGCATAAAGTTAAGCCGGCGGGATGGCGTCGAAGGGTGATTCGGAGTCGGAGGTCCGTTGCGCGGCATTGACGCTGTCGCCGTCGTCGTCGTTCTTCTTGGGGTGGACATGGAGGAATGATGTCGCGGCGAGGACGATCGTCCATGTGGCGACGGGCCCTGGAGTGGTAGCGGTGGTAGGATAGAGCGAAAGCTAGCTATAACCGTCGCCAGTCCTGCGTTGCTGGTGGTTCCCGAAGGCAGTAGAGACGGCAAGGACAGCGAGGGAGAAGAAGAAGAGCCCGTGTTAAATGTTTGCTGCTGCTGCTGTTGCTGTTGCTGTTGCTGTTGTCGTCTTTGCTGCTGATGTTCTTCCGTCGGTGGCACGACAAAGCCCAGGTCTGACCATGGCCACGACGCCATCCTTGGTTGCTTGGGGATGACGGAGGGGAGTTTTCCGGACCCTAACCCGCGAGGGGGCCGCTATACTGCCAAATTATTATTATTATCTTATTATTAATAGCTCGCACGCTTCTTTTCTTTCTCTCTTTCTCTCTCTCTCTCTCTCTCTCTCTCAACTCGACTCAACTCGACTTGTAAAATAAGGGAGCGAAAACGAAGAACAAAAGATAGAAAAAAACAAACAGACAAAGGATGGGCAATGAAAGAGTAAGAGAAACAAAAACCCCAAAAAACATGGATGGAGGGTCATAAAAATCAAATCAAGGCAGGCCCAAAAGACAGCGGCAATGTGGAAGGAGCTGGATGGCTAAATTTGTCAAGGCCAGGTCGGCCAGCCTGAGCCTGGTTCGCCACATGCACGCCCATGTTTGCTACTGCACCAAGCTTATTTGATTATTTGTTATTATCATTTGATTATTTTTTATTTTTTATTTTTTGATTATTGATTTATTTGACTCGATCTGATTCATCAATTATCACCGTTTATTATGCATCATTCGGCTATTACTACCTCACTCATACCCAACCAACTAACCCTTGTCATGCCGTCCGTCCGTATCCACGCTGGGTCGTTCTATTAATATCATCTCGCAAGCAACCACGACAAGGTAGCATGTGTCTGTCCTGCGTCCTGGCAAACAAAAGCCATTCATAACCGACCATAACTTAACCAGGGGATATCCTCCACCTTGTACTCGGCCATTGAAGGTGTTGATATTGTTTGACGTGCTGCAAACCCGATACGATGCAGATGCATAATCCAGTACTGCCTGCTGCATCTTGCAGACTTTCATAAATCATATCCAGACCGGTCATAATGGCCTTTTGCGAATCGTCGCTGCTCTCTTGGGTTTGATGTTTCGTCACCAACTCAACGTCGAATACAAAGCACCAAGCCCTCTGTAGACTAAAGGAGAAGAAAGTGGTTACATCTGGCAGATTAAAGCGTTTGCTCTTAGTCATGGTATTGAAATGACATGACGTTGTCACCAGCTGCTGCCGCCGCTCTCACAGCTGGCAGGCGCAAGGCAACAGATCCAATCACTCACCCTTCGTCCCAACAAACACCTACAAGTTCTCCTACATCGATTGCCTCTACATTCATCCTCAGCTCTCTTCAAACAGGCCAGCAAGCCTTGATTCATCATCATCAGCAACCGTACTCGATATGGATCAACTCGAGAAATTAGAGCTAGTCCCTATTGTTGACCAACTGCAGGGCCCAGAAGAATGGACAGCATGGAGCATCCAAATAAGCGTCGCCGCCGAGAAGCTCTCCATCTACGAGCATCTATTCTACCCGCCCAGAGAATACATCCTACCCAAGGGGGGCAAAAAGGCCGTTTTCGAGAAGGAGCTGTTCGCACGAGCCTTTTTGTTGGGCACCATCTCCGACGACATCACCAGGAGGCTCGTACAGCAAGGCATGAACACGCGCACCACCGCAGCCGAAATGATGCGCATGCTCAAGAACGAATTCCGTCCCATTCCTCACGCGGACGTGCATACCTCTGTCGCCAATCTATTCCGCCTGAACCGTCACAGCTTCAATTCTTTCAAAGAGTATCTTGATGGAGCCAACAAGTGCTGGGCACTGATCAAGCACAAATGGCCAGCGACCCCTGATGTGTTCCTATCATTGGCTGTGCTGGAAGGGATAAAGACATCGGATGAGGATGTTTACTTTGATTTCAAGAGAATGTACAGTGAGACTGGCAACATAGATGCGAATCGATTCTTCAAGGCACTCAGGGCCTTGGACCAGGTCAAGCGGAGAGTGAACACCCGACCCGACTCATACCGAAGCTAGACAACTATAGGATATCATTTCGAGAGTTTAAACATTGCCCAACTGGTGTGGCTATTTACAGGAGGAATTAATAGCAGATGCAAAGATGGATGGGCATTTAAAGTTTAATGAGAGGGCCAAGTGTTGCACGAGGGCTATCCTCGGCCTCTCCCCCCCCCCCCCTTCTCTCTCTAGCTTCATCTCCTATACTGTATTACCTTGGGAGATCTATGAAATTTCTCTTCGTGTATCATAATACCAAAAAAAAAGATAACAGCCACGTAACCACCCGAGAGTCAAACACGGCACCGAAATATTTGTGCAACACCAGCCTCTTGCTTCCCTATCGCGTAATTAACACTCACGCATCACCCCGACCACGGCCTATCATATCTGAATCCTACCTTCCTACCGCCTTGTGGTATCACAAATCCCAACGCCCCCGTTCTTGTGATGCGCCCAAAATCCTTCATCCGCCCCCCCCCCCTTAACCAAAAGTTCCACCAGACTTGATTCTTCACACCGAGACATCCAACCTCTCTGCGTGTTCCCGCTTCCATCCAACGCTCGAATCTAATATTCGAGGGGACATGTCCGAAAGAAAAGAAAAAAGTTTAGGGATTTCGCAAGCGCAAGCGGTAACACCAGCGACATAAAACAAATCAGTTATCTACCTTAGTCTCATATCGTGCCGCTAGTTCACACGCGCACACACACACACACAACGTCTCACAAAACAGACTTGAATATAGAAATGTTCAGGCCATTCATCATATCCTCAAATTTATAGTATGACTATATGCAGTGAAATCAGTGCTCTGTATTATGACACAAGTACCCCAAGATCCTGCAAATGCCCTCCTCTTAAGGGCATAGTACATGTGAAGACAATACATCATTACTATCATCATCATCATCATCATAAGCACCATAAACAATAGTCAAATAATGAAGTAGAAGAGAGTAGTTCATGAATTCTATGTCATAGAAGTGGAATTAAATACATATATGTGCTCCAAAGCTCCCACTCCTCGAGCTCAATGCATCATTCAGCGTACCAGTTCCCCTTTTCGTAGAGTGGACGTGAAAATCTATGGTATATCAAAAACCCTAAACGCCTGTAGTGGTATATGCATAGCCGGCATTCCAGAAGCCGCTCTCAAATGTCACACAACTAAAAAAAAAAAAAATCCACCCAAAGCAGGACACAGTCCCACCGTCTATCCATTTTTGGCCAGACTCTGCAGGTTGACCAGCTCTGCATATCGTCCATTCTTCTTCATCAATTCGCCATGAGTGCCAGCCTCAACGATCCGTCCCTGGTTGAAAACATAGATGATATCGGCTTTTTGGATTGTAGAAAGACGATGTGCCACAGCAATGGTTGTGCGACCCTTAGCAGCCTTGTCCAGGGCTGCCTGTACAACATGCTCAGATTCTGAGTCCAGAGCCGAAGTTGCCTCATCAAGGAGGAGGACCTTTGGATTACGGATAAGAGCTCGGGCAATGGCGATACGTTGCTTTTGGCCTCCAGACAGCAAGGTACCCTTGCTACCGACGACTGTATTGAATCCATCGGGTAGAGAGACAATGAAGTCATAGATGTTTGCTTCGCGGCAGGCAAATTCGACAGCCTCGTCAGAAACGTTCTCGTCGGCACTCCCAAGCAAAATATTTTCCTTGATGGTGCCCTGATACAGTGTAGGTTCCTGGCTGACCAGCGCAATAAAGGATCGGTAATCATTCAAGTTGAGGCTGCTGATTTCTTTGCCATCTATGTAAACACCGCCGGAAAGAGGATCGTAGAATCGTTCCAAGAGAGCGATAGTAGTACTCTTTCCACAGCCTGAGGCACCGACAAGAGCAACATATTGGCCTGGTCGGATAGTGAGGTTAAGACCACGCAGGACAGGTTGCTCGGGGCGGGTAGGGTAACGGAAGTGTACGTCGCGGAATTCGATGGTTCCCTCAACTTCAGTGACACGTTGGCCATCCTCTGCCCAGGCGTCAATGGTAGGTTTACGATCAAACAGTTCCTTCAATTCCTTGGCGGCGTGATGGGCTTTGCCCATGTCTGGGGCAAAGGAGAAAATGGATCCAGCAGACTGGGCTCCAAAAATGACAGCCATGAAGCAAAGGAAGAACTGGAAGAGATCGTATTCGCCCTTTCCAATCAAAGTACCACCGTACCAGAAGCCCAAAGCGAAGACAAGGAAGGTGAGAGACTGAGAGGCAGCATAGAGGGTGCTGGACTTCAAAATCGATATCAAACTACGACGCTGCTGCTCCTCGAGAGAATCATGGTACAGCTGGAGGACATCTTGTTCTCGGGTAAGAGAAGCAACAGTTCGGATAGCAGAAATAGCCTCGGATGCAAATGATGCGGAGGAGGCATAAGCTGCTTTAGAACGTCGCTGAAAATGAGCCAACATCCAGAAACGGAAGAAGCCACACCCAAGCAGAAGAGGGATAGTTGAGACACAGACAAGAGAAAGCTTCCATCCAATGGAGATGGACACAACAATCGCGGCGACCAAGGTAGTGGTCATCATGAGCAAAGTACCCAGAGTAGCACCACTCAATCCAGCGACATGGGTTGTCTCGGTGGAAAGGAATGAAGTCAAGGCTCCAGCCGTGTTCTCATCCCGATCGAAAAAGGCCACATCTTGACGGAGCATAGAACGGAAAGCACGGTCTCTAACACGGTGAACCAGACGCTCTGAACACTTGGCAAAGAGGATTCCCTGAACCGAAAAGGCGATGAACTGCACCAGAGCTAACATGAGAAACATGGCGCTCCAAAAGTCCGAGGTATGCTTAATGTGATGACGGTTCTCCCGAGTAATAGGCTGTGAGAGGGTAACGATTTGCTTGGCAAAGAAGACTGCAGACGTGGGATTGCCGCCACCACAAATAGCAGCAAACAGCAAGCCACCACACATGAGCTTCCATTCCGGGGTATTGAATGAGGCAATCAGCTTGATAAGGGTCCAAAGGCTGTGTTTCTTAGCTTCCTCAGCCTTTCGATTCTGGAGCGCAATGCTTGAAGCCGATTTCTGGGTGGTAGAGCGATCAAGCTTAGCGGCGATATCATCATCGGGATCGGCCACATAGTCACCGTCCTTGTTCGTAGTCATTTTCCGGATAAGTTCTTCCTCCTTTTCATCAATCTGCTCTTCTTGCTCCGCGCTCAGGTCCTCAACAACAGCAATCTTTTGGGCAGAAACAAGGTTGTAATAAGCACCCTTCTGCTCAAGAAGGCTGTTGTGAGTGCCCTGTTCAACAATGCGGCCCTGGGACATAACTACGATGTTGTGAGCGTCCTTGATAGTTGACAGTCGATGCGCAATAGTAATAGTGGTTCGGCCTTTGGATGCCGCTTCGAGAGCAGCCTGGACAACGCCTTCGGATTTAGTGTCGAGGGCAGAAGTGGCTTCATCAAGAAGAAGAACTATGTAAAGTTAGTATAAAGGTATAGTGTCTCCAAAACGGCCTTGACTTACTCTTAGGGTCGGAGACAACAGCACGGGCAATAGCAATACGCTGTTTCTGACCACCAGATAGCAAGAAGCCACGTTCGCCAACGTTGGTTTCGTAACCTTCAGGCAGGGAAGAAATGAATTCGTGGGCATTGGCCTTGACAGCAGCTGCCATGATCAGGTCTCTCTGCTTTTCTTCAGTTGCATTTTCGTGCTCGGTACCAATCAATCCGTGTCGAATATTATTGTAGATGGTGGTGCCAAACAAGGTGGGTTCTTGGCTGACGAGGGCCATCTGCTGGCGAAGCCATCGGAGGTTAAGCTTGCTAATATCATGACCATCAAGAAAGACTTGACCTTCAACGGGATCATAGAATCGTTCAACGAGGCCGACAATAGTACTCTTTCCGGAACCGGAAGCTCCCACCAAAGCGGTTGTCTTACCAGCGGGGATTTCGAGAGACACGCCGTTCATAACAGTAACTTCAGGTCGGGAAGGATAGATGTGGGTAATATTCTGAAGACGAATGTTTCCTTCAAATCTCTCAAGCTTCTCGCCGTTATCATCAGTCGGGTCGAGTGGGGACATGCGATCGATCGTGTTGAAAATCTTGGCGGCAGCAGCGAGGGCAGTGGTAAAGGCCTGGATGTTAGGGGTAACATTTCCAAGATTGAAAGCACCAATCATGACGGACATCATGATGATGAGGATCTTGGATAAGGGAATGATACCCTGGGTAAGATACTTGCTGCCTTGCCAAAACGCAAGGCCGTAGTTGAGATACAAGATGAGCATCATGCCACCAACCATGATAGCCATGGAGGACTTGACCTTGGAACCAAAAAATTCTGCTTTTTGGAGGTGCTTATCGTACTGCTTCGCCAGTCGATCCTGGGTGCCAAAGGCAACAGCGTTTCGGATGGAGCTAAGGACTTCATCAGCCAGACTACCACCCTGGGCGTATGCCTCGAGGGACGCCTTGTTATGTCGAAGCATAAAGCTCGATCCGATACCAATGTTCAAAATCAGAGCGAAGACGGTGGAAGATAGGATCAGAGTCAATTTCCAATAGTTGACAAAGCCGATGATGAAAGCGGTAACAAAGGTAGCGAGAGCAGCCAAGGTTAGAGAGATCTTTTCGGAAATACCATCCTGAATAAGATTGGTATCAGAGGTGATGCGGGTGGTAACCTCGCCAGCACCAATCTTGTCGAAAAAGCCAATGTTCTGGCGCAAGCAGCTCTGGAGATAATGCTCACGGATCTTTGCGCTGATGTGCTCGCCGGTATAGATGAAGCCCACAGTGCAGATGTAGGTGACGACAAACTCTCCAATGGCTAGATAGACGAAGTAGAGGACGAAGTGGCTCAATTCGGAAACGAAGTGATCGTAAGACATGGCGCCACCACTGTAGAAGTAGGTTTGGAACGTGCGCTGAAGGTTACCGAAGATGACGGTCATGAGAGGCAGAGCAGCACCTGAAGCGATAGCACAGATGGCTGAAATAAAGATGATGATGAGGTCGTTTCGAGAAGCATATCGGTAGATGGCCTTGACACCAGCCTTGAGAACGGGTGTTTCGACTTGTCGCCTGAGAATCTTGGCATGGTGAGCGGGTAGATGGCCGTAGAGAGCATCAAGGTCGTCGGCCTTGGCCAGTTGGGGCTTCTTCGAGTCGACTTTCTCAAGATCTATTCGAAGATCACCACCTTTTGGGGTGGCAGCTACCGTAGAGTCGCCGTGAGTGGAAGATCCAGCCGAGCGACTGCCATTCGGGGGCTTCTCTGTTGTGTCAGCAGCCATAATGATGATGGCGCCGCCTGTTTAAGGCGATTGGTGCGTATTGATTGACGGCTTAGTCGCAATTCGTTTGTTCAGTCCTGAATGAGGTCGGAATCGCCAACTAACAGTCGAGTTCGGTTCCCCCCTCCTTGCGTAGCTCCCGTAGTTATTTTCCTCTTGTGAAGGTGTTTGCCTAGAACTGATCACACAACTCTGAGAGGGAAGAGGATTTGGGTTTGTTTAAATACGTGAGAGAAACAACGAAGATGCTGGTATGAAAAAGAAACTATCAACCATGGAAACCCGCGGGGGTGGCTAGTATGTAGTCAGGTAGTCAGGTATGGATGTTAAGAGAGGGAGGTGGTCATGAGATCTTGCCAAGACGGAAGCGAATTGAATGGGGAGAGCCACCAAGTTATTTATCTCTACTCGGTAGACCCCCCTTCTCAATGGCAGAACCAAGAATCAGGAACTAGGGAAAAACTGCTCGGTAATGAAAAAGCAATATTAAGGCCCGGTACGCGGACAGATGGGCTGGCCGATATGTCCGTTACATTACATTTCAGATGTGACGGTGAAATCCATCCAGCCTGAATGCATATCCAGGCTCTAGGCTCTGGACTCAGGGTCAGGATGTGCGCGTGCGTGGGGAGGCGGATTGATTGAATGCGCCGCAAAAAGTTCCCTGCCCGCCTGTCCATCTGGGCAACCACACACCCACACGCCTCCGCTCAATTCAATCCAGTGCCGCTAGTAGTACTGAATTTTAAGGTGGCCCCAGCCACTAAACCTCCCTTGGCACTAGTTGTATGTATGTACGTATCCATTCTATGTACTTGTATGTGGCGGATTCCCGCTGCAGAACCCATGTCTTAAGAGTCTCTTGTCTGCCTGCCTCTCTTTCTCTCTCGTACGAAAAAGAACGAGCCTACGGAGAACAACACCCTGGGGAAATAATTGGGTGGAGTTTCAGGTGCCTTAGTACTTGGTACATACATAGGTACGTACATCTTCTCCGCATGCTTCTCGCTAATAAGTCAGACAGGGATATAGATATAATGGGGGCGTGTGTTTTGCTTTCATTTTTACTTGTATGTGCTTTATCTCACAATGTTATTTCCTCGATTCCTTTGTGACTTTGCATGTCTCTCATCTACTACATATGCCGGCGCCTTTCTAAAAAAGGGGAAGGCCGCGGATAGTAATAGTAGTAGTAGTAGTAAACCTAATAATGGACGTTTAATAAATATTCTCTGTTTTCATCTGTCGAGTCACACCGTCCCTTCTTGCCGGGCACAAGACATCATCTCCCTACATACAAGTACCTATCTTTACAAGTGTGGTAAGGTAAGTATGTATGTACAAGGATGATAGCCGCAGAATGTTGCATAGAAGTTCTCCCACGTTCCATTGCGTTGCCCTATTGGTGTACTCGAAAATATAGACAAGTCAACTATCAAAAAAATGACCTCTTCCATTAGCCTTGAATAGATCTACGGTTGTATGTGTGCAGCTATGACGGCATTAGACCGCCTAGTATGAATATCTTCTTTGTGCCATCTCGTGAGTGAGGTCGGAACGTAATACCTGATGCGGACATAGTGCTTGGATGTCAGCCAACAACACCCTCCGCCCCCCCCCTGCAATACTACCATGTCTCTCATCTTTCCCGCCATTTTCATGCATTCGGGTACGAGTAGATCCGTAGATGCAGCGGGCGCGCACATGTCTCTGTCACTACCTAACTTGTAAGTTACGGAGTACTCCCCCGAGAAAAGAGATTGGGTTGGAGGCAAAAAAAAAAAATGTGTTTCAAGGGTTCTCAAAAAATAAATATGCCAGTATCACCGCGATCTGGTCCGGCTTTGGAGCATCAATCCTACACCGTGCTCGTTCTGCTTCACAGAATAAAAAAAATAAAAAAAATTAAGTCCACGGAAAATATTCCGCCCCACCAATGGATATTATTGCCCAACAGGGCATTTTCCCGAAAATTAAAACAGTTGGATGAAGAGAGAGATTCAGCGCTCCAGCATCCTCAAGGCTTATCGCCATCAATCATCATCATCCTCTTGCACGCTATTCTTCCTCCCTTTTTTTTGACCATTGACTCATCCACTTCAGCTACCTCCGCGACGGCACCTACTTGATCGGCATCCGCCTGCCGAACAGTCACCGGCGGCTTAGACGAACAAAGCAAAGGTCAAAACGCCAAAACGCCCTGCAATGTTCGGCACCGTCTCGCCCGTATCCGGCGTCAGCTCTTTCGGGTTCTAACAGCAGCCCGAACCCGGGAGACGTGCATACGGGCGGCGCATCAACAGCTCCTAATACATACATTGATGCAGCATACAAAAATAAAAATAAAATCCGCCTATATTGAATCCCATAGTATATATCTATCATATTACTAACTTCTGCCCAAGACAGGACTTCAGTCATCCTCAATCCAGAAGTTGCCTCTTCGGGAATTAGCTTCATCCAAACTCTGTCAAATGGTAACTTAAGGGTTTTCTGTCTTAGAATGTTGGACATCGACCGTCGACCGTTGGCCGGCGACAGCCGTAAACCTCAATCTCGCATTTCTACATCCTTTTGGAACACGCGTATCCAACCAGTCAGTTCACTCCCCAAAGTAGTTGGTGGCGTCCAAGTTTTCAGTAGGTACAGAGTACTCCGTACCTACACCAAGTCAATCAGTCTGATTAAAAAAATCTCTGTGTAACCGAGACACACAAGCAAGCAGGCAAGCAAGCATGGCACAGCAGATGCTCATTCTCCCTTTAATTTATCTCGCATCGTATGACTCCTCCCGGCGTAACTACGAATGCCTTATCTCAAGACATCCAAGCTGTTTGAGAAAAGACACAGAGCCCAATTACGGAATAGTGATCTCATCCTTGAACTCCATTACACTAACAACAAATCCGAATCCCGTTGCCCCCACCAACCCACCTTCAGCCCCAAACCCGATAATTACGAGATCTGATGCCTGAAGCCTCTTCGCTTCTGCCTCTGTCTGTGCCTCATTCATCATTCACCATGTACATGGCAAGGCAGGCAGGCAAGCTACGAAAGGCGGTCTATCAGCCATTTTCTTTTCTTTCCTCTCTTTCTTTTCTTTTTCGTTTATTCTTGCTGCCTTGCAGGCTACTGTAGAAAAAATGATGCGTCAGAAATAAATCTCCCCAAATCCGTACAAGCTAAAGCGCCCCTTGTCATTTGATCTGATAACAGAAGGCCCTTTACCACGTAGCGCGCGCGTGGTGGTGGTGGTGGTGGTGTTGCAGACTTGGCTCCGCAGTTTGCGTCAGTCGGGATTGGGGACACGCAATCTTCATGTTGAAGTGATGCCCCAATAGGGACAAAAGTGGTAAGTCGACGAGTTTCATCCTGCATCCTAGTATGAAGTGAATAATAATCACTGAGTACATCGGATCCTCGCGGTCACTCGGTTTCCGAATCATTGGGATAATCCGAACTGCTAAGTAGTAGCTCTTGGCACAGCTATAAGAATACGATATTGAAAATAAACATCACCTAACAGAATCAATACTGTTAACAGTTAAATGGTGGGACTGGGTGGGGTGATGTGCTTGGTGTGCTTGGTGTTTCCCGCATGCTTCATGAAACACAGATGCCGATGAGCGTTTCGTTAGATCCAGTGCCTGTAGTAGACAGTCAGGGCGGAATGACAGCATTAATAACACAACCCCAACCTCCAGACTCAATGTCGCTTTATGTGTTTCGTCTGAGCATCTCCTTTCGATAGACATATACATCAGTACCAAAACGTCCTCTCCTTGGCATTTTCATCATAGCCGCCCCAGGGAATGGAATTGAGCCCTGACGTGCATCATCTATTTGTCAATTGCTAATCTAAAGAGCACTGCTACACTCGAGCAGCAAACATAGATTCCAGTATATCCAATCTTGCATTCTATCACAGCTATTTGTTGAACGTGATTTGTATATTAACACTCAGGGCTCCTCCCACTGTCGATACCGTCGTTTGCCGAGTTGCCGCCACTTCTGGCACCTCTCGAAGCCTCCTCTGGAGCTCTATATTGTCTCTCATTAACTGTGTAGTCAGGTCTTGTGTGCTGTGAAAGGGTGGCCTTTGGCCATTATTTCGTGCCCTGTTACTATTTCGAGCACGGTTTCTGTTTCGGTTCGCTCGTTGCCTGGTAGTTCTCGCAGCCGGAGCGAGCCCTCTGCGGACAGCGTCAACGAGCTGATTCCAATTTCCAATCTATTCGAGTTCGCGTGTCATTATGTTGAATCAAAGACAACTTTATAACGGCCATTGCTCACCTCTTCTCCCTCCAGACGTCTCTGGGCAGCCGCATGAAGATCTTTACAAGCCCCAACAGCTCCTTCGGGGACCTAGAGGAAAGTCAGTCTCTGTGCTTTAAACGAAGGAGTTGACTCAAGCTCATACCGGCCGACATGCCTGATGTGTTACAGCGCATTCATAGCATCTGATGGCCTTAGCAGCTACATAGAGTCTTAGTTATCCCAGAAACCGGCTGCGCGTCAAAGTGAACCGTGACATACATGCTTGATGACGGCAGACGGCATTGTTGTCGGCCAATATCTTGGTCATGCATCGAAAACATGGGACCTCGAAAGCAGTGCCGGGTCTTAGCAGTACCATTTGGCGATGGGAGTCCTCAGGTGCATTAACATTGTCCATTTGAGTTGCCTTGTGGGAGGATTTCGAGTCTCTGGCGTGTCCCGATATGAGAGCAAATTGCCATGTATATAATGAGCGTAGGAGTGAAGAAAGGCCAGAGTACTTAAAAGTAGAAGGGAGGCAAACCAATAAGATGTTATGTGAATACACACGTCCAGAATCTTATACATACCGGTATCAAGGCATGATTAACTTGGTCTTCTGTTTGTGTAGCCTGTTGCCTGGAGGCATTGAACTTAACAATCCATTGACTGAAACAACTAATTCAGTGATAATCAACCACTAAGAGCTAAGAAAATATGTTAAACTCACAAATGACGAGGGATTTCATCTTACATACCTGAATCTAATATCATCAAGCATATCTCCCAACGCATCCACCAACGCAGACCTGAGGATCACGCGGGCCGCTGAACACAGACAAATAGAAAATTCTTCTAGCAATGCAGAGAGGTTTATATTGTCATTCAACTACTCATCTTCATGCTCTGACCCTCCTTTGTCAATTGACGCTTGATCTCTAAATATACTAAGCAAGTAAACAACTCCTGTCTATAGTAGAATAATTCCGCTAAAGTTCTCAATAATGATAGCAGAAAAACAGCACCATCCAACGCTTGCTCTCACTGTCTATACTGAGCTCGGCCTTACAACTTGCTGTGCAAATTAGGTACCCTACCTATAACACAAGAGGCACAATCCAATTGAAGTCCAACTCGTTTCGTACTTTCAGACTGACCTATGCTCTCATTTCGGGGGAAATCTTTCAAGCCAACCGACGAAGGACGTGCGAGCAGTTCTGAAGAAACGTTAGTCTGTAAGTGGTCAATAGGTTGAATCAAGAGCTATGTATTGACGGGCAAGCTAAGCAAAGAGAAGAAATGGATATGTTCGGAAGTATTGCTTCACACTCACAATTCCAGCACATGGGCACTTGGTGCAATATGCCATCACTCTTGTTACGCCCCTTCTCCTTCTACTGGGATGTTCGAGCGCCACCGATTTACGGAATCGATGAGCTGCCTCTCGTCGCTATTTTGGACCAAATGCTCAAGCAACTCATTGCTCCTCTGTATCTGCAACAAGATTTCCTGCAAGATATTTATCTCGGTGAGTTGTCTGACTATTGTAGAAGGCACCCAAGGCTCTTGTCCGTGATTTGGTGAGGGTGTAATGTGTTGGGGGTTTGGATCTTCATTCGCCGCCGCCTAGGGGATCCGAGAATTTCGATTTGCTGCCAAGGGGCTCGAACTATTCGGCCATGTATCGTCGCAGTTCAACACCTGAGACAATCAACAATATTAGCTGCGGATTCAAAGGTGTTTCGCGACTCCATGGTTAGTATCAGCTCTTACTTACCGCTTGAGGCGTGGGGGGGGGATTCCAGTCATTATTTTGAGTTGCAGGATCGGCTTCAACTCTCTCTTCGAGTAGATCGTTCTCTTTGATTTGGAGGTCTTCTTCGACGAGCTGAGGTCTGTCAGATCCATATAGCATCAAATACCTTGGGATGGAGGTTAGAACTATTACCGGTATTAATAGCCTATTTCGACATTTGATACACTTGTCCGCTAAACCACTTTATGTTAGCACTTGGATTACTCTTAGGACAGCGATGTTGGGAGCATGCCTGGCTTTAAACCGCGGAAAAACCCCAGGCGTCTTGTTGGTAGGGGAGCGAGGCACAAGGTGCAGTGATCAACTTTAACCTGACCAGGTTTTTTGACACCTCTCGATGGTGACGGTGATGGTGACTGGGAAGTATTAAATGCCCTGCTTTTGATCGAGATATGAGGTAACGTACGCGGTGTCCTTTTGGTCTTCTTGATCTAAACATTGTGACTCGCTGCCAAAGCTTGTTTAACTGCTCAGAGTTGATATAGGGTCAATGATAGAAACCGATAAGCATGATGTAGATGACGATAGATTACCAATGCCATCGATGTTTGGGATGATGTGTTAAAAGTGACCGGACACCACATTGCAACCTAGGTTGTGCCTTCACTTTTGCAAAGCGACTTCCACAGAGATCCTTTTTGAAATAGATTGCAGTTTTTATAACTGTACACGAAAAGCGCAGCATTAAGAGTGTGAAACTCTTTCCCAAGTTCTTTGGTGTAAGTTGAAGGCAATAGGGTAGGCTAAGGGGGTATCATTTCATTCCTCCACTAACGCAAATGACTACCTAGGCAGTCTTCTCTGCTTGCCAAAGATCACTCTCGTTCGCTGTAGTTTCTCTTGTTTCTGTCAATTCCTCTCATTAACCATTGCCTCTCTCATTATCTGTAATTCCCTCTATTGGGCACTCTGGATTGCTTGTCCCTATTCATTGAATTTGCAGGGTGTTACTCTCACAATTCTCCCCCACATGGCGGGATCAGTAGCTGCCCCGCAGCTTTTCATAGGTGGGCTGCGACGATCCCAAATGGATTCAAAGTAGAAAAATACATACGATCCATTTAAGCCGAGTGTTGGTTGTCATCGAATCAGATTGCCAGAATAAAATTGCCAAGTTCAGCATCAATTCGCTAGACATGTTCTTCCATATTTCGGCTTAAAGTAGATAAACTCCATTGTCATTATGATAGATATTGATTGTAGCACCTTTGGAGTCTTGGACCCTCACACGTCATATCAATTCTCCGCACTGATAAGAACCACCCCCCCAGCGTATCGCACTAAAATTTCCTTCAATCGCATTTCACGCCACTGGAAACTGCCCTCGTTGCCTCCCTTTGTGACGCCTCTTGTCGAACAATCCAAACACCAACCTCACTCATAATACTTGGCGCATATTTCCTTCTTCGTGATGCTGCAGCGCTGCTTATGAAAAATGTTTACTCCCGCCGCTGGTCGTATCCAGCGAGCCTCAACCGCCAGCTTCATACGGCTTGCTCGCCATCGAGGCAGGCAGGATGTGTGCAGATTGCAAATACGATGGTTTACTGATGTAGCCAACGCCTCTGATATTCAAACTCGACAGACACTGTCCAGTGAGTATTGAAATGTCAAAGATTGAAGACCTTACGACTGATCATGTCTGAACAGAGGAGTCCGAATCTAGAAAAAACGAGATAGGTGTGCAGCAACTCAGTCAGTACATCTATAAGCAGATCTTCCCCGAGGGAAAAACAGACCCTCCCGAAGAACTCGTTCAGCTGTCGAAAGACCACCTGAAGCGACATGATCTTCTCGACAAGAATACAGATACCTCCGGCCCTATCGCATTCGATCTTCCAAGACTTCATGGCAAAAGTCTTGATGAACACTTTTACAAACTCGGCATCGATAGCGCGGGTGATCACCTGAAACTGGCCAAAGACTTTGCAAACGCCAACCTCCCGGACCCACCAAAGAAATGGATTCAACGGTCTGGTTGGACAAAGTATTCCATGAACTCAGACGGGGAAAAATTGGAGGAGGTCGTGGAAGCCCCAGATGCGGATGCGATCTGCTTCGATACGGAAGTAATGTGGAAGGAGAGTCCATTTGCAGTCATGGCATGCGCAGCAAGCCCAACAGCTTGGTATGCGTGGTTATCACCCTGGTTGCTGGGTGAAGTGGAGGAGAAGCGGCATTTGATACCACTGGGCGATCCGAACGAAGATCGAGTGATTGTAGGACATAATATTGGGTATGATCGCGCTCGAATAACGGAAGAATACGATCTAAAGCAGACGAGAAATGGATTCCTGGATACCATGTCGCTGCATGTCGCTGTCAATGGCATGTGTTCGCAACAGCGACCCACTTGGATGAGATATAAGAAAAACCGTGAATTACGGGAGCGGGTGGCTAGCGAAACTCCAGATGGTCAATTGGCTGAGCTTCTGAGCAATCGAAATATACATGAAGAGGAGGAGTTGTGGGTGGGACGAAGCTCCGTTAACTCCCTTAGAGATGTCGCCAAGTTTCATCTTGACGTTACAATTGACAAAGAAATTCGCAATGATTTTGGTGAGTTGGATCGTGATGGCGTATTGGCCAAGTGGGACCAATTACTGGATTATTGTGCTGCCGATGTCCTCATCACTCACAACGTCTATAAAATCGTCTTTACCAACTTCCTCGAGGTCTGCCCGCATCCTGTTAGCTTCGCTGCTCTACGCCATTTATCATCTGTTGTTCTCCCAGTCAATAAATCATGGGATAGCTATCTCGCGAATGCCGAGGCTACTTATCACAAACTATCCGATTCCGTCCAGGAGAGGCTGGTTGGCTTGGCGGAGAAAGCTGTTGAGATCAAAGAGAAATCGGAAATATGGCAAAACGACCCTTGGCTAAAACAACTTGACTGGTCAGGCCAAGAGATAAGAATGGTAAAGGGTAAAAAAAAAGGCGATCCAATGAGGCCGGCTGCAAGGCAAAAGAAGCCTGGGATGCCAAAGTGGTACAAGGACCTCTTTCCAAAAAATGATGCTCCGATAAACCTCACAGTACGAAGTCGTATAGCTCCTCTACTACTGAAGCTGGCATGGGATGGCTATCCGATGTTTTGGTCAGATCAGTATGGTTGGGTGTTTCAAGTGCCCCGTTCAGAAACCGAAAAGTATAGAGCAAAGCAGATGGCCGAATGTCTCTTTGACGAAGCCGACGTTGCTCTGAGAAACGACAAAGAACATGCTTATTTCAAACTCCCGCATAAGGATGGCCCTACAGCTCGATGTGCAAATCCCTTGGCTAAGAGTTATCTGAGCTATTTCGAAAATGGTGTTCTCTCATCTGAATATCCACTCGCGAAAGAAGCCTTGGAAATGAACGCCTCGTGCTCATATTGGATAAGCGCTCGTGACAGAATCATGTCACAAATGGTGGTTTACGAAAACGATTTACCAGGCTGGAAAGCGGGGAGCAAACCTGAAGACAGCCTCAACGGCTTTATTTTACCTCAGATAATCCCTATGGGAACCATTACCCGCCGAGCGGTTGAAAACACGTGGCTCACAGCGAGCAACGCTAAGAAAAACAGGGTGGGCTCTGAACTGAAAGCAATGATCAAGGCACCAGAAGGTTATTCCTTTGTGGGGGCGGATGTAGACTCAGAAGAGCTTTGGATTGCTAGCCTGATGGGTGACGCAACGTTCAAGATGCATGGTGGGAATGCCATTGGTTTCATGACGCTGGAGGGAACAAAGGCTGCTGGTACGGACCTGCATTCCCGCACAGCATCCATCCTAGGCATCAGTAGAAACAACGCCAAAGTCTTCAACTATGGACGTATATACGGGGCAGGTCTGAATTTTGCTGCGACTTTACTGCGGCAGTTCAATCCTTCTTTATCGGATAAGGAGACTACGGAAGTCGCTTCAAAGCTCTATGCCACTACCAAAGGCGCAAAGACCAATCGTAAGGTGATTTACAAACGTTCATTCTGGCGAGGCGGGACAGAATCGTTCGTCTTCAACAAGCTGGAGGAGTTTGCAGAACAGGAGCAGCCACGCACGCCCGTGCTAGGCGCTGGTATCACTGAAGCCCTCAGAAGTCGTTATATCAACAAGGGGGCATACTTAACCTCGCGCATCAATTGGGCTATTCAGTCATCGGGAGTGGACTACCTACATCTTCTGATTGTTTCCATGGACTATCTTATTAGGCGCTTCCAGCTTAACGCTCGGTTGGCGATAACGGTACACGATGAAATTCGCTACTTGGTAAAGAATGAGGACAAGTATCGAACAGCTCTTGCACTTCAAGTGGCGAATATTTGGACTCGTGCTATGTTTGCGCAGCAAGTGGGTATTGATGATTTGCCTCAGTCATGCGCTTTTTTCTCCGAAGTAGACATTGATCATGTTCTTCGCAAGGAAGTTCACATGGACTGTGTCACACCAAGTCAACCAACACCAATACCACCCGGCGAAAGCCTTGATATCCAGACATTACTGGATAAGGGGGATAAAGCCAGACTCGACCTTGGTATTGACTCGGATTCAGAGTATATTCAAAAGATGGACGAAAAAATGGACAAGATAGAATATACGGCCCGAACACCAGTCATGCAGGAAATCAAAGAAGCGTCCGGAGACACCATGACATTTATGAAGGCTCAGATTGTTAACACTGAGGAGGAGCTGGCGGATATTATGAAGGAGATTCGAAAAACTCAACTACAAAAGCCAAAACCTGCGAGGGCAAAATCCGCCAATGATGCTTTCTCATATCACTCATACCCGCAGATGATGCCGGTATCAGTAGGGGAGTATAAGTCAGTGTCTGAGGTCATGAAGTTGAAGACTGAAAGTTATATGAAGGGCAGAAAGGCTTGGCCCTACGCGCGGAACAACGGAAAAGGAGGGTCTCAACCCAGTTCAAGATTCTAGCATATTACATGTATTTGTAGTGGCTGCATTTCGTGGAGTTTGGGGGTCTTATTTCAGGGGTATAAGGATACAGAGCGAGCTATATGGTGTTTTAAATTTTGGATCATGATGATTCTGCATGTTAATTGTACAAAATGGCGTCTGGTTGATACTGGGTAGCGAGTTGGTTATTTACGGAAAAGTCTCATATCCAAGGGAAAACAATACAAACTCGTAGTGCATAGGGAATGAATATACTACTACTCGTCTCACTATCTTCTCTATCTGTAACATGTAGCAATTGGATCCTTCCACGACTTCAAGGGACTGAAACCTGTATCCTCCAATAGCCGCATCGATGCGGGGCATTTTCTGGAGCTCAATCAAGGAGGGGCACCCTGGAACAGCTCCAGTACGTACATTTTCGGCGGGAGCTTGATAGCCATGATGACGACACCCAGTTGACCCAACCTTTTGCTTTCTTACCTTGCACAAAACTTGATTGCCATTTCTGAATCAGTACCCGCATCGTCTTTCGCTCTTCTGATTTCCTGTGCGACTATATGAACCGAATTGCCTAAAATGGCCGAAACAGCTTCATTCGAGGAGGTCGTACAGAGGCTCAAGGACTCGCGGCCTCCGGCTACGGATGTGGCCACCTACCTGACCATCCTGGAAATGTCCATGTCGCCTGAGATTTTGCCCACTCTTCAAGAGATTCTGGAAGATGTGAAATTGACAAACGACATCGGATGGGATTTGGTCGACATGTTGATTCCGATACCAGGGAGCGAGGAGTGCTTGGAAAGTGTTGCTCGTTTGGGCAACCCGCGAGAGGTTATCCTCAAGGTTCTCGAGGCCATGGACAAGACGGCCAATGCGGAGGACGGCGAAGAGGAAGAAGGAGAGAGAGGAGAGGAAACGAAAGCAACCAAATCCTTTGTAACGCTTTGTGGTATGTTGGGCATTCTACACAAGAGACTACAGGTCAAGGCACCCTCGCGATTCCTACATACGACACTCGATACGGTTTATAGAGCATACGACGCAAAGAGTGCGGCTTCAACAGCGGCGGTCATCTCTCTGGTCCAATCTTTGGCCAATCGAACACGGCCCCCGTTGCCTTCTCGCAAATCAAGCACAATGCTGGATACGCCTTTCTTCCAGGACAGTGACCCTTCAAAGAGAGCACCAGATCCTGAGGCAGATCGATCAGACCGGCCAAACGCGAGCGAGCCTCAGCTAGTTATCCGGCTACTACAATCCTTCATCACTTGCATCATTGAGGCATACGTCAACGTGAACAGCTTGGAGTGGGCCTCGAGACTTTTAGAGTATACCTATCCAGAGAGAATAGTAACGGGTCGCAAAACCATGATGCAGACATTCAAAGAAACAGTTGAGCTGCAGGCAAAGGATGCATTAGTGGGACAGCTAGTGGTAAGTTAAAATCTATTATTCCTAAATGATGAGGTATTCAAATCGCGCTAACCTGGTATTCTGCAGTCCCTAGCAAGCGACCTAGGCCTCGCGAATCTTCCCTCGTTCAAGATGCAGGAGCTCTTGGAGGCTCCCATCTGTCGAGATCCCCTTTCTGAAGAATTCGAGGGTGAAGACCCAGAACAGATTAAGCTATCAACTGGCGGTCTGTTATGTCTGAACGCTTACTGGATGTTTGCGGCCGACGTCTTCGACGCAGACCGTGGTCTTCCAGACAGACAGTTATTCCCCCGATACATGCTGCCGGAGCATCACCGCTTATTAAAGAATTTCCTGGAAGACGAACCGCAAGGACAAGTTATCAGTAATCCCGGGTCAGTAGAGGCGCTCATAGTCATGGCCATATCGCTGCATGGCAGGAATCACATATTGGACGAAAAAAAGTCAACTGAAAGCGGCACAGAATTCATGCCCTATCACCATTTACTAACACTTGTGTCCGTTTTTCACCAAAACTTGCGCGTTCGCAACGCCGCAACGGTTATTTCTGGCACTGTACTCCATGCCGATCCGGAAGAAGACAGTCGTCTGGCCATTTTGGAGGACCTCCTTGAAAACTGCATATTTGCAAGTCTCCAAGCCTGCGCCGTAACGTGGCTGAGAGAGGAGATTATTGCGGCAAAGAAAGCCGGCTCCAAAGGTCGATTCGCCAGTCCGGAATGCTTCGAGACCATCCAGTACACACTCTTCCCGGACCTATCGCATCTCAAGGAGGCAGATGCACCCACAATCCTGGAGTTTTGGTCTTCAAGTGCTCCGCTGCACTTACAGGTGGCAAATTTTGCTTTGTTCCTGTTCGGCGGTGAAGATTACAAGGGTCTGGCGCCAGTGGGGATGGCGGCCGCCATTGAGCATCGATATGTTGAACCGCTGGTGCACGCCGCAAAAGTCCTAGAAAAGGCCGTGGAGGCGAAAGAGCTCGACGTGGCAGGGGGCGAGGTGTTAATGGAGCTTAGTATACTGACGGATACACTCGGCCGCGTGCCGCTGCAATAAGTATCGGATTTAAAAAAGGAAATGAGAAAGAAGGGATTTTTCTTTGGCGTGTAGGTTTGGGTTAAACAGTGATCATATGTTTTCTCCCTGGTAGGGAGAGTAAATACTTACTGCTTGTTCTGGTGTGTTCAATTTGTTGATAGTTTGTATGTACAGGATGTCAAGGCGTTCGTGGTGCTCAAGACTTTGATTGATGGTAGTTGCCTCTTGGTACGTCCTAACCGGTACTCGTTGAAGCCTAGGAAATCGTGAACCCTGTAATGATATACCACTGGCCGGCGCAATCAAATCGAAAGTTGGGGTATCCGCAAGAAGCGTGCTGTCGACACCACGCAGCCACACCCACTTCATCGTCGGCGATCACGGTCGTAATCACGATGTCGGTCCCGATGCCGATCGTAGTCCCTATCTCTATCCCGATGCCTATCGCGTTGTCCATCTCTTTCACGGTCACGCTCGCGCTCCCTTTCCTTCTCTCGTTTGTAGCTGTCCTCGTGCCTTCGGCCTTCCTTGCGCTTACTCTCCTCTCTACGATAGTCATCCAATCTTGGTCGTGATTTCTTCTTCCCGTTCTGGTTCCAGCCGCCCAGGTCCTCATCTTCCTTGAGTTCCTTTGCGCCGAGGCCGAGGCGATTGGGTCGCCGACGGACCTCCTTGACTTTTGGCCCGCGATTTTCGCCGTTCCATCCCATGCCACGGAGTAAAGCGGCGCCAAATTCTTCGACGGGCATGGCTTCATAGTCCTCGAGCGTGGATGCTGCGCCGGCAGTTTCGACATCGCGGCGGTAGGCATCGTCCTCGGTTGGTTGCGATGCAATAACCAGCTCCTTTTTCTCGGGAACTCTGCCAAGTAAAGCATCCATGGCTTCGTCGTCAACAGTCCGTGAGGCAGGTTTCGGATCTTCGCCGCTGTCATCCCTTCGCTTCGTGGTATCATCATCAGGGCGCTGCTGTTCCTTGGCATCCTCGTCTTCTGGCTCAGTATTTTTTTCCGTTATCGTCAATCCCCATTTTAAACCCTTGTCCTGATCCGCAGGTTCTGTTTCGATAACTCTCCCCTCCTGCTGTGCCCTGGCTTCCTCGGGTAAGAGATTCTTTGACTTTTTCTGTGCCCTCAGCTCGTCTCTCCAGTTGCGATTCGACTGTCGCTCGATAACATATTCCTTCTTCTCCGCCTTGGGGTCCCTTCTGCTGCGCTCTATCTCTGCGCCTTCCGCGCCAAATCCTGTAATAGTCTCGTGTCTCCCTCTGCGATTATCATCATCGTCTGATTCGGAGTCGGAGCCGCCTCCCAAGGCGTGGTGAGATCGCGGTCGCTTGCCGAGAGTTGACGGAGGATTGGGGCGGGAAGTTTTGCTTGACGAGGAGCTTGCGCCAAACTTGATGGCTATGCGACCTCTGTTTGCGTCAGACATTTCGTAATGCTCAAGTCGCAGGCTACCTCGTGATGTACGAGTCAAAAGCTTTAGGCAACCTTGAAGATGAGATGCTGCACAAGTTCAATAGTGACGAGATTTACTCCGTACAGCGGCAGGCATCCATGTGTGGAGCCTAAAAGCCGGCCGATACCCGGATTTATTGGTAGAATTTCCTGGGGGAAGATGTAGCTTTGTAGCATTTCATAATCGATACAGTGGGGGAGTACTTGATTGCCTTCCAAGCACACACCCAAACCCGCCGCCCACTCTTCACAACGGCCTGGGCAACTGGGGATGGCAACGGCTCAACAACAGCAACCTGAACTACCTGTATCTAATGGGGAGGTACGCACTGCACTCCTTACATCCAGCATACCCAAGATCTCCATATCAGTTGGGCTTGAATGTGCGTATTTTCTATGTACTATGCCCTAAAGCACAAAGGACAGATTGCAAGGCACGCAATGGCAAAAATCCTGTATTTTCCTCCTAATTTTTGTAGGCTGCATTTTTTTGGGGGAAAATTAATTAATTAACCATGATTAAAACATGTGTCATGGGCATGTCAAAAAAAAAATCAACATGCGGGCTATGCGATGGAAAAAGCAGCAACTATCTTTGACGACTCAAGACCAAGTGGATGATGCGTTCTTTGACTCGATGAATGCGGGTGTTTGGACAGTACGTAAAGTAAATCGCACGCTAGGATGTTGGGCTTTTATTACCCAACTGTAATTCTTTTCTCTTAGCGCACTTCTTGCTCCAACATCACCAAAATTTGTTAGCGCGTAGTGGATATCGTACCGTGCGGGCAACGCTCCCCCCCAAAAGTAAACTCTGATATCCGCCAGTTGGCAGCGTCTCCGCCCCCTGCGATTCCCCCCCAAAGAAACTGGCGCCCGACAGAATTTGACGCCTTCCCACAGACAGGCCGACACGCTCAACGGAGAGAAAATCCGTCAACACGGTGACCACAACGACCATTTTCATCGCTGTGCACATCGTCCTGCATCTCAAACGACCTCTCTCGACATCATACGACATCCGTTTCGACCGTAAACGGATGTCGCTACCGCCGATGCTATGACTGAGGTCGGGCACGCCGATCTATCGAGGCTGCTTCAATCCAAGCGAAACGAGTGCAAGTGAGTGCATGCTCAATCGAAAGAGCGATTTTTTCCGATTCCAACGGTATAGTTTTTGGTATGCTAATCTCTGGCAGTGCAATCGTAACGTCGAGGAAGAGGAAACTTCGCGAACTCTTTGCGGTCGCGACACAGGCTGAAGGCCTACCAGAAGATGCCTTCGCGAACCCCGACGCGCCCGCGGCCACAGCTGCCGAATGGCAGTTTCTACAGGCCAGTGATATCCTACAGTACGTTCTAGCCAACTATTAAAATCATATGCATCGTTGAATTTCAATTATTTGCATGCCTTTGCTGCCGTTGGCGCGCTTCTCGATTCTTCGTCGTCTGTAATAGGGAGACTGATCATGATATAGGGGCAAAATATTGAACGAATCGAATATTCCTACAAGACCGAGACTATCACTAGACGCCCTGAAGCTATCACTTGCTAAGTCAATACAGGCGACTGCGAATCAATTAGTATCAGTGTCGCCAGTTGAGACCCCTAAAGACAATGCAGCCATCACGAAATCCAACATCCGGTTGCCTGATGGTCTTCCTACCAAGGAAACAAGTGTCGTACCACCGGCGAAGATTATTCAATCACCAGTAAAACTAACGCAAACGACACCGATACCAATTCCTCAGCCAGTAGCATCACAGGGTCCCGTAAAACAGCAGCATGCTGTCGAAGTTGCGAAGGCTCCAACAAAGGTTGATTCATCACCACGGATACCTGTAAATGGGGATATTAAGTCGACTGTCAATGGGATCGACGCAGCGTTGGAGGCAGGGGGGTTGGGAAAACCACGGTTGACACAGGTTGCATTCCCTCCAGGAACGAAAGGCTCCCCATCGACAGAAGCGACGAAAAATGCAGCAGAGATGGAAACTGGGAATGCCGCTGCAAGAGTATCAGGCAATGAACTTATTCCCAGAAATGATCCGCCGACTCGGGCTGAGGTTCGCCAAGAATTGTCAATCAAGCTTCCCAGCAGTACATCCAAAGTTCCAGATGCACTTTCATCACCTGGGTCAACTGCACCGAGCGCTACCACCCCAGCTGTTCACGATGTTTCGACAGAGACGAGCCCGGAACACGAAGGTCCGCAGTACATTGAGGAGAGGCAAGAGCAGGAGGTAGAACAGAAGACAGGGGAAACGGAGAACAGGTTGGATGATACTCGTCCGGATGCCGCGATGGGTTTGGTCGGGGTCGATGCCCAGAACAACGTCCCTCAAACTGTAACTGGATCAGAAGAGGACCAACTGCTACAAGAGTCTATCCGTTCAAGCACCGCTGCTGCGAGCCCAGATGCCTCAACAAACCCTGCTGATGGTCCCGAACCTACAGCCGGCGCTCCGCCGGTTACAACAGAAACACCCTTGGCTACAAAGGCTAATGTAGAGAAGCAATCCACGGACGTAGCAGCTCAACAATCATCAACTGTTGTCAACACCGCAGATGAAGTCCCAGATAGTCAGGAAGATGCACCGGAGGCAATGGATGTCGACAAGCCAGAAACCCCTGTAGAAGCTCAAGCTTCGCAAGTGGTTCCACCGCAAGAGCCTAATACACTAACTCAAACTTCAAAGCCAACGACGCCACATCCTACCCCGTCAGTACAAAAAGAGACTCCCCCAGCACCAGAGAGGGCAGTGACCCGGGTAGCATCTGGTGCCATGAGACTCAAGTCCGTCTCCGAGATAGTTGGCGGCACCCAACGAGCCCATAGCACTTCTGAAAGAAGCACCAAAGCCCCACAAACTCAGCTCACGCCGGTTACCTCAACACCTCAATCACCCCTTTCAAGAGCTAGGACTACGGTTAAGAAGGACAGATCAAAAGGTCAGGTGTCCACTGTGGTGTTTGGAAAGCAACCCAAGCGCATGGAGGATAAGGCTATAGTTCCTGGTCAAAAAGAGACGATCCAGGCGTCCGATGATTATTACACACCTCTATTTATTCAAAATTTCACTGGTGCGACTAATTGGATGCAGCCCATTGAAAAAATACTCTACCACGCAAACAAAACTATCGCTACACCCGATGCTTATTTAGCGATTCAGGATCACCAAGCGTGTAAAGTTCTCCGCAGGGTCTATCATTTGCAGCAGCATGATAAGTGGTCTTTACGGCAGCCTAAGCGATGCCCAGAGCCAACTCGACCGCCAACGCAATGGGATGTCCTCTTTCAAGAAATGAAATGGATGCGGACAGACTTTCGAGAAGAGCGGAAATGGAAAATGGCAGTAGCCCGGAATCTAGCTTATTCCTGCGCGGAGTGGATTGAGGCCACCCCTGAGGAGCGGAAGACTTTGCAAGTTCCTGCTTATATCCCTCCAAAAGTCGAAGTCACAGATGATGCGCCAATGGGCAATTCCGATGGTGATGCAGCAGATAATCAGCCTACTCCGGATCTTGTTTCTGGAGATGCCGAGTCTCCACAAGTCCTCGACGAACTCAACGACGACTTCCCGGAAACCGTGGCGCCCTCAGCAATTTTCGCATTACAAGAGGACGATGTCGTCTTTTCGCTGCGAAGAACGCCAGCTTCGGACAAACTGCTTGACGAATTGCCCATGTATGGAGCACCTCTGAAGGTTCCTCGCTTTGAGCTTACAGGGCCGGAATATGACCCAGATTCACATTGGCGACGGTCAGCTTTGCCTTTGAGCAAGTATGTTGAAGGGCAGATGAAACTTGTATCTGAAGGCCCGCCACGAAAGCGAAGTCGCTTTGATTATCGAAATGAAGATTCGGATGATGAGAAGGAAAGTGGTTTCGATCATGATGCGTTGACGCATAACGTCAAATTGCCGCCAACCAGCGATGAGGTTTCTCTATTTGCCCCTGAATCGAAACACATTCGAGACCGACTTCATGCTGGGCATCAATTCCGACCTCCATCAGAACACCCGATGCCTCTTCAAAGCTTCTACGAATGCCGTAGCCCTTCGCAATGGACCATGGCCGAAGATGACGAGCTGCGAGGGCTTGTTCGCGAGTATTCATATAATTGGTCGCTCATATCCAATATGCTCTCAACTAAATCGCTTTTTATATCAGGCGCTGAGAGACGGACACCTTGGGAGTGCTTCGAAAGATGGATCAACCTTGAAGGGTTGCCGGCAGATATGCAGAAGACGCAGTACTTCAAAGCCTACAACAGTAGGATTGATGCGGCGCAGCGTGTCATTGCCCAACAAAATCAGCTTGCAGCACAACAGGCTAACGCAGCTGGCGGCGCTGTCACACCAGTGAGACGGAGACAGTCGACACCCCTGAGAGTAGAGAGGCGACGCAACCAAAAACATCTCACGCTCATTGATGCAATGAGAAAACTGGCTAAGAAGAGGGAGACTACCATTCAGAAGCAACAGCATAATGCATCTCAGAATGCTGCCAAGAAGACAAACGATGCTATTGCACAACGGCCAACAAAGACACCGAGGGATTACAGCTTATTACGATGGGAACGAGACCAAGCTCTGGCAGAAAAGATGGCGCAATATGCGCAGCGGCAAGAAGCTCAGCGACGAGTAAGTAAAACGCTTTCATATCTGCCATCGACCGAAGCTAATTTTGCTGTACAGGCTGCTCTACAAGCCAGAGCCCAGAGTCAGAACGCGCAGTTAACCGGTGCTGCTACCACAGCTCAACCCGGTCAAGCTGTTGCCCACCCCGGTGTCAGCAACGGTGTCAATGGTGTTAATGGTGTCAATGGTGTCGCTCGCGGTGTTCCAAACCAAATGGCTGTCGCGGCTGCTGCTGCTGCTGCCGCAGTCGCAGCGCAAGGTCGACCTCGTTTGCCTATGCAAGCTCCTGTTAATGGTGTAGGCGGTATTGGTGTACAAGCCCAAATGGGTGGCAATCTTGCCCCCCCTGCACAGATGAATGGAATCCCACAAGCTCAGTTACAAGCCTTACAGGCCATGCAGGCACAGCATAGGATGGCGATGCCTAATGGACAACCTGATCCCAATCTCTTGATGCGAGCCCAGCGCCTTTCGGAGCAACAACGTGCGGCAGCAGTTGCTGCTGCTCAGATGCAACATGCTCAGCAGCAACAAACCGCTGTCGGAACCCCGGCTCAGCAGGGTCAGCAAGCCTCACCCCCGTTGCGCAATGGCGTGCCGGCAATCAGCCAGCAGACATTTATGAACAACGCTCAGGCTATGATGGCTTCCTTTAATGCCAACGGCGGCCATGCTACACCTACCGCAAACGGCCTCCATATGCCTTCTATTCCCAACGGCACTTCTCCAGGACCACGGCTGCCTACACAACTCCCTCCAGGCATTGCCGCACAGATTGCTCAGCTTGAGGCACAATTTAGGGCCAAGAACTCAAACCTGTCACCTGAGCAGATTCGCCACCTTGCCACCGAGCATCTGACGCGGGCTATGATGGCCCAACGGCAGTCCGCTATGAACGCTGCCGCAGGTGGTCCAGGCCAGTCAGGTATTGCTTCAAGCATTGCTGCTACGACCAGCCCTCACCAGTATGCCGCCTTGTTGAGACAACAGCAACAACAACAGGCTCAACGCCAGCAACAGGCTCAACAACAACAGCAACATCAACAGCAGCAGGTCCAGCAACAACAGGTCCAACAGAAACCTCAACAACAGCAAGCTCTGCAACAACCACAGTCGTCACAGCAACCGCAGGCCCAATCGCAACCACAGGCGCATGTTCAAGCTCAAGCCCAGGCTCAGGCTCAGGCTCAGGCTCAGAAGCCTCAGGCCCAGCCGCAATTGCAACAGCCTTCACAGCAACAACAGCAGCCGCCGCAGCAACAAGCGCAGGTACAAGCACAACAAGCAAATTCTGCTGCGGCGGGTAGTCCACAAGTGCAACGTCAAGCTAGCGGAAGTGCCACCCCTTCAGAAGCTCCAAGTAAATAATAATCTGCATTCTTACGGCCTATAGTTGCATTGTTTTTGTTCATTTTTTTGGGTTTTATGGTTTGCAAGTTTGGCGTTTCGCCAGGGAACAGGCGGGGGGGTTGTCAATCAAGGAGGGGGAGGGGTTGGTTTATTATCCCCTCTCCTCCGCGGATATATGCCTTTTTTTTCTTACGAAAAGGGAAAAAATACAGCGGGTCTTTTCTCTCTTGATAGAATGAGGCGGGCATTAAGGGTCATGTTGTTGTTTTTTAAAACCTCTTTGATGTGATGTGTAAAACGGGGGAGCGTGCGTAACGACAGCAAGCACAGCTTTAAAGCAAAGTAGATATGTACATAGTAATTATTGTCGACGACAACAAAAAAAGAAACGTCGTGAGTGCGCCGCAAGGTGGCTAAAAGAAGTAAACCTGATTGTTCACTCGTTTTGGTGACGGTTCTCTTCATGTCCCTTTTCTTAGCCTGTGAACTCAAATCAGTTTGTTAATTCGTATTAGAGAGAGAGAAAAAACCATCAATTCTATCACATTATCTAACGCCACATTCATGCACCGATACATTCAGACATCAGATATCTTGATAATTAATAATATTCATTCAAGTTTCCCATGCTCGTTTACACCCCTCTTGAGCCACCGCCACCTCTCCTATCACCATGAAGCAACAACTTAGGCTTGATAAAGTCCTCGTCCAACTGCCTGAGTAATCCAGCTGGATCCTCGGTATATAATAGCTGTCTAATGGCCCCCGTTGCTGTTATCGGTGTAGAAGTAGATGGTTCAGCAGCAGGGCTCATAATGGCACTGTCCGTCTGCACAGCCGGAGCTGGACTCGCTGTTGTGCGTCGCGCTGGTGGCGGTAGATCAGAGGTGTCAATGTCGCTACCGATATCTGAATCCTCAGTATTGCTACGTCCAAGAAGATCGGCTCGCTCAAAGTCCTCCCCACTGCGAACCGAGTTCTTGCGACTTAGACTGGTCGCGCGACCCCCAGTATGTGGCGACGAATGGCCAGACACGTATGCTGCGGAACGGCCAGTGTGTACGTCGAGATTGTTCAGAGCAACATTTCCGTTGCGACGAGGGTTGAATCCAATTCCGCTTCCAGAACGCTTAATCTGAATTCCCCCACCAAATGACTCAATGTCAAATTCGTCATCGCTATCAATCTCTTCGACAACGCCCGTCCGAATGCCAAGAATCTCCAACATGCGAGCCGTGGTACCACCAAAAATGATGACGGTAAGCACAACCACAACCAAAACCGTTGCCCTCAGAGCATAAGAGTTCTCGCCACTAAGAAGAGCTGCTAGGGCTACACCGACGGCTCCACGGAGGCCGGCCCAGAAAAGCATGGCTTGATAGTTATATGGAAGCTCATCGCCAACTTCGACACCCCTTCTGCGAGCTCGGTAGCGGATAACCCAATTGATAGCCCTAGAAAGAGGGAAGACCGCGACCCATCTAGCTGCGCATACAGCGCATACAGTAACAATGATGAGAGGCGGCTGAAACTGGAGTGCATTATCTGTGAACAAAGCAAGACCAAGGTAGATAAATATAAAATTCTCCGACAGTTGCGACATGACCTGGAAAATATACTTGGTTGTAAGCTGTGTTCGTCTAGACATGTTAAAGTAGGCATAATGCTTCAGTGTAATACCACAGAACAACAAGGACACGATACCTGGCGGGATGTCAGTGCTTAGCTTTGTGAATTGTCAACAAGTGCAACCTACCAGACATGTGAAGACCATGTGAAAAGAAATATGTGGCGTAGGCAATCAGAATGATCAGACAACTTTCAATCTTGGGGAATCGTCTGACGTATGTAAACTTGAGAAGCAATGCCGTTCCAATGCCTACAACGACGCCAATAAGCATACTGCCGAAGAAGATGAGCAAGAAGATGCCGGTTCCTTCAAAAAAGCTTATAAAGCCATAGTTCCCGCCTTCACCCCTGTTGTATCTCTGGGCAGTCTCAAAAATGACAATGGCAATCGCATCATTGAGGATCGACTCGCCGAAAATGATGGTGTACAGCTTAGGGTCGACTTTGTAGGTGTTGAAAATGGCCAGAATGGTCACTGGATCGGTAGCCGAGAGTGTTGCGCCAACAGAAATGGCATCGACAAAGGTCATGTCCAAGGAACCGGGCAACAAAGTAAACAGCCATAGGATCAGGCCAATGACGACAGCAGATAAGAATGTTCCCGCAAAGGCAAAGGTCAAGATGGTTCCAATGTTGCGAAAGAAATTGGCTTGGTGTAGCTCGTAGCCGGACGAGAGAATGATGGGAGGGAGCAGCAGATTGAAGAAGATCTGGTAGTCGAAGCTAATGAGGTTTCGAATCGAGTCGCCAGAGGTTACAAGGAGAACGAGACCGACCGTCATTCCTATAATAAGAACCGGGTTAGCGACAAACTGCGACCAAAAGTGGAATCCAGATCTGGGGTCTCGCCGAACCTGCAAAGATGGAGATGACGGTTTCATGGATCGCAGTAACCTTCTTCATCTGCAGCATGTAGCTTGTAAAGAAGGCAATGATGAGCAGCATGATGGATATAAACAGCGCCCATGCTGCGAATAGCTCTTTTTGCGCTGAATCGCCTTCTGTTGTTCACATCGTCGTCGTTAGCAATCAATCTCTAGACACCATGTTGAAAGCTGCGTCATAGCCAAGCTGCGTACCTTCTGGGTCGGACTCCTCATCGTCTCGCCCTGTTACCAATCCGTCAGTTCCATCTTAATGTGATGTATGAATTCGGTGCCAGACGCACTAAGGAGCTTGAAGCCCATGTTGACGAGTTCTGCTGTCGCCATGGTTGGACGTGGGATCGAATCGTTGTTGTCGTCGTCGTCGTCACCTTGGTCGTTGAGACCTCGCTTGCAAGGTATAATCGAAGGTGGAAATTGTCAGGTTGGAGCCCGTGCGCGAGCCTCACAACGGAAGCGATCGGATCATGAGTTGGTTCGTTCAAGGAGCCGAAAAACGAAAAAAAAAAAAAAAAAAAAAAAAATCTATAGGGATGAGGGCTTTGTCGGTCGGTAATGGATGCGACAAAACAAGGTTTCAAGTCTAGTTGAAGTCGACAACTTTCAATCTGTCCCAGAAGGAGGTAGCAGGTTATGCACGTCAACTGGTTTGACGCCAACGGATAAGATCTGCAAGTTGGGCGATAACAGGTGCTGCCTTGGTTGCTTGGTTGGGGTTAGCGGAAAGGACGGAGTATAGCAGCCATGCTTTAGTGTGACGTCCCCTGTAGCTATGGAGGGTCGTAGTGCATTATGCGGGCAGAACAGGCCAGTACTAGGTAGCTTACCCTGCTGGTTGTCCACGAATCTTTCCAGGGAGAATGATGGATGATGCCTTGAGGTTCGTCCATGGATGTACGGAGTAGGTACCTGTTCATTCATTTATTCACATCTGCAAACTCCTAAATCCAAAGTCATCCAGGATGCAATAAAAAGCGAGGTGGTGGCTCATTTACCATATCCAATCAGGAACCATGTACACATATTATCTATCACACCTCTCTCCAGGCATGTGTTCAGAGTCGACGACGACGCGTTTAGGGTTCAGGCACCTGCGATTCAAGCAATGTTACATTTTCGGTATTACATGGATGTTCATGTAAGCTATCACATTGTAAACACCAAGTACCTGATGGTTATGTGCACAAGAGAGCATGCTATCTACCTTGAGGCAAAGTTTGCCGAGCGCTGGTTAATGCTGATGTCACATGTCGATCGGCTATAGGATTTATGCTTTCCTAGAGTCCTGTTAATAGCTACGCCATGATTCATCGTCGCATCTTTCAGTAAATATACGAAGGCATGAGAAAAAGATAATTCATTCATATCGCTGTTATAGAATACCAATAGATTCGATAGTGGGGGGGGGGAAGAGGTGGACACTCTTCTGGTGATGCTAGGACCTGGATGTCCAGGCTCAGACTTGGCCTAGTTTGGTTAGGCTTACAGTGACACGGCTTCACAACCAAGTGGGCTGTTGCCGTTACATTTTTGGCCCATCTCCAGAGAAGACAAGACGAAACTGCCAGTTCTCCACCTACATAGCTATCTTCAAAATCTCGCGACAGATATACGGCCATGTATCACTTAGCCAAAGGTCTTTACCGTTATGCTACGAGCAAAGAAGGTCTCTTTACTATACTCCGTCCTTGGCAGTGCAAACGGCACACCACTAACACCCAATTGTAGAATACTCGGTTATTCTACTCGGTCTCGACAATGCAGGCAAAACAACCTTCCACGAACAGGTCAAATCCATGTATATCCCTGGTACGCCTGAGCCCAAACTGAAAACAGTTCCCACGGTCGGTCAGAACGTCTCGACAATTACGCTATCGGATATGTACCTGAAACTATGGGATGTTGGCGGCCAGATGTCGCTTCGGAAGCTGTGGCAGAGCTACTACGCCAGCTGCCATGCCATCGTATTCATCATCGATAGTACCGACATTGGTGACGGAGACATCGAACACGAGCATACCGGCCGACTGGAAGAATGCCGCCTGGTTCTGGAAGACGTACTACAGCACTCGGAGACTGAGGGCGTGCCGTTATTAATATTGGCCAACAAACAGGATAGAGAGGATTGCGTTGAGACTATACGAATCAAGGAGGGTCTCGTCAAGCGCGTTATGGAGGGCGAAAAAGGAAGTGCTATCCGAGATTCACGAGTTCTGTCAATGAGTGCACTGACAGGCGAGGGTGTCAGAGAGGCGATTGACTGGGTGCGCACGAGAGTACAATGGAATAAAGAGTCTCGGCCACCCGTTATGAGGTAGCGGGTTGTGATTTACGGGCATGGGTTCATGCAGTGTTTTTAGGCGTTTGGTTGCATAGCTACTGGTGTTTGGGACTGCCATGACAATGGCCGAAAGTGCAATAGCGGAAATATTGGGGGGTATCATGCATTTATTCTATTATTTTTTACCTTATTATACCAGAGACATCGTAACCAAAGCGCTGTTACCTTGCGTTCTCCGCGGACAATTCAGCCAGCAACCCGCCTTTATCTCTTCGTTTGGCATCCTCAGCCAACTTACGGTCTACTAGATCCGTAAACTCCTTCGACTTGGCCAGTGCTGTTTGAGCGCATTGCACAAACAGAGGCGCATCAATAGGTGTGCCACCGAGTTTCGAAATTTGACATATCTCGCCGTGCTTATTCAAACTGAACGTACAGCTGCTTACTCGCAGCTGCTCCTCCAGCCATGTGGTGTCCAGCAAGACCGTCTCTCCCTCCTCGCCGAAAAAGTTGAAGCTCACGCAGAAGGGGGAATGCAGCCAGCTCAATGGCACTGGTTCACGCTCCGCCGCCGTGTAAATAGTCAGCGTCTCGCCCTCCATGCTGGTATCGGGTTTTCTGAAGTGTCTCAGCGCCGCTACGACAGCAAAGCATGAGCTATCAATGAGATTGCCATCTGCGGATAAAACATGCAGATCAACTCTAACGGACCAGCACTTTTGACCGGCGACGAGACATAGTGATTCTGTATCTAGGGCTCCGGATCTTCGAATCGTCTTTTCCAGCAGCCTGGAGAGCAAAACTTCGGCCTCAGTTGGCCGGCTCACCTCAAAGGATGGAGCTACCATGGGGCCGAGTTCAGAAGAGATTTGAAAGACACCATCGAATGGCCTGTCAGAAAAGGGCACTGTCACCTCCGCCGATACCTTTGCCAGCACCCTAATGACCCATTGTCAGCCATTTTTCTGCGTGGTTTGCATCATGAAGAGCATCAGTAGACATACCTAGTTTTACCCAATCTCACATCTGCCACGCCATAGTCATCACCAAAACTGAGCTCCAGTGGTCTAAACTGATCGAATTTGCGATTATCCAGACGCAACCCCTCTGTTAATGCCTGTTGGACAAAAGTCTTTTCACTTAACGAAGGTTCCGCTTCTCGAGGCATGATGAAGGCTGTTTGTATAGGAATATGAAATCTCTAATGAATGAATAAATAAATGAGCTGGAAGCTTTCACTTTTTAATAGAGGCGGCTATGAACGCTAAATCTCAGTGAGATCGTGGGGCTGCTGCTGCAAGTGAAAAATTCTGCCGGGCGGTAAGATTTTATACATGCAAGTCAACCGCTATCGCGACAGGGCAGGCTATCAACGCGCCGAGTTCGCCATCAATTAAACTTGTATTTTATCACACCACTACCAGTAGATAACAAGATGACTACCGCCCATAGACCTACTTTTGATCCCGTAAGAAAATATTATTGCGATTTTTGGGGGGTTAAATTAAATGAGACTAACGCAGCATTAGGCTCGAGGCAAAGAGGCCCTCCGTGGCCCTGCCTACCATCAGCGACTACTCCCGGCTCACACCCAACTCAAGTACAGACAATCCGGACAAGGAGGCGAGGCCGATGAGGAGCCCGCACGAGATCTCGCGGCTGAGCTCATAGCTGCCGAGGCAGTTCATTTCGCCAAGAAGAATGGCGCCCCCCTTCCATCGGATGAAATGGACGAGGACGATGACACAGGCTCAGTCCGAGGGGGGAAACGAACCTTGGATATCAAATCTGGCGAAGATGAGGAAGATTTGGAGGCGAAAAGGAGGAGGGTATTGGAGGAGACGAGGGAGATAGATGCGGATGATGATAGTGAGGAGGACGAGGAAGATAGCAGTGACGATGATAGCGATGACGACGACGATGCGGAGCTACAGAGAGAATTGGAAAGAGTTAGACGAGAAAGAGAGGAGAAGAAGAAGCGAGAGGTATACTTCAAAGTCTCGACTTAACATGTTCTTCTATTACACAAACTAACAACCGGTATAGGAAGCCGAAAGGGCAAAGGAAGAGCAAGAGGCTCGAGAAAGGGACATTGCGCTGGGCAACCCTCTGCTCAATAAGCAAGATTTCACGATGAAGCGCAGATGGGATGATGATGTGGTATTCAAGAACCAAGCCCGAGGCACGGAAGACAGAAATAAGAAGAAGGAATTCGTAAACGTAAGTCTCCAAACCCCCCCCCCCCCCTTTTGAACGGGGACGTTGTGGTGATTTTTCTTTTTTTACTAACACTTGGTTTAGGATCTTCTTCGATCTGATTTCCATAGGCGTTTCATGAGCAAGTACGTTAGATAAACGGGCACTCTGGGATTTGGGTTATATGTATTTTTTTTTGGCGTCGGGTTTAGAGAGCATAATGAACAGCAGAACTCCTTTTTTTCCCCTATACTACTGGACAGAGACTCCGTATAAAAACCTTCTAATGCTTTTCTTGGTCCAAAAGTCTTTGCTCCATCTCTTCAAAAGCACCCAGCACGTTTCCATACTTTGGATAAGTTCCCTCCCTATACCCCTCATCCACCTTCTCAATCGATCCCTCCTCAGTCCACCTCTTCCCAATCAGCTCATCAAACGTCTCCCCATGGGAGCGCTCAATACCCCAGAGGGCCTTGTACGCGCCTCCCAAGGCACACGCATTGCCGCCCACGTCGAGCTTATACACACCATCTGCACCGCCCAGGACGTCACCGATGACACGCGTGATGGCTGGGTTCATAGACCCACCACCGACGAGGTATATCCGTCTAGGCTGTGCGGGGAGACCGTCGCGTGGGCTATTGACAAGCTTTTGAGAGCGTAGGCGCATAGACAGGGCTTGGGATTCGACAATGATGCGAGGGTCTATCTCCTTGGCCCATCCATCTGATTTCTGCAGGTCGCTGCCGTCGCTATTGCAGGTAAATCTGTACCTTCCAGCTCCAATGTTGGGCACCGTCTCCCGCAGATCAAAGTACAGGCCAATCTTGGCCCGGTCGCCTTCCTTTGCAATGTCTAGCGGGGGCGTCTCCAGGGCGGCCTTGTTAAAGTTCTCCCACCCTGTCTCGCCGTGCTCGGGCTTGGGCAACGTATCACGGACCTTTTCGCGGGACAGGCCGCCGTTCTTGTAGCAGAGCATGAACATGTAGTGTCCCTCTGTAGTGGGGTGGTTAAAGAAGTGATACGAGCCGTCGGGCTTATAGTTGGGCGTGTTCATCAGAAACGTCGTCGAGGTGCCGAGAGAAACGATGGCGTCGAGGGGTCTCAGGGGCAGAGCCAAGATGGTCGCCAGGTTATCTCCCGTAAATGGGACAATCTCGCAGTCGGGCCTGAAGCCGTACTTGGTAACGTAGTATGCAGAAACGATGCCTATGGACCTACCCCCATCCCTTGCCGGCTCGCCCAATTTGCTTCGCAGATCAGCTACACCGTCCTTACCGGCGACGAGGGCGAGAAGGTCCTCGCTATAGCACTGGTTCGGTATGTCCCATAGATTCATGCCGCAGACGTCACCGATATCGATGGGCGCAACGTCGCCCATGAGCACAGAGGCGAGCCAGGAGGATACGAGAGATATGCGCTCCGTTTTTGCGTAGACATCTGGGCGCACCCGTCTCATTCTCATAATTTGTTCTCCCGTGAATCTCTGATAAAAAAAACCAATTAGATGGGTATAAGTTCTCAATGGAGCTTAAAAAAAAAGAAAGTCGACTTACATGATGAGCTCCGCTGCCAGTTACTTGAGCGAGGTCTTCTCTACCACCCAGCACCGCATCAAAATCATCACACTCCTTCTGCGTGCTATGATCTTGCCAGTTGGGCGAAAACTGATAGGCCAACGCTGGTGAAAGCTGTTCAGCGAGCGACTTGGTCGGATCAAGGCTATGCAAGATTCGATCCGCCTCGGCATTCCAGTAGATGCTACCGTGCTGCTGACCAGAGCCGCTCATGGCCTTGATGCGGCTCAATGGCACAGGCATAGCCTCGCGAAGACGGCCCAGAACGAGGTCTAGAGATTCCATCCATAGGGCTACGGGAGCGAAGACCTCGCCTTTTTCCTCACGGACGAGGACACCTTTGGAGATGCCATATCTGGGACCAAAGTCTTGATCAAAGTCGACTTTGGCCTCAGCGACAGTTTTGAGGTCTGAGTTGACGACAATGGCTAACAGTAGGGTCAGTATGAGGATTAAATATCATGGTTTAGGAGGAGTGCAGCATACCCTTGAGCTGTTGTGTTGAAAGGTCAAACCCCAGATAGAGGGGCCAATTGTCTGCCGTCATGATGGCAATATCAACAACCACGAGACAGGTTAGGAAGAGGATTGTGAAATTCAACTACCCAAAGTAATTTGGCGAATCTCACAAACGTGCTCAATCTTTTCAGTAGTATTCGGTGTTTTGTTACGGGTGATTTTCAACTTGATACAGTTTTATGAGGGGTATGACTTAATGATTGCCGCATGCACAGCTGTATTAACAGATTAGACGGCAATTCATGATCCATAGCATTTCCAGGTGGAGTAGCTGCCAGTGGCGCATGTGAGATCATCCGGAACGATGATGCGGCCTTTTTAGGCTAAAGTCGTCATGTTGGCCACCCTGAAGATGAACCGTCCCTGGCATGTTGGGGCAGCACAGCTTCAATGGCTGAATCTAGAACACGGAGATAGTTTTCATATAGACTTGAACAAGGGAACATGCAGAGTATAGACTTTGTTATCATCTCAAAATTACAACTTCAGATTGGAGCTATATCGTTCCGAGCTTTATAGCCTAAACTCTTCATCTTAAAGTTAAAGAACTGAGGGGATCTTGCCGCATCACCATCTCTTCGTCTATCAACAGGCCTAAATGACAAAATATTCAACAATATATAATCAACTTTATGGTCAAACGAAATATCTATCAACATCGTACAGGGTAACCTTGGTCCGCCCGAAATCAAATCCGGGTCTTAATGTGCGTGGCTTGGCATCATATGTACAACCAAGGGCCTCTTTTACTACCGGAATGATTGGCTATCCGGCTTGTGAGTTGAGGGTACCTGACATGGACGCCGAATAGGCACGGGGCGCCAGGGACCGGGGCAGAGGACCCAGCTGGAATAGCAACATATTGCATAGTCATGACCCCTGCTTGACTTCCCTTGGGTAGGGAAAACATGGTAGTTTATGTCTAATGTTTATGCCCGTGGCCATGATCATGATCCTCCTCTTCTGACTCGGCGAGGGCCTGAGCATTGCTAGGAATAAATTCATCGAATTTTTTGTCGACTTCAGCGTCTTGCGATACGAAGCGCACGCGAACTCGCTTTACTCCGCGGACCTTGCCTCCCACTTGAGTTCGGACCGCATCTTCTAGCTCCTTAACATCATCAATTGTCCATTTCCCAGGGACGGACATCTCGAGGTCGACTAAGTAGTTCGGGCCAGATTTGGTACCGCTAATCTCACGCAGCTCTGCCTCATGGCCATCACTGATATTTGCCAGGGCGCGGTGTGCATGCTTGCGAATGGTAGACTTGACCTCACTTTCTATGCTCTGATCAATTAATTCAAAAAGGGCAGAACGGGTATTGTCGAGTCCGGCGTGGATGACCATGATAGAAATTAGAAGACCTCCGACGGGATCGAGCCAAGCAGCATTTTCAATGGCATTGGCCCCCAGAATCACGGCCAACGTCACAATGCCCGTTAAACTGTCAATACGGTGATGGACAGCGTTGGAAGCTAAAACGGACGACTTGCGCTCACGAGCAACTTTCATAGCTATAATATAGGTTAGCTAAACACTGATTCCAGGTACATACTCGCCAAGAAATTATGGTGGACTTACTAGCACGGTACAGCCATTCCTTGATCAGAATTGTTCCCGCTGCCAACCATACTGCATGCAAACTGGGGATATCAAGGTCGGTGTGACTGTGACTGTGTGAGTGGCCATGTCCATGACCAACATGCTCGAGAATGTGATGGGCAGCTTCTGGATCCCAATGGCCGTAGAGGGTAATGGCACTATCCCAGCCCATGTAGAATCCACCAACAATAAGCATTCCCGATACTCCGAGCGCGCCCAAGCTTTCAACCTTGCCGAAACCTAGGGGAAATCGATCTGTAGGTGGCTTGATGCTCCATGACACGGTTGCGAGAGTAAGAATGTCAGATGCCAGGTCAGCAATGCTGTGCCATGCATCAGCAATCATTGCCTTTGAATTAAAAGCCCATCCACCAATAAACTTTGCAATAGCCATGCCAAGGTTACTGAGAAGGCCGATTCTCGTTATGCGTACGCCGGGATCATTTTTATCAGTAGATGTGAGGTAGGCATTATCGTGGTGATGGTGATGGCCAAATAAACCATGGCTATGACTGTGATTGTGGTCATGGCCGTGATGCTCATGATCATGATCATGGCCACCACTGCTGTCGCGAGTCTGCCGGGCCGAACCCATGATGAAGGGCAGAGACCGTATGCGACGTACAGGGGACAGATGGAGCACAGCACTGCGCGAAGTCAAGGTCCCGGCGAGAGCTGGATGGCAATTGGAAGATGAGGAAGACAAGGATAAGGGAGTAGATATTGAGGCTGGGGTTGATAATGTATGCAAGGTAGCACAACGATGCGAGGGTGTAGATTGTGGTTGACGGTGTGTTGTTGTAGGTGTCCTTATAAGGAGGACTGAAGCTATAGTTGATCCATGCCGAAGTTTGAGAACGGACCTCTGAAAGGCAAAAGTAAAAGCAGCCGATGGCGTTACCCCAGACACACACCACAAGGCCAGGCCCGTGGAGCGCCTGGCCTGGGGAGACATGCAGTTTAGGACGGCTCAGCTGCGCACCAGCACCAGTACTACCAGCACGCACTGGCAACAGCAACAGCAACAGCAACAGCAGCTAGACCAGGCTACTCTTGGCGGCTGCCACCCCTTTTGGCCGAGGAAGACCAGGGGGGAAGGGAGTTATTAGGAAGCGAGGGGAAGACGGATGGATGAATGAATCAGGGAGGGAGGGGGGGGGGAAATATTGTTGGTGTAGGTGGTGTGATGTGATGAAAGAAGGGAGGATTAAGAAGAAGGAGAGAAAAACAATGCGAGCATGGAAACTTTGCCTTGTTGTTGTTCTGACCTGCAGCCAAAAAGATTGCCGGCTCCGGGAGGTGGAAAGTGACCTGACTTTGCTGCGAAAAAGGCTCCCGGAGACCGAAGGACGCCGCCGGCATGTAAAAGCCGTCGTTTCGTTCTCAATCAGATCATCCCCGGGGCTGCCCTGAAGTCTTGTCGTTATCTTAGCGAGCTATAGTGAATCAGCTGCCTGATTTCAGTGCTGCCTCGCCCTCAGACCCCTCCACTGAAGGTGCCCGAGCACCCTACCTTAGGTAGTCAAGTAGCATCCTACAGCACTCTCTGGGCCGCATACCTACGTAATGGCGCATGAGATGAGTCTTGGCCAGAAAGATTTGGCACTTTGTAGGCAGCTCGGGATTCAACGGAATATACCGAAAGAGCTCTTGTCCATAACCACACACCAACTGCCTAAGTATCCCTCCACTAAACCTACATGGTAGGCTACTTGTGAGGTCATGGATCAAGCAAACTTTCAAAGGCCAATCCAGCATCAGTCATCTGCCCAAGATAGCAAGATAAGGTACCTCCAGTACCTATACCACCAGTACTGCCTAATAGCCTTTTAACCAACTCTCCAAAACCAGCAGCCACAAACAAAATACCAACACACCCTACTCTGCCGACCTGTGGGTTGTCGGCAGTCAGACAGAGACCTCCCAATGCTGAAACCTCTCATGCGTATTCCTTACACGGATCTTCTTCCACCGCCAACCGTAATTCCAGCGTCTGCCACCTCACTCCAAGGTGCCATCGCTGCCCTCGAGGCCTTCTTCACAGCACCTTCACCGAAGAACCTACCCACCTCAACTGTCATTCTCACTGGTGCAGGTCTCTCGGTTGCCTCTGGCCTGGCCGATTATAGGGGACCAAAAGGTACCTATCGCGTTAATAAGACATACCGTCCCATTTATCATAATGAGTTCATTCAGAGTCACGAATCACGCAAAAGATACTGGGCCAGAAGCTTTTTGGGCTGGACCAGTCTTCACAAGGCAGCCCCAAATGCCGGTCACTATGCAATTCGGGACTTGGGGGAATTGGGTTTGATCAGCAGTGTTATTACACAGAATGTTGATTCCTTCCATCCCAGGGCTCACCCCCGAGTTCCTTCGCTTGAACTACACGGCTACCTCAGATCAACTGTATGTACTTCATGTCATACCGAGTATCCCCGAGACACTTTTCAAGTTGAACTTGCCCGGCTCAACCCTCGCTGGGCTATCGTACTCGAGGAAGCTCTGGCGTCAGGGGCCTTGGATACAGAAGATCCAGAAGAGCGAAAATTTAGAGGTCTTAAAACAAATCCGGATGGTGATGTCGACCTCCCGGATGCCCCTTATACTACTTTTAGATACCCACCTTGCCCTCGCTGTCTGGTCGATCCACCAATCAAATCTGAGGGTTACCGGCACACAGTTGCAGTCGATACTGACGGAGCATGGGTTTCACCTAGCACAGCTGGCATCCTGAAGCCTGCTGTTGTGTTATTTGGAGCAAGCATAACCGACCATGTTAAAATAGCGGCCGAGGAAGCTATTGATAACGCTGGTAAGCTACTTGTCCTAGGAACATCTCTCGCCACATATTCAGCATGGAGGCTTGCCAAAAGAGCCAAAGAAAGGGGTATGCCCATAGCTATCGTGAATATGGGTGGAGTGAGAGGCGAGGAACAATTTTTTACTGATCTGAACTCCAATCAAGTTGGCGAACAAGCTGTGAGAGTCGAAATCTCGACAGATCAGCTTCTCCCAGCCTTGGTGTCGCATTTTCGCCAATCTCTTGCTCCAGGTCTTCAACGTGCGTCGACAGCGGGTAGCGCAGCATTGAAGAACTCTGCGGTGTTCAAGGACTTGCTATCCTAATAAGACGCATGCAAGATACACCATTGGATATATGTTTTAATTAAAAGAAGTTCCCGAAGTTTGCCGTCTTCGTCTTGGTGGGTGCGGATTCCAATAGTGACTCCTGGGCTTCTTTATGGATTGCCGATTTTACCTGGGACTCTGGCTCTCTCGGCTTTTCCTGTTTCTGAGGCTTGCGCATTGCCTCATCCCGCTCAATGGCTTGCAATACTTGAACGACAAATCAACAAATGGATATCCAGCTTATCACCGTGAGTGATGACCTACCTTCTTCCCACTCTGCTTCCTTTTGTGGATCTCCTGTCCCTAAAATCTTTTCCACATCCACATCCTCTCCATTCTGGATCTTTTGAACTACCTCCCGGAGCTGCGCGATGCGCAACGCTGACTGTCGCATGTACCGCTCAGTTTGATGGCGCAGCGCGAGCATCTGTATGGACATGGAACCAATAAATAGGAACATGACTATGAAATATGTCGCTGGATTCCATTCTTTCTTCTTCTTAGCGTTCAACTTTTGTCGGTTGTCCTTGCGCAATGGCTTAGGTATGAGGTTCCTCCAGAACGATCCATCTGTAATGGTTACCGGTGCTGGAGCCGTACTCGACAATCGAATTCCGAAAGGTGCCTGCGCAAGTTTTCTTGTGACGGGAGATTTGATGCTTGGTCTTCCTGTGCGGAATAACAGTCGTTGAGACATTTCTGCTCCTTCTCGGTTCGATCGGTTTGTCGTCGATAATGCAACGTTTAAGCATTGCTGTTCAAAAAATTGAAGCTTCTTCAACGGTGGTGGGATGAATGGCGTTGACCCACCAAAGCTAATTTAGGTAAAGTATGTAGTATAAAGTTATCTGAACGATTTGCATACTGGTTGCCCTTGACAACGGCCGATGTTTAGCCTCCGCATCTCCATTTAATACTCCGTGCTTTCACATACATACATACATGCATAGCCAGACTTAACCGTTCGTTAGCTTAACAGCAACATAGCATTTTGTCAGTTTTGCGCCGTAGGGTGCTATAGTTTTGGACAAGTTCCTGGCCGTTGTGATGGTATGATTAGGAGTTCACACACATAACCTACATGGCTTCATTACAGGCAAAAATCGATGCTGTTAAAGCATCGATTGCATCGACATCCACTTGCACGCCGACGACGGTCGTGACCCTCAAAGAACTTTTACTCCCGGAAACCGAATCCCAGCCGCCGAGACCGAAGTCTTCTGCTGGACGAGCGACCAAAACCCCCACGCTATCGAGGACGAAGAGTAGTGTTGGTAGGGAGAAGGGAAGCGGTAACTCCCAGGGGGAGTTGGGTGCGCGCGAGAGAACTGCTTTAGCTACACACGTTATCAATGTCACGCTCAAATCTCTGACAGAGGCTACAAAGCCTCCGCCTCCTTCGACACCGTCTAAGCAATATGGCGACATTCGGCAAGCCGTAGGGAAACGAAGTCTGAGACGATCTAGCTCTGCACCCCTTTCACCGATACACCCAAGAGCTCTCAATCGTGTCGCCACATCGCCAAACGTTGCTCAGAATCAAGCGAAGCCTATATCGGCATCTCAATCTACGGGATGCTTAGCGACCGTCGAATGTGCACGTGTTGCATTCACCTGCTTGCGGTCTATCAAAGGTCCTGTTCAACCCGATCAGACAGACTTTCAACTCGAAAATGGAATGTCGGCATTGGTTGGGAAGCTAGTCGTTCTTGGCATGCATGAGCAGGCTGTGAAAGAGCTCAGAGTGTTGAAGCGAAGACTGGATGGTGCGGAGGGAAAGGAACCCTCAAACGCAAAGAACAGCGAGAATAATAGCGTGGTGGCAGTAATTGCTGATTTGCTAAAATTCAACGGCAAGATTTCAAAGAACAGTCTCTCGACCATTACGGGCTATCAGATGCACGTTCTAAAATTGATTGCAGCTATTAAGAAAGCATCTTATATAGAAGCGATTCTTCCTCACCTTCGCGATTCTGATCCTACATCTCCTCTCAATCTGTTGTTGATTCTTGCCAAGGATGGAGAAAAGGAGGCTGCAAAAGTGGCGCGTCAAATGGCTTCCATGTCACAGTTGCTACTCTCTCTTGCGCCGAGTATTTCGAGCCAAGAAGACATTGTTGCTACAGAACCGAGATTGAGCCCATCACCAAGCGCTGCCTTTGAGCTTCAGTCTTTGGCATTCCGAACTCAAATGAAGTGGTGGAAGATGGCAGGACATAAGGGAAATATTGACGATGATGTACTTTCGCCTTTCTCTCGCTGCGCCAGAGCCCTTGTTCGACGACACAAAGCAGCCAATATTTCGATCTATAAGACAATCGTAAAGTCGTTTGATGGGTTAATGGAACTTATTCGCGCTCAAAAGTACCGTCCCTCAACATCGTTCAACTCACCGTTGGCATCTATACACCAAATCCTCGGATCTGTCGCCCAAACGGAACGATATTATGATGAAGCTTATCGTTGGTTTCAAGAACTTACAAAATCTCTTACTCCTGGGCAGGACTCGTCTGTTCGAACCTGTTCTGTTTCTGCGCGATTGCTCGCCGTTGCATTGAAGAAAGCGGACGCAGTTCCAGGCATTGAACAGCTCATTCAGGAGGTCATAGAAGGACTTGATGGAAGCCTCAGTGGGACGGTGGTAGAGCTTAATGAGCTACTTGAGAGTCTTGCGCTCGCCAGAAGATCCGTTGTTGGCACTCTTATGAATATCATTGGCCCCAATGCCAAAAAGGAGTCTGCCTCAAACACTCTTACTGATCCTTTGAAGACTTTTATTCTGCGATACCCACGATTTATCCGTCGTTGGATGGGCCTTCCGCCTAGTAAGGATGCAGCGCCAAAACAGCTTCTACAATTCGATCAAAGGCGACAACTGGTTCTCCAGTCAGTTAATCAAGTTCTGGATGCGACGCTGATGGTTGTCAAATGCGACCTACAGGCAAATACAAGCCAATGGCAATCTATGGACGAGGTCTTGCAGCATTGCCACTCCCTGTTGGAATCTCTATCTTCATCTACCCTATCCGTAGCAAAAACCGAAAATCTTGGAACATATCGTGTCAAAATATCTAGCCTCTACTTCTCTGTTTTCTTGCAGATAAGGAAGAAGGTAAATAGATCCAAGGAGGAAAACAAGCAACTGCTTGTAGCTTTAAACCGCTCCATTGACTCCGTTAAAGAGTGTACAGCCACCGAAAAAGAAAAGTCCCAGTTGTCAACCAAGTTGGAACTCTTTGCCGATCTGTGTAAAGGTGCTGGCCGAACGGAGGATGCAGTTCGTACACTACGATCCATCTGCACCAATATGGCGGAAGATGGTGCCTTGTCTGACGTTGCTACTGCGCTTGCTTCACAACCTCCTATTCTGGCGTGGAATGTAACTGATAAGGCATCGATTATGTCGCGCACGTTGCGTTCTATTGCTAAACTGGACAAGTCTTGGAATGACTGGACGTTTTTCCTGCCCGAGGCTGAACGTGCTGCGGTATTGGAACATTTAATGCATATCAGCAGCTCTGGTGTCACTGCCTCATCCCATCCCCTCCGTCTCCAAGACCCTGGAACGGCTGCGCTGCTTCGAATTTACACGGTGGAGAAGTATCCTATTCGAAGGCTCCGAGTTCTGCTTCATCTGTTTTATCAGAATCTTGGTGAGGCCGATCAAGTGGACGAAATCACTCTGCTAGTCAACCAAACATTTGAGCAGTTGCAGAAGAAGGACAAATCTGAGGATGCATCACTTGGCCACTTTGTTCCTCACCTTCAAGCTTACTATTCATCCATCTCGGTTTTAGTGGATACCGATGAAAAGTTCCCGGCTTCAATCATTGGAGACGCGATTACTTCTTGGAAATCCATGGTGGAGGATTGCCAGACGCAGGATGAAGTATTTGCAAAGATTGATGACCCTCAAAGCCTGCTCGATCATTTGCGGTCATTAAACCAGCTCGCGGGTTTGAAGGGAGAAAACCGTTTGCAGCTCTCGATTGTGGAACTCTCGATTGCCATCTCTCGACTATATATGGGATGTGCGGAGGCTATTGGTGATGCATTGATTCTCAACTATAGTCAACTAGCTGCGCAATATGTGAACATTGGACTTTTCCCACAAGCGCTCAAGACATTAGAGGAAACTGAAGCACTGGTAGCTCACTATGATGGGTTGTCCCGAAGAGTCCTTGCCGACTTTTACATCTCCCAGGCTGAGTATTATACCGGTGTTGGTAATATGGATGCTGCGTAAGTAATCCTGATGAACCCTAATATTATCTCAACTAATTGTTTCCAGCACTGCCTGTTTGTCCAAAGCGAACACCATTTGCAATGATCCATATTCCTCTTGGGCGCAGAGCAAATCTCAAGCAACGATGATGCTGTCCATGGCCTCACTACTACAATCAATCGTCACGCTCGAAACTGGCGACATCCAAGACGCTCTTAATAGCATTAAGACCAGCGTACGGATGCTATCCCATGACTGGTCGAAACTGGAAACAGCGTCATTGAATGCCAGCACAAGCTCCGAAATGAGCATATCCGATGTTAGCACTGGCAGTGCGGAGCTGAAAACCGCCAATGCTCGTGTAGTTGGCCCGCGTTATTGGAATTTAGCTTCCCCTCTTCTCCGGAGTCTCTTACACATATCTTCTGTTTATGCTCATATTGGCATGTTTCAAGAGACTATTTACTATGCTGAGTCGGCCTGGAAGATTGCGGAAAGCACCCAGTCCTCTCTGTATAAGGCACAGGTGTCAGCCTGGACCGGTTCTGTCTATCTCAAAGCCAGCAAAATATCCAAGGCACTTGGCTATTTCAAACATGCCGAAAATCAATTACCTCATGATGTTTCCGCCTCGCGAGTAAGATTTGCTCGTCAAATTGGTGAATTTTATTGGGAGATAGGAGAGGATGAGAAGGCAATGCAGTTTCTCAAGACAGCCGAAGAAACAGCTCATCTTCTTAGCCGAAATGAGAATAAATCTATCGCACCGACTCCCGAGGAAGCCCCAGAGGCTGTGGTTGTCAAGGGTCGAGGCGCGGCGACGTCCAAGACAACTCGTGCTACCAGGAGTGCAAGACCAAAAACTCCTGTGGCCCCCAAGGCACAGAAGCGAGGAGCTGCCGTAAAAGCTAAACCTCAACCGCCTACCGATCTCGAACAGTTCCCAAAGGACATTTATCAGGCCTCTTTATTTGCAGCCATTATGATTTCACGAACTCTGGGTATGATTCATCAGAAAGATTGGGCATCAGCGTTGGCTGCACTTGAACAAGTAAAGAACCTGCCAAAACTCACGGGCGTGCTCTCTCAAGAACAAGTTATAACTGCCATTTCGCTTATTGGCCATAGTATGGAGCAGATGATTTTGGATCCCGTTTTCTCGGTCATGCAGGACTCAACTATTTCATTCCCTGCCATTTCCTTTTCGCCAGATAAGGGGCAGTCTGATATTACGTCGCCTGTTAAGTCACCACCTAAGAAAGGTCGCGCAGCGACTCGAAAGCCTACCAAGGAGCATGGCACTCCGGCATTCGCGGATGCTTTGAGGCAAGCACAGGAGTTACTCATGGTGGCCCACTCGTCTGCCCTATCAAGTTCTGATAGCAGCATGGTTCGTCGTATTTCTACACTGCTTCAAAGCACCATCATTTTCCTCTCGGCAACGTCAGCAAAGTCGACATCGCTTTCTCACTCGGGCCTAGCTACAGTTGCTGTAGACATGGCCCGAAACGTGACTTGGAGGCGCGAGCAGCAAACTTTAGCTGCTATAGAGAACACTTCTAACCCACAGACTTCTCATACCCCAGTAGCAGTAGCATCAAAGCCAAATCTTGAATTCACGGCCGATATGGCCAAATTCCAAAAGAAATATGTCGACTTAGTACCAAAGAAGTGGAGTGTTATCTCTATGTCGCTAAGTGACAACCGACATGACCTCTGCATCACCAAGTTTCAAGCTGGACATAGCCCATTTATTCTTCGCCTGCCTCTTGAAAGAGCAAACTCGCGAGATGCCGACTCTGAAGTTTTCAACTTTGAACACGGCCGTGAGGAGCTTCTGGATATCATCCGGTTGGCAAATGAAACAAGCCATTCAGCGCGCGATTTCACGGCTAAAGGAGAGCGAGGTGCCTGGTGGGCTGAGCGTGAGGCTTTGGATACAAGGTTAAAGGATCTTTTGGTGACAGTTGAGACGACATGGTTGGGAGGCTTCAAAGGGATTTTCTCTCAGCACCGACGACGATCTGACCTGCTGGCGAGATTCCAGAAGAACTTTCACCAGATGCTAGACAGAATCTTGCCTTCGCGGAACAGGGTGCGGGGCAAAACATCGACTAAGACAGGATTCGTCACCCTTGATCCTAGGATCCTTGACCTGTTTATTGGACTGGGTGATCCATCGGAGCCTGACTGCGATTTCGATGAGGCACTCAACGATCTTCTTTACTTTGTTGTTGACATCCTCCAATTCCACGGAGAGCGCAACGCCTACGATGAGATTGACTTTGATGCTATGGTTGTAGAGACGTACGATGCTCTGCGCGGATATCACGACGCAACCAAATCTGCGGGCGAAAGAGAGGACGATGCCCACACAGTTCTGGTTCTCGACAAGGCTTTGCATGCATTCCCATGGGAGTCATTACCATGCATGGATGGTCTTGCAGTTTCTCGAGTTCCTTCCCTGGCTGCCTTGAAGCAGTTGATTGTGGAATCCAAGGGTTCAGTAAATAAGGCTACCGCCGATGCTCCGCAGGGTCACTACATTTCTCCAGACTCTGGGACATACATCCTCAACCCTTCATCGGATTTAAAGAATACGCAAAGCTTCTTCCAGCCTGCCTTCTCTACTCTGAAGTCTTGGACCAGTATCGTTGATCGGGCACCAGAAGAAAACGACTTTGAACAGGCTCTATCGACATCAGACGTTGTTGTTTACTTTGGTCATGGCAGTGGCGCACAGTACATTCGTGGAAAGACAATTCGTCGTCTTGAGAAGTGCAAGCCAGCGACATTTTTGATGGGCTGTAGCTCCGCCGCCTTGATAGAAGCTGGAGATTTTGAGTGTTACGGTCCGGTTTGGAACTACATGATGGCAGGCTGCCCTGCAGTCGTGGGCACGTTATGGGACGTTACAGATCGAGATATTGACAGGTTCGCGGGTCGAGCTTTCGAGGAATGGGGTCTTTTTGCCAAGGGCACATTTAATGGAGATATGAAAGGCAAGGGAAAGGGAAAGGGCAAGGGTAAAAGCCGTGGCGAGGATGATGATGATGAATCAAACATGGATGAGGACGGATCTAATGACCTGAGGGACTCTTCGCTGGCGGAGGCGGTGGCAAAAGCAAGAAATGCATGCCGTTTTAAATATCTTAATGCGGCGGCGGTGGTTATGTACGGAATTCCGGTATACATCAACAAGAGGGAAGGGTAAAGGGGTTTTGAACAAGAGTCGAATCTTACGGCTGGAGGTTAATTGGGGGGAGAGAACATGATGAAATTACAAGTATATAGAAAGGGGGTGTCTTTTTTGCATAGCGATGGAGTTGGCTATGGACAACGACTGTTTAGACTGTTACGGCATCCTTGAAACGAATCATTTACGTAGCCTATTTAATTTAATGAGTATTCTCCCATCGATCAACAATCTCGCTATTTTCTGAATTTCTTTTATGATGGGCATTGCGGTTCAAGGGGGGGAAGAAAGGTAAGCTGATGGAGCAAGTTATCTTGAGAAGCAAGGCCAATATCCTGTCCAAGATTTGGGCTTCTCTTGCAAAAAGCAAGCCTTATTTTTGCTTTTTCATATTGTTTCCCTGTAGCCCCCAGATTCAGCACATTCCTAATACGATCTAGACCATAAAGGTATTCCAGCCTTATGAAAACTTTGGTTCGTTGCTTTTTTTCTTCTTTTTTCGTTTCTCACAAGGAAAGGGAAGATGGAAAATAAAGGGGGGAGGGGTGTGGAAAATGGTGGATGCAAGTAAAACAAAAACCAAGATTCGCGATATGGAACCCTCTTTTCCCCCCCTCTGCAGGATATGTTTGGCTGCTGAGGTTCCCTTGCTGGGGGGGAGCACATGGCAATCAAGTTTGATGATGCTCATATGATAAAAAAGGGAAATAAGAAAGAAACAAAAAAGGGGCTGATGGAACGAAAAAGCAAAGACTTGTTTGTTTGGTACGTGCATCTAAAAGGTCGCCGATGTGTTGCCAAGAACTCCGATGAGGTGATGGTCATGGGTTCCATCAAGCTTCTAGCCGTCCAGCAAGCAAGCAAGCAAGGCATTGCTGTGCAGAGTCTGTGCTCTCTTTACCCCGGTCATCATCCTTGTCAATGACAAAAGAAAGGTTATTCGAGTAGATTCACAGTGCCGGCATGTCGAACGCGCACTTGGTGCCGCCCTGTGTCATAACAAGGGGCATGTTGTCATGGAGGCAATGAATGCTCTATTTCGTTAATATGGCATCAAAAATATTGATATTCTTGAAGCTACCCTTCCATCCTAATCCTTCATTGAAACGGCGCCAGTCCTTTGCCAGAACCAAAACTCCATGGGTATAGTTATAGATATCCAAAAATCCTGAAAGCGCCTTGCTCCATCATCAGATCCGTGCTTCTTTCCAACGTATAGCCTCCATCCAAATATTATAAGTAAGTATAATAGTTGCCGTTTTGATCATTCATTTACCCGTCATCACACCATGGATGACTCCGCTAGCTTCCCTAAACGTAAACCCATCTGCTCCGTCTCCTTAAAGGTAGTTCTGAATGTCTCCATTCTGGTTGATTGATGTCATGCCATTTGGACCACCAAACAAATTGCCAAAGGGATCCATCTCGCCACCACCAATGTTCAGATCTTGATTGCCTTCCAGCGGCATAAACCAACCTGGTACGGCATCCTGGTTATTGAATTGATTTAGTGCATCGTTGAATTGCCCCTGGCCGCTCGCATCATTGTTCTTGCTGCCCTGATTGCTGTTTAGCTGATTATTTGATTGTCCCGTTTGGCCGGACAAGTCATTCCAGCCACCAAATCCACTCATCATCGCCGTCATGTTGTCTGGTTCCATGGAGAATCCACCATAAGCAAATTGCCTATCAAGAGCCTGCAGCAAACTATCTGGTGGCTGTCCCAAGTTCATAGATAGCATGTCTGTAGAGAAAAATCCAGATTGCGTTGGCATTGATTGGGCAAAAGCCTGTAGATGATCGGAGTTGGACACGACAGAATGCGATGAGCCTTGCGATTGTGGCAGGTTGAGAGGGCCAAAACTCATTGGACCGGTAGCTTGCCCTCCAAGCTGCCCCGAGAATCTTCGTTGGCCTTGGCTGGACTGCCGCCTCTGGTGTTGTAGTTGAGTTCCTGTCTGGCTTGCCCCAGATAGCCCACTATTCTCCGAAGGTGACTTTTGGGGCTGCTGCGAGTCCGCCTTATTGGCTGCTGTATTTGATTGCTTTTTTGATGCTTTTCGTTTTGGTGCCGGCCCTCGAGATCCGTCTTTGCCCTCTGCATTTTGAGTAGACCCTACAGTTGTAAAGAAGTCCCCAACCGACTGCAGCTCCGGCTTCTGTTCCAGTACGCCATCTTCGCCCTTCTCTCTCTTTCGATGTATAGCAGGGTCCATATAGTCAGGGTCTGAGACGCCATGTGGGTAACGGTTGAACCAGTCGGAGTATTGAAGGATTGGCGATGACGCCGTGCTACCATGGGTGGGGCCACCAATACGAGCCGCATCAAGGGCATTGCGATACTGGGTGCGAATATTTTCCACCATCCAGTGAAACATGCCCCAGTACCTCATCATCTTTCGCAAAAACTTGACGTTGACCCCTGAATTGGTTTCGGCTGTGGCCTTCATTGTCAGATTTCCGGAAAATATGCCTGTAATGTGAATCGCAGTTGAGGAAAAGGCGCAGTATCCGGCAAAGGGCGTGGAAATACTGCATTGAGCGTCCTCGGCATCCCGGAGGAGATCTGATATCTTATTAGCAGCAAGAAACGTCTTGGCACTGGACTGTGGAACGAATTCCTTTGGTGCCTTTTGACCGAAACGGTCCTGAGAGAAAGACACAGCAGCCTGGTTCAAGAAGAGTAAATTTTGCTGTATGGACATATGCAGAAAGAGGAGGTGACTAGCGGTATTCTCCGTTCGATGAATTTCGAGGTTCTTCCGGCTGTACTGGATTGCTTCCGGCAACGAACGCAGCAGTCCTTCTGTTTGCCGAACAAGCTTTGCATATTCGGACTCGGGGCTCCACATAGGATGCGAGTCCGTATCCCTTCCCCCCTGGTTGATATATGTAATAATTCGGCCCCAAATAGAGATGGATCGGATCGTATAGGCGGAGACGCCCATAGACTCTTTTGGTTCTTTCAGCTGGGCCTCCTCAGGTATCTCACGTTCCGGAACTTTGCCGTCAAGGTACTCCGTGTGAGCAGGCATATCCAACTGGAAGTATTTTTCTGAGACTGGCAAAGGTATTTTTATGGTTTCTTCTTTGATAAAGATTGGTCGATCAGTACCAGAAGAATTGAAACGGTCCATGAGGAAACACGCCCACATAGTACGACGACGAATCTCGCGATCAATAAAGCTAAGCTTTACCTTTCTGTTGCGAGAATGGGGGTCGTATTCCAAGTCCTTGTGTAGATGAAGAGCGAATGCCATGCGGATGGCCTGGCCACCCAATGCCCAGGCACGGCCTCCATGACAAGTGCCGAATTCGTGCAGCCCCAAAATAAGGAGGCAGGTCAAGATAGTAATATTAGGCCAATCATACCGCTTTGTGCAAATATCTCTCGCGATTGATGCCCACTCCTCTCCGCGCATGAATTGCTTCGATGCCGAATTGAGCTTGGGATTCGATGTGAATCGTGCAGCAATAGCACATACTGAAAGTATTAACACCGGTGGCAATGCATCGTTTCTATCAAATGTCAGTAATTCTCAGTAAAACACATGCCATACGAAAGACGGCCTACTTTAATTTGCGCATGTAGCTTGGCTTGTGCAACAAGTGGTAAGATTGACCGTATACACTGTCAAAAAAGACTTCGGCTAGGTGCTCCTGTACATCCTTTGGCGGGAGAGAGTCGATGCCTTCACACTGCAGCTGATTTTCCTCGGCGTCTCGACTATCGGGAGAACCTGGCTCGTTTTCTGGCATCTTTGGCCGTGGCGCCTTAGCCCACGCCTCAAGATCCGGCCCGAATGCGTCATCAGCATTACGTTTCTTAGGGGCAGGTTTTGTCGATGCGGCAGCACCAGCGCCCGGAATTGCCGGTTTGACCACGGCTCGAGGGATCGCAGAAAGTGAACTCTGATCATTCTTGGGAAGGATTTTGATGATTCGTTCTTCCATACGCTTAAGGCGCTTGTCAAGCATAGCCATGTAATCGGTACGCGGTGCAGCTTTGCGGGTGGTAACCTTGTAAACGCAAGGTATCCGTGACCTTAGACAGTGTTTGCATGCAGGCTTTTCTCCAGAACAGCGAATCTTCTTGCGACGACAGGCGATGCAAGCCAGGGGCAATCGTTTTCGATCCTTTCCAGCTTTGGTCTTGAGCTCACTCCAAGCAGGCGGGGCGGAATCTTTGCCATCCTTTGCCTTACCACCCAGGTCAGTTCCATCCCCTCGGCTATGAGAAGGCATACCAAATTCGTCGGCAGTTGGATCTTCGAGGGTATTAGATGCGGGAGTATTCTTCTCGTGATTCGGATCGTCGGAATTGTCTATACTAGCTCTGTGCAGATCTGGTTCTGAACTTAGAGATGGACCGGGAAGAGGAACTATCGGATTTATGGCATGGGGAGGTGAAGCCGAAGCCGAAGTCATGATAGAACCCATTGCCGAATGCTGCGAGAATGAAGCCGTTTGATGGCCGTCCATAGGGAGCAGGACATTTTGTTCAGGCAACCCCGTGTATGGGAAATTGAAATCATTAAATTGGGAACTGACTCCCATCATCGTGTTCGGCGACGAATCGGCACTCAATCCTCCGGAAACGTTGGCACGGTATAGTCGTGATGTAGAATTGAGGCTTGGATGCTGAGCATTTTGGAATTGGGGTCGGCGCATGCCCGCCCTATCGTTGGACATGGTTTTTTTTGGGGGGGTGGCGTGTTTCCAACTCGAGATTAATTTCACCTGAGAAGAGTCGAGTCGATTAGAGAGAGGACAGCAGCAGAATGAACACACAATCTTGAGCCTTTCATGAGGGTGGTTAACTCCACACAGTGATGGTGTCGACGTAAACTCGGGGCCGTGCTGATGCTGTTGCTACTGCTGTTGCTGCTGCTGTGCGTGTCTGTCTGTGTGTCTTGTGTCTTGTGTCGTATATAAGTCGATGTCAATGTTGAATGGGTTAACAAAGACAACGACAACGACAACCGACACAACTGCAACAATAAATAGTATTGATTCTCAGGTAAATCAATATCTTCTGGCGGTGGCCAGCGCACAAGGCGACCGGGACATGAACAAAAGCCAGCCAGGTAATAAATTAAAGTGAGAAAATGAGAGCGAGTGAGAGACAAGATTTTGGACTGTGCCGGTGCCAGCAGGGCAAGCATGGAGGCAGGTAGCAGGTAGTAGTAGTAATAGGTAATAGCAGTAAGCGGTAGTGAAGGTGGAACAGTGGGACGCCGAGCGGATCGATGGGCCGCTAGCGGCCACCAGCACTTGCAGGTACAGATGGGGCTCACGGCTGGTAGGCAGGTTCGTACTGATACAAGCGCTCCAACGAGGCCTGTAGGGTTGCAGGGTTTCAGAAACCGTTGCCTCAGTGGACACCTTCATGGACGACGCCTCATGCTTGGCCGGAGAGAGGGCGCTTGGACACGCAGAGGTGTGTAGTGGAGGGTGCAGAGCTGCAGAGTTGCAGAGTTGCAGAGGTACCTAACCAGTTGATTTCGGTGCACTGTGGTGGAACCTTGAAGAAAAGCTGGGGGCAGCCTGTTTAGCGCAAGTGGCCGGGAAGCTACTAGGGGTTTTAGCGTATAGCAGGTGCCACGGCGTTCTGGCAGCAGCCCCTGTAGCCCCTGCAACCGCCAGAAAAAAAACGCTGTGGGCAGTACAAATGTACTGTGGGGTTGTACTCCAGGGCTCCGTAAAGAGTTGGATGGATTTGAGACTTGGAGCCTCCAGGGCTTGGAGTGGGAAAAATTACCTGGTAAGGGAAAGGGAGAAAGAAGAAAAAAAGTTCCGGCAGGCTGTGCAAAAGAAATTCGACATCTTGTTCCGAAGAGGGACGTGCATCACAGATGTCGATCTTACTTCTTCTTCTTCTTCTTCTTCTTCTTTTTTCTCTCTCCCTATGTGAATAATCAACATGTCTTACTCCATCTATTTCACAGACTCGATAAGCATTGGCAATACGCAATATGCTCCATAACCCCAAGAAATCCATATCAAACTTTGGTTGGTCCAAAAGGGCAAAGGAAGAATGGTAAAAGGAGGGGACCAACATATCGACTAAGTCATGACGAGAGAGAGAGAGAGCTGCTGTCAGTGGTGGTTTGATGAAGGTGGTGTTGCAGCGGTGATGGACTCCTCCCTGCCCTACACCCGTTCAACATATGTACGCGCCATTAGCAGTGTGTGATCCGGGTTTTTGGTGACTTTTGCTGCAACCACTCCATCCATGCGTTGTTTTCATTAGCGGGATACAGGTTTGGGGAATAGAATGAACCCCATCTTCCACTGATAGGTAAAAGGGAGGGAGGGGGACGCGGGGAACCTGGAGAAGGCTCCTGAGCACTTCGATATGCATGAGAAGGGATGGTATGATTGAAATGTCAAAAGGAAGACAAGGAGATGGTGTGATGCACGTAAGCAGCCCGTTCAACACCAACAAGAGCTGAATGCTCGGAGGGGTACGTACGAATTGCAAGTTGATGTGTTGGTTGTCAACAGCCTAAATAAAGACAATCGCCATGAAGTCACAGTGAAGACAGAGGCGGCGGCGGTCTTAGCATCGTCGGGTGGGAAAACGTTCAACCATGGAGTAGCACCAATCTAGATACCTTGTACCTGGGCATAGCTAGTAGTACGTACCATGACAGTGCCAGCTGCGGCACATACAGTGACTGGTAATGGTTTCTAGCGTGACAATTGCATGTCGACAGAGTAGTTCAGTGCTGAAATAAGCATAGTTGCTCAGTGAGAAACACTAATAAGAGTCCAATAAGAGCCCATGCAATGTTGCCAAATGCTTCTAGTCATTCCGTGCTAGATTCACATCACGCAAATTCACTGAAACAAGCAGTAACTCCGAAAACAAATGAGACAAGACACCTGATGTATTTCATATTGTTAGACTCGGATTCACCTTTTTTGGTCTTTTCCTGTTTCAGGCTAAAATGTCTTGTTGAGTAAAGAAGGCCAACCTGCGTTTCTTGACATGGTCATGTGAGGGGAGGGTGAGAAAATCTCAGATCAGAGCCAAATGTAAGGCATAAATAGATATATCATAGCAACACATAATACTGTAGATAAGGGAAATAGGAGCCATAGAAGAGAAAATGGTATTGGAGTGAAACAATAGGCACAAGTCTGTCCGCCATGTTTGGGGTCCCGGTGTCTTATTTTCCACCCCTTGCTGATCAAACGTTGCCATAGAGGTAAAGGCTCATGCTTCATTGGTCTTCAAACTTATAGCTCTCCTCCAACCTACTAATTCCTATCACTGTGTCTCTGGTCTGATAATAAGTAATCACTCGAGTATCACGAGACAAAGGACCTATTTGGTTTGGCGAACAAAGCGCAAGCCCATCAGCTGGAAAGGGGTCGTCAATCAGCCATGGTCTGGCTTTCAAGATTCAGCGGCTGCTGCCTTGAGAGATGAGTATTTCAGAATTCCAAAGTCACGTCACATAGCGACAAAGCGACATAGCGGTTGAGGGAAGAAAGAAAAGAGATAAAGAAAAGAAAGGTTCAAACTAAAATAGTCTCCCCTTGGCTCTCCTGCCAATCCCACACAATTCCCGTTGAATGGGGTGCATGGCCTGGCAGCCCGCTAAGACGGAGAGCTGGCGTTTTAGTGTTGATATCATGCATTGGGGAAAGCTCCGAGACGAACCATCGGAATGAGTAGTTTCTGAATCGCTTTTAACCAAAGACCATTCCATTCGCCAATCAGTGGTGAGTAAGAGATTAGTAAAGCACGGTGGTTCATCCTAAAGGAGACGGGAAGGAGAAGAGAGATGGGTAGAAAACATGGATGGTAGGAATACATATATGCATGGCTCAAAGCTTTTGACTGTTGCCTAGAGTTTGTTGACATCAACATCAAAGCGCAATCGATCCTCGATATCCATTAGACATATGCTTTTTTTTTTCCTTTTTCTTTTCTTTTCTTAGAAGCAAGCACATGCCGATTCAAAGATTTTGTTATATCTGGTCGCCCATTTCAAGTCGAGGCTGATAGTATAGCAAGAACATAGCTATGCCGTCTGAGCCGAGCTCTGTCTGTGTTGTAAAATAAATAAAGAAAAAAAGGACATCCAACAGCTTGGAAGACACTGTACAAGCAACTACGCCTCCAAATGCTAACGCAAGCCACTGGTTTGACTTACCAGACTGCTGGGAGCCTTGCTATCTAGCTAGCTGCTATTACTTAGCTTGCCCATCAACAAAGGCCCCATTCACAAGGAAAACTTGGTCAGGACATGGTCGAATCAGCAGATGATGCCCTTCACGCGTCATACAAGAGCCTCGTTTGATAGACATGGATGTTTTGCTCATTTGTCCCCACCGCCAGACCCGACGACAGGTCAGAAAGTGGCGCATCGGTTTTCTGCTTGCCCAATTGGCATCAAACCGTCCAAGCAGTCAGAAAATTAAACCGGACACAAATGACGACGAGATAATAAAGGAGGAGTAAGGCTGCAGCAATGGTTTCCAATTGAATACGTGTGACCCAAGCGTCACCGTCTGGGGTAGGGACAGGGAACCGGGTTCTCTGACTGAGACGCTACGTCTGCAGATGCAGGTTGGCTGGTCGAGACTCGAGATGCCAAAAAGAAGTGGATGCACCATCAATCTTGTGCCGCGGTTTTGTCATGTCGATCCACCGCCATCCATTCTCAATGTGAGAACGAGGAGCATGGATATATCCCAAATTATTACCGGTTACGCCTCTAATCACTTTTTTTTTTTTTCTCGACAGCGGCCCATGAGATTTTTACAGGGCAAATGCCCGTCCCAGGGGGTAGGGGGGGCCGCCGCCGCCAGTTTGAGCCTCCCCCGAGGCATGTCACACTCCTTTCGTCTACGGGTTATTATCTATATTTTTTTTCTTCTACCTCTTCTCCTCCTTCTCCTTCTCTAAATCTATGCAGCTCGCGCTCCGAAGTTCCTCAAAATCAGATAAGTCATATGATACTCCCAAACAATCACACGGGATGGCGATGGCCCTCGATGCCAACTAAGCAAGTGGTGGCCAGATTCCTTGGCTGTGAAGCGTGAAGCGCTCAGTGGCAGCATCCATATTTTGTCCACTGACTTACCAAATCATACTAACACTAGCTGCAAGGACAGCATCCGGTATTTTGCCCAGTTCCTACTGAGGCTTGCGATGACATTCTCAGTTCTCCCCAACGGTGAGCACACCACATTGATGGCTGCTGTTCCTGAATGCGAATTGGTTGTTGCTCTATACTCCATGATCCCGGCATTCACACGTGGAGAAAAGAAACCTAAAACATCCTATTACTAGTACTACTAAGTTCAGCCCTGGAACCGTTTCCCATGCGCTTCTCTCTGGTGTCCTTTGCGTTCAGGGCGCAGGCAAGCCACGCTCGACGCCGAGCCTCCGATGTAGTCAAGATTCATTACTGCGTATTACGACAAGAGCCCCGGATATCAAGAGTTCCGAGCCAACATCATGATTCGACCAGTTTCATGGCATGTGCCCGAAATTCAGGCAAACCATCAAGCGGTACATACATCTTCAACCATTAGTAGGGTTGCTCAGCTTGAAGTGGTTGAGATCAAGGATGTAATATCGTATTAGCTCGATTTATACCATATCATGCCTAATCAGTAACAACAAAGAAGAAGAAAAAAAGAAAGGCCCACTAGCATGTGTTGTGTCTGGCCAAGTCAATGTTTCCAAACCAGAAGGGATCATATTCCGCGTCAAAAAAAAAAAAACACACACGCAATTGATTCAATATGCGCTGGGTTTAAAGAGAGTTGTGAGCCATGGTCTCAGATTATCATGCTCCAAATCCCTATGATCAAACACTTCTTTACATATTTTGGATATGGCTCCAGAAGTCTCATGTTGTACACGGGTGTCTTGAAGGATGTGACAAGTTATAGATCATCCCTGTCTGACCAACAATGGCCTTCCGATTCGAGAAACATTGAGCCAACATCCCTCCATTGCATATACTACATCGCACAGATCTCCGCCGCAAACCAGTTACACAGCGCTGTACATATCGGTGACTGCGGAATATGGGTAAGCTTCTCTTTTCGAAGTGCTTATAGCAATATAGATTGCATACGCCATCTTGCACTCAACACTGCCTCCGCCCTCTTTTTTCCCCTTCACAATGCACACCCATTCAGACCGCTCAAATAACAATGCCAATGGAAACGGAATCATGTGAAAGTGATTACTATGCATGTCTCGGTAAACTCCGCTTTCTGACTTGTTGATTGGGTCTGGGCCATATCTAGTTGTCTCATTCATTGAGCAAGACATGATCTCTGCTAGCGATTCACATCGCCTTGGTGGAAGCCTAAAAAAGACAGAGTCGATTCGTATTTAAGACCCCTGTTCATGCACACAGATACACACAATTTTCCCGGTTTCCCTGTGAGTTTGAGTTCACAATTTGTCCCATCATCTATGACAAAGTAGATATAATATCATATAAATTGCTGCGGGACATGGAATCAACCATGGCGGAGGGCAGTATGTTGAATTAGCCCTTCGGAGACTTTTCACTACAATATACGGAGTACTCTCACCTCCACTCACAAGACCCCGCACCGCTGCGTTGGTTGCATGCCAAACGACGAGGCAGATGCGCATTAATGGTAATTCCGAATATTCCCATGTCGAATTGGCCTTTTAGATGAAGAGCCATCTGTATGGAGTATGTGCGGAGTACGCTTTGCCAGGATGCAGGTAATAGCACAGGCGGTTTCTGTCATGCATCGTAGGGCTGGCTGGACGCCGGAGATACAGGTTACTACTTTCAGAATTACAAATGACATTGACAATGATGAATGATAATAGTGGAAAATGTAGTGATCCTTGCATCAAACGGCGCTTTGATACAACTATTAAGAAATACAGCGATACTAAAATATGAATCATCTCACTTTGAACTGCGTGCTGTTATTCGACATTGGTTGCAAGAGAATATACTACTAGGTAGCCACGAGTGAATCCTCAGGTCCAAAAAATATGCGTTAGCTCTTCTGCTACCTATATGAGGCAAACAAAGAGTGCTTATTTCCAATAAAGTGGCTTTAGCTCAGCTGGGAGAGCGTCAGACTGAAGTCAAACTTCAAGTCCACTAGGAATATCTGAAGGTCATGTGTTCGAGCCACATAAGCCACATTTTTTATTGTTTTTTTGTCGTATTTATATCCTGCAGGAAAAATACCTATATAATGGCTCTCTTTGTCTTCATTAATCATTCTAAAGGTCTATAGGTGCCTAAGTATAAATATCACCTACAGTCAAACTCTTGTCTTTCTGAGCGAAACATTCCGGTTAAACTATTCTTCTTCTGAGGTGCAGAACTTCAAAACAGTCGCCAAATGCCGCCGCACAACATACCAATAACATCAATGTTCTTTTATAGCACACATACAGACAGCCCCGGGTCAGTTCTATCAAAAGTTACCTTATACAAGGACGCGCTATGAAAACCGAAATTCTTTTTTAATTAGTGCTGAACATTTTCTGTATGAGCCCAAACCTGCCTTGTAGGGATAACCTGCTGTATAGGGTAAGACTCAGACGTACGTACACAGACAAGTGTGCATAGGATTTCAATGATATTGCCTGTTGTGAGACCAACCACCCGTATCTGCATGAAAATCAGCCGACGGCATTGAGGAAAGGCAGAAAAGGAAAGAAAAAAAAGAAAACAAAAACCTACAAAAAACACTTTCCTTTACTACTTTGGGGTATCAATCAGTCCGTCTGAAGAATCTCACTATGTATGGATGCCCAAACCGATCCAAGTAGACCGTGAGGGAAAAAAAAAAAGAAAAAGAAAAAAAACCAATGCTTGGAATACAATCCCGAGCCGGCGTCTCCGGGTTTTACAAATTCCAGCTTTGAATTATTCCCCTCTCTCCCTTTCTCATTCATCTCGTGCCGTTGTGGGGCCATGGTTTCCTTCGTTATTCGCTATCTGGCCAGGCCCGGCAGATGTTGAGATCAAGGATCTCTTTACTTAGTGCTCTTTGTACTTGAGGAAGTTATTATTAAAAATTTTTTTTTTTTTTGCTTCTGACAAGACACTGGAGGCTTGTATGTAATAGGTAAGCGATAAAGGGAGAGTGGTGGGGGTGATGTGGTGGGTTTCGCTGCAAGTTGCTTCGAATAATCAATCCCGATATGGCGAAGAGGACAAGCTTGACCTTTCATGTGAAAGAAAAAAAATATATGTGAATCCCGATAGCCGCTGGTGTACAGATGACTATTGCTTCCAGAGCTCTTGATTGGCCTTGGGGGATGCAACTGAAAGAAGCTGAGACAAAGTCTCATTAGTTAAGGGACAGATATCAGCAGGGTTGGAGAGACAAGTGCTGTTATCACGACGAATTATACATGTCCCACGTTCTGTATACACCCTCACAGATTCTTTGTTTTGGTATTGGGTATGAGACAAACAAACTGCGAAGAAAGAGACCATAAAACAATACAATGGAAGAGCGATCGTAGGAAGAAGATGTTCCATAGACAACCCTGAATGCTAATTACAGATTTTATTCGTGAGGTCTCGATAAAGCAAAATCAGTGTGAATGATGAGGCTTTCTTGAATCAGGCCGTCCAGCTCTTCCAGCTCCCGGACCCAACACAGACAGCACCGGAATATCAAACCATGTCTTCCTAGTTTCATTATGGTGAATAGCAGATCACGCCGTCAAGATCGAGATACTTCTAGAAAGAGATATGAAGCGGTATTGCCATGGCAATGGTATCTCGATACTAAAGAAACTCTATATGCTAATGATGTACAATGTTTTACTCCGAAGCTGCCTCCTTTTCTTCCTTCTTACCCTTGGACCTCTTTCTCTTCTTCCTTGTCCCATCGACATCGCCAATAATATTACTGCCCTCTGCTACTTCCTGCTTCTTGGATTTGCTCTTGGGCCGACGCTCCTCGACCTCCCGATGACCATCTTCTTCATCCAGCTTGACGCCCTCAAATCCATATGTTGGACCGCTTCGCTCAAACTCACTCCCAAAGACGTCGCGTCGCCATTGACGTAAGCGAGCCTTCTTTCCGAGCCGCTTCTTGTCGAGACGCTTCTTCTGAGGGTCACGGAAAGTCGCTAGCTTCTTGAGGCCCGCAAATTCGTTGAGAACCTTGTCTGATGGCGCCAGGAGAATGTCGCGTGCCGTCATACCAAAAGCCTGAGGTGAGGTCTCACGGTAACGGAAACCTCCACCACCAGAAGAGATGTCTTTGAGAAGGTCGTGATCTGTGAGCTGCATCTTGGATTCTACAAGAGCCTCCAGTTTGGCCCGCTCCTGTCTGGCTTTCTTTTGAGATTCTAGCCTGACGCGCTTGTGGTCTGCAGCCTTTCGTTTTTTGGATGGTGGCGCATCTCCATCCTCCTCTTCACTGCCATGTGCCTCCTCGTTATCACTGAGTGTTGCAGCCGGCTTCGATTCTTCGTCTTCAAAATCAGGGATGATATCTTTGATATCGATATCGTCATCCCACTTTGGTTTCTTTAGACGCTTTGTCTTGCTCTTCTTCCCTTCACCCTCACCATCCACGTCCATTTCATCGCCGGATCCACCCTCTTCATTTACGGCATAGTACTCGTCGCCAAAACGTTTCTTCATTTCATCCTCCCATTTGTCGTCTTCCCAAGCGTCATCAAGGAACCTCATCCACTCCTCATCGGTCAGCTCTCTCCCTGTCGTGCCAGCTGCATGCTTGATCTTCTTAAGCTTCTGTTCAGCTTCTTCGAGCTTCAATTTTCGTAACCGCGCCTTTTCTTCTCGGCGCTCCTGCTTCTCGGCATCCTTCTTTTCCCGCTCGAGCTCTCTTTGGCGTTTTCGACCAGTCTTTTCTTCGCGCCTGACTGACCGCGAAGCTGTCAGGTCTCGAGAATAGGATTTAAGGACTTCATTGCTCTTCTCTGGGTCTTCAAAACGTAAGTTGTAAGCTTGCTCGAACTCATCGGCTCGATTATCGTCTTCTCCGTCATCTGATTCAAATGCCTCCCATTTTGAACCCTCATCCGCAACCCAGGCCCGAGATGTCATGAAGTTTGATAAAAATGTCTCCGGATCTCTGTTTGCATTAGTCACATCCAATTCTGATACCTTCAAGGCTTGTGCTCTAGAAGGGTGGACGCCATTAGCACCGGCCTTTGCCGGCTCCTTTCTTTTCATGAATCCGTCATCATCCTCATCTTCGTCAGACTCATCTCCTTCTTTCACCGCATTGATTTCCGTCAAAATTGACTTTTTCAGGGCATCCTGCTCTTGTGCATACGTCCTGGGAGCCTCTTCCTCGTCATCTGAGGCACCTACATCACCGCGCAAAATCTTCTCTCGTTGATAGTCTCGGAGGAAGACTGGTTTCTTCTTTTTCTCCAAAGACGCTTCGCTAGTCTCGTCATCGGGGTTATAGAAGGTGACGTCCTTGTCGTAGACACGGGGGTCCTTGTTGCGAATGGCTTGTAAGGTAGCTGATATCTGTGCATCGAGATCCTCGGTAGCTAGGAAGCCATCCTCATCTTCTGTTTCATCGGATGAAGAACCATCACTGTCTTCGCCATCGGCCTTTTTGAATTTCTCCTCCACTGGCAGAGAGTTAGCTGGTCCATAAGAGATAAAGGTTATCATAATCACTGACATCTCTGCTTCTCTTCGCGCTTCTTATTATGTTCAAATCGTCGTGCGTACTCCTCATTGACTTGGAAGCCATTTGTCGGAATTACGGCCCCTCCATCATCTGAATCGCTGTCGCTGTCATCAAGGAGCTTGCGCTTGTTTTGCTTAGGCTTGTCGTTTGTCATCGCAGCCCGTGAACTCGGTCCGGCTGTACTAGGAGCCATTTTGCGATTGAATTGTGTGAAAACAATAGCTTGTGGGACGACAATGGCTGGTAAAAAAAATGTCGACGTTTAGAGCATCCTACTAATTCCTGGCTCGCATCAACTTTTTTTTTCTGCCAGGCAAAAGCTCAGGAAATTTTGGCGGGGAGCTGTCGGCCTAGGCAGAACTTTATGCCGAAGGCCTCCACCTATTAAACAGCTCCAATACGATTTCAACTTACACCAAGGCAATCATTTATGGTTCTCTATTTATCTCATAATTAAACCCAAGACGTGCATAGACTTATATCTATAGTAGTATTTTATCTTATAAGTATATATTAAAACCCCCCAAAAAACCAACGCAGTGATCAACGGAAAGAAAAAGGAGGACGACGTGTATGAGGTGCAACTCGATTCATAACCTTGAAGAAATTCCGAGAGCTGGAATCTGACGCGCTACCGTTACGGGAGCACCCCCACTATATTTCATTATACAGGACTCCCCGTTGGATGCATGCAGCTTCTTCTGAATGACGGAATGGTTGCGCCGCTTCCACGCCTTCATGTAACCTGAACCCACCATTAGCTTGTCTTGCTTAGACAACCACTTCCATTCTGAGCTGAGAAGGCAGCGACATTTGCTTGAGTTAGCGTCGTCATAACTTACCACTTTTCTCCTTCCACCTTCGTCTGTTCATTAACAAAATCAAATTGACATTGTCGACATGGCAGATTCCGGGAATGCTCCTAAGCCAAGCAGCAGTGTCAAGCTGGTGCTTCTTGGCGAGGCCGCTGTCGGAAAGGTTGGTTCATATCCTCATTTTTTTCTGAACCGCCGATGAACATCCTACTGACTTGCGCGTGGTAGTCATCCTTAGTTCTGCGGTTCGTCAACAACGACTTCCAGGAGAACAAAGAGCCCACTATTGGTGGTATGATTCCTCGAGCTTCCTATCGGATTTCACATGAAAGAGGAGCGCTAACGGTGTGATGACAGCGGCATTCCTGACGCAAAAATGCAATCTACCCACTCGCACCATCAAGTTTGAGATTTGGGATACCGCCGGCCAAGAGCGATTCGCCTCCCTCGCGCCAATGTACTACCGAAACGCCCAGGCCGCCCTCGTTGTTTACGATCTTACGAAACCTACGTCACTCATCAAGGCCAAGCACTGGGTTGCCGAACTTCAACGACAAGCCTCACCCGGAATCGTCATCGCCTTGGTAGGCAACAAGCTGGATCTGGCTGATGATTCATCACCCCGCGAAACAGAGGATGGAGAAGATGGAGGGGAGTCTGGCGATGCCCGCAAAATTTCGACAGATGAAGCCAAATCATATGCCGACGAAGAAAGCTTGCTATTCTTCGAGACCAGTGCCAAGACTGGCTACAACGTTTCAGAGGTCTTCACAGCCATTGCGAATGCTATCCCGGAGACGTCGCTGAAGAGCGCCAGGGGACCCGGTGCAGCGGGTGCGGCAAACAGGGCCGGCGACGAGCAGAGAGTGAATCTGGGAGGACCGAGGGAGGCTGGCCCCAAGGATGGATGTGCTTGCTAGAAGGAGGGAGGAACTATATATACGACGTTGGTATTTTCAAAGTGCGCTCCTTTCTCGCGCTGGTCGGATGGGTCGGGTTGTTACGGCATGCCACTCGGGAGTCAATCTTGCGTTTTGGGAGTCAATAATGTTCTAATTCTGCGCGCCATATCTTTTAGTATTTAGACGCTTACTTCCTGCTTCAGAGCCTTCCTTTTTCTTTGATTTGGCGTGTGAAACCCACTTTGATTTGATAATGAGCATTGAAGCTGCAGGCACTCATTAGCTATCACATAAAAAGCGGCACGTGACCGACTGACTGAATTACCACAACCGGAAGTGCATTGGTAGGGGTCCACTTTTATTTTCGAAGCGCGTCAAACTCCTCACCACAAAGAACTTTCAGGCGTCCATCTGGAGAACCCTGATCAGCCAAGTCTCTGACTCAGTACTTTTATGATTACCCGTGCCCTGATTTACTGAGGTCACGCTGTGACGTGGCCGAATTTTTTCCCATCGCTTCTTGAATTGCCTGCATTTTACAACCTGGATTCCTCACTCTCTTCCTAACCTCCATGGTGGCAAGCAAGCAAACATAGACCTGTTGCCGGCGATATGGCCTCGTCCATTTCCGAAGCTCAGGCCGAGCTGATAAAGTACGTTTTTGCAGTTATCAAAGGCATTGGTGGTTTGTGAATGCTAACATTGGGCAGTTCGCTCACTCCTGATGATATTCCACATAAGTTGCGATGCGCCATCTGCAGCAAGCTTGCTGTCAACGCCTTTCGACTTCCATGTTGCGAGCAGGCCATTTGCGAAACATGTATGAAATTAATTAACCATTCGCAAGATGCCTTCCATCGATTGAAAGTGAATCTGACTCATGAACAGGCCAATCGAATTTGCCCCAGTCCTGCCCTGTTTGCGAACACTCGCCATTATCTGCAGAAGATTGCAACCCTAATAAATCTCTGCGGACAACGATTCGAGTATTCCTCCGAACGGCGGAGAAGAAACGCGAGGCAGCCCGGCCTAAGGAATCAAAGGACTCTACGCCAAATACACCGGTTGATGCACCCAAGCCCTTGCTTCCCGAAGCAGACCCGGTGGAGCCAACCGAAAAACAAGAGGTTGGCGGTGAGGAGTCTGCGGATGCCATCGTCATTCAAACCAAGGTTGAGGCGGCTGATGAAGCGCACGAAGAAACCAAACAGGTAAGATTATGAAGCAACAAATTTGGCCTGGTATATGCTAAGTCTGCTGTATAGGATGAAACTGTGATCAACGCTCAGGAAGCGCCTCAGGAAGTCGTATCTGCTGATGTTGTGGTGAACACAATCGAGGGTGGCAATGAGGATCAAGATGGTCTTGTTGAGTCCCAGGAACAAAATGCTGCCGAGGGAGGAGATGATGACGACGAGACTGGCAATGATCAAGAGCAATACAACTCTGAAACGACAAACGGAGGATTTCCCAACATGATGTTTCCTGGCTCGGGTGACTTCAATCAAATGCAAATGATGATGGCCATGCAAAACGGGATGGGATCTAATTCATTTGGGGGATTTCCTATGATGGGTAGGTGCAACTTTTCTCGTACCAAAGTGAACCCTGAAACTAACTTGCTTGTAGGTATGCCAGGAATGGGCATGGACCCTCTGCAGATGCAGAACATGTTTATGAACGGTGGCTTTCAAGGCATGGGCATGAACGGCATGGGTGGCTTTGGAGGTGGATTTGGACAAGGCTCCAATGATAACTGGAACGGTTCACAGTCGTGGAATTTCGACCAAAATAATTACAATCAAAATGGTCCTGGCATGGGAACTGGTGATTTTGGGAATTTTAACTCAGGATTCCAGACAGGATACAATCAAGGTAATTATGGCCACTTCAATGACTATCGCCGTGGTTTCGGGCGCGGACGTGGCCGTGGCCGCGGATACTACGGCGGATACGGTCGCGGTGGTTATCAACAAGGCGGCATGAACAATTATCAGGATCAAAACCAATTCTCACAGTATGGTCATAATCAAGGCTCCGGCACAAACTTCCAAGCCCAGGGTGAAACCGGGGTGCAAGGATCGTTAACCGGAGGAAGCCAAGCCGATGAACAGGACAACAGCAATCAACCAGAAGGTGACATCGATCAAGCTAAAGGACCAGAAGCCGGGGATGGTGGTAATTCAGATGGGACCAAAAAGGACCCCATCGAATCTGCATCTCGTGAGACTATAGGCAATGAAGTTCCCGGAGACCTGTCACGCACGACAGTGACTCCACCTAATGGCCCTAGTATGGCGGGCAGTATGAATAACCGGAATGGCGTTGGCGCTATTCGCTCGATTCTAACTGCTCCAGATGCGCCCATTAACGCTCCCAAGGGTCCCAAGGCGATGCGACAAGGTTTGCCTAACACTAGCCTCTTGAATCTACGAGCCCGGGGGTTCCAGGTTGAAGATAGCGGGCTGCCAGTGCAAAAACCAGCCGCGCCACCACAATCGAATCCAACCACCAGGCCAGGTTCCAGAAGTAGTACTCCTAATCTTGAGAAGGAGAAGGATCGTAATGCCCTTCATGACCGCAGCAAGGAGCAACCTAAAGACTACGGCAAGCGTGATAGAAGCGAGGCAAACAGCACTCAGGAACGAGACCGTGACAGAGACCGTGATCGTGGCCGCGATAGAGACCGAGAACTGGAGCAGTCGCGATCAGGTTCACGAACCAGTAGCAAGAGCCGAAGCAAGAGCCGAAGTAGAAGCCGGAGTCGCAGCCGAAGCCGTGGGCATAGAAGCTCACATCGCCGAAGACACCAGCATTCGGAGGCTGCAGAAGATGACGAGAAAGATGACACTTATCGACGAAGACGACACAAGAGCAGAAGACATGCGTACTACGATGATGAAGAACCCACGCGCTCCAAAGACGATAGGACAACAGAGAAATCTCGGTCAGCTTCACCAGACGAGTCTAAGAGATCAAGTCATCGAAGCCGCAAGGATAGGGACTACGAACGGCGAAGTGGTCGGGATAAGGACAAGTATCGAGACGATGACGATGATCGCCAGAGATCAGGTCATCGCTCACATCGTGACCGTGACTACGAGCATTCGTCAAGGCGTCATGACAAGGACCGAGAGCGCGACAAGGATAGGAAAGATCGCAAAGAACGACACCGGGAGAGAGATCGTGAGCGCGAGTATAGGCACAACAGCAGCAGCAGAAAGCATTCTGTCGATGGTACATCAGCGCCAACTGAGAAGAATTTCGACCCTCCGACGGGGCCACGAGGCCTAGACATCAAAGGCAGCTCACGCACCCAGGATAAACCTGAGACGGAACGGCGTCCACAAAAGGATGCGCATACTCTGGAGCGAGAAGCACGCAATCGCGAGCGCTTGCTTAAGGAAGCACAGCGAATGGCCGGGCTTGCAGGATTGGCAGGGTCAAAGCGCAATCGGGATAATGATGATGATGGAGGGAATGGACGCAAAGGTCGGAGAACCAGCCGACGGAGTGAACTTAATGGCGATGACGAGGAAGAGCGTATGCGACGATTAGAAGCCGAGCGAGAAGGCGGGCGCTGGGGTTAGTCACTCCCTGCTGCTGTTGCTACAATAAACAAACAAAGCAAAAACATAACAAAACAAAACAAAACCCTTGCTTAACAAACATTTCCCAAGGTGAACTTTTTGGATGATTGATGATGATGTGTACAGGTGGGGGATTTAAGGGGGGCGGACAGGCGGCAAACACGAAAAGGGGGAGGGGAGTTTACTATAAACCTGCGTGTGGTTTTTTGCGGTTCCTGTAGCACCTGGCTCCCTTTTATTATCGCATCCTTGGAGAGAACTTCCAAATAGGCATTCGGGCAATCTCCCTTTGAAAGGAAAAATAAGGGGGGAGGGGGGATACGGACAAAAGATCATTGTTAGCTGTACCTGCATTGTATGCTGTGTTAAGCGGAGGGAGAAACCTACCCGGAAGCTATAGAAAATCAAAATAGCCTCTGAAATATCAAATCGAGTCTCATTTTAAAAAAAAGGGGGGGGAGAGAAACTCTCCTTATGAATATCGTAGTAAACGATGAACTAATACTACGAGGATATTGAAGCCCTCTCTGATGAAGAATATCTTGTTTACTTTCCTCGTAGATATGCCAAACCAACACCCGATCGAAGGGAACGTTTTTTGAAGAGGGAAAAAGCGAGATAACATTCCATTCTATTGGATCTGCCATTTCATTTCCTCAACATTGCCCCAGAATATCCAGAGGGGCCAATAATACATCACACTGCATAGGTAAGACAAGTCGACTATCCATCTCCATGATGGAGAGAAATATCGTTACGTCTCTTTCGTCTACATCTGTGAAGAGATAATGTGTGCGTGCGCATACGCCTGGCGTTCACAACCAACCGTGTATGTAGCTTTATTTTATTTCATCCCTTCAACGCCAATCAGATGCCCAAATGCAGTCCGATATCCCAAATGCTCCGGCCAGGCCTTCTCCCTCCTCTTGATGTGCCCACACCTTGGTTTCACCACTATACCTATGGAATTCAAAAAAGAAAAGAAAAGAAAAACTCTCATATCTTCCCTGTCTAGTATATGCCTTGTGTACGGTATTGGAAGGTATCATAACTGTTTTCGGGTTAGTGAGTGTCCAACTCTGGTTGATGGATCCGTGTCTATGCACTTACAGCCTCGTATAATAGCTACCATAGGATTTTGAAATCAGATCCGTCTCAACAAATTGCTCTGCTTCATCAGCGCTGAGATGTAGCTGGAAGCGTTGTCGTAGAGTATTCGTAGCATGTGCTACACCAACGGAGAAGCAAGGCATTTTTGAGTCATGACCCATCATTTGAACCAAATCAATAATGTTATCCGCAGATCGCCGTAACGCTGTACAAGGTTTTTGTTAGTCCCAAAGACACCGAGATGATTCCGGGTATGTAGGCTTACCTTGGAATGCCTGCTTGCATAGTTTTTTATAATCATCATAATCCGGCGAGCCCACTCCCCCCAAGACATCCACATATTCATGCGTAAGCTTGAAAGGAGCCGCTTCAAATCCAACCGAGCCAGGAGAGTTCGAGAGCATAAATCCAAAATCAATATGTACGATGTGTCCCTCGCTGTCAATGAGAACATTGCCATTATGTCTGTCCTTTAGCTGTAAGACGTAGGATATAATGCTGTAGGCCGCCAGTGAGCGCTTGAACGCATCAATGCCGGCTCTATAAGGTTCGCTGTTTGGCTGTCCAAACGCTTTTGAAAAATGGTCCTTGAGAGTGGCAATCCTATGCCGGGGATTGCTTCCCGACTCTATGGAAGCAAGGGTGAGACTTCGCTTGAGCGAATGAAGTGATACGCCGTTCGTGATTGTCTCAATAAGACCAGACGACTCCCCTGTTACCAGGATACGCATCAGTTTTACCCAGACATTCACCTTGGCGTCTACCCAGATCTTGTGGCAGACACTGATAAGCTGGCAAGCAAAAGCTTCCTGTCGCAGGTCCGCGCCCGTCTTGATAATCACGCTCACGAGATCCCAGTTCTTCATCCAACCGTACGGTGACGATTTTCGAATTCGCTCCTTTTTGGCCTCCCAGGCTTCTCCAAAGACAGCCGCACTAGGGTCATCACGATCGCCCCGACGCTGAACACCGCCCGTCTTGATGTCATTCTCCATCCTTTCTCTGCCCGCGCATGCATTGATGTTGGTGTCAATGGGCGTCTCAGGGGCCTCTTCGTCCAAATCAGCATTCATCCCTGGTACAGCACCAGTGGTTGTGGCTTTGGCAATGATGGTATCGAACGTAGGTCCTTGTTCGTCATGGTCGAAACTCTGCTCCTCCATACTCTGCATACTGGCGATGATCTTGGCCCTAATGGCGGCAACTTCATGTTTTGGTCGTTTTCCACTGGTGGCCTCGAGCTGCGCAAGCATTTGCGATGCCGTCCTCATATGCGTCGCCAATGCTGAGAAATCAGGCTGGTCGGCGAAAGTATTCCGACCCATATTCACTGTCAGCTTGCGCCTTGAGCCAGGACTGTTAGATCTAGATGTGAGCGTCTCCGAAGTACGTGGTGTTGCTACGTCAAAAGTCGTAGATGTCGTTGTGGCACCACTGGAGAGCCGTTGATCTGGGGACTGTTTTGAACTTGGGGTTACTATCGGATCATCGTCATAAGCCGTCAGAAGTGGTGAGCTCCCTAAGTCGCCCGAGATAGGCTCGAAGACACTGTCGATAATTGGTTCAGGAGCTCGAGTTGACTGAACAATCCGTGGTGTTTCTGAGGAAAGATCAAATAATCGCTTTGAAGATCCACCTCCCCCCGTCAGATTGGTTAGTAGACGCTGGTTGTCTGGGGTTTCGGGGTCAAAAGAGAAATCATCCCTGAGAACCTCGACCATGAGGAGATACGGTACTTTCTCAGCACTATTTAGTACAGTTGATTCGGCAGGATTTAGTCGTACGATTCTGTGATGTCGACTTCTCCCCGGAGCTCCATCTACAAGGGTTGGCGGGCAAATGACAGGAATATCAATCTCAGCAGGCAAGTCTCGCGCTATCAATGCCAGCTCGGCTCGTAGAGCGCTCATGCGGGCGGGCTTTGGCACAGCGACCAGACGATTGGAGATGCCCTCAAGGGCAGACAGGAATTGGGTCTGCGAGCGAAAGTAGTGTTGCCTCAGTAGTTTTGTCTTCTGAGTTGGCGACATATTCGTTGAGTTATGGGCCGCCTTTGCATGGTGAGAATGCCTTCTGTGGATACCGTCCGGGGATTGCGACGTAGGCCCTGCTGAAACCGGAGTGGCAGGCCTGGAAGGGACATTTGGAGATGGTAGAGGCAATGATGCTGTGCTGAGCCTGGCTTCCAACGATCTCATTTCGAGCGCAGACGGCCTTTTTGAATCTGTCGCAAACTTGGGATTTAGCGGCGAAGGTGTTGCAAGTGCAGGTGAAATGCTCTTTAACGACGCATGCCGGGTGACCGCGGGAATGTTGGGATCAGGCGCACTCGAATTCCTCACTTCCTTTGCTCGTCTGGACTTTGAACTTAGAACTGACGTCGTATTCGCCCTTGTAGGTTTAGGCATGTCATTTGTTTCTGCCATGGGCTCTGTTATCGGCTGGGGTTTCCGGGCTTGGGCAACGGCAAGGGGACCAGCCCATCTTGGTATCATCGGCAGGGCTACACTTGCGAGAACGAAGCTTGAGAGAACGGTAACCGGCAAGACGTTTTCCTTGATCTTCCCATGGCGCGCGGTATCCGACAACCCAAAGACGATATGCTGAACCTTGTTATATACTCGACGACAGGTCTGGAAGGAACCGGATTGGGGATGCGAAGAGAGGTCGTGTAAGTATGTTTGAAATAGCCAAAAGGTCTGTAATGAAGTCTCTGGTTAGCGTTGCATGCGGGGAGCACTGCATTCCTCGACGGTAAAGACACACCAGCAGCGCAGCAGTGACCGACTCCTCGCACAGATCCAAGAGAAACTCCTCGAGAGCCATTGATTCATTGTCGACGCTGATTATAAGGTGGCATAGCTGCGGGAGGAAGAACTCAATGTCCTCGTAGGGAAACTGGCGCAATTTATTACACAGGACATAGTGAATGCCCACATGATCGGCGTAACGACTATAGGCGAGAGAAGACAAGGTCAATTAGCGACCGTTATGCCGCACATGGGTGAGGGGGATGATGTGGGCAATTGGGGAGGGAGGGGGTGGGGGAGACAGTAGAGAGGGAGAGAGGGAGAGAGGGAGAGGGAGAGCTAATTATATATCAAAGACAGAGGAGGAGGAGGAGCACACAAACTCACGAGAGGTACGAAACGGCGAGGAATGGGTTCGAATTAAAGACGTCGGATTCGAGGAATCGTTGCAACAGGTCCCACGACATTTGGTGACGCGAGGTAGCGAGCGGACAAAGTGGGATGGGACGGGAAGGTTTGGCGGCGGCGGTGCCTCATTTAGCTGGGAATTGAAGCAGTTGTAGCGTTTACTCGGCCTTGCATGGCTGGGAGGGAGGAAACTCTCGTCTTGGCTTAGGGAATGCGTTTCCGCTGCCGAGGTGTTTATAAAAAAAGAAGAAATAAAAAAAAGAAATAAGAAGAGGTAAGAAAGGTAATCAGGTGACGCTCTGGAAGTTGGTAAATAAGAGAAAAGTCCTGGAGGCGTTTGGCGTTGCAGGTTGTTGTTGCGGATGGGACGGGAGCAAAGGGAAAAGGCGATGGATGAGCTGGAGATGGAGATGGAGATGGGTTGGAGATGGGATGGGGATCTTTTGGAAGCGGAGGGACGGGATCCCAGGGGTTTGTTGTTGGCTTTGCTGGGTTGAATTGGCACTGGCACTGGTACTGGCATACACTGGGCCACTGGAAAACAAATCTGTCTGTCTCTCTGTCTTGTCTCTGAAACCTGTGACCTGTCCACAGCGGGCAACCAGATTGGGAACAACATCCATGGATCCGCCATTTTGTTTTTAGTGCCTTATGTTTCCGGTGTCTACTATGAGCTTCCCAATCGAGCGCACTGTAACAGCACGAAGCGAAGACGGGGGGGGGGAACACTCCCTATAATGGTAGGTATTTGCAATGCATGGGGGCCCCCATTGATGTGATGACAAGTCTTTTATCAGTTCTCTTTTCTTCCTCTTCTAATTTTTTTCTTCTTCATTTTCCTCATAGCAGGTCATGCAGAGATGATTCTTACGCTTCGGCGGGTACCTGGCCAAGATTCTCAACATGCCTTCGCTTAATGCTTGGCTACCTGGGGAAGAAAATGAAGTAAATAAACATGTTGCATTCCAGGCAATGGCTGTAGAAGAAGTAGAAGAAGAAGAAAAGAAAAACCCTGCCCTCTCACCACAAGTTTCAATTAAATCGCTAATCATCTACACGTGACATGACCAGTAAACATCCTCGCCCGTGTCTGCTTCATCCGTTCGTCCCAAGCACACCGTCTGAGCAGACATCAGACATAAAGGCTCTTACATCCCTTCTGTACCGTTAGTACTAGTAATAGGCTTCACCGTTAATTTCACCGGACAAGTAAAACTCCAAACAGTTCAATTCACGTTACTCAAAGCATGCTGCACATGTGGTCCATGCATCTTGCGCTGTATCTCTTGTATTTACGTGACACACAAAGTGCCTCAAAGCCTATTAACAACTATTTTCCACTGAGGAATGCTTTCTTAAAATGTTCACACAGGTTAGGTTCTCATCATCCTTGAAGCATCATAACGAATCCATCCATCTTCTGTCCCTTTCCCCCCCAACGCCATTGCCATTGTATGGTATTTTTATGCTAAACCAGTAAAAAACGCCCATTCATTTCTCTTCATATCCATCATGATGCATGCAAGTCCTATATCAGACTCGAGATGATGCCCATTCACATTTGCCTGTTTTTCTCTCTTTCTTCCTTTTGCCCATTCATTTTTTTTTTTTCACTTCTTCTTCGTCTACAATGTTCAAGCTGCCACCTTCTTGCGGCGACCTCCCCTGCCTCTCTTCTTGGGCTCCTCCATCTCCTCATCACTCTCGCTCTCTTTGGCTTTGGCCTTGCTGCCCTCCTTCTCATTCTCCACACGACTGACGATTTCTCGCAAAAAATCCCACTGCTCATCTGTTTCGACGACCTGTTTCAGCATGGAAGCGGTGACTCTTTTGGAACCTTTTTCCTTGGCTACATCTGCACTTTTTGAGACGAGTTGAATCATGAACATTTCTAGTGCTTTACCGACAGCAATGGGGGTCTGTTGAGCTACCTTGCCCACCTCTTCATCGGCCTGCATAATTCTCTTAATCCGAGCCGTGGGGAATTTGGTCTTGACTGGTGAAGGTTCAACTGCTGGGGGAGGGGGCGGTGGCGGCACTGCTGCTTTTCTGGGAGGCATGATGGGTGATGATGTTGCTGCAGCAGACGATGACGACGGTGAGGTTTCAGCGACACTACTACTAGTTGTAGTAGTGTACGGTTGCTGCCTGCGCGATGGGGCAGCAAATGTTGTCTGCGGACCGTAACTCGACCAAGATGATGGACTTTGGCGGTACTGAACTGGCGGGGAATAACTTTCCAGCGCCACGTAGTCGGACTTGAGAACAGACGGTTGTCTAGTGCTACTGCTACTATTACCAGTGGTAACAGTTGGAGAAGACGACTGCTGCTGCTGTGTTGGATGGGGGTTCAGGTTCGGACTCGGATGCGGATGCTGATGCGATTGCGGGGCAGCACCAGGGGTGTATTGAGCGTATTGGGTGTATTGGTAAGGGTTGGAGGCGGCAGAGGATGGGCCGTAGCTGTAGGAGGGAGGCTGCAATTTATATCCAGCTTGAGGGTGGACTGGGTGGCTTGTAGGAGGTTGTTGAAGTTGCGGTGCGGCTTGGGTGGGGCCACCCGAATAAAACGACGACAGGTCCGGCGACCTTGGCGCGTAGCTTGTTGAAGCATTATTATTATTATCGTCTGCAGACATTTTTTTTTCTCCCCTTCCTCTTCCTTTTCGTCCTAATGTTCTTCTTTCCTTTTCTTTCCCTAGCCCTTCTTTCTCTCTTTCTTTTCCGTTTTCAAATGAAAATCTCAATGCGCAATGCAACCTTCTGTTTGGTGAAACTTTGTCTTATTGAGATATACACTCAATAAATATTCTCCTTTTTTTTTTCTCCCCCCCCTTCTCTCACACAAGTCTTGTTGGTCCCAATATATTGCAATGAGACTTTGACCCAATATCTTTGTGTATCCCTGCTTGTTGCTGCGGGCGAAACAACACAGTGGGCTTTGACAGCAACAATAATACCCTGAGGTGCTGGGTAGCGCCGAAAACAGGTGATGCAATGCGATTCAATGCCCACCAACAGGGCCCCCCGTCACCTAAATTTTTAGGTGGAGCCCCCTTGGACGCTGACTGACTCTCCTGTAGTGCGTGCGTCTTTTCTCGGTTCCAGGTTCCAGATTGCTTTGGTTGCGCTGTGCTGCAGGCCCTGGATGGATGGCGGGGTTCCCGGAACCTTGCGATTGGGACACACGCGCCACGCTTCGAGACTCTTGGGGATTGCAGATGCCGTGTAAGTGGTGGGTATGGGATATAAAAAATCCTAGCGAGATTCCTTTTTTGGTGCTGGGTTTGTGTCAAGTTATTTCGGCTGCCTCCGACTATCTTCTTAGGCTTCCGGAATTTGATCTGCCCGGGCCTGGAATTGGTATATGTTCCTCAACCAAATCAAGAAATGCTCATGTCCGAGAGCAGCTTTGATGGCTGGTTGGCAGCAGGGTCTGTGCAAATATGGACAACTCGAGGAGAGAATATAGCTGTGTTGACAGCTCTTGAGGAGAGTCCTTTCCTTAAATAGTGGATGTCTCTGGTGTCTGGACGAATGACACCTCCTCTTTGATCTTCAAGAGTAAATGTCAGAATTCCTTGTCTGTTTTTGTTTGTCTTGGCTTTCCTAGATCCACCTTTCTTCAAGTCCTTGTCCTCTCTGGATCATGAGGAATAATAGAAATGAAAAGGGACTAGTAATCGTTCAAGGGAGTATAGATCCTGCCAAAGGCTCAAACAACTCGTTCGTATAAGTCGTTGCCAGACACGCCCCCAAGGACCTCGTATACGCGAGGGGGTAACACGAAGATACAATGGTGGGGATAAAGATGGGGAGCTATAAAGAATATATGAACAATACTGACACGTATACTGATATATACATATGAGTGACAGCAAGAAATCAAGTGTTGAGACGTTTCTTTCTTAATTGTGGCTCGATCTGGACGAGTGACACATGCCAACTCAATTCGGAGGCGTTCGCGATCGCATCTCACCAGCGCACGCGGCCGGAGGGAATGCCGGGCGTTTATATGCGCATTCAGGGTCCATTAGCACTGAGCTTGATTAAGAGCTATTATTACTAGACTTTGGTGCGACTCCAAAATCCAAACTTGGGGGCTGCGCAAGCAAATCAGTCACTGTGTGCGTGTGTGTGTGTGTACTTGAGGAGACAGCGTGAGAATGAACCCCCCTCCCCCTCCCCCTCCCTTTCAAAAGAGGAACTGGCACTCTTCCAGGCTGTGAGGGGGTGTGTCTAGACTAAATTAAGCTGGGCCCCCTTCCAATCGGGAATGGCCAGGTTTTTATTTTGCATTCCCACCGCACACCACTTACCACAGACTTCACATCGTGTCAGCATAGCGTGCAGCCTCTCACGTCCGTCCTCCTTGTCCTTCCACACACACGCACACACACACACACACACACAACACGCGCACACACCGTCACCTTTCAAAACCAAGCGCCATGGGCCAAGGTCAAAGAAATGCTGGCGGCGCCGGGCGTTACTTTGGTCGGATATCAATTCCATGATGCGTGCTATTCTGCCGTCTTGGTATCATAGCCCACCTAAATGATAAACTGTGGCGGCCTCCATGGATCTCATTATTATTTTTTCCCTCTCGACTCGATGGCGTCACATTCTTGTCAGACACCACCTGACTGTTGCCTACCTACCTGCCGATATGCAAGTTCTTTAACAACGGCTGAAATCGCGCAGAGCCGCACATGGCACGCAAGGGATACCTAACGGGCCTGAACGTTTTTGAATACCAGCCTTGTTCAGCCAGGATCTCACTTTTGCCGCTGCATCCCTCTCTCCCCCTTGATGTTTGTCATAGGAACATGGCGCGTCCTATGACCTTGGTAGGTCTCGACTCATACTTAGGCAAAGGCTGCCACACACCACGCATCACACCACCAGGTACCCGCTCGTTGCCTGGTCAGGCAGGAGTTCACAGAAATGCCTCCTATGGCCTGACGACGAGTTCTTGCAGCTCATCTTCTAGATGGTAAGGATATTTCCATAAAAACTTATTTGTCCTTGTCATTATCTCCACCAACTATATCCCTATATCCCGCTGTAAGATGATAAAGAATTAAGAGCTTTCAACCCTGAGCCGGGTCTGGTGACGAAGCCGAGTTGTATATACAACTATGGTTCCCGATCCATCCATACCATTAGACCCTCCTTGATTACCTACTTGATCTAATCTGACAGTCGCCTTTTCTGCTGCTTCCCATTCGCAGGCATCTTATCAAACCTCTTTCTAATTTCTCCCACAATAGTTCGCAGTCCATACAACCTCTTTCGTCTAGTGCTCGATAAGAAGATGGAAGCTATGGGCCACGCGTGAATACCGCCGTCGAACCTTCGCGCTTCGACCTCAACTCTGGCTCGATCTAAACGACTTACGAGGTTTTCAATATCCGGCGATAATACCTCTTCTCCCCCATATGTGATAAAGAAGCCACGTTCCGGACTGGCTAATTTCCACAAGTTCTTGTCCTCACACATTCCAGGCGAGGATAGCTCTCGATGTGATAGTGTATCTCCGGCGTACTCACAGCCGTATTTCCATAGAGAGCCCCGATCAAGGTAGTCGACATTTGATGGATAGTGTAGATTTGACACAAGTGTGACCCAAGGAGAAATGAGCGTAGCCATTCTCGGGATGGCAAAAGTAGGCGGAAAACCGTGCGCGAAATCCTCTTGCAATCCTGGCTTGTATCCATTTACTTGCTGGCTCTGGATTTGAGCACCAAGTTCAAGTAACAGACTAAGAATCAAGGTTGCACCGGCCGAATCACCAGCAACGCAGACCTTGGAAGCGTCCTTGGCCACTTCAAGGACATGCCTATAGCCCTCGAGCGTTTGGAAGACTTGAGTGGGATAAACTTGGTCTGGGACCAAACTGTAGTCCAAGGCAAAAATGGCGGGGTTGTCATACCCAGCATCGCGAAGCAGGTCGTGCCACGCGAACAAGAACTCCATGTAGAAGTAGCATGATCCCATGGCGAATCCACCCCCTGCTTCCATATTAGTTTTGACCACAACTTATGCATGCGCTTCATCTTACCGTGGGCGTAGTAAATGACAATATCAGGATCTTTTGTTGGGTCGTGCTTGATCCAGATGCCATTTGCCTTGGTATCGCCCTGTGTCACAATCAGTAAACCTGTTTCTTGACCCGTACAAGTTTACAACCTACCTCGCCGACTGTCTGCTCTTCCCAGTGGACTGGGAACTCTTTCAATCCATGCCTCATCATGCGCCATTTTACAAACGGCAATGCCACCTCTTTAGAGAAGAAGACACGCCCTATCTCAGAGGGCATGCTCTTAAAACAGTAACGCACGCATCTTATCACGATGTCCTCAAAGATGGTAGATCCTTTAAAATGTGAGCTCTTCACCGATGAAGGGCTCCTCCAGTAGCGATTTAAGAAAAAACTAATGGGTAAACGGAACACTTTTTGCATATCATCTCCCTGTCAGCCTGCGTGTTGGGACACTCGATAATTTTTTTTGGGTTGAGAGAGACGTGGGTGTGAACATACAAAGAAATGGTAGAGCTCTGAGAACGAAGCATACAGTTGGGAACAAGCCTGCTTGTAGGACCAACTGTGGTGCGAGAAAGACACAGAACGCGACGCAATCAATGAGGGAGACTGGTCCGAGGATCATGATGAGAATGTTTGAAGTAAAAGTTTGAATGTCGAAAGGGGTTTGCTTTTCGATTTAAATCGCTAATTGGCTCATATCGGTTGATGATTTTGCTTGGGTTCGCCTTTCACTAGTAATGAATTCTGACTTATAAGATCTTGAGGGTGGCGGTATGAGGCAATCTTATAAAAAAAGAAAGGAGAAGGGGGAGAAAAAAAAAAGAAGAAGAATTAACAAATGGAAAAACTGTTGCAATACGCAGATTGTGAAGAGGGAGAGAATATGTTTGTGTTTATATCGAAATCGCCGGACTTGGTCAGGAGTCGACCAGTAATTAAGTTAATGGGTGACGTCTACAACGATCTCGGCAGGCGTCAAACTTCCTCCCCTCCCCCCAGAGACGACAAGGTATCCCGCTGTAAGCTTGGATCGTCTCACGGCCCATCAACCCGGTTAATTTTGTCTTTCACATGCTTCCCCCCGGCCTCCCTGTTCCAGCCAAAACGGCCTCCTCCGTCTGGTACGAGTAACTAGCATCTTTACAAGTAACAGAGGCGTCTGATGTTACATTCGGCCGATGTTCTATCGAGAAAGAAAAAAAAAAAGACTCTCTCAATTTGGCGTTTTCCAATTTATTGATCCACCCAATGACAGATTCGAGAAGGGGAGGTGCTCGTAATTCCCACCCTTCTTTTGTAATTTCGATTTGTCGCGTCAAGTTTGGGCGCGGAACGTGCATGAAAAGGTAATGCAAGCACTGCATGTCATTTCGGCAGGGCCACTTTTTTCCTTTTCCTTTTGCTCTCTTTCATTCTTCAGCTTTTCTGGGGGGCAGATTAGCCTGAAAAAGTGGCTTTGACTTACATAATACGAGGTGAGGTTGCGGGAAACACGCAGTATTGGCGGGTTGGGCTTTCACCGCACAAATGAGTCTGGAGTGAATTCGGTTTGCGTCGTAGAAGTGCACATACGATATCTTCACTGTGTTTCTTCACACTAGATCGTTTATTTGTTTCTATATAAACAATTTTTCAACAGTATATCTCAGCCATACTTTGTCCGGAATCCACTGTCATCATGGGTCATCAGATGGAGCAGACGTCTACGGAGTCCTCCTTTCACTTAACAGACATTGATAAATGGGTCTTGTCCCAGACAGACGAGGAATACATCTCTCACGACTGGGAGAATTTGAAAGAAGTCATAGGTAAATTGTGACATTCAAGCTTATAGTCTCAAACAAAGATAAACATGGCCAGGCTAATAGTAAATTTCAAGAGTCAAACAATTTGTCTATTCTGAAGCGGAAGCCATCTGACCTTCGTCGCTACATCAAATGGTCAACGGAAACCAAGGCTGAATATGGTACTGTAACCGAGTACATCCTTCGAAACCGTTTGCCCAAGTTCTGGGGACAGCCACCATTCACCCCCGAGTCCCATGTCCCCTTCAAAGTACCCTCTGATTACAAGGTTCTTTTGAACGACTGGCCATACGGGCTCGCACCAGGCATCACACATATTGTCGTCTGGACTCGTACCCTGATTCCCACTGAGCCCCTGAAGGGTGACTTGACTCCGGAGAGTAGAGTTTTGGTCGAAGACTTTGTCAAAAAGTACTTTGTCGATACACTGGGACCTAACGGAAAGGATCAGGTCCTGTGGTTCAAGAACTGGGTTTCTCTACAGAGTGTCCGAACGCTTGAGCATTTCCATGTCTTGGTTCGCGATGTCGATGATGACACTCTTGAGCGTTGGACGGGAGAACGGCCTCAGCGGGGGGCGCAGTGATGGCATGTAGAGTCATTGATAGACCCGGATAGAGTAAAATGCATAGATGAAACCTTAGGCAGCCCTTCGTGCTCGACGGTTTCCCTGTGATGCAGCATCGCCAGCACCACCAGCACCCTGCATCTGAGCCAACTGCTGCTTGCCCATACCCAAAAGCCCATAGGCAAGATAGCCGCCATATCCAGGAACCGCAGCCCACAAAAGCCATGCCCAGTTGCCGAGGAAAAGGACAAAAACAATAGATGCCCAGGTGACCCAGATGACATCAAACATATACTCGGTCAGACCAGCTGCAGCCAAATCTTCACCCGAGCTCTTGAGGGCTCCGGCTGCATCAAACTTGGGTCGGCCTGAGACCTCGAGAACATATTCGCAGATGAGGCTGGGTGCCGAAAGCAGGCCATAAGCAAGAAGTGAGCGGGATTTGAAGATGAAGTAGAAGAGGAGAAATAGTGAATGGATGACGGTAGAGCCAATGTGCAGGTTGTTGAGGGCCGCAGCATTAGACTTGGCGCGGTCTTTTTTTGCTTTCTGAGCCATGGCGGAGAAATTCAACACTGAGTGTCTAAAGTCAGATGCAGCAAGTTAATGAGGGCAGTGTGATTTGGTCAATGGCTGTTGTTTCGAAGAGGGAAAAGGGAATCGTGGCAAAAATCGACTTTATCGGTAATGCAGGCCAACAATGGCAATGACAGCTTTCACTTTTCACTGGCTTCTACAAGTATCTCTCTCCTGCGGCTGAGTGGGTTGGTGCTTGCCGCTGACTACTACTATTACTACTACTACTACAAGTATCTATTACTTAGGTAGGTGTGGGTTCGTTTACAGTGGGTGAGAGTGGGCAGCTCTAGCTCTCTTTGTTCCCTTTTAGGTGGGTTGCTGGCGGTAGTTCATCCTGTTGCTGGGCAAAGGAACAACGGCGCGCCCAGAGCCAATCAATCGCCAGGCACCACAACAACTGCGTCGCGCGACGACTCCAAGTTTCTTTGAAACCAACAAAACCCATCCCGCCGCCACCACCACCATCCTCGTGGTCATCATCGCAAGAGGAAAGAAGAGGCGTCTTTGGTTTGCACAGTCTTGAGCGCTTATCGAAACACCGTTGAAACGACCCCACGGAACTTACGAACTCACATAATTAACTTGTTCAACCCGCTGTCGCCTTTCATCCCTCCTACAAGCGCCGTCGCTCAAACCTCACGTTCGCTAAGACCCACCATTCATTCCATCCCTCGAACACTCTCGGGAACGACCAGCCGCCGCCGCCGCCGACGCATGCTTCTGATTTCCAATTAACGGGATCCGTCTTTCAATCATTTGCATAAATTACACCGCTCGCGAACCATCATCTTAACGATCTCGGCTACTGAACTTCCCCTGTTCTCCTGCAGCATCTATCGTCGCTCGACTCTATTTTTTTTTTCAGCATTGGACTCCTAAGCAAGCGCGATCGAGGGGCTTGGGGGGAGGTCAGCCCTTGAAGGAGATTTCCTGTGGCTGGTGGTTTTCATCACCTTTTCCATTCCTTTCACCTTTGACGAATCCCATGGCGGGAGAAACCGGCAACGACTTCTCCAGCCATTAGCGACTTTCGACCGTCCTGCTATCCTGGACATTCACTGCTAGGATGGCGCCCAGTCCGACTGCTGTTGGAAACCTCTTGCGACAGGTAGTCTATTACCATCTTGATAATGGCTCCTACGACAATGCCTTATTTTTTGCCGAACGATTTGCAGCGCAAGACCCCCGATCGAGTGATGCCGCCTACCTGTTTTCACTTTGTCACCTTCGACTTGGCGACTATCGATCCGCTTACGATGTTAGCAAGCCTATGGGATACCGCGGCATAAACTTGGGCTGCTCATGGGTGTTTGCTCAGGCATGTCTAGCACTGGACCGACACAAAGATGGCATCACAGCGCTGGAGAAGTCAAAAACCCTGTGGGCACAGAAAAGTCTGATGGGAAAACACAGCGCCACCTCACGAGCTGCTTATCCTGATGCGCCGGCCGTTCTATGTCTATTAGGCAAACTGAACCGCGCGTACGATGACAAGAAGAAGGCAGTCAGCTGTTTCGAAGAAGCCGTGAAAATAAACCCCTTTCAATGGGATGCGTTCAAGGCGCTCTGTGACATGGGCGTCAAGGTCCGTGTACCAAACATCTTCAAGAGCGGCGAAGCCTTGGTGCAATGCTTGAATCAGGATATGACTCCTACGATGACATCGGATTTTAATTCTAACACTACCACAAATACACTTGATGTTGCCCCCAAAAAATCATCCCTAAGAAGTGCGGCGCCGGATTTGGGAGGCGATCCATTTGGATTTCCCACGTCTGATCTAACTCCCTTGGCCGATTCATTAGGAATAAACACCGACAGCGACTTCATATCCAAGGTTCAGAGTGCCAGGCTGAAGCACGCTATTTCGACTCCCAGTCAGCATGAATTGGATGGGATGGAAACACCTACCGGAGTACCATCAGCGGATGCCCTTAGTTCACGATCTAACATCTCGCACGAACCTCCCCAGGCGCCGACAAGACGGACTCGCAACATCCAGTCCATTGACTCGACTCTAGAAGCACCACCACGGATGAATTACCGACTGGGGTCGAGACGGAACCTCTCATCACGAGATAAAGGTCAGGAACAACATGGCGAATTTATGCCCGATGCTTCTAGCGCACCTAACGGACACTCTCGCAATGGAGCCATTCCCCCCACAGAGAGAAAACGAACTCTATCCGGCCACCCAGTACCACGATCAGCTAATACCGAAGAGCCGGGGACACGGAGGAGTGCTAGATTAATCAAACCCTCAACAAGAGTGAATGCTGGAGTCACGGCTATGGGGGCTTCTACGGGACGTGAATTGAAAAAGGCTAGGCCCCAGGTTTCGCGCATTGTCCGGCCAGGCTCCAGCGGCTCAAATGTCGGCAGGGTCGTAAGCGGGAATCGGAAACCCCTGGAGGACCAAGTTGGCGACGAGCAGAATGAGATGAGCAAAATGAAGGAGGCTCCAGCTCCCCCAATACCCAAGGTAACGGAGCCGGATACGGCAAAATTGGAGGAAGCGTTACGGTGGACACTGGATCTTTTGCGAAAGCTTGGAAATGGGTACTATTTGATGTCACAATTCCAATGCCAGGAGGCCGTGCAAGCATTGAGTTCTTTGCCATCATCACACCAAGGTTCGCCGTGGGTCTTGGCCCTTATGGGCCGAGCTCACTATGAGCTAGCCCAATATGCCGATGCAGAGAAGTTCTTTCGACGAATGCGAGTACAGGCACCGTCTCGTCTGGAAGATATGGAGGTATACTCGACTATTTTATGGCACTTGAAGAGAGAGACCGATCTGTCCTTCTTGGCGCACGAACTGGTTGACGGTTCATGGCATTCACCACAGGCATGGTGCGCATTGGGGAATGCGTGGTCCTTAGCTCGAGATCCCGAGCAAGCCCTTCGATGTTTCAAGAGGGCTACGCAACTGGATCCGAAGTTTGCCTATGGCTTCACTTTGCAGGGACACGAATATGTCACGAATGAAGAATACGACAAGGCCTTGACAGCATATAGACAAGCAATATCGGCGGACAAGCGACATTACAATGCTTATTACGGCATTGGACGAGTACAGCAGCGCTTGGGAGCTTATGACAAAGCTCTCACACACTTCCAAGCCGCACACCTCATCAATCCTAACAATGCCGTATTAGTATGTTGCATTGGTACAGCGTTGGAGAAGCAGAAGCAGATCATTCCGGCACTGCGGGCATACTCAAAGGCTGTTGAACTTGCTCCGCGTGCAGCATCAACGAGATACAAAAAGGCACGAGCTCTCCTTGCTGTCGGTCAGATCGACGAGGCCCAAAAGGAGTTGCTCATATTGAAGGACCTCGCGCCTGACGAAGGTACCGTGCATTTCCTTCTCGCTACGTTGTATAGGAGCATGAACGAAAAGCAATTGGCCGTGCGACACTTTACTATCGCACTTGCTTTGGATCCCAAGGTGAGCATCCCCGGGACAAGTGATTAAACGTCAAGACTATAAACTAATCTTTATTTGCAGGCGGGATCCCAGATTAAAGAGGCGATTGAGAGTTTTGAAGATGATGTACAGATGGACGACTCAATGATTTCCTGATGCTCATGATTGATTGAGAGTTCAGAGAGCTCTCTAGGAATGTAATAATTTCGCTGCAGGATGTGCGATTGGAAGGGTGGCTAGTTGGTCCCATTCGGAGACTCATTATTGCTTGGGTTATTGACTTTTAGGGGGGCAGGCAAGGCGTGGAAGTGAAAGAATGATGGGCAAAAATGGGAAGGCTTTCACTAGAGGAGTGTTGGCGACGGTAGTCTTTTGCATGGCATTGGCGTTCTGGGTAATGACTCGGGATGAGGATGAAGGGGGGGCAATACTGCCTTGATCCTTGTGTATTGAATACCACAGCAGGGGGTTGTAACAACAGTATACCACGCGTATCTGCTTTTAAGTATACCTATTCTGTTTCTGCGAGCATTGAATTACTACATTAATGAAGCCATGTGCTATGCCCCTGAAGCGTCTTGTACCGCACACATATCGATGAAGCAATGAGGCCAGCGATCAGACTCGACACCAAACGTACCTGTACGCATTGTGAGCGTGGAGCTTCCAATCAACACCATGATTTCCTACAGCGTGGATGGTTTAGTGGTAAAATCCATCGTTGCCATCGATGGGCCCCGGGTTCGATTCCCGGTCCACGCATAGAAGTTGGAACTTGTCTTTTTGCTCTTTTTATGATAATTGTTGTGTTTAGCTTTCTCAGTAGCTGCGAAGTTGGGGGATGGTGATGCATATTGATTACTCTATCAAGTTAAACAAGAGATGATCGAGATTTATTTGCTGGGTATTAGGTATGCAGATGTGTATTATAAGAATGCATAGAATGTATAGCCACTGTAATAGCCATTCTCTCGGTTCCTTTTTGTTTCCTCATACACTCAAAGAGTTGTGCACGTTGTTGATCTGGATCCTCGTTCACCATGTTGGCATTCTGGTTTGAGCGATGGAGTGCAGATGCAGAGTACGAAGCACTATTTCCATTTCTAATCACCAGCCATAACGTGGTTGAGCAGATGAATCGGCCTTGGATTTCTGCAGGTTTCAGCCCCACTGACGCGCCACGTCCATTATCAGACTCGTCAAAGCCGTCTTACTGCCAAATCACTCCCGCCTAAAAGAGGAAAATCAGCACCCTTCGACGCCCAGACCATGTCCCCCCCCCTAAGAAAAAAATAGGAACACACTGCTTTTGTTCGGCTGCCCCGCCAAAACCGAAAATCGAACAAACAATACAAGGCTCTAAAAAAAATAAATGCCATTTATTTTCTCAAACAAAATCCAATTTTTTTTTAGGCTGTTTGATACACCACCCCCAAAAAGGGAATAGCCCCTTTACTGATCCAGCGCTGATTCCCTGCGCGTATTTATTGTGCATCGTCCCCCCCGCACTTCTTCCTCTTTTACACTCGCATCTACCTTACACGCCCGCATTTAAACCCATTAATTGCTGCATCGCGATAATAACGCGTCACCACCACTACACTACTTCAATCTACTTTTAGTCTATATCCATCATCATGACTGGCCGTAAGTACCTTTTCTCTTATCTCAGACTATCATCGACTTGATGCACCATTGTCGAGATGTTGTGTTTATGACAATGTCATGCTAACATTCGTCTCCAGGTGGAAAGGGTGGCAAGGGCCTTGGAAAGGGCGGTGCCAAGCGTCACCGAAAGATTCTTCGTGACAACATTCAGGGTATTACTAAGCCCGCTATCCGACGTCTCGCTCGTCGTGGTGGTGTCAAGCGTATTTCTGCCAGTATGTGCCATCCCTCCATTTGATATTCGTAACCACCTGTGCTAACCCGTCCATCACAGTGATCTACGAAGAGACCCGTGGTGTCTTGAAGACCTTCCTCGAGGGTGTCATCCGTGACGCCGTCACCTACACCGAGCATGCCAAGCGCAAGACTGTCACCTCGCTGGATGTTGTCTACGCTCTCAAGCGACAGGGCCGTACTCTCTACGGTTTCGGTGGTTAAGCATCTCGTCTTACGCTATGCGAGAGTTATGCCACGCGTTGGCATTCGAGGTTGGAGTTGGAAGACTTATACTGTGTGCAAATAGCATGGAACTGTACTTTGAATCAATTGGCGTTGGGGCACCTTGGGATTACGAGAATAGGCGTCATGGTAGACGACCTTGCGAATGAATACCACACGAATACAATCACAATGTTAATTACCCATGCCGTTTTGCTTTCTTTGTGCCCAGTGATCACGCGCCATTGACCACCTGTCCTTTGTCTTTGTAGAAGTGTTTATTGGTAAACCTTGAACGTAATTATATGGTATCATTGAGTCATTATCGTACATTACAGATACTTTCGTCCAGCTGCTGCTACCCGTGCTCGAAAAACCGGACTCCGCACCTCCATATTAACTTTGTAGAATGGGTTCATGATGGCCTTGACCCAGTTGTCGTACACCTCTGTGAAGAACATCTTGATGGCCTCTTCTGTCGCGGGGCTCGTCGGATTAGCGCCAATAGCGGTCGACGACCTGGACGATGCAGTCGATGTCGGTACGGTGGGTTGATGCAGCAGCAAGAACTTGACGTTTGCGCCGGTGACGAAGCAGGAGATGTAGTTGTTAAAGAACTTGTCGATGCACTTGAGGTACCTGCCGGAGCAAAAAAAAAAACATTAATAAATCTGTGCCAGGGATTTCTTCATGTGCGCATCATTTACATTTGGCCGTGTGACCATTGGACTTCTTCGGCAATGTCTAGACTGGAGTGTAGAATGAATTGGTTCAAGTGTCGCACTTGATCGGTGAAGCGGGACTGGCCGTCGCCGCCTTGCTTCGAGGTGCCGAACTCATACTCGAAGAGCGGATTGTCCTGGGTGCCGACAATGGCGAAGTAATAACTCATTGTGCTGCGCTCCTCATTTGCGACGAGCCAGACGTCCCTATGATTCCCTGACCTTTGGAGTTGGTGTTTTGAGCTTTGGTTCCGGTTGGGTGTGGTTCCCGGCTGGCGGCTTCGGTGGGAAGAGGCTCCCCCCACTATGGCGCATCATTATTCCGCCCGGATCATTGGTCGTCGCACTGCTAAATCAAGCAAAACTCCAAGGCCAAAAGCTCAAGCGATAAACCGAGCAAGACAGCAAAACAGCCTCCTGGAAAGAAAAAAAGAAAAAAAGAAACAGAGAACCATGTTCGGCCCATTCCGAGTTACGAACCCCTTATCGGGGGGCCTTCTATGGAAGATCCCCTGGCGATTGTCGAAATTCCAAAAGAGACGACACCGATTGCGACTTCGGGCTGTGGACAACGTTGTTGCGACGGTGGATGCTGCGCTTGCGAAGAAGGGTCAGACATTGGAAGCGCTGGAACGATGGAAGGCCGAGATGCCAAAGGAGGAAGAGATGTTGCCGCGGGATAAATACACAATCTTTGATCGAAAGGCGAAGAAGTACCGAAAGGGCATTCACAGTATGTTTTGGGATGAGAGGATATTCTATGAGGAAGCGGATGAGGATTTGTTATACTGACCGAGGGGGGAATTGCAGAATTGCCCAAGTGGACGAGAGTTTCGCAAAGAGTCAACCCTCCTGGTTACTAAAGTGGGACGAATCCTTTTTATATAATGACTTGCGATTTGCGATATACTCAAAGAAACAACAAACCCGGGGAGGGATGGAAGGGGAGAGGATATGGAGTCTCATTGTACAACATTGAATGGCGAGATATGGGGAAATGCTACGAGTGGATGAGAATTTCGGCTGCATAGAGACGGTCGGCTGTAGAAATAAATTACGGCGCTCATTGATCATTGAGGGATGAATCTAAGGAAGAAGAAAGAAAAAAAGAGAAACATATTCCCACCCAGTTCCTGTGTTTGGTGTCTGAAAAAAAAAATCATTCGGTGAGGGTATCAGCACAATACTCGAGTCCAAAACTGCTGGCCCAGATTCTATTTGATATATCGCCCCTCATCGTCGTACTCCTTCTGCCGGTCACTCTGCAGCGCCCTGCCCAAACCTCCACGGCCTTCATCAAAGTCCTCGCGGTACTCATCTCTCACCTGGCCTCCGGACTTGCCTCGACCAAACTGGCGTCCCTCCTCAAAGCCGGGATCGAGATCTGTGCGGATGATGCGCTCATCTAGTTTTGTGCCTCCGATATACTTCATGCAGTCTAGGGCGTCTTGATGCGTGTGGTATTCGACGAAGCAGAAGCCGCAGGGCGTCTTGTTGAATCGGTCGAGACCCATGATGAGACGCTTGATCTCGCCGCATTTGGAGAAGAGTTCGTATACTTGTTCTTCGGTGGTGTAGAAAGACCTGTAATGTAACCAAAGTTAGAATATTTTTTTCTTCTGATAACGATGTCTTTCAGAGGAGCCATGGACTGACAGGTTGCCGACGTAGAGAGTTGTAGCGTTTGCAAGAGGATCGACGGCAGGTTCTTGTGGTTCCTCGGGGTTGTTATCATCGCGATCGCGTCTGCGTTTATTCTATAGAACAGATTAGACCAAGTCCATCTCTCTCCATCTCTCCTTGTCTTTTGTTTTTCTTGGAAAAGCGGTTGTATGGTGACGATATACCCTGCTTTGATAGTATGCGCTTGGTCTGTCGAGACGTTCGACGGTGCTTCGAACTTCGTTTCGCATGGTGAAAAATGTTGATTTGCTTGGGTTTATGTATTTGTCGTAGCTTCTTTGATGATGCGAGAGGTCGAGACAACGATTATCAATGTTGCGCGTTGCGATTGAAGTTGTTTGTTGATTCAGAGGCAGGTAAAATAAATTGGCACGAGCCGTAGCAGTAACAGCACTGGGCTCCGTAATAATTCTAGATGCAAGGCACCGGTGAAGTAGCACTGGCGGGATCAGCAACCAGCAGCCAGCAGCCAGCAACAAAGTAGGAGTGGATCCCTGCCCCCCCGATACGCGCTAACTCGCTATCGACAGTTCTTGTCCAGTGAGCCGCGCTTTTCGCAGCTTCAAGCCAGCCACTTTGAATTTATTCCTTTTATTCCCTTGCCTTTGCAAAAACAAGCTCGTATTAATCATCCTCTGGCCCTGGTCATCGCATTTTGTTGCAGCTTTGCATTGCTATCGAGCTCATCATTGAGAAAATTGCTTCTCGTACTGTTATTATAAGGATTTGTCGCAGAGGGAAAAAAAAAACACACAGGATGCCAAAAGTCAAGTGCTATTCGGCAGCCTGGCTGTCGAAAAATGCACCGGGATATCAGCTCTTTGAGCCTTTGGCTGATACGTTGCGATCCCGCGCGTTGTCGCCGACAAAGAAGAAGAGCCCCCCGGGTCCCAGAAGAACGATTGCTCGCCGTGGGACCGAAGTATTTATTGCTGTCGGTAAAGAGATTCGATGGGGGGACCTGGTCTACCTCAAGGAAGAATGGACGGAGAAGCAGTCCAGGAAGAGACATGGCTCAAGTGTCAGGATTAAGAGGGAGGATTCTGTACAGTCCCTTAGCACAGACCGAGAGTCTGAAATGCCATTGGGAATGAGGGTATGTTGCAAATGTCGGCAACGACATGATTCCTTACTGACTGGCCTCTCAGATCATCAAGACGCCCGTTGCAGACGACATTAGACAACTCATTATATCCCCCAACGCAAATTATCTCGCTATTCTCACGACCCATACCGTGCATATTTGTGCGCTGCCGGATTCATCGCATCTTACAAGCGATGATACCGCTCCTCTGAAGCCAAAGATGTTTACACTAGGACCTACAACCCACGTCACGTCTCGCTCACCGATTGCATCTGCCCTATGGCATCCTCTTGGAGTTAACGGCTCGTGTATGGTTACCGTTACGGCCGATGCGATTGTTCGACTATGGGAGCTTTCAACACAAGACCGGTGGTCCTTTGACTCACCGACAACCTCGATCGATCTGAAAAAATTGGCAGACGGTACCGCCGTGGAACAGGACTTTTCTGCCTCCATATCCGCTACCAACAAGGGCTTCTCACCTGATGAGTTTGAAATGGAGGTTGCTGCTGCCAGCTTCGGGTCTAGGGGGTCTGGTGGATGGAATCCAATGACACTTTGGATAGCCATGCGCGAAGGCGATGTTTATGCGCTTTGTCCGCTACTCCCACAAAAATGGTCACCTCCTCCGACTCTCATTCCTTCTTTGTCGGTATCCATAGTCACGACAGTCGGTAGTATCGAGGATGATCCGGAAATCGACGAAAAGGAAAAACTTTTAGCGCAACAGCAACTGCAGTGGATGGGAGAACTAGACGCCCAGGAGCCTCAAATCATCGACTCCGTTGTTCCTGGAGACCCTCCTCTTGAGGTTTATACACGACCGTCAAGGCCTGGAGTTACACCACGTCTTCAAGGCCCCTTTGATCTTCAGTCCGATCCGGAAACCGGCGATGATCTAGACAGCTCGATTACTGACATTCTTGTCATTGGCAAGAAGACGGAAACAGACGACCTCATGATGGGCGAGGATGATGACCTGGATTTCGACAGTGGTGATCAGGAGGGCCTGTCACTTGCTGTTGTGTGTTTGTTGTCCACAAGTGGGCAGGTTCGTATCTACCTGGATACCGACGGAGTGCAGGCCCAATGGCTTCCACCAAAAAATAGATCCAAGTCTAGCCGAGCTTGGGCAGAAATGGACCCCCCAGCTCTTCTGGCATTCCAAGCCATCGACACCATGACTGCAGTTGAGGTCAACGAGGATAGCTGGCCAGTCTTCAGCACTGATGCCACATCCCGGTACAACCTCTTCGTTACACACCATGCGGCCATTACCTACATCTCCCTCGCGTCCTGGATCTTCCGATTGGAGGGCGAGCTCTCTGGCGAGTTTGAGGCGGGCACGGATTTCAGGATTGGCCTGTTGGTTAACTCGCAGTCGACAAGGGACAGGATCTACGTCCAGCCTGCGGCTGATAATTCCGTGCCGTTGGCGGCTAGCGTTACGATCCGCGACCCAGACCTCGGCTACTTCCTCCTCTCATCTACACCCTACGAGCCTGTTGCCCTTACATTTGACATGCCGGATGAAGATCAGGACCCAGTTCGACAAGAGAGCCCGATCCGGGAGCGGGAGGTGACCATGACACCCCTGGACTTTTGTGAACCGCGACCAGTATATCACCCGCCTCATGTGTTTAGTGAATCATCAGTCCTGCCCGAATTGATGGAGAAGCTCCGCACTTCTCGTCACAAGACCATGGTCAACCAAGAGGTGAAACTCAGCCCTCTCACACTGCAAATCTTTACGGATGCCCACAAAGTGCTGAGCGACGAAACACATCGTTTAGGTGTGGCAGCAGCAGAGGTTTTCCGACGGTGCGAGATGCTACAGACGGAATTGCGGCAGCAAGTCAGGAAGGTGAATGAAGTTAGGGGCAAGATTGACACCATCAATGGTCTGCATAGAGACAGCGAGGAACCAGATAATGTCATGTACGAGCGGCGAATCAACGCGGCAAAGGATCGTCAAGATAGGCTCACACGACGGTTGGAAGACATGCGAAAGATGGTGGGTAAGGCGACAACCAGGGACCTTAGCATTAAGGAGCGTGCTTTTGTGGAAGAGGTCAAGACAATGGGAGCGAGTGTCTTGGGGCCAGCAGCGGGGGCTGAGGCAGGGGCTAGGAACCAGTCGAAGCAGTTGTGGAAGCGCTTAGACGAGGTCAGGAGGTTGCAGGCGGAGCTGGTAACCGAAGTTGAGGCGTTGAAGAAGTCTGGCGGGATGGAAGGCACAGCGACACCCGAACTTCGAATACCGCAGGAGATTCGACGCAACAAGCTGCAGCAGGTGCAGGGATTGTTATCAAGAGAAACAGCGCTGGTCGATGCCGTTACGTCGCGGCTGGAGCGCCTGCAGGCTAGCTTGTAAGATATTGATGGTATAATAATTGGGGGCACAAGGTTGAAGGCTGGGGGAACCTGGTATGGATGTTTCACGGCAAGGGGGGGGATTTGAAAGCCTAGGCCAATGGATCTAGACGAGGCGAATGATTTGAAAAAACAAAACAAAAATTGGAAGGCTTGTGAATCCCGGAGTACTGTTCATTTTGTTTGTTTGTTTGTTGGTCTCAATAATACTACCCAAAAGACTGCCTTACAGCATATATATCGAAATAGTGGAGTTTTGAAGTGGATTTATTGAGTAATGAGGTGCTGTTTTTTGGGGGCCGTAAAGGCTGATTTGGGACAAGAGCATGGCGATAGCCGGGCAACACGGGAAGAGCCAATTTCAAGAGAGATTCATTCTGTTGGCGTACTCGGTGTGTAGTACCAAGCTTTTTTTAAGGGGGGGAAGATGTCTGGCTGCGGATGTGGCAGCAACCGAGAGAGGGTGAAGATGTGATGAGGCTGCTTCGACGGCGTCAGTCAGTCAATCAGTCAGTCAGTTTAGTCAGTTAGTCAGCCCACCCCCTCCTCCTTTCCATCACATCCCATCACATCAAAAGCAGGTTCCAGCTCGCAAGGCCTCGAAAGCGTGACGCCAGAAAGATGGTTATGCTTGTATTTCTTTTGCTCTTTTTAGTTTTGTGGGGGTTAGTGTATACTATCTAGATGGGTAGGTAGTAGTATGCAGAGCAAAGCCTCTGATTAGTTTGTTTGTTTGTTTGTTGGTTACCCGGGTATGTACTCTTATTAAACCAGGTGGTTCGTGCATTTGATACCAATCAAAAAGTAAGTGAGGCTGCTTTGATGCTATGGATTTCAGGGTTGGGTTGGGTTGGGTTGGGTTGATGGATGGATGGATGGATGGATGGGAGGGAGGGAGGGAGGGTGGCAGCTTTCTTGACAAGGCGAACTATGTCTTGGATTTTCCTTGATTTTCCTTGCTTGCTTCCTCTGGATGATTAAATGAGGGGATTTTGGTCAACCTGCGACGGAATGTCTCGGAAGGAGGATCAATATTTCGATTATAGGTGATGATAGCGAGGAAATGGGATGTCTAGAAAGGGAAGAAGAAGTGAGGCTGGTACATATTGATTGGAGGGGATTGGTCCGATCTGCACGGACTCTGGATCGCGGGTGGGTTACAATGCATGGAGCCTCGGGCCCGTATGTATGTATGTATGCATGTAGGTATGTAGGTATGTAATATGTATGATTTGATGCGACTTTGAATGATTCATGGCATTTTATTGTTGGCCAAGACACGGCTGGCTTGAAGGAATCTACTTGTAGCAGTAGCAGTAGTAGTAGTAATACTATTGTATCATCAGGAACAGTCAGACAGCCCTGGATAGAAGAACAAGGCGAGCAGTTTTGCCCACAATGCATGCTACCCCTACTATAGCTTGAGTGCAGTAGTAGGACTTACTTATTAGGTAGTACCTATTATAGTGGGGTTGTGTTAGATGCTGGGGGCGGATAGTTCTTTGGGGTCCGTTTGGGGGCAGCTTTTCCGTCGTCTCATCCCATCCATGCTCTCTGCCATGCCATGCCATGCCATGCCATCAACGGTTTTTCTCCCTCGCTTCCCTGCTGCTGCTGCAAAAAAAAAAGGAAAAAGTAAAAAGAAACAGGGAAAAAAAAGAAGAAAAAAAGTATGAAGCCACGCTGCACTGCTTATCTTCAATTGACGAATCAAGAATGTGATGAACAGGAGCAAGACGGCATTGTAGGCAGGGTATGACATGGCATGGCATTGCACAGCACAGCACAGCATAGCATGCGAATGGACAAGACATTGTTGCCCCCAATGGACCAGCAAGGCGTCTATCTGGTCTGTTCTGCTCTGTCTGTCTGTGTGTGTCTCTGTCTTTCTGTCTCAAGCAAGCAATCGTCAGTCAGCCAGCCTATGTAGGTACCTACTGTACCCACCACCCCATGTCGTGGTAGGTACATACCTATTGGGGTGATCCCAGAAACAAAGGAAGAGAAACAAACATTTTCCGACTCGCCTCGTTTCAACGCGAGGTTCTCGGCATGTTTCTCGTGCTTTTCCTCATGTTCCATGATTTCTATGTGCCTTTCCTTTTCCATCACGATGGTGTTACCCACCCCAAGCCTGCCTGCCAGCCAGCTTGCTTGCTTTCTCACACCCGCTTTCTCACACCCACTTCCTCCTCACACCCACACACCAACATCAGCACTCACTCCCACTCCCACTCTCACTCACACCCTCACGTCCACCCCCATCTATTGCCACGGGGGCCAGGAATCATGATTGGGGACGATGCGGGAGTGACACCCAAATCTGCTTTCCAGGTTGCCACTTTATGACCTGTCGCCGCAAACATTTTCCTTTTCTTTTCTTCTTTTCTTCGGTTGCCTGTCTTTCTTTCTTTCATTCTGTCTATCTGTCTCCCTCCCATTCACTACTTTTACTCATCTACGAATAGTAGCACAGACTGGTGTTGCGATTGGTATAAGTATATCGATCCGCTTCATTATTCTCAAACCTGGAATTCTTTCTTCTCTCTTCTCTCACAAGAAGTGCTCATCTTCTCATCCTCTTCATACGTGACGTGTATTAGCACTCATGACTTTATCCTTTTGCCCTTCTACAAAACCCATGAACCTTGCATCCAGTATGCCTCCACTTCTTAATCAAGTCGGTATTATATACCAGGCTCTAATTCAAAGTATGTCTTCATGAACAATGCTCCTCTATCGTTATATGACCGTGCCACTTACAAATTCGGGAAAAAAAAAGGCAACTGTCAAGCTTTCCTCGGTAACGATGTTGATATCGACATTGTCTCGCGGCTCGATTCCCTCGGCACATGGCACGTCCATGTCCTAAAGACTGAAGGCGGAAAGCGCAGCGCTGTGCTCTCAGAATCAGGTTCGACTCTACAAGGAGCTTTCGAGGACTTGCACAGAAAGTCGGCCAAAGCAGTGGATCAGTTCTTCTCTTCCAATGGCTTCGATCTGCCCCCCGACGTTTCCACCCGGAAAGCATCCATATCAAGACATCGCCATAGCAATTGCGACAGGGGCAGCTTGAATTCAGTGCGAGATGAGGATAACTTGGAGATTTTATCTGTTGGCGGACGACGATTATCATCCCCAGTTTCAAGCGACAGCGAGACAGAGGCAGACTCGGATTCAGATGATTATTATGACAGAAATGCCCTGGGCGGCCGTTGCTACCGAAAGACACACCGTCGGTCGCATAGCAGGACTGTGAGACAGGAAAAGCGATCTCTTCAGGGTGGTATGACGGTTCACAGACCAGTCGTGGTACACAACGCCCCAATACCATCAGCTTCAGTCTCGGCAACACAGTCTAAGAGCGCAGTTTCCGCACCGCTACCGATATCAGTCAATGTACCGCCGCCACCGCCGCCTGCAATCAATGGCAAACATGTACCCGTACACAATCAACCCGGACCTCCGTGGAGAGGACCCTGGCCTACGTCTAACCCACCTCAGAACTTCCCAGTCTTGCCCCCTCCGCCGCCAGGCGTTTCGCGTTTGCCAAATTTTGTCCAACCAAACATCTATGCTCCTTATGCAAATGATTCGCCGCATCAATTTTATATGCAGTCAACAGGAGCCAGGACACAACCTCAGCCGCCTCCACCGGCACCGCCAAGAGTCAATCTACCGAATCACCTTGTCAAGTACATGCAGCCACAGCAGCAGCTGCAAAATAAGCCATCCAAAATACCCGGTAATAGTAGCGTCATGCTACATATCCGGTGGCATGGTCATGGGGAGATAACTGTGCTGGAAGAGTGCCAACTCAGCCAGCGGGCCATACAGAACCGCGCGATACAGATCCTACGCACCAGAGCACAGGATATGGACGGCAATGGCTTAATGGACCTGGTACCATCGGCCCTGGACAATGTCACCGCTATTGTGAAGAAGCTACGAGCCGGTGAACAGATGTACACCCTGGGGCCCGGCTTCCAAGATGACCTGTCTGCTTTGGCGGTTGAGCCGCCGCAGTTTCTGAAGTTTGAGATTGATGTCATTATGTCGCATATGAAGCAGATGTAAGGGGGGAGGGTTCCCCCCGGTCTATTGAATGGTGTTATGGAGTTGAAGAAGCGATGACTACATGGATTTGTGCACTTGTTTTTATGAAGAGAAACTTCACAAAGGGCGGTAGCCCGCATAACTAATGAATCTTGAGGGAATTTTGGATGGGAAGAAACATCGGCATGTTTGCATCATTATACATTTGTATTAGTTGGGGGAGTCTGTTCTGACTCGATCCGTTCGTTACCATTAGTGTGTTGTTTTTTCCTTTCTTACTTTGTTCAGTCATAGGGGGGAGGAGCATTTAGCCTGTCCTTACAGAAGTTCTAGAATTTTTCTAATACAAGTTAAGTCTTTAATCCTTCAGACATTTAGTATACCCCCCTCCTTCACTCCCTTGCTAAGGAGGCTTGGACCTACATGACTTAGGTTTGTTGTCCCTTTTACTAGATATGAGATATTTCGTGCATTACGTTGTGCATAACGGTGGAGACACCGGTCCTTTGATGATTGCTTTGACTAATAGGAAACTTCCTATTCGAAAAGGACGAGAGAGAGGCAGTCCTAGCTTGGGAAGACTGAGGGATTGCCTATCTGAAAACGCGCAGATGGTGGCGCTGCCTCTTTTCGTGCTGCCCGGCTGTTGGTCCTTGGCACAACTTCCCAGTCCGTTGAGGCTTGCAGGAGTGTGTGACGGCACTTTGGAAAGGCAATTATTTTCGTTTCTTTTATTGGCAGAGCGAGTAAGGATGTGTGTATGCGTGTGTTTGTGGCCCTGAATTATTTGCGGTGAAGGCCGTACGGAACTCGAGTTCGGTGAGGTTTGTTGCGTTATTTTGACTGATCCTGTTGTTGTTTTTTCGTTCCCCCCCCCCCCCCCCCCCCCCCCCCCCCTTTTTTTTTTTTTTTTACAAGACAGCTATAGGCTGGTTGATCTGGGTCATGGAGTATGTATGTTTGTAGGGATGCCACGTCAGAGAAGGGCGTTGACGCCTTGGAAAATGCAGCAAGGCGTCCCAAGGCGTGAAGGTTTTCTCCCCCCCCCCCATCCTCTGTCTCCCTTACACGAACTATAGATGGTTGATTGGTGCTGTAGTTTGCTTTTTTTGAGATCAAGGAAACGTCACCTTATGCCGTATTTGTATAGCTGCATACACGAAGGCAGTTGGTATCCAGCTGTTAGGGTTGTTTTTTGTGTTTGTGATTTCATGTGGGAATTGTTTGCTTGGCATGTCTACGGCTGTGTCTCGTTGGACAAGGATGCATGCGAAGTCCCGCGATCGGCTGCAATGCCGAAGCGAGAAAGAAGGGGGGGGAGGGAAAGCCGTTGTTGGTAGTTTTTTTTTGTTTCGTCTGCCGAGACGGAAGATACTGGCCTAGCCTATCGTTGCGCGCGTGTAAGACCTTGGGACGTGGCCCTCCCTGCGCTTCGACCGTAGATCCAACCTATAAAGCCATTGTGTGCAACGCTTAGCTAGTAAGATAAATAAACAAGTAACAAAAAAAACGGAAATCTTGGAACTTGGGTCGGAAAGTCTGTAACGTGATGGCAATCTTGGCTTTCACAAGCTCTTGGCCATGCCTTTGTGGTAAACCAGTAAGCGTGGAATGTGTTGCCGGATACAGACTTGCTTTGAGTCAGGTGATGGCGTCTTTCTTCTGCTTCTTCTTCTTCTTCTAGACCCCTCTCCCCCCCCTACGTGTATATGATGACAGAATGGGAAAAGGGGGGACTGTTACAAGCTCAATGGACCTGGTAGGACGGGCGAGGTGGCTGAGGAACACGGCATACACCACCTGACTAGGATCGGATGGATTTTTCTCTATTGTAGATCTGAACACCGGGGGGCGTGTGCTTGTCTCAATAGTTTTTTTTTTTTTTTGGTAGTTGTGTGGGGGCTAAGTCTGGGAGGAAGAGGGAGGGGGAGAGAGAGAGAGGGAATGAAACTGACAATGTAACTGGGCTGTGTGTAGCGAGCAGGGGATATCCTCATAGCAGGATGAGAGTTGAGTGGTGGAGTCGAGTTGCTGGACATGACTCGAAGTAATGCTCGCTCAGGTTTTGGTGGATTCGCTTTGCGGCAGTACTATTGTGATTGTGATTTGGTATTTCAGTCTATTGCCAAGTCAGGGCGAGCGGGTAGCAAGGGGCCAGTGAGATGTAACACTTGGTAATAAGACGGGACAATACAAGGCAACTCCTCGGAGAAAGCAAAAACGATATGTGGTGGGTGGCGCAATTAGGTTTTGGTATCTGCCTTGGATAGGGTATTATTATCCCAAAAAGTTGGAATAGCCAAACAGGATTTACATGATGGTTGTGTTTCTTAACAGGTTATTCTCGCTTCAGCTGAGATTCCTTCTCTTCCAGTGCCTTGAACGCCTTGACGATCTGGTGATAGCTGTCCTTCAACAGAGCTGCGAACTCAAAGTCAGTTTCAGTCCCATTCTCAGAGCAGCATCCTTTTTTTTTTTAGACCACTCACCTAGTGGAACGATAGCCCACGGGGCATTGAAACCGACGTAGTAGATCCAAAAGTACATAAACTCGGGGCGGCTGTAGTATGTGCCGTTGAAGCGAGACTCGGCCCAGTTGGTCGCGTAGTAGAGCGTCACGCCGTAGAGGTGGGCCATGCAGACGACGACTTGGAAGAGGTGCCGCGAGGAGGCGTTGTTGATGATTGTGAGGAAGGCGATGAAGCTGAGGGGTCCCCAGGCAAGCTTGACGGAAATGGTTAAAATTGGATAGACTTGAGAGGGAGGGGATATGGTATCATGTAACATACCACGGTGATGGTCTCAATGCAGACGGTGAAGAGGTCCGAGGTGAGATATCGTGAATCAGATAGCGTGTATTCCTTCCACAACTGGGCGAACAAGGTATTCATGCCCGCTATTCTATCATGGTGGAGGATGTAATAGCCTTCGAAGAAGATGTGCAAGAACCCGCCTATGCGTCGCCGTGTCAGCCAAGCCCAGGTATGCCATATATCTATCTACATGTTGCTGCTGTATCATCATCATCATCATCATCAAGAGTTGTGACTTACTCAGGGCAAACCAAGCGGCGGCAAACCGGTCAATGAACCGGAGGCGGTGCCGGCCCCGGGCAGCAAGGTAGTATGCCGAGAGGACGACGGCTCCGGTCAGACCGCCGAATAGGGGCAGCACGCGGGCAAGGGGCTGGTCGTTGGGCAGGTAGTGCGGGAGGGGGACCGAGAGTGGGTAGTACGGGTGGGCTAGTTCTGCCATGGTCGATTGACTTGATGGATGGATGGTGGGCGGTGGCTATAATTTTTTATTTTTATTAATAATGGTTATTTGTGGGTGTTTTTGTGGTTGATGCTATGGGGGAAAAAAATAGATTTTGCTGAGATCTGGCGCGGGTGCATGTCTGAGAGATTGCTCCAGGCCATAAAAGGTCAGTCAGTGGAGAGAGGGGAGGAGGCTCAATGGATGTCTCAAATCTTTACCGAGTAGATACAGCGCCTTGCATCACTACCCGTGGACCCTTGATTTTTGTTCTTTCTCGCCCACGACACCATCATCTTTCGACCAAAAAAATCAAGACGCTTGATTAATAAAGAATATCGGACATGCCATATCAACAACTCTGTTCTCAACTCCCCCTCCTTAGATTCGACATCGCTGGTACTTGTTGCAATGGATAACTGCTTGGCTGCGCGCGCAGACCATCTCCGCGCACTGTCTTACTCGTGGTTGACGCGCAGAGCAGAGCATGCATGCATCGCTTGAGAAGGATGAGACACAAAAGGACCCTGAGAAGCGAGGAAAGGAATCAAAACCACCGAGTACCTACACGTGCGATCAAGTAACGGAAATTGTCCAAACGACATGCACTGGACAGGCCAACCATCTCGGTGACCGTTTTGAGATATATATATTGGACCCTTTGAGTTTCTTCGCCCACAGCATGTTGCATCGCATATTCGACCACATGGCTCCAGCAGTTCAAGCACATGGTCTTACCAGGCACGCTGCTTGGACGATCGGATGGGTCGACCCCCCCTGGTCCAGTGCAAAGCATGTAATGGTAGGACTTCTCGCACAACCAACAAGGGCCCACGGAGGAGACTTGCTACTTGCATGTAGATGGCATAGTAAGGTAAGCAAGCAACAAGGGGTCTTACCTATTCATTCCCTTCGTCAAAGAAGACCAAAAGGCTAATAAAAGGAAGAGGTGCCGAGACGGCTTAACATTAGCGCTGCCTAGATCCCATGAGGAGGGAGTGGGGAGTGGGGAGAGGAATCTTTTGGCCTTCTCATGCATGTTTGCTCTGAACCCTGACTGACGGGCTCGGTCCATCGCCAGCTAACGGCGGCCGGTTTCCTCATGGGGAAGGTCGATACACTCTTTCTGGACTCTGTCCCCCGTTATCCTCTCTGCGGCTGAGAAGCAAGTTTTAGAAAAAAAGAAAAAAAGAAGACTCCGAGTGGAATTCTTTTTCTTTGTCGACTTTGTTTATGTACAATGAACTGCCCAGCCCCCATTGTCGAACCTTTATGGAAGCCCATCCCGCCCTGGCCCTCGGCGCAAGGATCGATGTGGCTTAAATCTGACAGCAACCAGCAACTCCAAGTATTCCGTACTACTGATGACAATGCTCTTGATAGCCCAAGCTCGGGTGGATTGCATTGGCGGACCGGGGGATGGCCGATAGCTTGCTGATGGATAAGACATGGGCTTGATAGAACCAACCCACAGTGATTCACTGCCAGTGTTGATCGCGTCCCTAGTTATATATCGGCTCTCCCACGTAGGAGGAGTGTGGCTTTTTAGTCAGGGTTCGCCGATCAGCCTCCAACCAAACGTCAATCAACATCACGATCCTTCGTTGGAAGAGGCTGTGACAACAAAAAAAAAGTCTCGCCATGAAGTCTCTAAGCCTTATGAGCGGGCTTGTTGCCTTGCTTCCCAGCGCGCTGGCTTGTGGTGATAGTGGCCATTCTTGCTACGGCGCTACTAACGCGGTTGAACATGTTCGTCACGTCAAGCGCATTCAGCCGGGTGCTCCCAATGCTCCTTATGGTCCCAAGGCACCTCTGGAATGGGGTCAGATCAACTTCCTTCACACTGTATGCATCTCGATTTAAATCTTCAAGTCTGGAGCCCAGCGAATTATTATTCTGACAGATGTTGCGAATAGACTGATACACATGGATGGCTCGAGGGTCATGTCAAAGAGCAAAACTACGGCGCTGATTGGGGCGACTTTGTCTCCTTCAGCCGCCGCATGAAGCAGACAGCCGGTAACATGGGCGTCGACTTGCTCCTTGTCGACACTGGCGATCTTCACGATGGCAACGGGCTGTCTGATGCGACCAAGCTGGACGCTGAAAAGTCCCTGCCCATTTTCGACGAGATTCCTTATGATCTCTTGACCATTGGTAACCACGAATTGTATGTCTCTGAGATCGCCTACCAAATGTTCAACCAGTATGCCACGAAATGGGGTGACCGATATGTCACTTCCAACGTCAAGGTCTACAACCAGACTTCCAAGGAGTATGAGTATGTGGGAGCCACCCACCGATACTTTACCACCGAACAGGGCCTGCGCGTCATGGCCTTTGGTGTGCTGTTTGACTTTACCGGCAACTCCAACGCCTCTCAGGTTTTGAAGGCCAAGGAGATGGTGGACGAGTGCTGGTTCACGGAGGCGCTCGACACCGATGAGCCTATCGATCTGTTCGTCCTCTTCGGCCACAACCCTGTTCGCCAGACCGATTTTGCCAGCACCTTCAAGATTGTCTTTGACGCTATCCGTGAGCTGCACCCCAAGACTCCCATCCAGATCTTTGGCGGCCACTCTCACATCCGTGACTTTGCTGTCTACGACGATGCTTCCGTTGGTATCGAGTCTGGCCGTTACTGCGAGACCCTTGGCTGGGTCTCCCTGTCTGGCTTCGACTCCTCCAACAGCGGCTACCACGGTATCAGCAACCCCCATGGTGTGCCCAACCCTACGCGCCCTGCCAAAGCGGGCTCCAAGTCCCCCTTTGTCTGGTCCCGCCGCTACCTCGACTGGAATCGCAACACCTTCATGTACCACACCAAGCAGACCGAGAAGACTTTTGACTATCACTCTGGTCTCCGCGTCTCTGGTGACATTACCCAGGTCCGCGAGGAGCTCAAGCTCGGCGAGGTCTATGGATGTGCCCCGGAGACTTACTGCATGAATTGTGTGCCGTTTGATGATCCAAAGAACATCTTCCCCGGTGTCATCTTCCCCGCCGTATCCGCTATCGTCGTCAACAAGACCCGTGCTGATAAGCCCCGTCTCATCATTGGTAACACTGGTGCCATCCGTTTTGATTTATGGAAGGGTCCTTTCACCTACGATGACAACTTTATCGTTTCACCCTTTAGAGACGTCTTCCGTTATATTCCTGACGTTCCTTACGCCAAGGCTAAGAATATCATTAATCAGTATGCTCATTCAGATCCAATGATTTTTCCTTACAATATGCTAACCGTGGACTAGGCTCAACGCTGGCCCCGCATCCAAGAGAGACCTCGCCACCATGCCTGTGCCTCATGATGAGTGCACTGATCCCAGTCTCGGATACTTGAGCACTCGTGATCTGCGTAAGCCTCGCGGCGTTGTTCGTCGACAGGAGACTGTGACCTCTGGCTACACGACCTCTGATGACTGGGGAACCGATGGTGAGTTGTCCTGTCCTTTCTAAACAGCGAGTGAATCTCATTGATAACTAACATTGCATCCGCGTAGGTGATGATACCGAGCACTCCAAGATTCCCGACTTTAATATCCCCAACTACTGGGAGACCAGCGTCAAGTTCCCTGCAGACAACAAGGACCCCGAGACTGTTGACCTCATTTTCTTTGACTTGTAAGTGCTACCCACACAAGTATTCTCATAGTATGGACTTGGGCCTTAACTTTTTATCCCCTTTTTAGCATTGAGAGTCTCATTCTCAAAAACCTTGGCCAAGGCTTCACTGCCGACATGGTGAGCTGCTACATCGACTGCAGCTTTAGCTCCCAGGGTAAATCACTCTATAACCCCCCCCCCCCCTTATTGAATGAAGTATCTAATGTTTGTCCAGATTTTATGCTGCCTTATGCTAGACTTGCGTGGCAGAAAAACAAGGACAACTGTCCTATTGAGTAAGGAGCGGAAGAATCACCAAGTTGATTTCTAAGAAAAGATCTCAGAGCAAATGTGTATGATATATGAGACAAGTTAGATGTACATGACATGACAACAAACAAAGACATTCATGAGCAGTAAATATTGCTCCGATAAATATTCATGGTTATGGCAGTGAGATACAAACAGGCCTCAAATATTTAATCTGTCTCCAAACGCCTCGCTATAATACGCAACTCGTTTACACCCTTTCGCCTTCATATCCCACCTAAACTTTCACCAACGCCCAACACCTCTCATTATCTATAAGCAAAACTAGTAATACACAAGCCCCTTCATCAGCACCCTCGCCGTCCTCAACAGCTGCGCCGCCTCAATCCTCCCTCCCCTCACCGTCGTCCCCACATCCACCGTCCCGCTCGGGTGCCCTATCCTAACCACATCCTTGGCCCTCCCGCCGATCAGCTCCGAGGCAATCGTCCCGGGGAGCTGGGAGGCCGCGCCGAGGCACAGGGCGAGCGTCAGGGGTACGGCCTTGTGCGCCTGGCCCATGGACAGGGCGAGGCATTGGATGTCGATTTCAGGGGATGACGTCCTGGCCGTGGGAGGGGGCGTGGGCAGGAGGAGGACTATCTTGGGGACGCTTTGGGTGTCGGGGTCGAGGCCCATCTTGGAGGCGCCGGCGCGGCGGATCTGTTCCAGGCGTGTTTTGAGGGGGCCGTCGGCTTCGATGGTTTGCGGTGTGAGGGCGGCTGAGGCAGCGGCGTCGAAGCCGAGACTCGAAGTGGAGACGAAGACACCCGGGTTCCCGACGTCAACCAGCGATGCCGCTACGGCGCTCCCATCCGGTAGCTCGAGCTGGTCGACCGCATTCCCCGTGGGCAAGGCCCTCCCCGTCTTGGCACCCCCCGGGTCCAGGAAGCTCAGGGTGATCTCGGACTGCGTGCCCGGCACGCCGTCCATCTCGTAGTCGCCCTCCGGATAGTACATCAGGGGGCTCCCCTCGACCCTGAACCTCGAGAGCAGGACCTTGTTGGTGTTGGTGTTCAAGATGCGCACCGTCGCCCACTTCCTGTTCTCCCGGTCCAGCTCGACGGAGGAAGAAGAGGCCGAGAAGGGCACGAGGCCCATGTCCCACGCCGCGGGGCCGACGACCGACGACATGTTGCCGCAGTTGCCCGCCACGTCCAGCGCGCCGTCCCGGATCCCGACCTGGACAAAGGTGAACTCGACGTCGACGTCCCTGCGCGCCGTGCGCGGCGGGCCCAGGACGACGACCTTGGACGTCGAGGAGAGCCCGGACCCCATGCCGTCGAGCTGCCTGCCGTGCCGGGCGTCGGGCGAGCCCATGGCGGCGGGCAGGACGGCGTGCCATTGGTCGCGCGGGGGCAAGTCGTCCCTATGGATGACGAGGCCGTTGGACGTGCCGCCGCGGACGAACCAGGCTGGGAAATGGCGTAGGCCGGTGGCAGCTCCGGTGTGGAGGGTGAGGGGGTGGTTATCCTTGTGAAGGCGTCTGATGATGATGGATAGTGGTGGTGTGGAGGAGGGACGGCGGGGCAGTTTCGAGAGCGGGATGAATGAGCGTCTCATGTTTGCCAGTCTTGCGGGTTGAGCAAAGGTGTACATGGTGATTGTATATCCAAGGCCATTGATTAGAAGGGGAGAAAAAAATGAATGAATGAGATGTCAAAGTGTTTAATTGAATTATATATGAAAAGCGGGATTGAGATTGGAGATCAAGGTTTGTTGTTGACATGTGCCAAAGAGAGCTGAAGACTGGCAGGCGTTGTCTCTTCCAATTACGGCGAGGCACTTGGTTCCTTTCTGAGCAAATCACTGCAAGCCTCTCCCGGTGCTCCGCATAAGGGCCCGTTTGGCCGGATCCGCTCCCTCCCCCCCCCCCCCCCCCCCCCCCTTGCTCCGATTACCACCCCACGATAGACCTATAAGACGGGTATTATATACGTGCAAAAGAGTGGAATACTCTAATATATACATCTACTCTCGTCTAACACAAGCAATATTCACATCAAGCCCTCCATCCCTCCAACTCCCTCACCATCCAACACCACCCTCATCCTCCACCATCACTCTCAACCCCCAACCACAACCACAACCTCAAGGCAACCGCCAAAACCTCCTCATCACCCTATTCACATACGCCTCATCCAGCCCCCAATTCTCAACCACGTCCCTGATCCCCCTCTCCAACCTCCCCACGTACTCCTCCTTGGGCCTGTCCTCCACCATCCTCCGCGTGTCGACGTACGCCAACGCCGTCACCTGGCCCAGCGCCTCGTCCTGCACCGCATTGCCCTGCCCATCCGTAAGCCACACCACGTCCAGATGCAACTTCTCGTACGCCCACGGCACGCCCTCGAACACATCAAGCTTCGCCTCGTCGTCCGGCGGGAGCAGGTACAGCAGCCCGTACACCCCGTCCTCACTACTGCTGCTGCTGCTGTTCTCCGCCGCCGCAGGTAGCTTCACGATGTTGGCATACCCCCTGGCACTGATGATCCACCTCCAGCCCTTGAGGTACCCGATCCCCACGGGCGTCGAAAAGGGGCACCGCTCGCGCATCTGCGTCGTCGAGAGGTTGCTCCCGTAGGCAAAGTATAGAATCTCCCGCCTATTCTCGTCGACAATCGTCATGATGCTGTCCTGCGAGTCCTGCGAGTCCTGGCTCTCTTGAGAATCCATGGTTAACCTTGTTCCAGCTCTCCAAAACGTGCACTATGACCTTTTTTTTTTTTTTCTGGTTTTGACAGCACAACGGGGTTTGTTTGAATGAGACTTAGTAAGCGTTTGAATAATCCAGTCTTTTCTTTTTTGGCCTAGGGGAGTTTCTGCGTATGAGATGAAGTGATAGAGAGAGAGAGAGAGAGAGAGAGGGTGTAACCAAGATGGAAGTGCCCGAATGCACAAAAACTGGGACGCTGTGGTGGTGGCGTAGGGGTATCAACTTAGTGGTCGTTTAGCGGTTGCTTTAGTGGAAGCAGTGGCCCCCCCTTCAGTTGCGCCAGTCGCTATTATAGCAGGCAAGATCCAGGCAAGATGTGTGTCCAGGCAATAACTGAGGGTCTTGCTATCCAGCTTCCAGGTTGGCGATTTGAGTCTCTCAAGAATGAGGCACAAAACAAAGAAGGAAAGAAATTTCCCCAAGGCAGCAAGACAAGAAATACTCCTCTCTCTCATCCATCAGCAAGGCACATCATATGATTCACACAAGTTCCATGCCGGGCAACCAAAGAATGCCTAGTCCAGGCAGCAGGTCGCCTGAAACGGGCGGACAAGCAGTAATCAATGCTTAGGAAAAAACACCCAACATGAGATGCCTATTCACCTAACCTAGAACACCTTCAATCATGTCAGTACAATATCTTCTGCACTTCATTCATCCACGGTTCTAAACTAATGTTATGAAAAGACTGATTTTTGATAAGGGATGGAATCTATCAGATTAAGCTAATCATGTTTTCCGCTCGTTCTAGAATGTAAACTCGTCCCTCTCCAATTCTCTTAGCCACTGCTGCAGGGTCTCCGAACTCACTATCCCTCTCGCCTCCTCTTCTTTCTCGTCCACCTCCTATGGAAGTCCTTCCGCCTGAAAGGTGGAGACAGGCGTAGGAAGATAGTGCTCACCACCCCAAACAGAACTGCTTGAGCATGATGCATCAGTATTTGTCTTCTTATCTGTAGCAGTAGCAATGGTAGTAGTAGTAATGGTAGCAGTTGTAGTAGTAGTACCGGCGGTAGTATTGATGGAATCAGGGGCCATGGGCTCCCTACAGCTCTTCAATGATGTTGGAGGAATGAAGAATGTTTGACTTTCTATCAATTCCGCCGTACACTTGATGGTCCTTAGGATAGGAGTGTAGTGTAAAATATGGCCCAGGCGACGATTGACCACATCATTGGGGCTGTAGTAACATACCACCACATATGATTCTCCTTGCCACCACAGTGTGATGCTCTTTTTAACGACCCTGATTACTTTATAAACGCCAAAATCTTCGCTTTTCGGAACCCTTGCAAGACTCTCGAGTAATTTGCGGCCGAGGTCTTCACGCCGTGTTTTGGTTGGCTGCCGGCCATAGTTGCCCTTTGCAACAAAACAGCAAACCAATTCCTCTAGGTGAAGCTGGAATTTCCTTGCCAAATCCCGATGAGCTTCCTGTTCACCCTGTCCTTCTTCTCCAAGCTCAGCAAAGAGATCAAAACGATCATGTTTCCAACGTTTGCTCCACTGAGCACCGTCCCTCCAAAACCTCATGTGCTTTCTTCTAAACACAAAGATGTTGCCGGAACGCACCACTGACTCTCTGTGCACTTGAGACTGAGAAAAAGGTTCTTTGCAAAATGATAAGGTGCCTTGCAAACAAGCCTGGAGGATAATTAGAGCGTCCCACCTTGTCCAAACAAAACCATAGCACGTAGGTGTAATTGGAGAGTTTGGATCCATGGTTGATCGCCTGTTAACAGTATCAAGCCTGACTTGAAGAGAGCGCTGCTTTAAAGATGATTGGATGTGTGTATGGATGAATAGAGGGGAAGATGAGTTGGTTCGTGGACGAGGATGTGCCTTGGGGCAGATTGGATTGGGAGAAAGAAAAGCTCTGGATAGGAAGGAAACACTGGCGTGATTGCCGGAATCTATCTACGCATATCAACTCGGGGTGGTAGAAGCCCTTGTGCCCTGGCCTGGCTTGTTCATCGTCATTACGCTGAATGCGATATCCAGAGAAAGCATAGACATGATCATGTAGAAAAGAGAGCATATGCTAGCTCGCGAGGTTGGATCAATCTCATCATATCATTGCTTGGCACTGTATTTGAGATGTGTCATCGCCTTCACCATTATCACTGCACCATCACAGTTCCAAAAAGAAATGGAAAGATTGAAATAATCTTCAAGACATGTCCCCTAACAAACATGCTGGTTTATTCTTGTCATACATCGTGACTCCATCCTATGATCCAAATCTACCTGTATCGTCAACCGATTGGCAATCATTACATCTCGCGAAATCCCAGCACTCGACTCAATCGAGGCGGCAGACAAACATAGAAACGAGTTGTCCTTGCTTGCCAATATGCCATGTGTCTTCCCTGCCATGAGAATACCTCATTTCTTCTCTCAATCTTTCCCTTTGCTAGTGTATAACTTTATTCATCAATGCCATCAAATCATATAATTCTATCAAGAGTTGAGCTCGTTGTGGTGCCAGCCCTGTTGAGCCTCTTGAGAGAAAACAGCGTCTTATGTGATTGGGGTGAGGAAGGAACTGAGCATCAAATCATCTGCGCTGGGTCGAAGGTTGTGGTCAAGTTCAAATGTTTGGCTCAGGAACGTCTTTGCATCGTCACTAGCATGCTCCGGAATCGTTGGGGTAGCCTTGCCTCCACCAAGCTTGAAAATCGCCTGCAGCTGACTGCAATCCGGGAAGGGGTGTGATCCAGTCATCATCTCTACGACAAGACAACCAAGAGACCAAATATCGGCCTTGCGTGTGTATGACGTTTGCTTGACAACTTCAGGGGCCATCCAGAATACAGATCCTTGCAACGAAGGCCGGTGTTTGCTGTTATTAGCTGCCTCCAGCTTCTTCGAAATGCCGAAATCGGAAATCTTGATTGTGCCCTTGTTGTCTACCAGGATATTTGCTCCCTTGATATCCCGATGAATAATCTCTCTATTATGCAAGTATGAGAGTCCCTCTAGAATCTGGCGCACGAAGCTTCGTACCAGTGGTTCCGGTAAAGCGCCGTACGAGTTCAGCATGGTCTGAACTGAACCACCCGGGACATACTCTAGGAAAATATTAAGATGCTCTGTTGAGGAACTGCAGCCCAGATACTGAACAATGTTGGGGTGCCGTAATTCTCGCAGTAAACTGATTTCGCGTTTCAGGGCATCAATCATGCTCTTCTTCCGGTTATCGCTCTGGCTATTGGCACCTGGCGCGGGCATCTCGACTTGCTTCACGGCAAGAAGCTCACCAGTCACGGCGTGCAACGCCAGGTAAACAGAGCCGAAGGATCCCTGGCCAATAAGAGCACCCTTCATCCACTTATTATCATCCCAAGAGTCTCCAGAAAGGAAACTCTCCAGTTCTTCGTCGACCTCATCTCCATCATCAGTGAGAGCTTGCTTCAATTCTTGGAATGAACCAGATCCGGTTGATCCTTCCCCTTCATAATAAGAAGTTGTTGTTGTATTGCCCTCTGGGTCGGTGATGCTGACGGCTGTTGTATCAGCTGAGCTTTCAGTAAAAGACACATATGATTTGCGGTCTGGCTCAATGGACGATTCTTCTTGAAGAGTGTCAAGCATTGATGATGTGATCGAGTCTCTGCTGTATAGAGTAGGCGTACGCCCGCTCATATCACGTGTTCGGACTTTGGCAACGTGCGAGTTCCCACTCAACCAAGAATCCGCAATGGTGGGAATGGGGGGAGCATCCTGGATGCTCGAGGCGAAACTAAGGCTGCTGGCCACGCTGAGCCGGCTATTGATCTTACTCAAGCGGGTTGATCTCCTCATGGAAAGTCGAGCAGTTCGGTCAATGTCCTCCCGGGGGTGGTCGGGGAAGTAGGATGTCAGGTCTGATGCGATGAGTTCGCTGGGGGGTCGAAGTCCACCAAACTGGCGAAGTCCCACCTTGCGACGTGGGGGTCGCGACTCAGGTGAAGGCGGCCGGTCCATATCCCTCATTGTGTTTGCAACGTTTCGTTCTCGAGCCTGCAAAGATATAGGAGACAAGGGCAGCTGGAGCATGTCATTCCACTTCTCCCCTAAAACCTTTTGCACCTTGAGTTGACTCCTTTTGTCAACCGATTCCAGCGCTCGCGCGTGCTTTTGCTGCTCCTCCTCCATTGCAATAGCCGCAGCTCGTTGCAGCTCAGCCTCTCCGGGTTCGCCGGCTGGCACCCTCCTAAGGATCAATCGATTCCTTTCCGGCCGTCGTTGATCTTTGATGATACGCCAAAGTTCTGTATCTCCAAGACGACGGCATTGGCTTGGGTCAGGATCAATACCAGTCAAAACCCAGAAACAATAATTTCTCTCGTGGTCCTCGCGGAGAGCAAATTTGCGGAGTGTAACACGCATAACTTCCTCACAGGTATTGCAGTCGGCAATCTTGACCACCTTGGTAACGCCACCAGTGGAGATTACACGAATGACATCCTGACCTTGGGGCAAGGCAGCCATGAGTGAACCATCCAAGCTGGAATTATTCCTCGTATGGGTTGATATTAAACGGTTAGCTGGGCCGCCACTTTGATTTTGACCCATATAACCTGCTCCTGCGGGATATCGCTGTTGTCTTAGTCGGACATCGGATGTCTGAAGTGGAGAGCCAGGCCGAGAAGATCTGCCATGATCCATCGAACCAGAGAGATCGATTTGTCTGGAGTACCGTTTGTTGAGAGTAGTGGGCATCGATCGGCTGCTAGCCTTGGGTGAAGGGCTTCGCGTAGGCATGGGAAGAATATCAAGTCCAGCAAACGAATCCTACATGTGAAAAGTTAGTTACCATTCGCGACTCAAGATATTTTAGCAGCTCAAGACTCACCCTATTTCGCTTTCTCTGGTTGGCATAGGCTCTTGTCCGTAGTTTCTTGATATTCAGAAAAAGGCGAACTCTGTCGCCGACTTTATCAATACCCATCTCCTTCAGTACCTCCTTGTCCATCTCCAACAGATTCTCGCCATTGATGTGATTTTTCCTAAACAGCTTCTCGTATTCACCACATTTGACGCTCACGAGGTAATCGCAAACTTTATCCTCATCCCAGAATTTCACTGAGTCTGGTCCGTCGATGTCGGAGAATTCAGATTCCGTCGGGCTCGGGAAAGATTGTACAGGTATCCTCCTTGATGTCGGCAAGGCTGATGGAGGCGGGTTGGGGATCATGGCGGTGGCCCCGCCTAAGCTGGGGGGAAACGACGATTTGGAAGCGAGCATCGCCATTTTGCTGGAGGTGAAATGATATTAAAGAGTCTCTGCTGTTGATATTAAGGATTAGATAGGTCGAGTGTTCAATGTGTAATGGCAACGTGAGCCCAGCGTGTGCACTGCAGCGATCGTGACCGTTGGGGGTATAAGGTTGGTGGTCCGCGACGGCTTTCCCGCCACTCCAAACAGCCTTGAAACTACTAGCAAGACTGCTACACCACACCTTGAGCTTCAGGTCCAGCCCGGATAGAGCCTGCTGCAGTCCGGACGGCTCAGTCTCAGAACTGAAGTTATCGTGGTGCTTGAAGAATGGAAGAGGGAAGAGGATAAAGATAGAAAAAAAAAAAGGTACGACGACGTGGAGAGGATGAATTGAGGTGGACGGGACGGACGAACGAAAGAAAGATAGCGTAGTAGCAGGACTTTAGCGGGCCAGCGAGGAGGGGGACTACCCTAGCAAAACGGCGACTGGGCAAAGTTGACCCCTGTAGCCTCGTGGAAACCGCCAAAATACGTACTATAGCCGCTAAATGGCGCTGTAGATTGGGGCGGGCACTTTTTGGGGCTAATCCAAAACCTGCCACGATGGAAAAAAAAGTGTCTTAATTAGCAGGGGCTTGGAAACGGCTTTGGTTGGCCAAGGGCTGGTCACGGAGAGGTTTTGAAGTTGATGAAGGGACGGACGCACGCGGCTTGTCATGATAAGTTTCGATCTGGGGTCGGAAGATATGGTATCGCTTTTGTGGATTTTTAATTGATGCCATCACATGAAGTGGACGAATACGAAGATTGGGCCTCCGATATGCAAAGGGCTTCTTCCGGATCCACGCAAACGAGGGGGGCGAACAAAGCCCAATCCTTCAAATATAGGTATTGGATGATGATCCATTCAGCTTTCATGTCTTTTGGTGAGTGTGTGTGTGTGTGTGTGTGTGTCTTCACGCAATCCTACCGGCTCGGCTCATTTACTGTGTTCGTCAACTATCCAAGAGCTTGTCCATCACCGCCTTGTGTTTTTTCCCTCCAGCAAGCCAACTCCATTATGACCATCAATATATCTCAGTGCGACCCAGATCGTCCAGCATCACCATTCAACGACATCCAGCATTCAACAGGCTGCATCCCGCTAGAGTTGGCGTTTGCAGGGTCACCCCCTTGTGGGTCGGACGCATGGCAACCCCAAGGCCTCCTGGTGGCGAGCCCTGCAGGTGATAGGCCAGCCTTCGGCAAAGGATGAAACCAGCGGTGTTTCGAACTTTTGACGAAACGATGGAGCTGACCTGTTTGCCTTCTGGCCCTCATTATTTCGGAATATGTTCCAAGGAGACGAAGAAGACGGGGAAAGCAAACGGTTGCTTGGTTGACTTTGAAAACGATTGGCAACGACCATTATTACCCTTTTCGTACATCAATAACAAAATAAAAACAACAGAAAACAATCCATTCATGATGCAACTTGGTGGACCTGTATGCTATTTTCATCTGCATACTCTCCTCTCCGTATGTACGTACATGACACAAATCCTGTTGGTCGGCTTTTGGCATATCGCCCTTCTAGAAATCTGCCACAGAATGGATGAATGGCGTAGCAAGTCCCACAACGCGCCTTGTGTGCACATGTCACTGCATTCAAAGCTGATGCGCAATTATTACAAGCTCTTTTCAAAGAACCAACGTGCATGCAGTGGAATAGCAGTTGTAGCTGCCTTGTGGTGGAAACCTCGTGTAGTTTAATTATCCTGTCGCACTGAGAATCACACACACGCACACGCACACGCACACATTCGCATTCTGTAACCTCAACATGGCTACATAAAGTGCAACGTGACTTTACACATTATCTAGATATAGTGCCCAGGTAGATACTCTATACATGTCTACATACATACCGGTCATAGATTTTGCGCGCGCGCGAATTGTTTCAGGTCTTCCATAACATCGTATTCCAGCGATGGGCTGCAATAGCCTATCCTCTCCCGCTTTGGCGGCTCCAAGCATTACACCAGCTTAACAGAAAGGGCGCTGCTTGGCCTCCTTGGCCACCCCCGGCTGATCCGGTTTCACTTCCCCCACCTCCGGCATTCGGAGCAAGATTGAGAAGATTGGAATGCGAGTGCTCCCGTTGGACACGTCTTGTTAATCTATCCCAGACCATGATGCATGGTGTTGTCGAATCATCTTTAGAGATGGTGTTTCTCACATCAGATCGAGAAACGTTTTGTGCAAGATAGAGTAAGATGCAAAAATGAAGGGTGGTAAGCAGGTTGGATATGATTTCATCATTGGCATTAGCATAATATTGCTAATTAATAAATGCAAAGCGTAAAGATCTCAATCCCATATCGAGATAGACACCGATGACAGAGGCAAACTCAGCCACACACACACCCCGCCATGTCGCCTGCTAACAGTACGTCATTAAATACCGACATTGATTTGCTAACCTATACCTTCAACTCATAGAACCGCCAGTCACCAATCACCAGTCATTCCCGCGTCAATCAAGAGCAACACGGTTCTTGAAACCCCATTCATGAATACCCAACAGCGTCACCTTTTCAGCTTCGTCCTACTTTAAATCCTGGGATTACCGCATTGGTCGATACGGCATTCTGTGGCACATTGCAAGTCGGAACTGGCGACTGAGCCCCCACTTTCACTGCAGCCCGGCACGAGCCGGTTTCGCCAAATGTCAAGACAGATGTGAAACCTCCAACAGTCACAACCATACACTTACAACCAAGGACCATTGGTCAAATATCATCTCCGACGTATCAGCATCAGTGATGCTTGTTCCTTTGCCCATGGCTTCATCAGAGAAGAAGCCTATCGTGAGCTTTCTGGGGCCCATTGCGTCCTACTCTCACCAAGTACTTATCCCCTTTCAATGTAATCTTCAGAAAAGGTCAAGTGCTGATCTTATCTTGTCAAGGCGGTCCGCCAGGTGTTCCCAGAGTCAAAATGGGAGCTGCGTCCTGCGTCTACTATTGATGGTATGTGCCCGCAATGGGGAAATGTCAGCAGGCGCCAGTTGCCCCCTTTTGTCTAGCGGGGAGCTGATTTATCTTGTTAGACGTCTTTGACCAAGTCCAAGATGGCGAAGTAACTGCAGGTGTGGTTCCCTTTGAGAACTCTACCAATGGATCGGTCGTCTTCACTTTGGACAACCTCGCCGACCGTAATGGCAGGTACAAAGACATTACCGTCGATGGAGAGATCTTCGTTGACGTCCATCACTGTCTTGTCGGTCATAAGAGCCCCTCACCACTACCTGAGGATTTGGGAGAAGGCTCTGGCACATGCACTCCCACCGCAACAGACCCAAGCCCAACAAAGCCAAAGTCAAAGCCTCTCACCAACCTGAATCACATTACAAGGCTTTATTCCCACCCACAAGCCTTTGGTCAATGCAATGCATTCATCTCAACCTACCTGAAGAATGTAGAGATCTTTGATGTCAGTTCAACGAGCAGAGCTGCCGAGATTGTCAGTCAGGATACCACCGGAACATGGGCAGCAATATCAAGCGAGCTCGCTGCCCATATTATTGATGGTCTGGACATGCTCGCCAAGAATATTGAGGATCGTGATGATAACACAACCCGTTTCTTGATCATCGGGAAGAACACGGCTGTCCCAAAAGACTGGGGCCTTGTTAAGCAGTCAAATGAGAGATTTGGAGGCAAAACAATGATTTCGGTCACCGTTCCGCATACATCTCCTGGTGCTCTAGCAGAGGTGCTGAGTTGCTTCAAGGACCATAGTCTCAATTTGACTAGCATCAACAGCCGACCCAGCTTGTTGACACCCTTCCAGTATATTTTCTTCATTGAATTTGAAGGCTACAAGTATGATGACACAGATGGCAGGGTACAAGGTGCTCTCGACAAGATTGATCGTGTTGCCCAAAGCTGGAGATTGCTGGGTAGCTGGGAAAGATATAGATAGATTCCAAGTTTATAGGAAATAGAATTTGGATTGAGTATGAGCAACAGTTTGTTGAGCATCAGAAACGATTTTCTGTAGGGTAGTGCAAGCTCAGGATGGAGGTAGCCAACACCGCCATGAACAGCCCTCTGCGGGTAATATGAAGTTGACATGTCAATGCATTTAATTATCCCTGCAAAAAGACCGGCAATAAAGGGATACATACAGCCTTTCACATTCAATTCCGATAGAAATGACGTAGAGCTTTCAAGGGCTGGTGGATACTCGCACTGATTTTTTTGGCAATGATCGATCAAGGTGTGGCAGCCTGTTACCTGACAACCCTAGCCGGTGATGACCTCCTGACACCCTTACGGGCAAAAGAAGTGGACTTTTCCCTACACGAACATCAACAATTGGATGTCTAATTACCCGTATGCAGCAAACTTCTTGGATCTCTAAGATAATGGAGACCACGTTTCTTGGCCGTCCTATCCGTTACAATGCCCCTGATTCTGTTTAGTCATGTAAAAGGTCCCACAAGCGGTTCGGCTCCTCGGGGAGGCCAGAGGAAAGCATGAGTCTCTTTTTAAAGAAGAGGCCCGACCGTCCGATCGTTGAGTGACGGTCGACCTGCGCATTCTATTTATTTCATCAATTCCCATTTTGTGTTTGGATTCAAAGAGGCAATTTCAGTACCTCCTAAAATGGCACCTCGTCCAATCTTTCTGGCGACCCACCCTCGATCTTGCTCTACCGCCTTTGAAAGGGTGTTTATGACGAGACGAGATATACTTCAGACATTTCATGAGCCTTTCGGTGATGCTTGGCATTTTGGGCCAGAGTGTTTGAGCGAACGCTTCAAGAATGACCAAGCTACTCGTGAGGCCTCTGATCACTCCGATACCACCTTTGACGACATACTGGCTCGTTTTGAAGACGCACAGAAAGAGGTAGAATTACTTTACTCTCTTCCTACTCTACCATACCATATAGTTACTTACTAACATTACACAGGGGAAACGCCCCTTCATCAAAGACATGGCATATTACTTGTTCGCACCTGATGGCAAGCCTACCACAATCGCGTCATCGCTGGGTGGCAGACAAGAGCCAGGCAATCCAACAGTGCTTCCATTTAACACCCTGAAAGGATTTCATTTCACCTTTCTCATCCGGCACCCTCGCCGTTCTATCCCATCTTATTACCGTTGCACAGTCCCTCCCCTGAGCGAGATAACCGGGTTCGATTACTTCATGCCAAACGAAGCTGGCTACGAAGAACTCACTCGCTTGCTGGAGCTTTTAATTAGTAATGGTCTGGTCGACAAACGCCAAGTGACTGTTGTGGATGCGGATGATCTTCTAGATAATCCTGAGAAGATAATCCGGCAATACTGTGAAAGAATAGGTATCGACTACAAGCCAGAGATGCTGGAGTGGAACCAAGAAGACCGGGACTACGCGACTGAGATGTTTGCACAATGGAATGGCTTTCATTACGACGCACTTGGATCTTCGAGCCTCAAGGCTCGTACCCACTCTCAGGTAAGTTATACCAGGAATGCTCAGATTACTCGAGAGTTGCTAATGAGCTAAAACATTTAGAAATCACCGACGGTTGAATCAGAGAATAGAGAGTGGAGAGAAAAGTTTGGCACAGAGGCACAAAAGGTCATTCGTGAAACTGTGGATGCTAATATTCCTCATTATGAATACTTGAGGCAGTTTTGTTTGGCCGCTTAAGTTTGAGATTTATCTTATCTGAACAGGGCAATTGAGACTCATCTGAATCATTGTGAAGACATTTTGTTATTTTTCTTCTTTTTTCACATATCTATCATACAATATTGACTTAGCAACATGTCCACGTCTTTGCATCCAATCAACATCCCTTTTCTGGACCATGTTGCTCGACTTATGACTTCTTTTGCGCTATATTAGTACAATGCGGTGATTTCATCCAACCGCACGTATGAAGGTCATATTTAGTAGCCAGATTTAACACTTTTATCCTTCTCTTTATCGTAATATCATGATGTAGTTTCCTTCACCTCCAGTTTTGGTGCCTCCTCAACGACTCCTGATGTGTAAGAAGGCTTTTCAAATAGAGTATGCGTAACATTCTTTGACCAAGTCTCCGCATATTCTCTGTCTTGGTCATTGGCCCAGCTGATCGTAACATCCACGAGTTCTTTTCCTGCTTCGGTTCCGCTGGCCGCAATCTTGTTGCCCCGCCCCTCTCCTGCTAGCACAACTGCCATATCGGCGATGGCATTGGGTTTCTGGGCATTGAGCGCAATGCCTCTTTCTTCCTTGTTTCGCACAGGTCGGTAATCAACACCCTTCTCCTTCTCTTGCTTGATCTTCTTCTTGTCCGCTTCGTTAAACTCTTCTGGTTTTTTATATCGGAACTCGTTGTCCCATGCGACTTCGTGAAGGTGTTTCAGCTCGCGGAGCTTTTGGAAGACGGAACGGCCAACGGAGCCTTGGCCGGGCTGGAATTGGATATGTGCGAGGGGGGTCCAGTAATCTTTGCGCAGTTTTGCCGGCTTCGTTTTCTTGCCATTGAACGGCAGCTGCTTCATGTCATGGAATCCCTGCGCATTACGATTAGACAAATCCGTGAAAAAACTATGTTACTTCGAATACCTACATCTAACTTTTTGGTGAAGCTGTAAATGACTTGATCTGATCTTCTATGGGTAAAGATCCAGATGTTCTCTCCGTGGCCTTCAGGGCCCTTGAATCCGGTTGTGGGACCTCGTCGCCCGCCCGAGTGAACCTGGCGTATACAGGCCCTAATCAAACCTGGCAATTGGCCAAGCTGCGGCCTTGTGGCGTGATTCATGGTCGTCGTTATGTCCTGAAGCTAGATCTTGAATGCGGGCTTCAAGAAAATCGCCAATCCGGAACAGGTCCCGCGGGGTCATGTGACCTTGAATCGAATCATTAAAGTCATGTGACGATAAGATGAAGTGGCCCAATTACAGATGGAGCTCCCCACCTGATCCCTGTTTCTAACGGCCAATGACATCAGAATGCGCCTCAACTTTCTGGTTGGTTCTGGTAAGCTCTAGGGATTCCGAGCGGCTCCGTGAGGTTCCTGGTTCAGGCTGGTTGCTTCGTGTAGGTGCCTCCTTGGTGCCCGTTTCGACCTCACAAACTCTACTTGTCTGAAGATAAATTACGTGAACTCGGACGCCTCTGCCTCGTTTTTCTTCATCTCCCCCATCTAATATTTCCATCACTCAAATACCCCCCACCATCACTACCATCATAGAGGTGCAACGCTTGCTTTACCAACGATAAGTTTCGTTTGGTAATATTACCCCGCTGTCACTTACAGCCTTACGATTTTGGTTGTTTTGCAGGCTATTATCTACATAATAATTTCATCATGACTTCACGAATGGAATTCACCGACCGAGCTCAAAAGGCCGTCGAAGATGCCATGGCTATGGCCGAACAGTATGGCCACTCTCAACTCCTACCAGTCCACTTGGCCGTGGCACTATTAGAGCCGCCAGTCGATGAATCAAAAGATCAACAGAACCGTCAGGCTCCGATTACATTATTCCGACAAGTTGTTGAGCGCGCACATGGCGACCCTCAGCTCCTCGACCGTTCTCTAAAGAAGACGCTTGTTCGACTTCCAAGTCAAGATCCCCCCCCAGAGCAAGTGTCGCTTTCCCCCTCGTTCCACAGTGTCCTTCGAAAGGCGCAGGAAATGCAGAGAACACAAAAAGACAGCTTTATTGCTGTGGATCATTTGATCACTGCCCTGGCGGACGACCCCAATATTCAGGCAGCCTTGAAAGAGGGCAACATTCCCAAGCCCAAGCTTATCCAAGAAGCTGTACAGAATGTCCGCGGGACGAAGCGAGTCGATAGCAAGACTGCAGATACCGAGCAAGAAAATGAGAACTTGGCCAAGTTCACTATAGACATGACGGCTTTGGCTCGGGACAAGAAAATTGACCCCGTCATTGGCCGAGAGGAAGAGATTCGTCGAGTTGTTCGTATCCTGTCTCGACGAACTAAAAACAACCCAGTACTTATCGGTGAACCCGGTGTCGGAAAGACCACGGTTGTTGAAGGTCTTGCCCAGCGAATTGTCAACAGAGACGTTCCAGACAACTTGAAGGAATGCCACCTCCTTTCTCTCGACGTTGGAGCGCTTGTTGCTGGTAGCAAGTTTCGTGGAGAGTTTGAGGAACGAATGAAGGGTGTTTTGAAGGAAATCACAGAATCCAAAGACACAATCATTCTTTTCGTTGATGAGATCCATTTGCTTATGGGAGCTGGTTCTTCGGGCGAGGGTGGTATGGATGCTGCAAACTTGCTGAAGCCCATGCTCGCTCGTGGTCAGCTTCACTGCATTGGTGCGACAACTCTAATGGAGTATCGAAAGTACGTCGAAAAGGATGCCGCGTTCGAGCGACGTTTCCAACAGGTTATCGTGAAGGAGCCTTCTATTCCGGAGACGATTTCCATCCTTCGAGGTCTCAAGCCCAAGTATGACAGTCACCACAAAGTTAGTATTCTCGATAGCGCCCTAGTTGCTGCGGCAAACTTGGCTGCTCGATACCTTACTACAAGGCGAATGCCTGACTCTGCCATTGATCTTGTCGACGAAGCCGCAGCAGCCGTACGAGTCGCTCGTGAATCACAGCCAGAGATTATTGACTCCCTAGAGCGTAAGCTTAGACAGCTGAAGATTGAGATCGCCGCTCTGGAGAAGGAAAAAGATGAAGCGTCTCAAGTTCGCTTGCAGCAAGCCAAGAAGGATGCCCAAAATGTTGAAGAAGAGTTGGAGCCCTTGCGCGAAAAGTATCTCAACGATATCAAGCGAAACGACGAAATCCACCAGGCCAAGGACAAGCTTGATGATTTAAGGAAGCGCCTTGAGGACGCAATGCAATCTGGAGATCATCAAAAGGCTGCTGACCTCAAATATGGCGCTATTCTCGAACAGGAGTCGCTGATAAAATCTTTGGAAGAGAAGAAGAATGCGGCTGATGCTGCACTAAATGCCAACGGAGGTGACACCAACGTAATGGTCACAGATATTGTGACTGCCGACAACATTAACGAGATTGTCGCTCGATGGACAGGAATTCCGGTCACCCGTCTTCGAACCTCCGAGAAGGAGAAGCTGATTCAGATGGAAAAGCATCTCGGAAAGGTTGTTGTTGGCCAGAAGGAGGCAGTTCAGTCTGTTGCTAATGCCATTCGTCTTCAACGTTCTGGTCTCAGCAACCCCAACCAACCTCCCAGCTTCTTATTCTGCGGTCCATCCGGTACGGGTAAAACATTGCTTACAAAGGCCTTGGCTGAATTTCTGTTTGATGATGCCAAGGCTATGATCCGATTCGACATGTCAGAATACCAAGAACGCCATGCATTGAGCCGAATGATTGGTGCCCCACCAGGATATGTCGGTCACGATGCTGGTGGCCAGTTGACCGAAGCTCTGAGGCGCAAGCCATTCTCAATTTTACTCTTTGACGAGGTTGAGAAGGCAGCCAAGGAAATCCTGACCGTCCTCCTTCAGCTCATGGATGACGGACGAATCACTGACGGACAAGGAAGAGTAGTTGATGCCAAGAACTGCATTGTTGTCATAACATCCAACCTTGGTGCCGAGTATCTCACTCGCCCGAATGTCAAGGAAGGAAAAGTAGATTCCAACACGAAGGAGCTCGTGATGAATGCTCTCCGCAACTACTTCCTCCCAGAATTCCTCAACCGTATCAACTCCGTTGTTATCTTCAACCGTCTTACACGCAAGGAGATCCGAAAGATTGTCGATTTGCGACTCCAAGAAATCCAATCACGTTTAGAAGACAACGGTCGCAAGGTACGCCTTTCTGTATCAGATGAGGCCAAGGACTACCTAGGCAATGCTGGATACTCACCCGCATACGGTGCTCGTCCACTGTCTCGTCTCATCGAAAAGGAAGTTCTCAACAAGCTGGCCATTTTGATTCTACGAGGTGGCATTCGAGACGGTGAGACTGCCTATATTGAACTCGACGACAACAGAATCATTGTCGAATCGAACCATTCAGATAGTGGAAGTGATGACGAGGATATGTTCGACGAGGATGATGCTGTTGATGCTGTCGACGAGATTGTTGGAGATGATATGGACGAGGATATTTACGATTAAACGATGGTGTTATGAGCGACGAGCAACAAAAGGGTGTTTATTACTGAAATGATGAAATGAATTACTGGCGTTTAGGGGGGATGGAGGCGCTGAAAAGCACCATGTAGGATTTTGAGAAATTAGAAACTTCTATGTACCCTAGTAGATGCATTAAATACCATTATCTTGGAACAAAAAAACATCTTTGATTTCCCATAACGCTTTCGTAAAACAATTCCCAAAATTCGACATTCAAAATAAACTCAGTATAACTCCATCAGTTCCTACCCAACTAAAATCATCCATCAACATGTTCAAGTCTACATCGTGGAACAGCTCGTTCGTGACGTTGTCTTGATCAGGGTTATCGGTTGAAGCAGTTCCACCCGCTGTAGGGTCTGGGCGAGTCGGGTCTTTTTTTACACAAGTTAGTATAGTAATGGATTTTTTTGGGCAAGGGGAGAGAAGGAGGAAAAGCTTACGGATAAATTTCAAGGCCTTGTTGACGCCATCTGTGGACTTTTGAGCAGTCAACATTCCAGCCTTGAATCTTTCTAGACATCCGTACGTCAGGCCTGCGTTGCCACGATCTAGCCAAGCGGGTGGCAGTGAGTCAAAAACCGGGACCAGCTCCCTATGGTTCCAAAAGGTCTCAATGATGATCTCTCCACGGAACGGCAGGTCGGCCTCGCGGGCGGAGCAGCGCAAGACGGATTGACAGGCTCGGCGGGCGAGATAGTCGGCGTCCTCGGTGGACATCTCGGGGACCCAGATGGAGTGGAGGATGTAGGCAACGACGCAGGCGGCGTCCATGAGAGAGCGGAAGACGGCGTGAGTGGTGTGATAGATGAACTGGCTGCGTTCCTCGAGTTCTATGGCGTTAAGAACGAGGGCGCGGGCAGTGTTGAACGTTTTGATAGTGTTCATGTGGAGGTTCGGATCTACGGGGTTTTCCATGGATTGACCTTGGAAGTAGTATAGCTGTATCTCAAGCAAGGCCGCTTGATACGTCAGGCGCGCCATTTCTGTGAAAAGTATTCATGTCAGTTTGTTCCAAAAAAGCTCATCCGATAAATGGGAGACTTACCAGTGTCGTATCGAATCATGCTCGGCTTCAGCATTTCAAGCTCAACTTCCCACATCCTCAACATATTTTCCGGTATCGAGTTGCTCGCACTGACTTGTGCAAACGCAGCGGCGTGGAATCGATTGAGAAACTTTTGAAAGTTATACATCGTTAATAAGTCCGCCCAGTGGCTAGTTTCCAGGTTTGACTTGCAGCGCGTGTCGATGAACTGGAAGGACGGCGGCGGGTGTCCTGTAGATGTTGAGGCCCTATTATGCCCTTTTGTTAGTTCTCCCCTCTCATCGTCTTTCAATCTTGGGGCCGGAAACGCGTCCTGGAAAGCTACAAGGATGAAACCTACTTTTGCGCCAATATACAGCAGGCGGCCCATGTAGCAGAGGCCTCCTCATCGGTTGATGTCAGCGGATTTCGCAAACCGACACAAAACTGAGGGTTTGACCCGCGACCGGTGTGAAGGCCTAGCATCATGCTGGCATTCATAGCAATATTGGCCAGCATTGACGAGGGATCTGTTGCGAAGCGGACCGTGGGCAAGGGCCACGCACAGATGAATAGAATGGCGTGGATTTCCTCTAGGCCCAACGCCGGGATTGATAGCATGCTCCATATCTTTTTGCTGATATGCTCCATGAGCATGGTAAAGATCTCTTCGTTCTTTGCATATCGCCGACATGTGACGTACAATATGACCCAGAAAAGCATAGGTTGCGCGTGGTAGCATTCATCAGGATCCTTCTTCCGAAGAAGTGGAAGAAAAGGATGAAAGAATTGCAAGAATCTAGCATCCTCCGATCAGCTCAGAGCTCATAGGTTTGATCAGAATGAGCAATAGAGGGAATAAAAAGAAAAGGCTTACTTACTTTGTAAAATAAAAATCGATTTCCTCGCCAGAAATGGCATGTTTATCCAGGTATCGCGTCTCTGTAGGGCCGGTCTTTGGTCGCCTTTGAAGCGGAAATACCGGAGCGTGCAGAGTGGTAGGCGGATCAGCGAGCGGTGCCGGATTTTGAGCAGGAGTTGGTCTCAAGCCCGCAGACAAAGGTGGCTGATCGGTAGATGAAGCTGAGAAGGCCGTCCGCGGACTTGGAGGGCTCCAAGCAGAGTCGCCGCCCTTTTGAACCGCTTTTTGTATGTTTTTCACTTCTTGCTCTAGTTGTTCGAGCTTGCTGTCCGGATGGGAGAGTCATGGGTCAGTTTGAGATGTCGCACAAAACGCGAGTTGTATGCTTTGGATAGAGCGAAGAAGATTAGGGAAAAGCATGAATGAATCCAGATGAATGGAGGGGAAAATGAATGAAGCCTGGCAAAGAAGAAAATGCACACACCTTCGTTTGGTGATTCTCTTGTGAGATTTGTCCACCACGCATTGAAGCGCAAGCTTGGCACAGCGTTGACAAGGCTGGCCAGGGGTGAGGCTGTTCTTGCATCGCACCTAAAAGCCAGGCTCAGTATACAGCTTTGTCTTTATCGTTTAAACAAGGAAAGAAATGCCATGAGATGGGACAGGATAAGATGGGATGTCGAAACAACTTACCTTGGAGTTGCGACAGTTGACGCAGGCCACATTTCGCCTTATACGGTCATCGTGGCTGGGCGTCGACGCCGTTGTCGGTGCAGCGTCCGCCAAAGGTGGCGTTGGTGCCATGCTCTCTCATGACCATCCCCTGAGAGGCGGCGGACGGAAAACGAGAACGTGGGGAGGGGAAGGGGGCAGAATGAGATGCGTGTGTGTGTGTGTTTGCGTTTTTTGCGTAACGTAAAAGGGTAGCGAAAGTGGGCTGGTGCTGTCAAAGGGTCGCTCTATGGGCCTTGCATGGCATATTTGCTTTGGGGGTGTGTGACGATCTTCTCTTTCTCTAGGTGGTAAGGAATTCACATACGATGACATAAAAAAATCTTGAGCCGGAAACGACCATAGGGCTGGGCTGGGCTGGGCTGGGCCGGACTGGACTGTGTGCTGTGAGAGAGGATAAACCCGACCAGACCTGACCAGATGACAGACAGGACCTGACCTGATCCGACCTGACCTGAACCTGACCAACTGCTTGGGCCGTTGAAGAAAAGCAAGTGATGGAGCAAATCGAGAGTGTGTCCCCGGCAGTTGCTCTCCGGGTTATCCCCGCTAAGCTCCGTTTTGTCATCACGTGAGGTGATACGGGACTCAGCTCTCCCCTTTTTGGCATCAATCCGACCCTGGTCGCATAAGACATCCACATATAAGGTAAAGGGTACAGTAAGATCTCTCATTATCTCATCCAACTCATCAGACATTGTTAAGCAAGCTCCAGAATACCATGTTTCAACTCCCACCACCATGCGACTTGCTCACTTGCGCTTCTTTGACTCCTTACTCTCCTTACTCTCCTTGTCCTGACCCTTGGGCTTGGATGCAACGCTCCCATGCCCTGATGAACTGTACACACCCAACAATTTCCATAAAACCCACACGAAACCGAGCCCCACTGCTGCTGTTGTTCCCAGACCAACCCACTTGGAAGCCTCATCTGTTACCACGGGAACGGAAATTGGATTGGTCAGTCGATCACCAACCTCGGGCTTTGGGCTAACATGCCAAAACACCGTCGACTGACCAAACAAGCCGTCATATCCCAGGTGTAGACGATCAAAAGGATTGTTTGAAAAGTCAGTCCCCGCGCCGTTGTCGCATGCCCAGAATACCACTGGATACGGCACCTCGGTATCCACCTGGCCGGTCTGGGAAGGCTTCAGATATCGCAAGTGCAGAGGTATCTCAGCGATCCGGGTGCCTTCCGCAGCATCGGTGCTGGGCTGCGCCAATTTCACAAGGACGTTGGAACCCCATGTCGGTGTAGTGTATGCAGGCGCCTCCAGGTCTACCGGTTGGCTGACGTATGAAGTGTCTGACAGGTTCTTCGATGCCAAGAACAACTCATCAGCAAGCTGATATCGATCCGCAAATATTGTCTTTGGTAGTGTGAGATATGCATAGAGGTCGCACTCGTCATCCTCCTCCCCGGGCCGCTCTGTATCAACATTGAGCTGCAGCGTAGGGTGTAGGCCCGTTGGCGTCAGGAACTTGGACGAGAATGTTCCATCCGTAATTCGATGCCGAGATGGAAAAGAGAATAAAGTTGGAGATGGCTCCTTCTGCTGCCCGAGAACCGTCAAGATACCCGAGATGCCAATTTCATGCGGCTTGATATTTGGCGGGGTATCTCTGCCCAGGATGCCAACCTCTGTTCGCCTGTTAGGTGAAGCGGAAGCAGAAATCTCGTGTTCTTGCAATGGCCAAGATGCGCTAATCTTGAAGGACTGGGATGTAGAATCGTAAGAAATATCCAATCCCGTAGCCGAGCTCAAGCTCTGTAACCGAGCCCGGCATGTAGAGTCAGCATTAGTGCAAGCGATCTCAGATGCCTTGGCAGCAAAGCTATCAAGGTTCTCCACGCTCTGATAAAAGTACAGGGCTGCAGAGTCAGCGTGACGGCCTTCTCTGAGATCTGTAAAAGCCTATAGTAGCAGGTCAGAATACTATCAAAGCCAATGTCAATGATGTATCAGCTATACCTCGGGAGATGTGCACTCTAGCGATCCAAACGCTTGCAAGAGAGAGCACAGGGTTGCTCTGACATCGAATCAGCATTTTTATCATTAGAAGTTAGAAGCACCTGTGTGGATAAATACGAACGGGTCATATGTCCCTTTCTTTGTTGGGGTATAGGAGAGATGAAGGCCCGGAGACAGGCGAGAGCTAAAGGGCTCCAGAGTGCCATGACTTGACGGACTTGTCCATCTGAGATGCAGCTCCTTGAGATTGCGGAGTACCCCGTTCAAGTCAGAGGGGAGTTCTTGCAGGGTAAATGTGAACTTGTCCTCTCGGATGGCTTCGATTGCAGGCCCTTGCAGCTTGGTGTCTTGAATAACCAAAGATGTGGGATCGATTGCCCCTCCTGGGGGATGAATGAATGTAATTCTCTCCCGCATGGTTGTAGTTGTAAGTATTTAATGGCTGACAAGAATAAGGAGGAATTAAGCTTGGTTCTTAAGAAGAGAGAAGTTATGTAGTATATAAGCTGGGGCAACCTCTCACCGCGTGACCTTGTTGACGTCTTCAGCTGTTTGCTGATTTAAAATGGACTGGACTGGGCTGGGTGCAACGTGGAAGCAATAGCTGTGAGGCTGGAGCTATCCAATGACGACAATGTCGCCAAGTGTGGCTGAGGCATCCACTGGAGCCCACTGTATCTAGAGCTCAGCCCCACCTATCAATCAGTGGTTCAGTCCACTAAGCTTGGCCCTAGCGGCACTGGAGATTCGTCAACCAAGCAGCGATCAATCCATTCATCCTCCTACATCATTTTCACATTATTGATAGGATCTTGAGTGATAAATACCATTTTCTCAAACCTGAATAGTTTTTGTAGCTTCAAAAGTATGTTCTAGCGGAAGAACCTCCGTTCTAACTCTCACATTGCCGGGATATATGTACCCTCGCTGGTTACTAACGACACTTACTCCATTCACCAGCACGTTCGTCGTCCAGTGTGTATGTCCAAAGACCCAATGTGTCACCGGATTCCAATTACCAGCAGTGAGAACGTCTGTAGAGAACCCTGATTGCAGTTTGCTTCCATCGAATCGAGGATTCCCTGAGCCTGCTATCATCGGAGCGTGATGTGTCACGACTAGGACTACTCTTGAAGGCGCCTCTATGTCTTGCCGTATCTCGTTGACCTGTCTTTGGAGCCACGAAACCTCATCGAAATGGGCCTTGTTGTGAGCCTCAACGGACCAACCTCGGATCTGGCGGTAGTCATTCAATCCCTTAGCAATGGCGATGGATGACTCGTCGGGAATCCAAGACCAAAGGGTACAACCCAATATTGAAATGCCAGAGTCATCCGGGAGGTCGTATCGACGCTTATGGAGAAGTGTTGCTCTACCTCCCAGGCTCGCATCACTTGCTAGCCATTGGGCTTTCTCCAGCCCGGTTCGATAGTCTATGCCATAAAACTCGTGGTTCCCAAGCACGAGAAATACCCTCCTGAATCGAGCAGTCTGCCGCCTTAGGAAAGCAAGATATCCGTCATGGTCTCTGAGTGAGCCTATGTCTCCTGACAGAATTAGGAACGGGGCGACTGCAGGGAAATCGAACGAGTGGTATTGTTGTCCAATCTCCAGGTGTAGATCAGACATGAATTGGAAGCGCCTTGTTATGGAAGAGTATGAACGACTGGGAATTGGTGCTGTCAGCGGTCTTTTCCAAGCTTTCGCGGCACTGGTGAGAAACAGTCTCCTCATTTGTAGCATTATTCAAGGAATGATGACGACAACTAATATAGAAAAGAGAAGAAAGTTTGTTTCTTCCTTCGTCTTGGTGGTCAAGGCATCAAAATGCATGAGTCATCGTGGAAGATTCCATTTTCATCAAAATAATACACACTGAGTTATTCCTAAATACATGTAACACTAAAAAAAAAGCGTCATAATAAGTACCTCAAGCAGCTTCGGTCATTTCTCAAAGCATTTGGCCAAATACATATTTTCAGTCTCTTCCACCCGCCCCCCTCTCGTCTCATTTCTCGGCTTCATACAGAGCAATAGGTACACCCTGTCCAGGACGTCCAACAAGATCCGTCTTGTAGAATTGAGCAGCCCAATCGCCCCGATACTCGATTCTCTCATATTTCTGAAGCAAACGAACCACTGCCCAGTAGCATCAGCAGGTTCCACGGTATAAATGACGATCGCTGTTGTGAACTTACTGATAAAAGCCATCTCAGTCATGGCAAAGTTCTGTCCAATACAAATTCTCGGTCCTCCGTTAAACGGCACGAACTGCCATGGCTTGGGAGTCCAATGATCCCACCGATCTGGGCTGTATATGGCGGGATCCGCGAACTTTTCAGACACAGGCGGGTACAGGTCTTTGCGTCGCTGCATGGTGAGTGGGCTGTAGAGAACGTAGTCTCCCTCCAAAACGGCAAAGTCCGGTTCACCTAGTTTCCCAGGGATGGTCGAATTGTGCACTTTAGCCAGTAAGTCAATGTCATTCTGCTTCGGGGCGGAGAGGAGGATAGGGGGTGGGCTCACGACAAGTTCGCACATTAAAAGGGACAGCTGGATACAGCCGCAAAGTCTCGTTCAATGCGTGTGTAAGATAGGACATATCTTTCAGATCCTGATAAGTTGGTCTTGCATTTGGGCCAACCTTTTCGAGCACCATGGTTCTGAGTTTCGTCCAGATATCTGGATAGTTGGATAGCTCATACATCGTCCATGCTAGAGTTGACGCAGTTGTGTCGCGTCCTGCCAATAGAACTGCCATGAGCTGGTCTCGGATTACCTTGGGATCCCGAGTGAATAGGGCAATATTGTGGAGGAAAGTAAAATCTCTGTCTGATTTGGACAGCTTCTCCAGCTCTTCCGGCGCCAGAGCCAATGTAGCTTCAATGAATGGTTGGATGAATCTCTCAACCATTTTTATACCCTGCTTATAATCTCCCTGTGGGCACATTGATCTGAAAGGCCTATCATTTTTATTAGTCTTTTCCGAGACACTGACAGCTGTACCATCATGGTAAATTACCCGAGGAGGGTGAGAATCATTTGGCTATGTTGTACATCCTCGAAAGCTTTGGTGAATTCGCCTCTTGGGCTGGTGATGCAGGTCAGTATCTCTTATTTAAGGCCCTGATTCATTTCTCACTTCTCAAGACTATTCACACTCTGCCCAAGAAGATAGTCCATCGTTACATCGAGGGTCATACGGTAGAAGAGGTCGCAAATATCGATAGTCTGACCAGGTGGCGGAAATTTGGAGATCAAAACATCGCCCCATTGTTCAAAGATATCCAGATCACGAATTCTTTCAGTAATGAACATTGCGCGAATCAAGCCTCGACTTTGGTGCCAAAGCTGCCCGTCAGTTGTGAAGATGCTATCCCCAAGAAACGGACTCATCGAATCATGGAAAACTTTTCCCTTGCCAAACTTTGCAAAATTGCTAGTCAAAACGGCTTTGATGTGCTCAGGTTCTTCAGTGATAAGGCTTCGTTTACCAAGAAAACACATCTCAACGCAATGGGCATGAGATGGCTTAATATCTTCAAAGAAGCTCATGAAGTATTCGGGGAGTCTGTCATTGGCCTGCATCCAAGCACCCTCCCAGAAAAGTCGGACGGCTTCACACCCATATTAGCCAATACTCAAGGAGACGCATTGAAACTCCAGCAGCTAAAGGCACATACCGCTAATCGGATTGTTTACCAGTAAGGGAGCGCGAATACCATTGATCTTTCTCAACCGGTATCTGATCACTGCTTCTTCAACAGCCCAATATAGCAACACGAGACATGGCCCCAGCAGAACCAATGACCAAGGGTATTCCGGTATATAATCTTTAAGTCTCCAAAGCATATTGAGTGGAAATAGGCGTTAGTGAGGCTGCAAAAGAGTCAAGTTCACGTACAGATTGAACTGCTTAGAGTCTATAGGCTGACATCAAATTGAACGAGCACATATTGATAGATAAAAGCCTGCGACTCGTACTGACCAAATCATCTGATTCCTCGGTAAATCACACAACCCCGCACACTGAAGAGAAACTAAAATACACCAAATTGCGTCCAAGACCTGTTTGTTGCGAATCCTGACACCGATCTGTGTGTGTTGGGTGGGTGGGTTGTTGGCCCAATGCGGGGGACCTTGCGGCCGAATGAATGACCAATGCATGGCAGTCAAGATCTGACCCTAACGGATATTAGAACACAATAGTATTGTTACTTTCCAGCTTTCACGTGCATTTTCTCTTTCAGATCTGGATCTTAGAGTCAGATGATCCAAATATCATACCATGGAGGTGTGAATTGATGCTACACCCCAGGAATAAGTGTCATTCTTAGCTCAGTAAATCGACGACTCCGCACGATCCTGACAAGCCAGACATGCGGGTCATCCACACCAAAAAGATTGTTTACAGCAACTTTTCTGCCTAAGCTAGTCCAATAATAGGAAGAGAAGTGAAGAAAAAGGTGCGGCAGGTCAGGGTAGCTCCGCAGGAATAATAGGACATTGTCATCAAAGTTGATGTCATATTAATGTGATAGGCTGTCTTGTAAAAATGGCAGAGTGACATAATTAGGACTGATGATGAGTTTTGTGTGCTTCGTACTATATTGTTACCGGGACACCCCAGTCCAAACATCGAAGAAGATGGCTATATCTGCCGATGCTTAAATACAGTTGTACAAACAATATTACTAAATCTCTAACACTTGAAAACCTAAAGGCATTATCAAGTCTGTTGTTGTAAATGGCTAAACCTAACCCTGATGGTTTTTGCTCCAACAAACCACCACCTAACCTCGGATGCCAATTTCAGATGAATTGCATGCCAGGATTGCCATTCCGGAGCTGGCTCATTTGGTGAATCTGTAACACAGTCTATCATTTCTCCATGGTTGTACTCACTTAGCTTGTGGTAAATTGTTACAGGCGACTGAACTCGCTGCACGATAATGTCGGATCCACGCCGGCATATTCCAGCGCTAGCTATTGAACCGTCTGTGTATTCCATAGTCATACCAGTGCAATTCCGTTCACTAGAGGGAACTCCTTTATTAGCTATGCGGTGAAATAACCAGAGCTGTTTGACGTTTTGAAGTGATGCCGCGGTAGAGTAGCAGAAACGCGACCGGCGAGGCATTCCTATGGACTCTGTTAAGAAGCTGGGAAGTCGCGTTGTATCATCGACGGGGCATTCCGGTACGACGCAAAAGTTGGCCGTACCAGGCGCCGGGAGATCAAAATCAGGTAACATGAGATGTGTTGCTGTGGAGTTTCTGCTAAGGCATTTGAACTCGCCTCCTCGCAGCCTTCGGCTGATGTACCTTCCAAACAGCTGGAATCTGTCTGAAGTTGTAGTGATCTGGTCTTGTGTCAGTGACATGGCTGTTGTTACGCGAAGTTGATGGGTATGGGCCTTATGCTTACAGCAAGACAATCGGGTATCTGACTTGTGCCATTTCTACGACGAAAGGTTCGAATCCATATTTCTTTTATTTTTTCACCAATTGCTAGTGGAAAGAATAAGGTGGTGAAAGCCTGATGGTTAGAACCATAGTGTTGGGGGTGAGGAGCGTTATCATTAGGAAAGGGCAGGCGAAAGCTCTCATCATAATGAGGGTGGATATAGCATATGGTTCCTTTACGGCAGAACACTGTGAGGGCCCTAACTCCTTCAAGTGGAATACAGCGAATGCGTTTTGGCGTAGATTTCGCTGGATACCAAGTAAAGGAGCCAGCAGGTGGTGTTGGTGTGTCCCATAGATGGAATGAAGGCTGTGAGTGTAATCGAAGAAAGGATCCCTATACCCGTCAACCAAGTACATAAAATCCAGAGAATAGTCTCACCCTCAATTCAACTACAATATCTTGTATTTCCGTAGTAGATTGGACAATGTACCAATTACGGGGGCCAGAATTTGTACTGGCAAACTTGCTTTCAGATAGGCAGCCAAGCCACGAGAGGCCCAGACTATCAAAATGAAGCATTATCGGCCCCTTTTCGTCCGCTCCAGTGTCTACACCATCGCTGCGATTCCAAGATCGAATCGAGCCGAGTTGAAAGCGTCTCGTCTCAGTGTCTCCATTGAACAAAGGTAAAACGAAGCGATATCTATATAAAGCCGATAGATATCTCCAATAAACTGATTCTGGGCAGAACCGAATCACACTTTCCCTCAACTCCAGTGGAAGTTGGCAGACCTGAGCCAGGATGGCTTCATCAACGTAAACTAGAGAAGCATCTGCAATTGCCCCTGTGGTGACATTCAGAGACGCAGGGAAGCATGTTTTTGGTAAAGGCTGGGTCCATGTCCCGATGGTCCAGATATCATGAAAACTTGGCCTTTCTCGAGCTCCGCAATTCCCCAGTACTAAAAGGCAGTCGATATGGTAGAAGAAAGAAGCCTTTCCCTCCTGATAATGGCAACAGTCGCGACGGCGGCAAAGCTTCCATTCAAAAGGACCGCCCTTTGTGTAGACCCACGTAAGACTCGAATCATTATCCGATGCTGGAAATGTAAAGCCCAGAGTGTAAGCTGACAAGTCCAATGATGCCGATTCGCCAATTACTACAGCATACTGATCAGAAAGAGAGGGCGTAACAGATGGCATTTCACGGCGCATGCGTAAATGACGGACAAACCTGCGCCGATAATTTGACCCGAACAAAGTGAATATTGACAAAGCACGCAATACGGGTTTTGCAGCAATAGATGAGGAGCGGGTGCAGGCTGTTGGCTGGGTGTCGCAGGTTCAGCCATGGCTCAAGACATCAGGTGAAATGAGGAGAGCCATGAATGAGACTGAATGACTCGTGATCTTGTGCTTGAAGGCAAATTCTAGGATAATCCAGTTAGAGAATGACGGAGTGACGACTGCAGATAGGTGAGAGTTGAAGCGTTGACTGCAGCCAGCATTGCAGCTGATGCCTGCCTAGGTATGGATCTCTACCAAGAGGAGGGAGGGGTGAGAGCCTGCCTACCTAACTAACCAGTGACAACCTGAATGATGAGTGCATCCATGTTGCACAAACAAACACCAATCAATACCAACGGCCATCCGTGACGTTGGATCAAAGTGAAGCTTGTCGGATAAAAATAAAATATAGATAAAATATAAAATAAAAAGGAATTAAAAATGAAAGCAAAGCAATTAAGACCGAACGGATACAACTCAAAATAGGCACTTATCACTATATAACAATATTTTGTTACTTTGTTTGAATTCTACACCGAGATGAACCTATTTTCAGCGAGCCTCCCCTGTACCCCCCCGTCCAAGGTACCTTAATCATGATGGCACCGTGTTTCTGTGGCTAGTATGCTACCTCTCAACGTGGCGGTAACTCACAGCTATGGAACTAAACCTCTTTGGGGACCGAATGGCTTGACACAAAGCAACGAGCTTCACCGAGACCACCAAAGCGGCTGCTGAATCCACGTGCGAGCAACCACTCCACCCGCTGTTTTGCTCTGCTTTGGCCTCGCTGCACTCCATGACAGCATCTCTGCTCTTGCTTGCGTCTCATTCCATGGTTACATATCATCTGAAGCATTGAAACGATGCTCCTCATTTTCTCTCAAGCTAGCCTTTTTCTTCCTCTGCTCCGAATTACCTTCCCAACGTCGATATTCTTGACGCTCTGACTGACTTGAACAACTTCGAAGCTGCATGTGTGGGGTTTCTCCGGCAAGCCCGCTGATCCATTGATCAAGTCAAGCTTGCAAGTAAGACTGTGAGACATTGTGTCTGCGCGACAATGGCAGACCAGCAGCCATATGTAACGATCCGCTCGCGGCGTCCAGCCGATGCCAATGGTTCTATAAATGGCGGACCATCCGTAAGTTTTCTTGACTTGATCCTTACGGACCAAATACATGAAGAGCGATTTTGCTCACATGGTATGAATGCTACTAGGGTATGAATGGGGATATGCATTCCAGATCTGCAACCCACGATATTAGCCGGACAGCTTTCCATGTAAAACACATTGGACAGTTCGCCCAGAGGCTCGAAGACGTGCGTTAACCACCTGAAAAACATTTGGGGACAAAACAGTCTGACATCAAATCAGTCGGCAGCTCGAGCATTTCCAAATAGAGGCCGGCCCTCTCAGCGGTACAAGAATGTACAGGCGCTGCTACTACACTGGGGCTGCGATGACTTGTTCGTTCTACCCGAGCTTGAAGATCTGGAAAAATGTCTGCGGGACGACTACGCATTCGGCACCGACATATTTGCCATCCCCTCCGAGAACTCTCACCTCGAGCTCATGATGAGGATTGGGCAACTAATCAAGGACCACGAATCTCAAGACACCCTATACATTGTGTATTATGGTGGACATGCGCGCATAGATGAATCAAGGCAGAGCACATGGTGTGCGTAAGTAACATCGGTTATTGATACTCCTGCTGTGTTTCCCTAACTGTATCGACAGCACTCGAGATCCTGATTCGCCTTGGTTACAGTAGGTTGCCTTGCCGACGGCCGATCCAAGCCTCTATCTCTGCCAAGAACTAACAGCAATCAGATGGTCCGCAATTCAGACACTCTTGGAAAGATCCAAGTCTGATGTTCTGATCCTTTTAGACTGTTGCGCCGGTGCTGCAAGCGCTACTTTCCCCACCGGAAACAGTATCACGGAAACAATATCAGCCTCCAGCTGGGATGCTATCGCACCAGATCCAGGGCGATATTCGTTCACCAATGCCCTCATAGAGGTTCTGCAGGAATGGAGATTGCGGGTCTTCTCAGCCGCCATGCTCCACGCCGAAGTGCTTGCACGACTGAAGCACCCAAGGCCCGTTACCATCAATGGCAAGCACTTCGAGGCTCGGTCAACTCCTGTTCATTTTATGATGACATCCAATCACAAGGCGCCCAGCATCGAGCTTTCGCGAGCTCTTCCCGTGGAAAAAAGATCTCTATCGGTGCCAACAAATTCTGATGTGGGACCTAGTATCGGACGAGCAGCGAGCCCTGCTATACCTGGAGATGCTCTCATGGGTGGACCCGTCTCAAGCGAGCCCACTGAAGACACTCCTCATGTAATGATATCATTAGCCTTAGAAGAGGATCAAAGGCTGGATATCAATGCTTGGGAGCAGTGGCTCAACGCCTTTCCTGCCATGGCCAAATATGTCAAGATCCAAGGCGTTTTTAAAAGTCACTCTACGTTGATGCTGGTTTCGATGCCAGTCATGATCTGGGACCTGCTTCCGGAAGATCCTGCAACCTCTTTCGTTGCCTTCATTCGCTCTAACAACATTGCAGCACAAAAGCATCGGGTGCCTCCAGCAACTATCGCAATTCCAGCTTACAATCCCCAGTCGGGGACAACAGCGCCTGATACAGCCTCTTTCATATCCAGTGGTTCTGGAACTACTTTTGCCGGTACCGAAAATAGTGGTCTTTCTGGACAGTTCAGAGGTTCATTCGGATACACTAGTCATGGAGCAGGGAGTATTAGGCCTATGAAGCATCCTACAGTTCTGAACCTCTCTTCAACACCAGGGCATCTATCGTATCTCCCATCGGCACCGACAAGCGGTAGCCAGACTCCCCATATGAAACCCATCAGCTCTAACTTTTCTGTCAACACCTTACCGCAATACTCGAGTACACCATCGCCATCTGTGCCATTGATATCCAGGCAAATGATCCTCAATCAGCAGCAGTCTCAACGACGTACAACTTTTGGCCCTGACGTCCCTCATCCAAAGAGCTTCTCTGCACATGTTGAGAGACGTCTAGAGGAATATTATCATCACCAACCACTCCCAAACGATGCCGAAAGCGCCTTTATCGCTTCAAACCTTGGGATCGAACCGTGGCACCTTGAAGTGTGGTACCATCATCGCAGAGAGAGAGACTTTGTTTCCAGCAAATTGACACCTATGAACGTTGGTGACCTGGCTCACGATGATGAAAATAGCCCTTTAATGATAGTTCCTACGGACCTCGGCCAGCTACTTGACATCTCTCTCCCCGGTCAGACCCTACTTTTTGACACTAGACCAGCGATTGATTACCATAAATCGCACATCCGGGGAGCAATCAACCTTCGACTACCTCAATCCTTTATTACGGCAGCGTCTCCGGAAATGATTGAGCGGTCATTCCCTGACGAACAAAGTCGTAGTGTCTTTTCCAAATGGAGAGAGACAATATGCATTGTGTTTTACTCCGAAGCATTGGACCATGCGTGGGAGTGTCCTTCGGCAGCTCCAACACTACACAAGCTGTGTGATAACTCCTGGAAGGGGAGAGGGTTTATACTCAAGGGCCAATACCAGGAGTTTAGTGCTTTATTTGGTAGATACATTGTACACGGTGACAAGAGCTCTGAGACTGGTGTTGATTCTAGAGGAGAGGAACAGAGTGACAATCAGCAAAACCCAACCACTGCTCCAGGGATACAGGAGCAGTACGCAAAATGGCTTTCTCATGTCGAGGCTGAGGAACGTGTGAGAGCAAAAATCGTCTCACCTACGCCAACCACAGAAGGAATAGAAAGATTGGAGATTCACGAAAAAGACATTGAGGCCGAGTTCAAGTCTCGCTGCGGTGACTTGTATCGGAAAGCTCAGGATATACATTCGCGGCGCGAGTCTGCTGAGCAAGACAACTTTGGCGTCAAAGCTCAGATGGTCGAGTATCTCGATCGTGGTCTCAGCAAAATGCGTGGTCATCAAACTCCATCAGAATCACTTCCTTATAGCGCTAAGTTGGCCGGTGAAGGTCATTTCGACAGAGCACCGCCGGAGCATGACGAAATAGACGAGTACGTCGAAGTCAGCAAGGCTGGTGACTCGACTGGAGTAGCGAGATCTGGGCTGAGCACACCCATCGACAGGGGGATCCCAGGGGATGAGGTTGTGCGAAGAGGTCGTGGAAGCAGTTTATTGAACAAGGTTTTCCGGCGATCATAGGATCTTTACGGAGGGATTAAAAGAAGGACATGAATTCATGCAACATCTAAATAGAAGCGTTGGGCTCAGACTTGGTGTTTTGGGAATGATGTTTTGGAACTGGATTCGATGATATTGGAAAATCTGTATCACGATTTGTATCTATCAATGGAATAATTACTCTTGTGAACGGACCTTGGCTTTCCCATCTACAGAATGAAAAGTTTGGCAGTCATCATGGCATGCTTCAGCACCGCCCGCTCGGTGAGAGAGCATCTCCGCCATTCAGTCAGCGGCCCCATATCCCTCTGCCAAGTTTTAAGGGAATATAAGATTGCACAGGTAGTTCTATTTTCACTTTCACCAAAATCAGCAATTTATCACGGCTCGGAAGGACGGAAAAGCAAAGGCGTGGTACCAGAAGACCAAACGGGGAGGGGGGCGTGTATTGTCCTCACAAACCCAACTCCGCCAGTGCCGCTGCCTTTTTACCCCCATCTCTTCCCAGCACAAGGGGGTTTGTCCAAAGAAACGAAGAAAGTATTCTTGGAATTTGCTGGATGATTTTACAGGGATGCATTCCCTCTTGGAAGCGGAATGGTTAGCAAAAATAACACTAAAGTGAAGACACGACCTTTTGAAGCTTGCTCGGAGTTTGTCCATGGCAAGACACCCGTGCGTATCAACCCCCGCTGCTCCCCGCCCCCTTTTGTCGTTGATGAAGAAAGAGGAATGAATCCCTGGTGGTGAAGTAGGCAGCTGTGTATCTTTTACGCCGGGAAGAGACTTTTCCAGGCGCGTATGAAGTGTATGACGGGTTTTTTTTTTTGTTTTTGTTTTTTTTGGTTCTTTTACATAGGGTCACAAGTGTATGCAGTCTGCCGGTTGGCGGGAAGTTATACGAGTGGAACTGAGATCTTATCTACCATGGGGAGAGACATGCCGAATCAGAGACACCGCCAGGTTTATAATGGGGCTGTGGTGGTTAGGTTTACAAAAACAAAGAAGAATCAAAGTCCCGGAAATCCGGTAATGGGTAAGAGTGAGGTCAGTGTGGGAAGAGGGTGGAAGATGGCGGGAAAATTGGACATCGTAGCAGGCCAGTATTCTTCTGCTCCCTGAGGATGGTGATGTAGATGACTTCACGTCTTTAATCATGGAGGGGTGATACTTGTGCAACTACCCGAGAAGCACCACGTTATAAACTCATAGACTAATGACGGGATGACATATCGGCTATGGCGACACAAGCACAAGATATTCCTTGTTCCAAATTAGAAACTCAATCAGCGGTTATGTGCAAGAGTTGCGTTTCGGTAAATACTCCCTCTAGGGTAATCTAGTAGGCTGAACGGAAATCACAATGTCAGCCTCCCCTCCCTGGCAATGAAGATGGCCAAATGTCTTCCGCTTCACGTTCCACGGTAGCGCAAAGTGAGGCACGCGAGCTCGTGTATGTAGGGCCAGCTGCTGTAACACTCAACATCCGAGACATGAATTACACAAAACCTAATCCCGGGATTGCTGGACTCCCCCCTCTCGGCCTGAAATACCACGGGATCTGAAACGAACGATGGGCTGGACATGCTGTGTTCCGGGTACTTGCTTTTGAGCAACTTGTCTTTTTTATTACTTTTCGTGTCTAATGAGTTGCGAAGATGCACTCAAAGGGATCGATCGGATATTGTCCACCGTTATTACAGCAGAGAAAGAGACCGGATCGAGTCATGAAGGTGAAGATCAATTCGTAATCACACCAATCACTGGCATGGGCAATAATCAAACATCTCCATCTGCTTGCCATTTTGGGAACTGTCCCACCGTACAGGGAGATCTTTGGCCAATGGTTCTTGCAAAGATCACACCGGTTAGGTGAGCAGAGGCTCATTTCTTGGCAGAAAATCATACATGTAGTCCGTGTCGAACGGAAATAACAAAAGGCGTGAAACTCTTCTCAACGGGTTGCACGTTCTCCAGGATCGCGGGCCAAGTTGGTTACGCACCGACTATTTTCTCACACGTCGTATTAGAGATGTGGAATTTTCGGGTTCTAGAACTGTGATTGTGCGAATGAATCACACTCAGAGCCCTTTCCCAGGAAGATCCAAGCACATCCCGTTGTGTAGTTCAAGACTAAGAAGGATTGCGGTGTGACTGGGAGGTCATGCGGTGCCATCAAGGGACAGTATTGATTGTCCGTCCCGCTACATGATAGACTCGCGGCAAGGATGAGGCGTCATTTAATTCTCTCAACTAAATTCGACAGAAGACCTTGATGCTGTTATCCAGATGCTGGATGTTGGCGTTACACGGAGTGTCCGATATCCCGGTTCTTTGCCACTCGGGCACAGCGGTACATGGTACATGAATCTTCGCAGTTGCGCAATCTAAGATGGACTCCTGGCAGTTTGGGAAAAATGCATGCAATGTGAGCTAATGTATGAAAGACTTGATTTGGTTTACCTGTGCCCATTTACTCAAACAAGGAGTGGGTTGAGGGGCCGGACGGTTGCTTTGGCCCCCTCAAACATTCCGTTCCGTGTGTTGTTCCGAAGTCGGTTCCCTCCAGAGAGGCATTGAATGATTTAATTGCCGGACGACTTAGCGGGAGGCTCCGTCTTCAGCTCGCAGCCCAATGAACTAATACTCACCGTGTGCTCGCCCGTTGATGTAAGTTTGGGTAGAACGGGAGGATCAAAAGCGGTTGACCTAATTGTCAGAGACCAAGACACTGTCTCAGCCATTCAGCACTGTTCCAAGGAAAGAAACATTAAAAAAAGAGAGAGAGGGAGAGAGACGTGCATCCCCACACAAAGGAGTGTGTCAGATCAAGTCGTCGTTGGATAGGAATTTGGCGCGTGGCGTGGCGTAGCGTGGCCCAGCCGTCGGGTTCAACTTGTACGTCTCGATGTGTGACAAACATCTGTTGCGTTATGTATTGTTCCGGAGCATATCCGAACTTGCAGTCTTTGCCAAGTTCAGTCGGGCTTGCGAATGTACCACAGTGCCTCCATTTGGCCGCTCCTTTGCGCTGAAGCGATATGTGGAGAACATGCCGCATGTCAGTCAGTCAAGTCAGTGTCTTGACTTTGACATTCATGTCAGATCGTGCCATATGCAGTTTGTGCAATGACATTGACAGGCACGCAGAAAATGTCAGGGCCCTAATACCGTTGAACATTGATTCATGTGGAGACACATATGAGATGTTTCTTTCCTTTTTCTCTCTCTTTCGCAAACTGTCCCGAATTTACCGCTGAGACTTGTGTTTCTGACTGAGACATATTCAGCTTCTCCAAGATGAGAGTTTACTGTTGGGTATCGTATCTTCTCAATGAATGGCAGTTTCTGTCACGTCATTGTGCCGTGATGCCTATGTTCAGCTTCCAAAAGGAGAGAGTAGATCTTCATTGCCGCGGTGTTAATCGACAGGCCTGGCTTTCCTCACCCTGCCTACCACGTTAATCTGCAACAGGCTCTCTCGCTCTCGGCCCCCAATTTCTCCCTTCTGGCATGGTGACACGCCCGCACGTCAGTGACAGGTGCAGGGGCAACAAGACCAGTGCGCCAACGCCAGGACTGACACGAACAAATCAGAAGCTGTACCAGCAAGGACATGACTAAAGTGGATATTGTTTCAGGAAATCATCTCCGATAACGACACCTCGTTGGGCCGGCTAATCCAAGTGGGCAGCTGAGACTCGGACTAGGTAAGAATTGGACACACCCACATCGGCTGAAGAACTTGCGACGATGAACTCTGACGACATTTCGTAGTCATTGGCCCCCCGTAATGTTATTGTGAAAGATTTCCGTGACGGGAATTGACAAACGCTCGAACGGGTAACGTCGCTTTGTTCATTAAGTGGCATGTCTCGGCGTAGACACTTCGGTCGACTTCCATATTAAAACATCTCATTTTTTTGAATCTTGGCAGAGCAAATTGAAACATTGTTTACACCACTGCGGAATATGCTATTTTTACCCCTTCAAATGCCGTGATTGTGCACAGTGCTACGGCTGTAATTATTCCCATTCAGGGCCATATTACGAGCGGCACGGTAAATCCAAACTAGGAGAGTAAAGGCTGTTCCTGCATCGGCAGCTATTCCTGCTGTTGAAAACTTGAAACTGCGCTGCACATTTTTGTGGATATGAAACTTGTCCGTCCTGGTAAGTGATTCAGGGCGGGAGAGGCCGACGCAGGTCTTGGCCTTTGAGATAAACCGACTGCAATGGGCATAAAGCTTTGACCAAAAGCTGAGCAAGGGGAAGCTATTTTGAAATTGGTGGTTCTGGAGTTGGTTGTTGGGGGCTGCGCATAACATTTGCGAGGAGGTAGGCAGGCATAAACTATGACCCCTAATCTGCACTACCTTGATCATCAACCTGGAGGCAACAGGCCGTGGCGTTGGTGCCGCAGAATTGGTGATGCACTCGTCCCGAATAATTTCGCTGGTTCGTGACGCCAAGAGCATATAGAAAACTCAACAAATATATTTGAGTTTTGAAGGAATCGATGATCTGAATAATAGTCCGATTTCTCGAATGCATAATAAAGGAGCTCGGTTGTCAATGGCATTGTATTTGTCTGGGGAGCCATGACAGACAGCTGACAAGCGTCGAGGTTTCGTCTCCCCCCAGTGGACATACCGTCGGATCGTAGTGGATCAAAGACATGGTCGCTTCTCCTGGCTTGGCCTGTGATCAGTGGGAACAAGATTGTTGGCTGAATCCCCAGTTGGCACGGTAGCTTTAGCCGGATATACACTCTGTTTTCTCGCACACAGCCCCCAAGTCGTATCAGGGCCCGACGCATCGGCTGTACGGATGGAGTCGATCATCCCGCAACCGTAGCCTCGGGTCCTCGACTAGACGGTATTCTCCGTTTGTTGGTCGGTATGCAAACCACATTATAGGCGCAAAAGGTAATTTGGCCATGGAGAAATGTAGAAAAGATAAATTAGAAGATGGCCGCCACGATGCACAAGAATCAGTTTTCGTACTGGCGCGAGAACGGTAAACCGTCATGTTGCTGCACTTAACCGTCTGCGTACATGTCATGAAACCAGCTAGCGAAGATGTGATATACGGGGTGTATAGTACCGAGTAGAGAAAAACACGGTGAGCGAGCGAGCGAGTGAGTGAATGAATGAGAGAAGAGAGCGAGTGATAACAAATGCTTGCTGTCTGTCTTGCTAGTCATCTCTTTGCTCGTACCGGTGAGATGGTGAGGAGCATTGCATATTTGTCTCAATCTAGTTTACCAAGTCGTACTTGTATGCGGAGGCGGGTAACCGGAATCACGGTATTGGTAAAGCCGGGCCATTCAAGACATGATTTGAAGCATTTTGGTCAGTCATGCAATGCATGCTTCGAGACATAGCAAATGATGGATAGAACAATGAAGATGGACAAAGAAATACTGTATTAAGGGGCATCGATGGCATCAAGTCACGAGCTTGAGGCTTCATGCGAGGCATGCCGTGCTAAACTTCTTCAAACGTCATTCAATCGATGACATTGAACGAGGAAAGAAGGAAAAACTTTACTTGGGGCTAGTGCTAAGCGTTTTTCAGGGACGAGGGGGGTTCAAGCGGGTAACTTGTAGCCCAACGAAAAGATAGTTCATAAAAATGTACTCCGGTGAGGGAAGCACTGCTAAAAGATACGAACCATCCGCTCAGAGACACTGACTGGGCAAAGTATACTCCGTGTATACTTCCAGGTATCTGCTATCGCAAGCCCATCGTCGTAATGGCGTGAAAATAAACTTCGGAAAATTCAATTTTTTATCCAGCCCGGTTTTTTTGCTGGTACCTGCAACCATACCGGTTTAGGCTCCTGTGGCCTCGAAGCGAAACGCACAACAACACCCACACTCACCTACTCACTCACGCACACGCACACACACACACACACAGCACGCAGCTGGAGAGTAAACTGCACTACACACGCCTCAGGCAAGAAAGCAAGCCTTTGGGCCAAGCCTTGGGCAACGCCGAGCCAAGCATCGTAATGGCATATTCTCCACTCATCCATCTCTTTGTCACCCACGGCAAAACGATCTGGCTCTGAAGCGATCGCTAGCAAGGCCCCCTCCCCTCCCATCTCCATACCCTCCCCCCTTTTTGTGCTTGTAACATGAGCCAGCAGCCAGTCGTATCCTCGCGTTCGCTGACACACGGTTCCATCAAAGATCTTGTCGGACCTGTCAAAAGGCCACAAGGGAGGGAAGAGAATGGACCTAGCAAGACGCTTGACTCGTTCTTTGGGATTCTAGCGGGTTACGAGCTCCGAACATACATACAAGACAAGTGGTACACGTTACATGTGAGAATGCACGCATTACTAGTGCTCATATGCCGCTGTGCATCACGGTGTGTGATGTGTGTGTGTGTGTGGGTGAGAGGCAAAGAGAGTAAAAAGAAAGAGGAGCCTCAATTTCTCAAGGTTTGTGCGACCAGGTGAGCTGCACAAGATCGATTTTGACAGCTCCCCCAGTGGACCCCAAAGATCGAGTAATCCAAGAAGAAACAGACCACAGACTGCACACGAACGTGCCGTGCGTAGCATCAACTGGAGCGCCTCAACGTGCGTTGCGGCCCCCAAGAACCAGCGATCCAGAGCGATAGCAAGCAGATCAGGAGCATGCGGCTGGCTAAGCACTGCACCAGTGGCTGCCTGCGAGCGCCGCCGTTGATGGTCTCTGCCACAAAAGACAGGGATGTCAGGTCTTTCGCCCGAAGCCATGGATATGGAGCAGACATCATCTCCCCAACGTGCTGTGCAGATTGTCCAAGTACATCGGCAAACTCAATTCAGATATAACTTGCCCTGCACACACACCCGCAGCAATCACACCCGCAGTGGCAATTGCTGCCAACCGTCTCGTGGCGTTGACGGCGCAGCATGGCTTTTCTGGTGCCTATGCATACAGACGTGGGAACAGGGGACAATTTTCGCTGACTCTTCTCGCATACAACGATGAGATAATAAACTTTCACAGGATTTGATGAATCAATCCATGACCTGGAGCATGGCTGCAAGAACGCTTCCGCCACTGCTTCCATGGCTATCTACCTGTCCTTGTCTCTGTCTCCATCTTCTTCTCTCCATGATAATGAGTTAATAAATGCTGGAGAACGAGACAAATAGGACATCTCCGCGCGCGCCCTGCCATTGATGGTAACCAAACGGCACTGTGCATTACCTTTGTGCGACTGTACGCTCGCTGTGCTGTGTGCTGTGTGCCGCGTGGTAATTTAATCTGCGCCATCGTTCCCCTCCACTCATCCTTCTGCTATTATTCGTGCGAAGTTCCCGCAACGCAGCTGCTTCAAGTCAAACGTTTCCTATTGAGGTAGCTATGATTTTCAGCAAGCATCAGCTCCGCAGCTACATTTGGCATTTCCTCATACCATGCCAGTACGGAGTACAAGCTGCCGGTCTTAAATGACCCGCACATCGGTTCCGTCGCTTATAGGCCGAAGACGTGCAGTCTCCATTTCGCTGTAACCAAGCCTACATACATTTGCAGCATTGCATTGTATTCAGACATAAGTTGAAAGCATGGATGCCGTTGAATCCCTCGGTGTCATTCATCATCATCATATTTATTAATCTGCCCATGACTACAGGCACCCAGACTGGACCAACCATAATTCGCTGCATTCCCCCAACTGCATAACCTCCTTCACTGTTCAGTCTCTTGCGTCTCGCCCGCAGAACCGACAGCATGGACTCCCCAGTACTTCAACTTAGCGTTCAGGCGGCGTGCACGCTACTGGCCATCATCGTCAAGCACGTCGACTTGCTTCCAAGCGACTCTAAGTGGAGGCACTCTGCTCAAGTGCCAGACCGAAGCTGGTACCAAGCCGCTACGGCTGGTTTCTGCCAAAGGCCGGTAGACATACTAGTATGGGTTGCGTAGATAGTGCGCGGATACCTGCGTACGACACTGGCACTGTACGGCTCACCTACCGTGAGACAAGGCTCACCAAACAGCACGGCGCCGTTCTCAGGCCTCAGCCGCCATGGAGACTCACGAGAAAGTCTGAACAGAGTGAGTACCTGAGCCGTTTATACTTTAAGCATGAGCCGTTAGCGGATCGGGTGAGGAGACTCTTCCATATTAGCTGACGTTCCGCGAGGTTTCAACGACAAAGCCTGAGGGGCAGCAATATCTGTACCATATTTCTCCGATGCACCTTTGGAACCGGGCTTCTCGGCTGGTGGCCTCCCTCTCATCGTCAAAGAAAGAGCGAGAGTGAGTGAGTGTGTGTGATTGAAAGAGGGAGGGTTCGACAAGCCCTTGCTTGGCTCTAGAGAGAGGAGATTGGGAGGGGGTGTGCCGGTGCCAGCACTGGGCCCGCACGGTAGCCGTTCGTGTCCTTGACACCTCAACACCCCTCCCCTGCAATGGCACCCCCTGAGGTGCGCCACCCTCACCCACCACCCCATCCACTAAACGCTCGCTTGTGTTTCTGTGGTCTTTCTATCTGGCTTCGCTCAAATCGAAACTTAGTAACCCGGTCTCCGAGCCGTGGAGCCATCCATGGCCGCTGGGATCAGGTTGGATTCCCTGCCCATGTTTCGTGGCAACCTATCGTACCATCGAGCTGCCACGCACGCACACAGCGCTGGCAAAGTCACTTGGGCGTAGTGGGTTGTCAGACTGGCGCCGCTCTGGCTGGAGTCGCCAGGTCCTTTCTTCATCTTTGCTGCAGCGCCGCTACCAACCCATGTTGCCGCTCCTATGGTAGAGGCTCGTCTATATTGTTTTCCACACCCCCTATGCCCACTTACGACTGCATGATTTGGTCAAGCCATGTACTCATAACGTGCCATCAGAGGTACCCTCGCATCCTCCATGACTTGATATACATATCCACCTCTTCCCGCCCCTTGCTCTTCGATTTGAGATGTCTTTGGCATGCCATTGTTGCACTTCACTTGCCTTTCCTTTACAACATACGTCCTTCTCCTTGATAGATCTTTACATCTCACGCTCTCGACTATTTCCTTTCTCAGCACTCTCGTCTGTGCAGCTATCCGTCCGTCGACTCGACTTTACAAGCCTTTTGTTTCCACGAGTTTCCTGGCTGCATTGCATTAAGCAATTTCTTCTCTGCCAACATCACTGAAAACATACCTGAACCACCTCTGGACATATTTCTGCCCAGCCACAGCACAACCCAACACTCTGCGAGCGTTTCTCTTCAACGTTTGATACAGCAAACATCACATCTAATATTCCAAATCACTGGAAATCATAAAAGGTATACCAAGAGAGGTATCGGGATTACTTTTCATCGTCAACTAACAATGAAAACCAGGTTGGATCCTTGACATAGCACTCTGTTTTACTTTGGGAGGCTTGCCTTGTTATGGACTTTGGTCCAACGCATATTACAATTCCATATATTTATTTAGAGAGACCACCAGTTTCATCGCCCAACATGTCCGTTATTGCTACCGTCGCAGCACTGTCTCATCCGGTATTCAGCAATGATTATCCCTGGGACAGAATGCGATCTTCCGACTGCTTCAGGCCCCGCACTGAGGCCGCATCCATCGCTTTGCCCTCCATTCGACAGCTACTCCCCGAGTTGCAGCTGACAACACCACCTCGGGAATATTCCAGACCCCACAGTAACGGGTCTTCCGGTTCTTTAACACCTTCGGACTATGTCCACTCACCAAATGCCAACAAACGAAGAAGACTGGCAGACGAAGACGAGGATGATTTCCTAAGGGCAAAGCAAATACCTAGGATCTATGGCAGCCCAGAGCCTGTTTTCAAGCGAGAAATGTCACCCAGACTCCGAACCCCCTCAATCGCACTTGATAGGTGGACTTCTGCGCCAACGTCTCTTCCTGCACTGAATGTTACAAGCGTTCCGGCCCCAGTAGAGGTACAAGAACCTCCAAAACAACGAATCACACTTCCAAGTCTCAAGGCCACAATGAGCTTAGAGGGAGATTCTATGAGAGCCCGAGAGGGACCCATTGAAAGTCCATCAGCAAGTGGTCGACCATCAATTGTCAACATCACAGAACCTCCACGTACCTTTCAAAGCTACGAATTCTCTTACCACGCACCAACCCGCTATCAGTCACATCCCTCCAGTCCTGTAGGCTCTTATGAACGACCTCCATTTTCAGCCGGTGCATACCCATTGCATCATCATGATGCGGGGCGATTTGACTTGGGGGCTATGGGATCCGGAGCTGATACTAAGCAGCGCAAGAGGCGAGGCAATCTACCCAAGGAGACGACAGACAAGCTTCGTGCGTGGTTTGTCGCTCATCTTCAACATCCCTACCCCACTGAGGATGAAAAGCAAGATCTCATGCGCCAGACTGGTCTTCAAATGAGTAAGCAATATCATGTCAACTTTTTTACGGTATGCAAGAGCTAATGTCAAATGCGCAGATCAAATCTCTAATTGGTTCATCAACGCGCGAAGGCGCCAATTACCCGCCATGATCAACAACGCACGGGCAGAGAATGAAGCTGCCACGGGCAACCGAAGTGCATCAGGCAAACATGGCTCAGTGTCAGGATCTGACTACGATGGCCTCATGAAGCGCGAGACAATCCCTCTCAGTGATGGTGAGGGAGGATCTTGCGATGAAGCCATGGACATGCTCCGACGACGTCGAGTGGGCAACATGAAGAGGGGTAGCGTGTAAGGAATTGCATGTTAGCGACATGACGATGCTAGCATTGGGATCTTCCTGGGACAATGATATCACGACGACCATGATTGGTTTGGAGCCTAGCTCCGACGAGCATAAAATGTTCGCTTGTACTATTTTACATGGGACCTGCCTGCTGTATGAAAAAGTGCACTAATTGTTAGGGCTGAATTTGGAGTTTCGGGAATGGGCAATCTTCGGGCGGAATGAAAAGTGGCATGCATGTGTTGACCAAAAAATTACTTGGATTTTTATTTTTATTATTATTATTATTGCTATGGGATGGGAATTGGGAAACAGGGATCGGGTGGCAACGAAATGGATCAACGGATTTTTAGGACAAGTATAGTACTGTAGATAGTGGCTAGAGCAATCAAAAGGTAATGAACAATGCACGTCGTGTTAGTCATTTAGTTCTCTGGCGGCAATATATTGGACGAATTTGGAGCGAATCGAGATGGCACGCTTGTCAACGTCTTGTGTGAACATGGATGTGAGTCCTTGGGATAATTTGTTGTGAAACGGGGCCTACCGTGGTTGGCTACACAACTAGAGTTTTCTTCTAGGATGAAGTTGTATGTTGCGTATATTGATGGAGGGCGTTATTGGTCCCCCCTCCTGTAGCCGTTTTTATGAGGGGGGGGGGGGGGGGGGAAGAAAGGTAGGGGGGGGGGGATGTTTTGTTGCGGCGACGTTTACAATACGGAATGGCTCGGCAGTTGACGAGTTTGAAACGGGCATGACATTGGCATGTAGAGGAAGCAGGTTTATTGTACATGTGGGTGTGGAGGTTAATCAGTGCGCGGACGACGTATATGCGACGTGAAGATAGATTGCATACATGGAAATGTGCATAGGTGTTACATGCGACTATCTATAGTATTGGAAAGCTTGAACGGTCGAGATGGAGGGTGGAGGGTTTATAGAGGGTGTATGTAACACGACATTTCATAGGCGCACCAATGAGCATTGTGGACGCTACAAACGAGGCGGGCGAGGGACTGAAAGAGAGAGAGAGAGAGGGAGGGAGAGAGTGTGAGAAAAGAGAGTGAGTAAGAGAGTGAGAGAGAGAGAGAGAGCGAAATAGACAGCAAAGGCTACTGTGTAATCTATTGTCCTGCATTGCCCCAGGCCCAGACGGCAGCCAGGGGAGAAAAAAACGCTTGCTGCACTATCAAAAGCTCCTTTTATTAATATGCTATGCAAGTCAAAACGCCATGGCGTCCGAAAGCGAAAGAGAAAGCTGATATGGTAGCAGTGGTGGTAGAATGCAGAGGGAGAGAGAGGGGACTGGCACATACTGGAGGATAATGGACGGGGGAGGGATGGGACAGTTTAGAATCGCATGGGCCCGGCTCGGCGCGGCGTTGGGGGATCATTTCGGTATGCAGGCAGCTCTTTGGGGGGGGATGAAATAGATGTTTATGGTACATGGGAATTACAAGATGGAACCCTGCGACATGATTGTATTTGTGTACATGCAGCGCGCAGAAAAAAATTCTAATAATAATAAGAATAATACTTGTAATATTGAAATGGACAAGGACAGGAAAGTTGGTGCATTGCCCCCCCAGCGCGCCGTTTTGGTGATCTGCGAGGTTGGTTCCAAGGTTTTTTTTTTCTCCTTGAGAGGGTGTAGATGTATGTGTGTCTGGGTGCATGTAGGTATGTGTGTGTGTGGGTGGGTGGGTTGAACGATGAAGGCGGAGGCTGGGTTGCGATGGTAATGGTGGGTGGTGCTCGTGGTGGGGGGGGACGAGTTATTGAAAGTAGATTGAAAGAATATTATTCTGCAGCATGATGAATTTCTTGAAGCATTGAAAGAAGAAATCAAAGCCGGGTTTCTTCTCCTCCTCCTCTTCCTCCTTTGCCCTCTTCTCCGTCTCAGAGCCCCTCTTTTTTTTCCCCTCCTTTAAAAGGGAAAAAAAAAAGAAATAAGAAAACGGATTTTGCAGACAGGGCTGGAGGTGGAAAAACAGGCGTCCTGGGGGGGGAAAAAGCCTGGCTCAACGGGCCGAATCTTGTTTATTTTGCTTTCCTGCTACTTTGACTTATGAAGAGGAGAAAAGGCCGACGGAGACGTTGAATGTTATCGTCTTGTACATGTACTCTGCATGCAAGTACAGCCTCCCAGAAAGGATAATCGGAGGGTTTTTTTTTGTTCCTTTCGTTTTTGTATACCAGTTATTAATTACTATACCGCCTTGCTAGCTACCTATCTGTGCCTACATTGTCGCATAATACAGAAACCTACAACAGCAGCAGCCGCAGCAGCATACAGCAGCATACAGCAGCATACATACATACATACATACCTACATAATACTACTACATACATACGACATTAGATGAAAGAGCCAACAGCTGGCTGGTGCTGTTGCTCGTGCTGACGTATGGAGCCTACCGGACTAGATAAGTAGGGCTTGCGAGTGAAATTTCCAAGGTTCAGGTAGATGACCATGCGTTTTCGTGCGTTTTCGATGAAGGAATTATTAATGTATTTATTGGCTGGGAGACAATTCTCGATCAAGGGCGAGTGCATCTGAGTTCTATTTATTTATACAAGTGTGCTGGTTGATGGATTGCTTGATTGATTGATTGATTGATTGCTTGATTGATTACCTGCTTATTTGCTTGCTTGATTTAAAGTACATCCGAATGTACTGCTCCGTACCCATTGGAGGATTCCTTCCGTTGCCTATAAGCGAGCTTGACTCTGGACTCGGGATACAACGTCAATCAACGGAATAAGCACGTATTGACAACCGGTGAGCGGGAAACGGTGACAGATGTGGAAGGTCAATATACGTAGCCTGCAGTATTGTGCTACCTGTGCCTGGGTTCAAAATCCGACAGCGACGCTTGGAACGTGTACCTTGATGATGGATGGATAAGATGGATGGGTGGGTGGATGGATGGGATGGATGCGGTCGCCTCCCTCAGCCCAGGGGTTGCTGGCATATGGCACGCCATCCTAATCATCCAATCACCTCCATTCCCCACCTAGTGAGCAGGAGGAGAATGGTTACTACATACATACTACATACTACATACTACGCTACGCAACGCAACGGAACTTGCCATATGAACGCTGATGTTAAACTGGCAGTGGAGAACAAGGCTTTCGGGAAAACGTCGCCTCCCCCTCCCTCCCCCCTGTTTTTTTTTTTTTTTTTTTTTGATGGATGGGGGATTTTCATAGGCCTACGTGCATAGATGGGGGGCAGGATGGGGGGGGGGGGAATGATGACATGCATGGGGTGATGGTGACAGACGTGAGTAGCTGGAGTCGTCCGCTCGTAAACCCTGAGCATCGAATGGCTGAAGCTTGATGGGTTGAAACAGAATGTGATTATTGACAAGCAAATTCCCCTTGCCTTGCCCTGCCTTAGAAAAAATTGAGGGGTTCATGAGGCGCCAAGGGGGAGGGAGGGGAGGGGAGGAGAGGAGCGGAGAGGAAGGAAGAGGGAAAAAAGGGAGGAGAGAGGAAAGGGGGGAGAGAGTAGTAAACGGTTGATCTACCTAGCCCTACGGGCGTTTTTTTCTCTCTCTTTCTACTCTTTGATAACGGCTGGATGGTTCCATCCATGATGCCAGGCACCACGAGATGTGATGGGAGGTGATGGTGTGCAAGTTAGCCTGTATGGTGATTAGAAAGCACGTGCCAAAGAGCTCTAGTAGTTGATAAACACGAGAAACTCTTGGCTCTCAACGTTTTCGATGAGCATTTGCCTGGGCCTAGGGGCGCGTTGATGCAGGCTTGCTGCTGAGTGACGTGACATATTGCCTGTGGTCGAATTGATGAAATGGCTTGCTATTTTGCGGTCTCTTCCTAGTAGAAAAAGGTAGTAGCAGCAATGGATAGATAGTTGTTGACGAAAACATCCATTCTGCAACAACTCCATACAGTAGCACTACAGTGCCGTGCCAGAGATTGGAGGGGAACAAGGGCAGGGCAGGACAGGACAAGCGATAGAGCTTCAGAACCAACCCCAGGATCCCCCGCCATGCGCCAAAGACCGGTTCCAAAACAAGGCACGTACCCCCCCCCCCCCCTCCAAGAAGGTTGTTATACAGTGCAACACACTTCATGTCCCTCTTTATGGCTGCAAAGGCGTGTGCATACAAGCGCGAGAGTTTGGCATGGCGCTGCAGCCCCATGTGGATATTCTCGTTGACTACATACTTGTGTGTGTGTGTGTGTGTTCTTGTGTTAGCGTTTAGCCCCCCCTTCACACTCCTCTCTCTCTCTCTCTCTCTCTCTCTCCACCATCTCCACCACCACCGCCGCCACCACCCACTCTATATGCAGGAAAGTCAATCAACCGGCCGGTTCGATAATAATGAGAGAGTGAGAGAAAAAATAGGCCGTTCCAGGTTTGTTTACTTTAATATGTAGCCGGGCCGGGATGGTTTGACACATGCGGGTGTGGGTGGAAATGTGTGTAACGGGAAGTGGGATGCAGTCCTTTCGATGATTGGGATTGGGATTGGCTTGGCTTGGACTTGAGAGCTGGTTGGTAGTGGTGGTGGTGGTGGTGTGTTCATTTTTTTTCTGCTTCGCATGTGGCAAACTTGGATAGTCGGGTTTGCCTGGGTTCAAGGCGAAGGGGGGAGAAAGACAAGAGAGAGAGAAAGAAGCGTTGCCAAGTCTTTTCTCGTGGTGTTGCACTGCATGAATCGTTTGTTTTTCTAGGTGGTGGTCGTTTAAAATGTAGGTACAACGTCAATACGATATGCGAGTAATCTAATTCTTGATTGTGCTGGTGCATGTACGGGGGGAGCAACGAAAACGTGGACACATACTGACGATTCCTTGGCCAAGCCCGGGCTTATGCATTGTTTGAATCGGACATTGAGAGTTGTGCTACGATTCATGACAACTGTGATCGTCCCTTGTTTATGCCATATGCCATAGTTGTTGAGGTCCCCCCCCCTTCTCTCACTCTCTACTCCTTACTCCGTACCCTGTGCCCATACATACACAAGGATAAACATAGCAACACGGCTTTCGTCCTACCTACCTTACTCCTCATAGGAGATGCCTTCGTGGCGGAGACCTTTGTGGATACTTACCCACAACTCGTAATTAATGGTAGCAAGCTTTCGGTATCAGCTCTCGGTAGAATGCAGGCCGAGGGCGAAAATCTTCGCAACGTGGGAAACCCGTAATCCGACAAGGCCCCCCATGCAAAAAGAAAAAAAGGAAAAAAACCATCATGTACTTGATTCTGCACTCGGTTTAGTCTGCTGTCGCTCTCGCCAGCTCTCCCCACCTCGCTGAAGGGAGAGAAAGAGTGACGCCCTGTTCTGGAAAATGAGGCTTTGTCGAGGATATTGTTGTTGTTGTTGTAAACGCCTCAATCACGTATCGCCACAAAGCCACATGGGGAAAAAAAGGGAAGGGATTCTCCTTCCATCTTTCTCTTTCCACATGTGAAGGAAACTCCTCTTTTTTGTAAACCCTCTCTCTCATCACATTGGGCTTGGCCGCTACCTTTGCCTCATCACTCTTCAAGGTTCGATCCATCACCCTTGAGCTGGCTGTTGAAATCAACGGAAGCGGCTTTAAGCTTTGCAGCCCTTTTCCTCTCTCTCTCTCTCTCTCTCTGTCTCTTTGGTGTACCCTGTTTGCGTTGCCTGCCTGACCCCCGGCCCGGCTGAAAATGAAGGGCTCCGAGCCGTTTTCATTCAGACCGTTCATCAAAGGTCTATTACTAGTACGGCTTGACTAGTTTGGTGAGAAAGAGAGGGTGAGAGAATGAGAGAGAAAGGGAATGGAGAGGAAAATCTCTTCAATTCCGGTCATGACAAGGCGGTATCGTCATAGATAGCTCATCCTATTCAGCCAGGCGTTGATTTCTTACCCGGTCTGGCCATTCCGTTCTCCTGCTTGCCCCTCCAAGGACCACAAGGACGCTTGTCAAAATGCACTGCCGATGTGGGCCTCTACCTCGCGGCGGCCTGCAAGACTCATGCAGGACTAAGGCATGTGAAGCTAAGAGAGAGAGGGAGAGAGAGAAAAGGTCTTTGATGGCCTTCGCCGGCGATGATCCCCGGCGCTACGAACTACTGCAGCCAGAACTGCAAACGGTATCGAGGACAGACTAGTCAAACCGCCATGAGATCTCATAAGCTGGGGCGTTCCTTGCTTATCGCGAGGAATGCAACATGGGGGCCACGGGTGGTTTGCTTGGCTTGCTTCTGCTGCCCCCTCCACCCACTCACTCCCTCCCTCCTGTCTGCCAGTGCTTCTTTTCTGTTCCCCAGCTGGGCAAGGGGAGGGGATTCCCACGCCTACCAAGGGCGTCATGTACGCACCATCCACCACCACAGCTTAGCCGCGGGTTTTTGATACGTTGCTTTTTACGTTTTTCCCTTCCAGAAGGCCCGCCCGCCTAATTGTGTCTCACGGAGACTTGGCACTGGCAGCCCATAATGAACCCCTGGACCGGCAACAGCAACTACCATGTGTGAGCCCAAGTGTGACGGTGGACTGTTGCCTCGTGGGAGCTTTGAAACAACCCAACGTACAGAGAGTGATGGCCCCCAAATCTCAGGACCCCCAGCAAAACCAGTGGAGTGGACTATTATTATCATCAATCGCGAGATTCGGGAAATGAAATGGGGCTTTCTTTTCAACATGCGTTTTTTTGCACAATCTTTTGCCGAGCTTGGAACCGCAAGCATCAAGCTACGGATGGATATGATCTACCTGTTTTAAATGAACAAGGGGATTGTCTTGCATGCAGCCTCATTATCAAAAACGCATTTTTAGAACAATGGCTTCTTATGTGCGCTGCTACTACTGCTGCATATAAACATACATGCATGCATACATACATAGCTGGCATGTACATTTTTACGAACCGCATAATGTTTGGGGATTAGCTTCACGAAGAAAAAAACAAATGTCCCCAAGCAATAGCGGAGCAGCAAGTAAAAAACAACAACATCATCAAAAACGCATAACCAACAGCCGTCTTTTCCCGCACCAACGAGCAGACACTAGATCATTAGGCTATTTGCCGATGATTTTCGGATGGCTGTACTTTTTTGGGGCCCTTTTGCTTGGGACCTTTGGAGATAGAGAGAGAGAGAGAGAGAGAGAGAGAGAGAGAGAGAGAGAGAGAGAGAGAGAGGCCCGTGGCTTGATCGATATTGCTATGCTGTTTTGCTGCGAGGCGCGTCCCGCTGGCCGCCACGCCTGTTCGGCTCGCTTCGTTCTCGTCTCTCCTCCCAAGTTGACGATGGGCGGAATCATTACTCCCCCCATCGAGACTTGTTGAACCAAAAAGCAAGCCCCCTTTTTGCCCCCCTTTTTTTGCTTGCCATCCATCTCGCGCTTTCGGCTTTTGGTTTGATTCCGGTGAAGAAAAAGAATAAGCACCAATATTTGTTTTTTTTTCTCGATCGGACTATGCTCCGTCTGATGACGCTCAAGCTTTTTTGGCCGGGCTATTTTCTGATCTCAAATCTCGGCTGGGGTTGCTTGAGCACAAAGCGTCTTTTCTTCTAATGATTTCATTTGTCCCGCTGAAGGTAGTAGGTACAAGCAGTAATAGTCTCCTATCGACGTCGCATTTGCCCAATCTCGGCCACTGTCCGGGGGGTGAAGAAGGAGGAAGCTCAATCAAGGTTCTTACGGATGTTCCAGTCAGTTCTGCCAAGGCTCAACCCGCCGAAAGCATTCGGAGTAAAGCATCGCGGGGGACAGGAAAGGAACAAAACAGGTCAACTGAGAAGAACCGACACTCCGGTTGTCTTTTTCCAATATGCCCATTTAGTCCTTTGGTACAAGGCCTGGAACACACACCAGTGTCATTGAATAGAGTATTCGCTAGGAGAGAGGACCCAGCCTCCGCGGGGGAAAAGAGACAGAGAGGCAGTGAAGGGGGGGCACTGTGGGGAAACTCAGAACAAGCTGCCCGAGTCAGTAGAGTCAAGAAGCCAGTACATGCATGATTCCCGTTCTTTGTTCGGAAGGTGGACTATCGAAAGTATCTCGGATTACACATTCCGTACTCGAGTTACAATGTTGAAAACCTTGCGCGATGTTACGTAGAAGTCAAGAAGCAGAAGGACCCAAAAGGAGGCGTTTTACGCTTGGGACATGACATAGTTGAGTAGGCCCCAAAATGGGATGATGTTTTTTATTTTGAGGCAGTGACATGAGATCATTGAGTGACATGGAGGCGGTTGTAATGATTCAAGGCTTAAGAGGGGAGGGGGCGAGCAGGGCGGGGAGGCGAAGGATTCGAGCCAAGTTTTTTTCTTCCTCGCGTCGTCGTCGTCGGTACCTGGGCTTTGTTATATTTTTGTGCATGACAAGAAAACTCCTTTACGTACCCCCCGTTTTTCTTATACGAGTCAAGATGTGACATTGTTCCTTCTCTAATGCAGCAATCACATGCATGAATGAGGGCCTGTGCCATTTCGCTGGAAGAAGGTTCTGGGGTGCAGGGTGGGAGAAAAGGGCTTCTGCAAGCCAGTGAATTCAGGTGGGTTTGTCACCAATAACAAGTGATGAACCATAAATGGTGATATCAGCATATGCATAGTTTTGTCGGATTCTTGCCTCGGGTTTGACTTTTCCAATGGGATGGTCGACATGCTGCATGTTCAGCCATCAATAACGTATGATGTGCTTCGCTCGGTGTGCTAGAGGGGGGGAAGGGGTTATCAGAATCGGATGTTTTCTGTGGGAGTGTGTATGCTGTTTGTGTTTACTACCAAGTGTAAAGTTTTCTATGACAATGCTGCCTCGAATTGAACAAAGGGGATTTGAGCCTCCAGTCTCTATTGTAGATGAATCTCCTTCGATGATCGGTTGGCCCTTTCCCAATCTTGTTTGCTGAAAGTACACATGCCTACTCTCTCTGCGATATCCCCCTTCCAAGTGATTACCATGGCATGTACCGGAAATTCCTGCCCATTGTCGTCATTGTTTGCGATGTGAATGAATTCGTCGTGGGATCCGTCATTCGTATACTTGTCAATGGAAATGTATCCGGAATCAATACGGCCTTTGATCTCTACTCCTGTGTTATTATCACCAGCGGCTGATCTTGCAACAATCGAATGATACTCGTTCGCTTCTCCAGGAACGAGCAACAGATCCCCTCTATTTACCACCTCGGTTGTGAAATGTAGAACCTTGCAGTTCTTATCGTCGATCTCTACAAGAGAAGGGCCATTGCTTGACTAGAGAGGATAACGCTTGGATCTTATCTTTGCTGATGCTTTGATGCGTTCCGGCCCGAATTTCATCTCATTTGCGAAACACTGAGAGAAACTGACTTCTCTTTCCCACCCAGCCCAAGACCAGCAAGGGAAAAGAATATTTCGTGTCGCTGAACGGGAGCGGCTGGATGTTGGGTTCCACATGAGACTGAGAGGTGCCTGGCTGAGAGGCAGTCCATAGTTCATAGGACCTGTATGAGGCTTCATGTGCGAGAGGAGCCCATACAGAGCATTGAGTCTGTCTGACTGATATGTCAAACTGAGGTCAGTGTATTGCTCGACGAGGCGCATGTGCGATGAGAGCTTCTGCAACTCAGATTTGACGCCTCCCTGAAAGGGTTCGGATGGCACATCACCATCCCGATCATCAATCGTAGCCTCTAGGGCACTGAATCTCTTGTATATCCCAGTTCCCAAGCTTTGTGCCCCAATCATACCTCCATCAATAACCACGAGACTTCACGATGGTGGAACACTAGACATCGCCGTGATAGAAGGCGCTCTTGAAGCGTCCACGCCCTGGTGCCGTAGTGAGAGATGTCATGGTACGGACCCAACATAGGAATGTCAACGGAAAGTCGATTCTCTATCATCATTCTGCTGCTCCTAACTCTCATGATTTGTGGACGCGGCTTCTTTTTGAGCCCAGGTAAAGACGAACTTGCAGAAGTTGTCGCCCATAAGACAATTGCAATGTATGAGTTTCGGTAGACATCGTTCATGTGTGGGAATTGCTTCATCCTATGCGGCTCGCCATCCTGAATGATGCAGAGCGCATCCCCGGAGAAAGCGTTTGTCAAGACGTTTCACGACTTGCATAGCATCCTGGATCAGTTGGGGTAGACGGGATATATTCTCGTCTAATGCCCGTGTGATACTGGACTGTTTCTTGTTTTTTAAACACCCTCTTGAGCGTGCTTGTTGACCGGCCCCAGACGTAACTGAAGACGACCTAGGATTGCTCAAGTATCCCAGAAACAATACCACGGTCTTGGACATCAATGAAGAGGATTTTGAATGCCTTATATCTGCATTCCAGATGCTTCGGCGATAAAATGTAGAGCACTCGCTACTTGGCTACCATTGTCTTACCGCGGAGTGAAACGCGTCTTGAGATCTCAACCAGAGAGTTGTTTCCCCTGGTTAACTTTGTCTCAGACAGCACTGATACTAGGTTTTGTGTGCTCCTTACCTTGGAAGCGTTAACCTCATTCAAAACCTTTTTGATCATCTCCATGTTGAACCTATATCACACCTGTCCCGCTACTTTTAGACTTCCGCCGGAATGAGAAACGTTGTAGCTATTTCCGGTCTGTGGAATAGAGTAGCCAACTGACCCCACGGGTATGAGCGTGTCGGTAGAGTCACGGACTGCCGTAATTTAAGTGTTCTTCATAATAAGCAGCTGGGAACCACTCATTGCTCGACCAATGGAGGTTGTCTGGGATCCATCATCGTTGTGTTCAGGAAGTTCATCGAACGAGAATGCCAGAATTGGAGATGATGAAAGAGACCCTTGGGCACCAAACTCTGGAGTTAGAATGTGCTGGACGATATCATAGAAAGGGCAGCCGCGCTCTTTGATGCTGGTCATTGTCCCTGGTTTGATGATTGCTCTATTTGACGTACCCGGAACCGATTGAAAAGCTACCGACCTGCCGATTTTGTCTAATTTTGAACAAGCTGTTAGGTGTCTCTGTCCCGTTCTGTGTTCGATTGGCATGCTGCGTAATCGCGATAGTCTTGGACTGCGGAGCAGAGTCGAGTAGGCGTGGGATTCCATTCTCTAGACAAAAATCACACAATATTTCTTCTTTAGATACCGGGCTTTTGCTGTTAGTGTTCATTTTATTGCCATATGTCACCACTGCGGTATCAACGGAGTCTGGATTGAACCGTTGGGTACAGCCCAACAGATCTTTCATTGTCTGATCTGAAACGCTCGGTCGAATTTTCATCATCGCCTTTCTAAAGTGTTCCGAACCCAATTGTACTTTGCTTATCGTCTCATCCAATTTCTGGCCTTTTGGCGCTTTTATCTGTTCCATCATCTAAAACATATATTACAAAGATCTGAGCTTGAATAGCTCTCTGTCTACCTCGCCAGGGCATCACGCGTCGCTCGCACTACTCTGATCTTTCCCTCCATGCCCACCACGTGCTAGCCTTCTCATCTACTGTCTCTTGTGCGCCTGCTAGACACCAAAGTGAACATAGGGGGCCCAAACAGTTCTCTTCAACCCCAAGTAGTTATCCCCTTTAATAGCCCATCCCTCGTTCAATTTTCGCAGTCCGCTATTGTCCCCCCCCAAAGGTACTGTAAAGCCACTTATCTCATAGTATCCTAGTAGCGTAATAAAGCCCTCGACTTACAGATTCATCCTCCATACCTTCGTCTCGCAAATACTCATACATAAGCCAAGCCATTTCCACACTAAGCTCATCATCGATACCATAGAGTATGCCAATGACATACCGGAAGCCAGCAAGCCGGCAAGCATTGACCAGGTAGATACTCTCGTCCACAGACATTCCATCTCCCATCTAGACAGTCTGACCTGCCAATAGGTATACGAGAAATAATGCCTTTACGTCAAGGTCAGTGTCCAGCAGGCTTTCTACCGTTAATAACTCCTTTATCCAGTCATCAAAAAATAACAAACTATATAATAGCTTTATTATATCTGCGTTAACATCGCCGGTATAATAAAAGATACTATAGGCCTCCAGGGCAGACAAAAGGTCCTTCTTATACCGCCGAGGTCAATTATAAGATAATAACTTAGGCCCTAAAACAACTAGTATAGTATCTACTTCGCAGCCCATTTAAGAAAGAGTAGTATGTTTTCCCGTCTGGTCTATAGCCACGGTTACGACACGTAGGAGCCCTGCTTTAACAGGTACATAAAACCGTTTTTAACGGCTATAAATAATAGCTTTAATAGAAAAGGTGTATAAAAAGACTACCATATTAAAGGCCGTTTCCCCACTGCCTTTAAGATGATAGCCCGCCGCGTAGAGTAAAAATTTAATAAGTTTTCCCGTTAGAATCCATTATAAACAAGGTAACTTATATATCAAGGAGCGCTGTATAAAGCCTAGGTCATTGAGAATAAAGTATATAATATTATCCCAGAGCTAGTTTAGCGATGCGAGAGATATTAATTCTTAATGAAAGCTATTAATAAGCTTTTGGGAGATGTATGGTAGTTATAGCAATTGAACACTAGACTGCTTAATGATTAAAGCGTTGCAACGATACTAGCTAACATTTATAATCACAATAGGACCGTATTTTACAGCGTTGAACATTTCAGTCTCGGATACTGGAAGAAGAAATCTCTTGAAGCTAGGCGTTGACCGTATGGTATTAAGAAGGAGGGCAAATTGTTGTTTTGTCTCGCGGCACTGATTTGATTCCGGTTTTCCGGCCGTAGGCGATGTTGGCGTATCTAACCGATCTCTTAGGTCGAGAAAAGAACGTGCCAGCTCAGCATGGCTCCTCTCGAGGGCAGATATGCCATGTTACTAAAGAAGAGCTCCCTCAATGACACTACGACCAGTTTCAAGGCATTCAATGGCAGCGAGGGGAGTCTAATAAGTATACAGGGCTATAGCTACTGCATCAAATAAAATTCCATCGGCACACAAGAGATAATATATCTTATCTATATTTTATAGCGAATAAGACATTAAAAGTGGTATCAAGTCAACTGTATCTTTAGCAGTAATATACGCATAAGGATGTTCCAGGATACTTAGGGTTAAAAGGAACCAACGGCCAGCTTCCACTCGAATGCTAATAGCGGATATAGAGGAATATAGGCCTGTAAAGTAACAGCTTTAGGCATGTTCAAGGTCTGTTATCGCTCCAGTAAGAGAGTATCTGTCACCTAGTCGATTTCCAAGATCGCTTAACCACCTGGCTCGGTCTGGATGGTCTAGCGAAGCAGAATTGATAGCTCTCTGTATTATACTAATAGATCCCTCGAGGTCATCTATCGATTTGGTACAAGAATACCTATTACCTAGAAGATTTCCGAGATTGCCCAAGCATTTAGCTCGGTCTGGATAGGTTGGCATAGTATCCTCGACAGCCTGCCGTGAGATACGAATAGCTTCTTTAATGTCTGATTCCGCTCTAGTGCGAGAGTATCTATCACCCAGTCGATTTCTAAGATCGCTTAAGTATCCAGCTCGGTCTGGATGGCCTGGCGGAGTAGCATCAATAGCTTCTTGCTTTATACCAATGGATTTTTCGAGGTCTAGCTTCCTCGAGATCTAGTATGTTATGATTTCCTTCTTCCGTGTTGTTGAGCATCTCACCGTATATGCCTTTCATATTTGTTAACGCCGCTATGTCGTCCGGTGCATTGTTCGTTGTTTGAAAGGCCCCCGAAAATATTATTTTTTGTATGAAAGTGTCACTCTCGAGAGACGGTTCATCGTTGCGGGACACATCTTGCCAATCGATGTCAACGTCACAATCCGGGACGGTATTCTCTAATGAAAGGTCATCAAGATCCATATTATCATCTCCTTGTATCTCAAAGTTATGTATCATGTCTGTCTCTTGCCCAAGGCTTTGCTGTCCTTTTGAGCTGATGGGTGATGAGCCAGAGCTAAAACTTCCATATCGGGTCTTGTCATCCGCTAATTCGTCCGGTACGACGTCTATGGATATCATGCGCAGTGTTAAAAGCAGAATGCCTTGCAGGTGCGCGGCCACATGCATGGCGATCGCTTCTATGTTCAGGCTTCGGACAGGTTCAATTTGAGAGGATGGCGCTACCTGCTCGATTAACGGTCTCTGTTGAGCCAGTTGTATATGGCTAGTGTCCGTCTTGACACGCTTGTGGCTATCGACAAATTCTGCACCTGGAAGAGAACTTTTCAATGGCTTTCCTGTAGCTTGTTCTTTATGGTCACTGTCTTGTCCGTCGTTCATGGAAAAACAACACAGTGGGCAGATGTCTTGCGGGCGAGGATGTCGACGCTGACTTTGTTGGACAATAATCTGAACTTGTGGCTTATCAAAGACCTCTCTGTGAGATCTTAAAATATGCTCAGAGAGGTCTTGTGCCTTCGAGAAAGTTGTATCATGATTATTACATAAAGGGCAAGCCCATGATACTGGTAGATGCACTTCTCGATGCCACTTTTGACCATGGAACTCATGCATATGATTAAACCACATGCCTGAACTTGGAAATCTCTTTAATGGCTTACTGCATTTCTCGGAAATACAGATAAAAGGCTCAAAATCTTGATTTAGATGACGTCTAAATAGTTAGTACAAGCTATATATTAAGATATAAAAGGTAGAGGTCATACTTCCACTTCTCTCCCTTAAACTCATCTTCTAGAAGGGGAGAAAAACACCATTCACATGCCAAACCTGTCTTCAAAGGTTGTGGATAATTTATCTGATTAGCTAAAATAGACCTTGTCTTGCTCTTTATAGATTCGCCTCTTGATCGCTGGTGTAGGATTTTGAACTGCTGGCTGTTGACAGACGTGAGTTTGGAATTTATAGATTGTGGTAATATATGATCCGAATGATACGGAACAATAGGCCGATACGGTTGTTTGCTTAAATTATATTGAGTAGGAGACAATTGTACCTGGGTGATTTCTCGTGTTTCTGTGTCCATATCAGAAACCGGCTCCTCTGCGATGGTAGATATCGGTATTCTGACTCGAGGTTGAAGTTTTGTTTGCCGATACTGTCTAGAGTGAAATTTTCTATACATATCGGTCATTGCCTCGGCTAGCTGCTCCAGAAGGGTTGGGTTGGCGTTTGGGTAGAATGAATTAATAGCCAGGCGCGCAAATCCTTCAAATGAGGTAGAGTCAAACCTTTCCGTGAATTTTCTGGCTTTTATTGCTTGATTTGTTACCAACGACCGCTGAATAGCCGCAGTAAGATGATTGAGACGCTCGAAAGCCCCCTCTACCCCTTTAAAACTTTCCTCATTGATCTGGGGCTTGGGTGTTGAGTGCCGGCTCGAGTGATTGGTATCCGCATCTTCTCTATTTGAAGCTTCATCCGGTTCGAAAACTATAAATGCTTTAAGCTCCTGTTTTCCCTTTATAGATGTTATAACTCACGATGGATTAAATTTCTCTTCATAATATTCAACAAACGAAGTATTAGATCTTGGATTTCGACGTGACGTCGTAATCTACGATCCAGACACATATCCGGCTCTGCGAACACGCCTAAGAAGGCTGCCCATGACTTGAATCTTTGTTGGTATTCCTCAATAAGTCTCACGCCATATGAATCGGCTATATTGTTGAGTGTCGTAACATGCTCTGAGAACAGCTCTTCGCACTCGCAGGCAAGCTCGTAGATTGGTTCTTTCGATTCGGCAGATGCGTGATCCATGGCCGTTGATCTGTAGGAGCATAGGAATGCAAGCCAATGAGATGTGAACCTAGAATATTCGTTTAATGTTGGGTCTTGGTCAAGAAGTGGACTAGTCAATGGATCCATTGATGGCTAGGTCAGAGCAGGCTGACTGGGAACCTACTTTAGTGTTTCGTGGGGAGAGATATACACTGGGTGAACTTGAAGATCTGCGCCCCTGTATAAACTTGCAGGCTCAGCATAACATAGTGTTGTAGCGATTTCATACAAGTCAAGATATATCTGATTTAGGAACTAATATTCTCAGAACCTCAACGCATACCCAACCCCGCTCAGGTATCAACTTGAAGTGATAAATATCCATAGATCAGCCGAGCCCGTACATGAAGCACGTAATCATCAATTATTATCTATCTTATTATTAGTCACTCAGGTTCATGCCGCCTTCTTAGTGAGCAAAATCTTAGCTCCCCAAACACTAATACCCCACCCAGGTTGGTAGGCAAGGTTTGTGGCTACATCATTCATGCCTGACGTAGCCTCTCCCAGATCCTCTGGCTTTGGTATTGCAACATCCCTGAGGCTCAAGACGATCCCAAGTTACTTCGTAAAACAAGCAAGGCCATGCTTCCAACTGAATCTTTTGCATGGATTGGATTTCAAGCGCTAAAGGTGCGCTTGAAAGGTCGGCTGGCGATACTTGGAGGAAACAAAGCAGATGGGACCCACCCAACTGGATTCCAGAACAATGTTGACTTTTTGGATTGTGACCTCCGCGACATTTTTCAAACACCGAATTTGGATTTCGATCTCTCGGAGGAAGAATATGAGCCTTTTAATCAAGGAGCAGTAGATTTTGTGGCTTTGCTCAATGACATGGTTAACCAGAAGTTCATTCACTCTCACTCTTCTGCTTCTGGAGAATGCGAAAATGCCGACCTCAGGAATCCCCACGACTCCTATGATATAGCAAGAATACGCAACGCCTACCCAAACTTAGCGTCGCTGATCCTTTTTTTGGACCTTTCGGATATTGAGCAGTTTGATTTAGTGGCTGACCCAAAGTCATCACTATTTACACTGCCTAGCAAGAAAATTGAGAACGGAGCTACATGTATCGACCGCGTGAGAGCCTGGAGAGAAATTTTGCGAGAACTGGAGACCACCCCGGATATGTTGCAGAGCTTGAATAGCATTTCTCAGTCACGAACCAGTTTGCACACATCGCGGCTCGCAGAGCATCGGTCAGATATGCTTCAGAATCGTGTAGGTTTTGTCATGGACACAATTCTAAAGGAGTTTCGCCAAATAAATTGCGACGTACCGCATCAAATCAAGCTTAGAGTATCAGGAGAACAGCGTGCTAGCACAGACCAAACAAAACTCGAAATGCTCATGTCTCTTTGCTCATCGGAGTCTAAATGGCATGAGGCCGTATACGACTCTGTACGGTAATTGGATCCAAATGTTACGGACTTAAAATACCTTTATCTAACAAGAGATCTTAGGAAACCGGCAGATTTAGAGACGAAGGAAAGCATCTGCATCTCTATACAAAAAACACAGGAACAAAGCATAAAACTTCGCCTATACGTTGATCAACGAGGACTCTTCGTGCTTACCGACGAGGAGCAGCCAATATCGGTCTCTCATCATAACAATAAGGAAGAAACACTTGATTCGCTATTGAAGCAAAAGTTATTTCACAAGACCGGCCAGAAAGCTGGTAAAAAACTTGAGAAATTTACGTATCGGGAGAAACTAGCTCTGGCCTTAGCACTGGCTCGGTGTTTTATGGACTTTTTCGATGAAGGCCTTGACCTTGCCTTTTGCAACTGGAATCCCGAAAACATATTCTTGAGGCACTCTGCTCGATCTCATAGAGAGAGTGCCCTATGGTATGTCCTGGTAGGGTCACGTCCTCTGAGTGACGAATACCCTACTATTCACAATACTATATCTCCTGCCAATCCAATTTTGCTTTCATTCGCCAAACTCTTACTGGAAATTTTAACTGGTGAGAGGATAACTTGGAAGATTGAACCTCAAAATTCCCAGAAGAACTGGGAAACATGGGGCAAGATATGTTTTCGTCTTTCGGAGGAACAAAAATACAGAGATAGTTTTTACCTTCAGGCTGTGAAGGAGTGTTTATATCTACACACACGCGAATCAGATCATCAAAATGAGCGAAATGATACACCGACTAATGCTACTATAAGAGAGACAATATATGAGCATATCGTCTGGAAGCTTGAGCAGGAGCTCAACCCCGAGATTGGCAATCGGAAACGGCGAGGAATCCATTCTGAGTCCTCTCAGGCGAAGAGACAGTCCACTAGTGGGCCACGAAAACACAACTTTCATCAATCGGAGCACCCAACTGAGCACGACATTGAGAACAGCCCTACTACTCCATCTCGTTCCCACAATAGGAGCAGTCCAGTGACAGCACAAGAGCCTGATAAATGGAACACAGTAATGCGGGAGGGAGAGCGTCACGGCCTTCCAGGATCCATATCATTCCACGGGACTATCATAGCCCATAATATGATCGTGGGTCAGGGGGCAAACACTGATGGCACCATCAGCAACACCTTTCAATGAAATCATTCCAATTTCATGATATTCTTATTTTTCATACGTATGTTCAGTATAACCCTGATTTAATTCGCATTCGCGAGACCTACAAAACAATCGAAGCGATCAAGACGATTAGATACGAGTTTCAATAGCAGCTGCATGATTATGAAGACATTGCGTATGGACCAAAAAAGACAAAACATGCATGGAAAGACAGGTGAAGTTAGCTGTGCTTGGATCCAGTGTTCTAAATATCATGGCAAATACTGACAAAGGTCTCTGCATCGGCCGTTGGCATTCTAACTTTCTTCACACGGTTGAAAATAACGAGGGGGATCGGTAACATTAGTTACATGGACTCTTATAAATTAAGCTTGCTGTCTCCTAGTGGACCTCTATCTTCCACCCTTCTAAGTAAGCTATCAAAGGCACTTAGTGTTAGGAAGTGAAAATTTTGGAATGAAGTATCATCCCCCTCCCAAGTGCCAGCGGTTATAGAAGGTATATGGATGATATAAGCTTGCAGACACGTGTTTCCTCTTTCCATTGAAGAGATCTTCTGCATCTAATGGCTCGGTATTTTTATATCAGATGATGAGATTGGGCGGTCGAGAGGTGCTGTCTAATTTGTCCGAGTTGGGACGTATCTAGATAACTTGGCGTTCGACCGCCGAGATATAGCTAAAATACAGATACCTCGTGGATAAACTTGGAGATGATTCGTACAATGTCTAACGTACACCTTGAAGAATAGGGTCCAACCACGCTGTCAGCTGCTGCTTTGACTGCACACCAACTTTCTTCCCAACAACATTCCCGCCTTTGAATAAAAGTAGGGTTGGAATTTCTCGAACGCTATATTGTTGAAACGTGTTGGGGTTATTGTCGACATTAAGCTTGCCTACAGTAAGTCTGTTGCCATACTTTGTTGCAATACTGAAAAGTCCTTTCTTAGATTTGGTTGTCAAGGGGATATGGGGTGGGGTGGAAGTACTCATATACGGCACGCCCAATGTTCTTGCTTGGGTCACTCCAATCTGACCGGAACCACACTAGCACATAGCCCTTTTCCTGTAAAACCTTGAATTCGAAGTCGCTGTCGGATATAAAGAGTACGTTGGATATTTTTGCGTTGCAAGGGGCCGTGGCGCTTGAAGTGTTTTGCAAGATGTTGTAAGAAATATAAATGGAGTAAAGTTAAGTGGTCAATCACGAGAAGAATTAAATACTTTATATACTAATATATCCATTTCATAGAGCTAAGGAATACAAGATGGTATCCTGGGAAGAAGCGTACAACCTCAACTGTATCACTATCGTATAATACACCTGTGATGTTACATTTGCAAACAAGGATCCCCACTCATGTAGTAATACTAACAAGTAGTTATTTGATCATCAAACTGCGATACATTCTATAAATTCTCATGTCTTGAGGTTATATAGAATGCTGAAAGGCTTACCCAGATGGCTTGTGAAGATGTTGGGAGAAATGATCTAAAGCGCTCACGTCACGGTGTTTTCGGGTTATTGTTTCCATCGCGCATTGGATGGAGATAACTGTTCGTAAAAGCGAATGGAAGGACTACCAAGTACCCTGTACCGTGCTAGGTAGGTACTTAGTAGTGCTAAATAAGCCAGTGGGACGCTGGAATGAGTCACCTCGGCGGCTACGCATTGAGCTGACGTATAAACGAGTCAACTGGTACTTGGGACATGTTGTCGAAAGGATTCTCTTGGGTCCTAGTCGCAGGCAGGTTTATGGAGATTGCGAGTCGTTGAAAGAAGGTTGTGTCAATGTCGTTATAATTGTAATGTCTGCACGGTTGAATCGGTTATTTTCCTACTGATGGTGGAACGCAACGCGGCCCTGTGATCCAATCAAGATTAATTGTGGTGCCCAGACAAGTGAGTAGCACCTGTTGGTACCGGCCCATATCTACCATTTGAGCTTCATATCAAATCACTGTAGACCATCTTCCTTTCGAACTCATTTTTTACTCGTCGTTATTCTCGCTTTCGTTATCAATCTGGGCGTGGGCGCCCAACGATTCTCCCGTGTTTTGCACCTAAAATCCGAGCTGGCTCGGCTACACGGAGCTTACTAAGGACTTAAGTGTCGGTATTCGGCTCCAAAATCCTTCCGTTATCATGATGCACGTGACTTCGCGACTTGGGGGCTTCACTGTGCATGGCGTTAGTGTGTGTGTCATACAACCAGGCAGACATTCACGTAACGAACATGAGCCCGCCGCCCAGTGTGTGTGTGTGCATGTGTGTATGCGATTAATAAGCCTTAACGATCAAGCAAAGGGCTGAAAAAAATGATTGACGCCATCAAAATTCAGGCGTATTGACAGGTCCAGCGTTTGTTTGAATATAATTGTTATCAGATCTTGGCCTTTCTTTTCGGGCCTCTTCAGGCCCTTGTTTTCTTGTCCCTGTCACTGTTCTTTTGCCCTACTTCAACTTTTTGCTTGGCTTCCTCTTTCTCCCCCGCAGTCCCCCCATTCCTTCAACCAAGCAACGGCAGCACGTCCGACTCATGTGACCTCGACTTGGCCTCCCGCTCATCCATCCATCATGTCGACACATAACCAAGATGATGATGTGTCTCAACAACAGCCCGAAGCATCCGCCGCCGCCTCTTCTTTAAGCACAGAACCGTTGGCTTGTGTCTCATGTCGATCCAGAAAATTAAAGTGTGACCGCACAAAGCCGGCATGCACTCGCTGTGTCAAGGTTAAGAATGAATGCGTCTACCCAGAGTCTCGGAGGAAACCGACCTTTAAACGGAGAAATGTCAAAGAACTCGAAGCCCGATTAGGTATCTTTACCCGAGCCCCTAGTAGATGGTGTTGCCTTATACTCAAAGTATTTACTTACACTTTTCCTTTCTCTCATAGCTCAGGTTGAGGACTATCTCAACCAGGTCAATAAGACGAATGAAGAAGCCAAGGTTGACTCTGCCGTCCTGTTGGATGAGACAGAGGTTCCCATGAGCAATTTTTCCTTTCAACCTGATACCACAAGTCCAGAAGCAAATACGAGCGGCGCATCAGATCCTCAACTATCGTTTGACATCCCCTCTTTCACTACTCAAGATGATAGCTTCTTTAGCAGTGGCTTCTCTGGCCAATTAATGGGGCTTGGCATGTCTGAGTCCTTGCCGCCTTTTGAGGTCATGGAAGAGCTGTATGCACTACCTTTTAACTCGTGAAACTGAGAATGATCTAACTTTACTTGCAGGAACAATTATTTCTTCCAGTCGCACTATCACTATCTCCCCATTGTTCACCATGGCCGTTACCTTCAGGCATTTTATGGACCCCCAATGAGGAAGCCGCCCATGTGCTTGCAGTACGCAATATGGGCTATATCTGCAAGCGGCCATCCCAAGTATGATCAGTATGCCGACGTCTTTTATAAGAGAGCTCGCCAGTATACTGAGGCCGATGAGATGAAGGGCGATGGTGAGCATTTCATTACCGTAGCTCATGCGCAGGCTTGGGCACTCATCGCAAGCTACGAGGCCAAGTGCATGTTGTTTACCAGGGCTTGCATGAGCTCCGCCAGGTGCAGCCGCTTAGTTCACATGATGGGCCTTGATAGACTCGACAAAGAAGGTGACGATATACCTCCCACTTTGGGGCCCATTACAAGTTGGACTGAGCTCGAGGAACGTCGGAGAGTCTTTTGGGGTGCTTTCGCTATTGACGCCCATGCAAGCATATCCACCGGCTGGCCAAGCTTGATAAGAACGGAAGAGGTGAGTGTAGCTAACATTGGCATTAGGAGATAAGTCACTCATCAAATCTAGGTTATGACTCGACTTCCTGCCTCGGAAGACGCATTCGCGTTAGGACAAGAGGAGAAGACAGTATTCCTGGAAGATGTGTTTCAGGGATCTCCATTTGGTGGATTCTCTGGTGCCGTTATCATCTGCCAGATCTTCAAGTCTATTTTACGACACATTCATGGAGCAAAGCCTTCGGACCGAGCTGACGACTTGATGCACGGCGAATTTTGGACACGCCATCGCGATCTTGACAATAAGCTATCAAGCCTCTTCATGTTTCTCCCTGATGCGATGCGTCTTCCTCAGAACTCCCGCGATCCTTCAGCGGTACACACCAATCTCAATCTTCATGCGTCCATAATCTGTTTGCATCACGCCGCCCTCGAAATGGCAGAAAAGCATAACCTACCAGACACAGTTAAGCACACTAGCCGGTGCCGCTTGAAGACTGCCGCGGAAGAGATTGTCAACATTATCAAGATTACATCTCATCACACCGCTCTATTTGTATGAGACCCAGACCTCTATTCCGGCGCTTGTTCACTAACAATGGCTTTAGAAAAGCCAACTGTGCGCACTATCACTCTATTGCGCAACGACAGTCTACGTTTATCTGGCCAAGGACGATCCAGTTTCCGGCCTCAGTCCACTGGATGTTTCCAATCTGGAGATCATCATCAGTGCTATGGAAGCCATAGGCCGTGTGCACATGATCACATGTGCATTCTTGCAACAGGCCTGCCTCGATATTGAGCGCAATGGTCTTTCGTCGTGCATTCGACTTCCATCATTGTCACAATATCGTGACCTGTTTGGTGGCCCTTCATCTCATATTCCCCTGCTTGCCCGAAGCCCTGTATCGAGGCACACCGAAGCCGCAACGCCATTGCCCGGAAGGTTGCCTCTTGAAAAGCCCAAAGGTGTCCCTCGACCAAGCAATATGAAGATGACCAAAGGACAGCCGTCCTTTACCGGCTTGGGTCCGGTTGAAAGAGTTATAAAGGAGCTTACACAGTCGGACTGTTTTCAACCCGTGCTGGGTGCGGCCACACGGAATGTGGCGCCAATCGCCTCTGAGTCTGCCAACCACAAACGAAAGCGAATGTCACCGAGCCCCGGCCCAGGCGCCACTTTCGCCGGAGGCTCCCATATGCCGAAGCATGCCGCAAGTTTATCAGGGAGTCTTGGGGGTCATTTGGGAGTAGGTGCGTGGAAGACGGGAGATATGAGCCAGTTGTTGGATGGCGCCTTCAATCTTCCTGACCGAACGAATTCTTCCGCCTCGTCGCCAGCGCAGCGAGGCACTACTATGGAAACACTATCAATAAGCAGCCATACCTCCCCTAGTTTAGGGCTTGGGAATACACCAGAGGAGAACCGGATAGATCTTCGACAATTCCAGGCCCGGATTGCAGCACCCCTGTGGGAGACAACCGAGGGCGGAGTGTTTGAACGGCTTACAGAAACGTTTGGCACTTTTGCAAACGATGGCAGCGATGCGTGGACCATATTGGACGGGAAATTGAATTGGGCTGATGGAAGCCCGCCCGCGAATCAATGAGCATGCACAATGCATATATTTCTACGACGGGAAGCATATCTTTGAGGTTAAGCGGAATTGGCAGGTTTATGGAGTCTTTTGGCGTCTTGTTGCATGTGTACGATACCCGTTGGATACAAACACAACTCATGTAAAGAATACGGAGGACTAGGGTGAGCAGGTTCTATCTCATCTCTTCCAATTTAGGACATTTATTTGTACATTAATATGATGGGGACAAAGTGGTCGCTATTGGGTCTCGGATGGATAGAACCAGCATCGCTTATTACCCTGTGATAAATAAAAAAAGAGTAATTTGATAAAAAAAAGGATGAATCTCAACAGATCAATTCCATTGATTAAGCGTCTTCAATATTCATCAATCTAGGTTAAAGCCGCTGGCCTTGGACAAATCAGGTGACGATGTTACCAGAACTTGCAACCCCCCACGTCCCTCATAAAGACCGAGCTCACACCGTCATTCTTACTCGCCAACAACCAAACCTGGGGCATTCCCTCATGAAAAGCCGGCATGTTATCACACATTGTCGGCATCATTGCCGTACTCTTATTCTTTGCCAGCCCAATTAGCCAAATCTTCTTTTCGCACGAGAGCCGCCGCATGTCGAAGTGGTCAGCGAGGCCGCAACTTAATGAGTCCCTGTTGGCTATTGATGGGCCTAATGCCACGGCGCCGGAGTGTTTGCCGGACGCGTACGCAGCGCGGATTGTGAGCAGAGAGCCATTGGTGATTTACTTTGAAGGGTTTTTAAGTGAGGATGAGAGAAGGCATTTGCTTGAGATAAGGTAGGCGGTGGCTCAAATACGTTGAATGACATGGAAGGGCGTAGATGAGGGAATGTGAGATGACTGATATAGTAGCAGTGAGCCGCTCTTTGAGCCATCGACCATTACACACGACTCTTCTGTTACGCACCACGACACTACTGTCCGCGACTCTTCCGTCGCGCTGCTCCCCCGCACCGACACCGTCCGGTGCATCGAGGCCCGCGCACGGGGCCTTCAAGGTTGGCGGCGGGACGTGTGGATTGAGAGGCTGCGCACGCAGCGGTACGTGGCGGGGGGGCATTACAACCATCATTTTGACTGGAGCGCGAATAGTCTGGGGTGGGGGAGGGTGAGTAGCTTCATGGCCTGGGTTGATGCGGATGAGGAGTTGGAGGGAGGGGAGACGGAGTTTCCGCTGTTGGATGGGAGGAGGGAGAGGGGGGGAGGAGGTGGGAAGTGGTGTGAGTATGTGGAGTGTGAGGATAGGAGCGGTGGTGTGGAGGAGGAGGAGGAGGAGGAGGATGATGGGGAGAAGGCGGAGAGAGGTGGGAGAAGGAGAGGGACGAGGTTCAAGGTGGTTCCGGGTAATGCGGTGTATTGGGAGAACTTTGCGCCTGATGGGAGGGGGTACGATGAGACGTGGCATGCTGGGTTGCCGGTCAAGAAGGGGACAAAAGTTGGGTTGAACATTTGGAGTTTTGGACGGATTGAGTAATCACTGGGTTTCATTATGGGGGACTGGAAGGGGGAGATGGGAGCGAGAAAGGTGATGATCACGGATGTAGAATTGGGAAACCACGGTAAGCAATTTGGTATCTAGACGCCTTATTTCTCCAGCCCATCAGGGCAAGCTGACAGTCTTCTCTCTTTTTTGTTCCAATCAACCAGACTTCCGCTCGCACTCTCCTGTCCACCGCCCCCAGGCCAATACTTTGCCCTGGATCGCCGCTGCGACCTGTTCCTTGCTTGGCTTGGAGGCGATCAGTTCAGGAGACAAGGGCTCGTTCAGAGCAATGATGTCGAAGAAGTCTGCATTGTTTGGTTAGTGTATATTAGGATCAAGAAGGGACATTGAATGGCGTACATCGATGAATGCCGTGGTTCAAGAGTGGTCTGGGCAGGACGTAGATATTCCCCCGGCGATTCTGTCCGTAATAGAACCCACCCTTGAGATGCGTCGCCTTGCCATCCCCAGCTGGTGTAAAGTCCGCCTGTTCAACACTCAACTTTTCCTTCTGAATGCCCAGATAGATACTACTCAATCCCCTCATCAGCTCTCCAACCAAAAACCTCAAACATAAATAAAATAAAATAATAAAAAATCCCCCATCCCAACAGTCCCACTCACCCATGGCAAATCGGCGTCGGCAGCGGCGCATCCGGATCCTCGCTCACCAGCAACCACTCCCTCACGCCCTCGACGCTCTCCCACTTCAGCCCCGGAACCAGCCCCTCCCCCGCGTGCATGTACGCCGGCCCCAGCGTCGCCCCGCTGGCGCCGCAATCCGGCGAGCTTACGGGGATGGTCGGCTCCGGGCAGGACGCGAAGGCCGGGCCCGTGGTGAAGGCCTTGGCGTCGTGGGCTTTGGCGTTGTAGAAGAGCCATGCGAAGGCGCGTTCGGCGTAGTCTATCACTGTCATTTTTTAAGGGAAGAAAAAAAAGAGGGAGAGGGAAAGAAAAGAAAGAATAGTAAAAGATGTGATTGCGCGGATCGAAGATTTTCAGGATCAAGAGTGTGCTGTTTATAAACACATGCGCGCGAGAGAGGGCAGGCCTATAATGAAGCCCAAAAGAGAGATGGAGTGATTTGAGTAGGCGAAATTGACCATTTATATCAATTAGAATCCAAACCCTATTAAATACGTTGACACGGACAATCAGCCTACCAATACACGGACTTAAATACCAAAGTCGCCGATGTGTTCGGCCAACCTGAAGCCATCAGCGTCCATCACCAACCTGTGCTTGCGTTGGACGATACCAGCCGGTGCCGTGTCGGCCCGGACCGGCAACTGAGTTATTGTCCGTAAAACCTCACCCAAAGACTGATCTGGTGAAACATCTTCTCAACCAGAGATAGCACGTGTGCTCTAAGAAATTATTCTTTCATTCTTCTATATTCATGAATATGTGTCTTTTAAATACCAATCATATAGCCCTCCAACGCCGATTCATGCTCTACCATAGCAGACTTTCTGGTCCCCCCCTATCAAACCTCATATTCAAACGCCACGCAATGCTAGCCAATGCATGAGAAAATGCAGTATCGCTTCCATGAGAGAGAAAGAAAAAAAAACAGAATAAATGAAAACGCTAAAAGAGCAAGTTTCGTCCAGGTCATCCCATTTACAAGAGATACCCAGCCAATATGGTAGCCACCGTTGCGACTCCCATAAGACCACCTGAAGGCAGCTTGAGCATAGAGACGGCACCATTTTCTTGCTCCTCAACAAAGGGGAGGCCGGATGTGGCAGATACCGGCTTATCAACTGCCACTGCAGACGGCAGAGCGCCACCCTTCTTAATCTCCACCACGTTGCCCGGGCCCGTTGCGTCAAAGTTGCTCTGCGCAATCGAAATCTCGTTTTCATCCAGGTCATACACGATGTATGCGCTGCGCATAAATGTATCTCCCAGAACAATCGACGAACTATCGCTCGGAGAGATGCCAAAGAGGCACATAGGCTCGTTGTCGGGCGTGTTTACCCCCTCCTCCTGGTTTGTCGTATCTGCCATCTGTAGGACCAACTCGCTCATGGGCACGGTGATGGATGCAGGGTCACTGAAGCGAAAGGTCAAGCTGGTGTTGCTCTTGCTGGCGCTACAGGGGATAAATCCCACGTTTTGGGTAGCTTGGTATGTGACGTTAAGCTGCTTGTATATCGATGCAACGAGGTTATTGGGCAGATAGGTGAGTGAGGTTCCGGAGTCGAGGAGCACAGCGAGTGCTTGGTTGTCAGCAATACTGGTAGAGCCTACGCTCAGCCCAGTCATGGTGACATAGAACGCACTGAAGACATTGCCAGTCTTCTGGACGGGTAGGGTAACCAAGTTTCCGTGAAATCGCGTCGTGTCGACACCGCCGAAGAGAAGACGCCCTGTGTTGGATTGCAAGTCGTCGAGCCACAAGCTGTACGCATTGGATGAAATGAAACCTTGCTCCACCAATGCTGCTGGCAGGTTGGTATACGCCTTCAGTCCGGCCCGGGTTGCCTGCACTTCGTTTGCTGTGTACCCAATACCAGCAATGTTCTGTCGAGAAGAGCTATCGTAGCCAATACCGAACTGGAGTTTGGTGAGGTCCGTCCCAGCTATGCTTACTTTGTCAGTAGCGTAGTCACCAGCCGCCCCAGAGCCATCGGCATAAGTGATGTTGAAGACGCTGTTAAGATAGCTGTACGTCGATGATGAGTTGGCCTTATATGTCCCTGAAGAGCCGCATAGATTCCTGCGTGTGCCGCAGTAGCTCGAGTCTGGTGTGTTAACCCAGAGATCGCTGCTGCCAGTATCTACGTGAAGTCGGACCTGCTGAGGTGGTGTGCCAATTGACGCATTGAGGAAGTATAATGTTTGCTGGACGCATGTTAGTGAAAGGTCAAGGCGAGAGTAAGACGGAGAAACGTACCAGGTTATCAACCGTGACATCTACGGTGTTGCTCCTCCTCCGCAACCGATTTTTGTCATGCTGGATGGGATCCTTGATATCACTACGTTGAAGGCTGAAATCGACTACTCGCGGTGAACCGGTTTCTCGCTTCTGTAGTGTTAGGCCGGAACATGTCGCGGCGAGAGTCAAAAAGGTTGCAGATGATAATCTCATATTGTCGAACCACACGCAACAGGGCAGAATTAACGTTGATTCAGAACAGCCGTTGCAGATTCAAGTCCGATATTAAACTAGGCGGTGGGCCGATATTTAAAACCATCGACACCCAGCTGCCGACACACAGACTGGTTTATAATATTGGATATTGGCCGCGTAAGGCTTTGTGACACTCGAGGCTCCGAATAGCCCGCAGGGATTCGTCACCAGGACCCCCAGCGCCACGATCTTGGCACACGTCTTGTCTGTCCCCCCCCAAAAAAAAAGAAAAGAAAAGAAGCGGGGGAATCATCAAAGAATAAAAAACACTGGGCGAAAAGAATTGGAATTAGATGGATGAGTGGGTTGATCCGAGGAAGTGGGTGTCTAAGCAGAGGCAGAGTGCTTAGCTATGCAGATGATTGTTTGTCTGTGAGCACGGCAAAATCGGCAGGGTAGCGGATTCGTCCCAATAGCGAGGCTCAAGAAACGAAGATGACGTTGCAAAGGACCAAAAGAAGCCATAGCCTCAGTCTCACCGAAGGGGAGTTGCAGAAACAATATTGGGCGGCAATCTACCTATGTCAGCCAAGCCGGCCCTCGAGACCTCCTTTCACTCTACTTTCAACATGCCTAAAACACAACTGATTGATATCAGACGGTGCTGCAAACAGAAGTGGCCGCCAGGGCGTTTTGTGCTGCCAGTCAACCTTGGAAATAAGGATTGGTCAACCTCAGAGCGATACCGAAGCCAGATGGCAATTGCTTGAAGGATGTTTAAATCCATCCACTATATGAATAATGCCAAGATCCTTCATAGCCTTTTTGTCTGAGGCATTGCCCAAGGCCCAAAATGCGCACCTGCGAATAAGCATCGCGGTTCATCGGATCCCAACGGACGGAGTGCAGAAGTGACGCGCGGCCCCCCAGGAGCTGGGTGGTGGAGAAGTGGACCAGGGGCTTAGCCTTTGGTCAGCCCCAAGGACAGGACTTGGACATGATGGGAATAGACTGGTTAAATTGTCTATCAGGCGGCTCTGATGTCGGATGTTGAGGCATTGAAACATTGGAGGTTGCTGCAAAGAATAGCCTCTCTCAGTAGCAGGCTGAGGATGATGATGATGATAAATGATAGACTATGGTGTTGAGCTGCCCGTTGGTGGTACGTACTGGCCAGTGGTGATGGCCCTGTATCATGATATTTAGGGTTAGGGTTGTATCACCCAACCTAGCAAGATGGCACTCCTTTCATCTCTTCATCTCATCGTCTCACTGACAAAACTCCAGCCTCCGTCGTGCCCAGTTCTAATTATATTCCCTCCGTATTAACCCGGACATCAGCCGTCAATGCATCCTACTTAGCAGTATCGGTTGGGCAAAGCTTGCGAGGCGTTTGTCAGGCTTGCTAGGGTAGCTTTCTTCTGTCCCATGCATTCCCTCCCCAGCATTTGATCGACAGATTTCGACTCTTGCGTCGTTTTTGCTTGACAGCAAGCCACCGCTAATGCCAAGCCACCAGGCCGGAATCCTTCTTGAATGGCAAGCGATCCCTCTCTTTTGGTAGTTTCCTTATTTTCTATCTGGGCGAGGGCTTTTCGTGCATGAATAAGGCGTGCATGGCTCCTTGAGTGCAACGATTTGACGGAGCATGACCTCAAAAACCTGTCTTGAGTGCCATTCCATATGGGTTCGGGGACTTCCAGAAACGGGAGGGATGCTTTCCGCGTATCGGCAGCCAGATCTGTTGATCATACTTCTGCGCCCTTCCATGTCTTGACGAGGCATGAAAAGAACTGAACCAGATTCCCATTCAAGACTCAACCTAACATGGCCAACGGACCAGGTGCTGTATGCACAACCATACCGAATTCTGCCTTTGCACGGGTCCATGAACTCAGCGAAGGAATACGATCAATAGCAGTGTACCTCCAGACAGAAACAACTTCAACACACCATCGCGAAACAGTTGCTTGCTGAATAGCAAGATGCACCCCGTGCTGTAGCTAGCAGTTGACAATTGCCTCGAATGATGGGGAAGGCTATATCCATCACGCATACTCCGCTGTGTCTTCTGCTCTCGTGTTGCCAAATGCATTGCCTACAATCCCTCCGGTGCTTTCTTCTACTATTATTTACCAACGGCCATGTCTTTCTGCCTCATTGAGTGTTGGTTTATCTTTTGCTTCTGCTTGCGCACCGTCTGTTCATGACCCATACCTTGCTGTTTCGATTCCGGTATAAACAACCATGACTGTAGTTAAAAGAGGCTCAACCCCCATCCTCCAGCAACTCGCAGAAATTCATTACTTGTCAGAACCCAGAGTCTAGGAAGCTGTTTTTTTGAAGCATCACATCAGAATATCCCGACTCATCACACCAACCGTCACCTAATCAGAGCGAGCTCAAAGATCAGGGACTCGGAAAGATTCAGGAAGTAGATTAAAAGAAGAAAGATACCAGAGGTTGTATCAGCATCTGCCAATCTTGATAACAATGGCACTGACTAGTAAGTGTTAGCAAGTTTAAACTGTACTACAAGCCATAATATTTTTCATGATGTTGATCAAGGAAACCTCCGCACTCCATGGCACCAACATTCATTGCATCACTTTCACGATCTCAGGGAGCAGTGCTTGAATAGGTATGTATAATTGATTCAAGCAATGAATGCATCACCAATGCAAAATAACGAGCTATCTGATACAATCGTACACAGTTCCTTGCAGAGCATCCCTGACGACTCTGACGGCCATTCTCGCTCAGAAACAACTGCAGCGCAGATGGGCGTTTCTTGACATCCACACAAGCGGCAGATATATAACGATTTCAGACCACATGTGGAGTCTTGCCAACTCAATCCGTCAAATAATATTCCCTCTTGTTACAGAAGACTTTGGCATAGCGAACTTTGTTTGCCTTTTTTAATGCTTTTGTAGGCCGGAAAACTCCTCAGAACTTATTATTGTGGTCTTGGTCTTGGCTGCCAATAATACTCGCCCATATTAAACGCCATTCCACTCCCAGGCTGGACTGGGGGTAGTGCTGATGAACCCTGAAAACCCTGTATGCCCTGCGTGAACATATCCTGACTGCCGATTTGCCTACTCGGCGTTTGGCCCCCATTTGCATTTGCGCTTCCATGCGTTCTCGCTTGCTGATGATTACCCAACTCAAAGGTCTGCTCTGTTGCCCTGAATCCATGAGGAAGGTTGGAATCATTGGTTGGCATTTGCATTTGGGGAAATTCAGGCTGGAACTCTGTAAACCCAACCCTGCCTATACCTTGTGGAGCAGACACTGGATTTGATAGTGGCATTGCTGTGGGTTCTTGCCAATCATTGGCCCGTTCACCAAACACCTGGCTTCGAGTTGGTAGACACATGGAACCCTGAAGACCAGTGAGGGGTTGACTCGGTGGCCGATTCTACCGCTCCGAAGTCACGCGTTCAGGTTGAGAGTTTGGTCGTATTTGCATTTGTGGAGGGTTATGCCGGACTCTCGTGGATTCTTTACTTGCTAACATCCTCGTCGTGACGTTTTGTCGGCAAGTAGTACATCCATCTGGTGCTTGGTTTTTCTTCGGTAGTGCAACGATGCCCACTTGAAGAGCTATCGATTGATTTGACGGCCAATTATGCAATCCTAAATTCATAACGCCATCTAGTTCGTTGGCAGGCAGTACCACAGGGTGTTGCAGTAAAGTGTACTGTTTACCAGGCTCGTCATTCTGCAGTGGCGAGTCCACATCGTCGTCCTCGCCATAGACAATGACAGAATGACCATTGAACTGGTATAGTTCTATCAATATCGGATAAAGTTTCTTTCGTGTTGCGTCAGTGAGATTTGGATTGAGATACTCGGTCTCAACGAGTGCATGGCGTGGTGAATATTTGGGGTATAGGACACTCTCCATGGTTCTTAAATGACCCCCCCTCATGTCTGAAAGCATATAATAGCTCACAATGTGATAGGTGATTTCCCCGAGTTTGATCTCAAAGCACTTCCTCATCAAACCTCCTTTCTTGATCACGGGTGGGGTTACAACATGCGAACCAGAACCTTCATATTCCCAGCCACTCATGCTTGAGTTTCCCCCTGCACTTGCTGAAGCATGATCATCTTCAGCCTCTTCATAAAAGTCAAAGCTGCCCCTAGTACGGAATACGGTCCACGCTCGGCCGTCAAACCACGTCTCAATTCCGGTAGTGCTGTCATAGACGAAGATGCTACCGCTCCGGATATGCTGGAGTGCTTCAGAAAATGTCAAGAGACGTGTAGTTTTGGGCACGCGGTTTCGTATGGCAGCTTCGACTAGCACCAAGGCATCGAGGCTGGTCTTGACGCAAGCATTAACGTAGGATGGGGCAGCATAATCATGCCGAAACCTGATGAACATATTGGTATTTTATGGTGAGTTAATAGCTGGTGAGGAATGATGCGTAACCTGCCGAATCGAGATGGTTGAAAGCTTTGGGTGACGATGGCGACAAGCTATGATCTGTCAAGTGATGAAAGGAGATTTGATGCCACAATCCGGACAATTTGCATCGACTAGCCAAGTTCTTTCCCCCATAATCTCATCTCTATACCCATGGTTCATATTACCTTCCCTGCCTGGCTTTACTCTGCTCTTCGATATTGGATAAAACTTCCTATTAAAGTTGAGTTGAGTTAGGGTTTCTCAGTCTGTCAAAAGGAGAAGGAGGTTATCAACTTACAAGGTAGTCCCAGCCTCTCTCGTCGATAGTTGGTATTATGCATAAATCCTTGAAGTAGGGTCGAAGCATGCCCTGGTAGTGGGTAGATGTGATACGTGAAGCCAGATGCATGGTGAAATATCCGCCACATTCATCACAGTCCGAGATCAAGGTTTATCGGTAAATGCATACAAATGCTGCATCCAAGTGACTGACTTCAAGTAGCAGGTCTTTTAATTGAGACTGATCTTTGCGTGATTTATATCAACTCCTGTTGCATGCGTACCTGTATCCATCCCTTGATTCATCGTGACATAGGTAAAAGAGTAACGTTGTACCTGACCAGTTAAAAGCCTACAAATTTGTTCTACTATAATGAGAGACACCATCATATGAATTTTAGCTATCAAGGTCATCGCCATAGTGAAATTCTAACATGACGGCTCAGCTGACACGTCACGGAATGCATGTCTAATTACGATGGCCAGGTGTGAGTGAACCGGTGTCTTCACAACGTTAGCTAACAATAATATTCGAAGGGCCCAAATAGGTTGCGGGAATTGGAAATACTTTATAGTGATACTCTTTCGAGCTTGATTACTCAATTCTACCATGTGTTTAATGAATACGAATCCTCTGAACGGGGGGGGGGGGATTCCTGTGGAGTCCCAACTTGCAACACCCCCCAACTTGTCTACCCTATACCCTATAGAAATTTATTTAGTACATCGATGGAGAAAAGTGTATTGTGTAGGGGGGATTAGGTTCAATTTAGGAAATCTTTCTCGTGTTACTTGACCGCCCTTTTATCCTACTTGTTAAATGAATGTGGTTCAATACCACTGATGTTGGTCTCAACACATCTACCAACACCAACACCGTAAGAGTCATGACATACGCATATAAAAGATCATGACTCTTGGATAACATGAAAAAGGAAGGTGCGGAAAGTGTAGCCTTCGTACTCTAATCCCTTGAGCCGTGATCCCACGTTCACCCAACCATGTATGTTGTTGGTATGCTCCCGTCCATCTCCCCTTTCCCACTCGGATGGGATTTTCGGGATTTACCTCAGTCAATATTGCCTCATACTGAATCTGCAACGACGCACAGCATGGCATCCCTGAGGGTAGCCGGGCCTGTGCATGCAAACTGACGCGTATTCACAGCCCATGCTCTACAGACATGAAAATGTCCGGATCATCGCCAGCCCACCAGTTCCCTCCTCGTGGGAAGCATGCACCGGAGTTTCATCGTACCCCAGCTTTGGCAGATCCTAGCAGAGAGCCTGTATAAGCCATCCTCATCGTGCACGCACCGTTCTAAGTGTGCCTAGGGGGGCTTAACCTGGCGCTAAGCGAATCTTACATACGATCCCAATTAGGCTGGTCGATGTTGTGTCGAACGGTTTGGGGAAATTGAAGTCCCTTGTATGAATGGAGATGAGGACTAGAATAGGGAATTGGGAAGCTTTGTGCTGCCAAGATTGAAGGCGTGTGTAATGCATTGTTGGACCAACGGATTACGGATTACGGATTGCTGATGAGAGCTCGATGGGGGGCGGAGTTGGCAATGGGGTGACAAACGCTATTGAACATATCAGGAAGGTTTGGAACGTTGATCAGCTCTGCTAAGTATTAGTTGTTGGTCGCATCTCAGCTGGATGGATGCAATGTCAGTAGTGCAACTGGATCTTGGATGCATCGGAATACAACGCCGTTTGGTCGATCGCATCGAACCCTGAAGAACGGTTTGGCAATATGATCTGCACCCTATCATGCGGATTATTAGAGCAATCTATAACTCAGATGTTTATGATTCAAGAGGCGTTCATCATCATGATCAACAATGATCAGCAGTTCAACCACTGTTCGCTGAGCAGACATGAGCCGCTTCGGCCCGCTTCCGGGGTAACCGACAGTCGAGAATGACCCTTTGTCACAGGTATCTGAAAGAGGAAACCCCAGTAAGCAGAGGCGAAGCCGGATTTGGAAGATGATCATCCCATGAGACACCTCGGACCCCTGCATGGGATTTCCACCAATGCCTTGATTAAATCCTGCCCATTCCCCACAGGTGGTCATATTAATCCGGCACTATGGGGATGAAGCTTACAATTTAAGTCTACCCAGGCAGTGTTTAGTTATCTGTTCGTGATCCAAGTCTTGAGACACAGTCATCTCTGTCTTGTCGTAGCAAGCTGATTGATTGCAAATACGAATCGTGATGTAATGAAAAGAGAAGAGACGATAAACGCTTGGACACACTGAAGGTCTGTCCCCCCTCCTCCTCCTCCCCCCCCCACGATTGTCTTGAACCTCCCGCAATCGGTAGCTGTGTTGGTGTTTCATTCAGACCACTCAATCACCAACGTGCTTGTTTTCTAGCCTCTCAAGGCAATCAGATAAGCTTGTGACTGTTACACGGGCCCTGAAATGGTCAAAAGGTAGAAAGCCAAATTCCACGTGTCTGACCACGATGTAACCCTCCAGAGTTGACCGCAGGTGAGACTATCCACGACCGTCGCTGTGCCTGTACGTGTGTATTAACCAAGATGGGCAGGAGATAAACCTCACGCTCAATCAAGGGGGCCTCCTACGGCGTTCGGATAGCCAACCGAATCAGGGGTAAGAAACTTGGAACCATACCTTGGATTTCCATACGGCATGAAGGACCACTCGGAGGATGCCCTTCCGAGCGCAGTACATGGGAATCCTGCGAGTCATCCGCACTTTTTTCTTTGTTGCGAGCAAAAGGGACCCTTTGATGCTAACTCTAGAAAGCTCGAATAGTCGACTTACTGCTGAAGTCAGCTTCGGACCGTCTCAGATTTTTGCCAAGAGGAGGACCCGCCGAATCCCAATGGGTTCCATTGCATTGGATGGGCAAGACACGGCATGAAGCCCATTGTTTGAGCTTATCCATGATAGTCGCAACCCCATCATCACGGAAGATTGGGATCTGAGACCAGTATAAGTATGACCCGTGGCCGCCACCAGCTATCAGATCTTCTCTCCCATCATCATCAGCAGCAAGCCAGTCTTCCAGCCTTCACTCCTTCTAGAAGTTGATCTTCAGTCAGTCCTTAAATAAGACAAACCACCACACTCCTTGAGTTACTTAGACGATCCTTTCTCTTTTTTTATATTTTTAAGAAAAAGCTTCAAATCAAAATGCCTTCCATCAAGTTTCTGTCTGCTATCCTGGCCACCGTTGCCTCCGTCTCCGCCAACCCCGTCCGCCGTGCCGGCACCGTCAGCGTTACTCCTCACGAGCAATACTCTTCTTCCGTCGGTGTCTTGGGTTGTCTCATCAACACCAACCACGTTGCCTACTGGCCCGGAGCCGTTGACTGCGACAACATCTGCATCAAGCTCAGCTACCAAGGCCGCAGCCTTCACGTCCTCAAGATTGACACATCTGGAGGAGCCCACGACATTTCCTACGATGCCTGGGTTAGTTTCCCTGTTAACATCCTCGCTGTGCTCTGAACTCATCGCTAACGTGTATTTGATCTATAGAACTACCTTGCATTTGGCCAGCCCGCTGCCAGCCAGCCTCACCAGGATGGCGGAATCAACATGCAGTGGGAGAACGTCCCAATGAGCGAGTGCAGCTCGCTCCTTCACAATGGAAAGCTGCCTGTCAGCGCTTCCAACAGCGTCAACTTCATCGATAACTGCATCCGCACCAAGCCCAACTCCTGGGTCTCCAAGAACTATGAGTTCATCAACATGCTCGACCCCGTTTGCCACTTCGGCTGGAACGAGGTCTGCACCTACAACCGCAACGTCAGCAACCAGCCCAAGTGTGCTCACCAGCTCGGTGACCCTCACCAGCCTACCGGCCAGAAGGTTACCAACATTCAGTACGGTACTGGTAAGAGCTACACTGCCTAAATGGAAACATTTGGGATATAAATGTACATATTGCATACTACATACACTACATATCTTTACTTGTACATAGCTTCATCAGGCAACTCCTGAGTTGGCCATCATCACCTCTGTATATATTCCAAATTAGACCTCATACATATCCAACCTGCACTTTTACTCTGTGACGATTTTCCAACTTGACCCACTGAGCTTGCATTAGCCTACGATTCCAAGTTAAAGACGTAACACATCGAGGCTTTCCTCTACTCCACGATGGATGAGCTACTAGATAGGTAGATGACTTTATGATGGTACTTGAAAGGATACCTGCGCGGTAGAGGCTATTTGGAGGTGCTCCGCGCTATGCGTCAACACTCACCACACTGCTGCAATATACGATTCTGTATCTTCTCTGTCATGTCACCTATTGACTTGGATAATATGAGGCGATACATGTGACATTTTGAACATGGCCAAAGTCGTGAGTAAGAGCCCCTGTAGGTAAAAGAAAGGCCACATCGCGGCTGGGTATATAGAAGACTTGATATCTACTTATATGGTTGCTCAAAAGTTTCTCCTTAACCGCGTTTTCTTTCGTTATTCTTGATTCCCTTCGTTGCCTCTCGTTATTGTATACTCCCTTTATGAATCTCAATTCGTCTCTACGGCAAACTCTGTCTCATAATTATGCAGATGTTCTGATGGAAGTGGGCAGCGCAGGGTACTGGCCAATGCTTTTCTTGAGATAGGTTAACTCTGATCAGTTTTCTGGCCTTGCACCAAAATGCCTACTACAATGTCAGAATAAATATCTTCAGTTAAATCGGACTGTGAGGAACCGCGGTCTCGTTAACCGATGGTACTTTTGTATTTATCTTCAATGATCGGTCTCTCAGTCGGCTAAAAGTTGAAACTCGTGGCCAATGACGAAAGCAAGTGCAACTGTAGACATGTATTAGCGTTTGGAAGAAATCGGGTATAATATAAGAGATTGATAGCGGCTATAGCTATGTTGTTGTAGAACTATTCTGCAAGTTTCTTTCTCTTTCTCTTTGTATACTACCTGATGGCTGGTTCTGATGTGTCTCACCGAGCTACCCAGATCGTACACCCAGACTTGATATAGGATCAAAATCCCCAAATGAGTCATCGCCAGAGAATTCCAGTCATAGCCCCCGATATGGTTTCCCATCATCGACAACCCCAAACACCAAATGCCAGACCAGTCAACTTGGGCATGGACGTGTTACCAATGCGAAACCTCACACCTCGTTGAGCATCATCAAAAAACCCCAACCAACTAAAGCAACGTTTATACAGGTTATCAGCCCATCCAAACCCCCCTTAGACTGGATATATCGTGAAAAGGCAGCATCGTCATTTCTTGGGGGGTCTGCGGATGTAACTGACTTGGAGGTGTAATATAGCATGGAAGATTATTGTTGTAAGACTACAGTCGATACATCGCTGTATGGCCACGTAATAGCCTAAGTAATTGGCCTTGTAAGAAATATAGTGTTGGATATAAGATATCTGAGTGATTCCGGTTGCCTAGGTACAAAGAGGCAAGTGATGGGTCATAAGAACAAGACGCCCTGTCTGCTCCACCATCGAATAGACATGTACTGGAATATCCTTTTCCCCAAACACATAGAGAGATCATGGGCGCATGATGAGCTGTCTTTGAGTCAGGCACGGTTGCCCTGTTGTGCCCCTGATTCAGTGTGCTTATTATTAAGCCTTTTTCCACAAATAGACATCAACTGACACCCGCGTGATTCCAAGTGAACGTATGATACGCTCGAAGGTATAGATACCACGTTTGCTTATCTTCCCAAATTTCATATAAAACCATTCCGCTTTTCAAGTGCATTTTAAAATGGCTCACCTTAGCTCAGAATATGTGCTCTGAAGAAAAGATATAGGAAACAAAGGCAATGCGAAAAAGCCATTGGTGAGGAAAGAGGAACATTGTCCCTGTCTATCCATGGTTACGTGTCTAGCCGTTGGGAGCTTACAGATATGCACGGTTCAAGTTCCAGTCCATCGGTATTGGCAATCATCATGATCAGTTGTGTGTGTGTGTGTGTGTGTGTGCGAGTGAGCGCTCTCGATACCGAGTGTCAGGGAAAAGGAATCCATCCGCTTGAGAACCATTTCAAGGTCCCAGGTCGGCACTCGCGGAGGATTAATCTTGGGACTTGAAACTATTGCCTATGGGCTCATCGTTCGCTCTCAAAGCAAATATACCGTGCAAAGGGTATGAAGAGTGCCGGTTTCGGGCTGATTGACTTCTTGGATCTTGATCTCGACGACGCAATTGAAGTTTACTTTATAGCCATAGTACAGTATTCAAGGGGCAATATCGCCTTTATCGCTTTTACTGACTATATCTTATTATGTCGTCTGACAAGACTGATTGTGTCCAAACCACGAGCACCAACTCTTGTAACCAAAATTCCATCCCAGATTTGGGAAAATAGATCCTTTCCCCCCGATGCCATCACTTCAAAAGCTCCCTCGTTTTGCTCGCATCTGGTAAGAAAACGACGAGCACGAGCAAGTGTCGGCCCGCCTCATCACTGTTTCCCCACCAAAGAGATCAAAATAATAATATTCATTTGCTAAATTGGGCTCCAGAGCAAGCCATGCTATCTACCAGTGCTGCCCCGCCTCTCTCGTCTTCAAAATGTCTACCCCGCCATACCCACCCACGTAGCGAAGCTGGGAGTTGGCTCAAAACCACAACACCAAGGCCATGCATCTTTGTCCTCTCGACTGCAACGGCCAGGTGCAAAAGTCTACCGTGTGGGGTGTAGAACTTTGTAAGCGGGGCGTCCCGCAATACCATGCCGACAAACCGTGATGACAACTGGTGAGAGTGTAGACTTGAAATGAACAGTCAAGGTGCATATAATTGGGACACCGATACATCAGCCATTGATAGCTATGATGGAATATCCCTCTAATATAGATATCAGATAGATATTTTGCAAATTTATGCCTTTCCCCCTATTCGCGTCACTCTACAGCAATAGCATTGACACCTTGGGATGAGAGTCATTTATATGCACACCGTCAAGTGTGCTTGGCAAGCCTGAACCAAACTACCAGTTCGATGTCCCTTGTATAGCGAATGCGAAATCAGGGTGCCATGCGAAGTTTTCTTGACATGGTATCCTCCGGGACCACACCGTGGCGATAGGTGTGCACATAATCGGGCATCGAATGCGCTGGCAAACATCCATCACGGTGCGTCATGATACAACAGCTAGTCCAACATCAGCCTTCCCCAACCATGCTGCATATCAGATGTCAAGACCCCCTTAAATCCCACCGCCATGGCCGGGGAGTTAGGGCTGGCTGAGAGCAACAAGAGGGACAGGAATTCACGATCTGCTAGCCATGCAGCCACAAACTACCTGCATCCGTTCCGTATCCACGGGCATCATCCCTTTTTACAGATTACGTGATGTAACAAGATTCCCTATGGCAGCCTATCAATGCTTGGCTCCCAGTCCAGCATTGAAAGCCCATGAATTCTTTGGATCAGAGGCCATGAGCCTGACTCAAGTAACACATACGTACTGAGTGCCAACGCCAAGTGCATATCCAGAACGACGATTACGTTGTATCATGCAGGCGTGAGATATCTCAGCTAATCCGTCAAGCCATCCACCAGATGCACCAAGCCCTCCCTTCCTGCGGGAAGACTAACCTATCGTAGAATCAGGAATCAGCCCAGTCTCCTTGAACACAAGGGGGTGTGGCAGGCTTCAAGTGTACCACCCCCCTACCCCTCGGGCTCGTCCGAAATTGACCGAAAACTATCATCTTCGACTCATAAGCAGTCCAAATGATAAGACTCGATCCAATAGAGAATAATCACGTGCTTTAAAGTGATATGGTCAGCTAAGTGGAACAAGATTCCCAACCCACAATGCAGGCCGTTCCCCTTGGGCTTCCTAGATACGATTGGACTTCTTACTTTTGACGCACCTCAATGCCGTTATTACTTATTCATCATCACCGTATTAACATAAAATGATTTCCTCCCATTAGGTATGCATTGTGCAGTCGCCTAATATATCGACGTTTCAACCACCTTCAACTAGTCCGCCAAGTGGCCCCCTCAGGAAATGTATCTGCCTGAGTCGCGCCACCACAAGCGTACGTCACCTCTCCTCACACAGCACACATACTAAGAGGCATCAAGTCTCTTGGCAAGGCAGAATCTCGAGAACAAAAAAAGAGAGAGAAAAAACTGCTTTCAGGTATAGATACATACATTTAATCATTCCGACTCAGTCGTATCAGTGCATTAGTTTCTTTTTCACATGCGGGATACAACTACGGCTAAGAGGAGAGCCAAGGCAACTTGAGCTGTATAGCTTTCGCCAATAGGCCCAGAGGATTGAGCATCTGAAAGTCACAGTATATCACCCTAGTATCAGGCAACAAGATTTCCAAGTTCAGCTGTTCGCAGTTCAGATTTGTCTCCGAATACCCAACCCATCATTGTAGCCTATTAGCTACCTAGCATGCAAGATAATGCTGCGTGTATAAGTGGCCCTGTCCGGCATTCCAACATCTGTAACATCATCGTCTCCACAACACCTTCTCCTCGACAACATCGAAACATCCAACACCAGCCAACGCTATGGAGTCCGAACTGCTCGCAAGCATGTACCGCTGGTGCGTATCTCCTCGTAAAGCCATCCCAGAACACACCGTGCTAACAAAGACGTGCAGTCCCATGTACTCCGTGAGTCCCCATAATAAACCCACCCCATTCCATTCAAACATACCCCATAATTAAACACTGATAACAGTCCTTCTTCGGCGCCATGGGTTGCGCATGCTCCATAGTCCTCACCACCTTCGGCGCCTCGTACGGCACTGCCAAATCTGCCGGGGCCATCTTCTCCACTGGCGTCCTTCGACCCGAGCGTCTCATGCCCAATACGTACGTCCAACAGCCTCAGATAGGCATCTCCCAAACTCCCCCCAGCCCAACAAAATTCAGGACCGTGAACGGGAAAACCCGCGCACTAACACGGCAGGTTTTCGCCAAGCCTATGCGCCATCATGGCCCAAATCCTATCCATCTACGGCCTCGTGGCCAGCGTCATCATTTCCGGCAACCTCTCCGAGCGAATGCCCATCCACACTGGATTTCTCCAGTTCGGTGCGGGCCTGGCAGTGGGTCTTTGCGGCTTGGCTGCCGGATTCGCAATCGGAATTGTTGGGGACGCGGGAGGTTCGAAACACCCGTTCCGAGGAAAAGATTATCCATGGCTGACACATTTTTTTTCCTTCCCCCAGTCCGTGCAAGCACACAGCAGCCGCGTTTGTACGTCGGCATGGTGCTTATTCTAATCTTCGCCGAGGTCTTGGGGCTTTATGGTGTCATTGTATCCATTTTAATGCTCACACGATCCCGCATGACGGAAAGCGAATGCATGTATTAACTCCCGCTCCGGCTCACGGCAAAATTGAATACCGTGTAGGTCTCAAGCATGGATTAGATGCCTGCGAATGAGTCGCCAGATATGAGTCAAGGGGTATCTATAATTCTATAATGCCCGTTCATGTACACCATTATATTATCTCCACTGCCAAAAACTACAACGCCCATTCGTCCGGATTGTCATCCCTGGTAATGAAGGGCTCATCAATCTTCTTGATGGCAAAGTCGCTACAAAGAATACTGCAGGGCTTGTTAGCAAAAAGGGTCCATAAATATACAAGGGGGGAGTGTTATTCTTACCATGCCGAAGCCACCAGCGAATCCAGCTCAGCCACAACTGCTTCACGCTGTAGCCCACTTACAAGGCCTTTGTGAATCTGCATCTGTAGTTCCTTAATTCTGTTGGACTTGGCAACGCCGGCTTGTTCCAGCACCCTCCGTCCCATACAATCCGAATGGAATGAATGTTGGCATGGGAAAACAAAGAATTGTCTGCTCAACAGGGGCAGCCCGCATACGTAGCACTTCTCTCCTGGCTCCACAATTGCGTATCGGTGATCCAAGGCAGCAATGTCCATCTTGATATTTGCAGCTGTTTGCGAGGACTCGTCCATTTCCTTTTTCAGATTATCGATGTTTCGACTATAATCCTCCAATGCTTCGCAAATCTCTTCCTTGAAATCATCAATGACAACAAAGTCGGGGAAGAATGGTATCAGATCCTCGATTTTTAGCAAATCGCACCGCTTTAGAAACTCAATTGCCGTCTTAATCCCATCCGTGTGAGAAATAACCTTTCGGGCCACCGCCAGCCAAAGCCTCTTGCGGAGCTGAGGGTTCGACATGGGCCGGTCAGCAATGACCGATGCAAGCTCAACCTCGCCGTGAGATAGCGCCAAGTCAACGGCCTGGAGATATTGCTCCATACTAGTGTAGATATGGACACAAGACAGCGTTCGATGGTGCTGAATGCATTGCCGCAAGGCAAAGTCGGGGTCATATCTCGGCTCGTCCCCTTGTGACTGAAGATAAGACAGAAGCCCTGACTCGTCTTTGGAGGGGTTTGAGGCATATATCGACACGAGCGTGTTGTGTACGGCGGCATCTTTGGAGTTGAGCTGGTAAACAACATAGTTGAGGTATCTTATGGCCTGGTTTTGTGCCATCGCCTCGTTGGAGAAAGTGCGGTTATACTCGAGAAGAGCAGGGATGAGTCGTCGAGGATTAAGCTCCGCATGACGCATCAAAATATCCACAGTTTCTTGTGCAACATGGGTGAGAAGCACGGTGCTATACCTGTAAAAGACATCATGATCTGTTTGCTTCTTCAGAACATTAAGCACCTCTATCCATCTTTCTCGCTGGACCCAATATTGCAACACATAATTGTAATCGTTGATGGCGCCAGCAAAGTAAAGAAGTTCTTCCTCCCTGCCATGGCTGCTAATAATGTCGTAGACCGTCTTATTATCAAGATCACCCTTGTACTTGTTGATAAAATCTTGAAAGTCCGTCCGGACAGTCTCGAGTAACTTCCGTGATTCAACAGGGTTCAATTTCTCCGACAGTTCTGCCCTGGTAACAATTGTGTCATCAAGTGAATTGAGCTTTGCCATGAAAATCTCAATAAGCCAACTTGCAATCATGATACGCTGCATGATTGCCGACTTCTTAGTAACCCCAAGTTTTGTAAGCAAAAATGTGCGTAAAGCATCGGGCTGATTGTTGTCAATCAGCTTCAACGCGATTTCCTCAAAGGGCTTATTACTGCGACCGTACACTGTCGCGGCATCATTCCATTGTCCTTTGCCAGTAAGGTAGTCACCATATGCCGTTGAAACCGTTTCCTTTTGGGTCCGCGAACGAGCTTGCTGAAGGGCCGATTCAAATTGCTGTGTTTCCATCATGATTTTCCAGATATTTCTATCCTCGTCTCGTACCACAATCTCGAATATTTCTTCCGACGTGAAGAGCCAAAAGGTGTTCTTCTGGACATCTACGGAGAACCCGACAGGTTTCTGACCAATAGCCAGCACGTCATGTTCAGACACCATTTCTCCTGTCAGCCGATTCGTGGTGATGACACGACCGCCAACCAGGCTGACAATATGCCATTGGGTGAGCGCAATTGCGTCAATCAGCTCAGACGTTGGTTTCCGTTTGCCTCCTGCCTCTTGGCTGACAATATGAGACCTCTGTAACATCTGCGACTCAGCAAACACCTTTTGGCCCAAGGCATTATCGGCCGGCGAGTTCAATAGCCTTCCGTGAAAAACTCCATGTGAGGACAACCATGCAAATGCACGTTCAGGTATGACATCATTGTAAGGGTCGATGTCGGGGGGGTCTGGAGACACAACAAACGTAGAAATCGCCCCGGGAGACGTCGATCTTGACAGCTCGTGAACTACGGGTTGTTCCGATTCGAACAGTCTCGTGTAGACAGAACCGCTACCGTCATGGCCGGGGCTGATCTTGCCAACAAGGTGGAATAGTCGACTCTGGGTAGCAATCACGACTCTACGCATATCTGACTTGCCCTGCAGGCTGTCCACCCAGATGCCAGTAATCGGGCCATCGGGAAGCTTGTGCAAATTTTTGAGGTGTTTGACTTCTTTCTTGTAGAATTCGTTGGTCGTTTCGATAAATGCTTCGTAAATATTGCCATCCGATGCACCCAGAAGGATCTCTCGCGTCGAAGCGGTCGGTAGAGATGGGTTCCAGGCTACGCTCTCAATCGATACGCCGCGTAACCTGCCCAGCGGGCGAGGCTGCTTGGACTGAGAGTGCAGGTAGTAGTTCTCGCCCAATGCAGTGCATACGAGCAAATGTGAGGCCGTAGGATCGAGAAACATGCGCCGTATGACACCGACTTCGGTAGGTTTCTTTGGAAGATCAATATCTGCTCTCCCTGCGTTAGACCGCTGATCCATGCCCCTTCATCCGCCCTTCTCAGCTGGGAAGCTCGCTCACCGTCAATATCCTCGGGCCGGTTCAAATCAATGCGGAGAATGCGCCCGTTGGACAAAGCCAAGACAATAACGTTGTTGGCGACCTGCGCAGCGACAAAGTCTGCGGCAATGGAGAATTGCAGCTGGACCCTCTCGACGGTGAAGATGGGTAAGTCGCCATTTTCAAGGCCGACGGCGTCGTTGGCGGCGACGAATCCGTCATTAGGATCGAGAGACATGGTGGTGACGCTTCAGTGAGGCATAGTCGGCAAACATGCGTCAGAGGTGCAGTTTGTTGTTACTGCAAAGGTACTCCGTATTTTTGGTTGCAAGGCGTAAGCGGAGTCGAGATGCCTGGTTGGGCTAGAGGAATCAGGTAAGTCAGTTGGGAGTGAATTGGATCGATAAGCCCTAGAGGACAAGGCTGAAGCTGAGGGGGGGAGCTTTTCTTGGAGGTGAAGCTTACCTTGGAGCACTAGTGGTTTCCCCCATCCATTGGGGGGACAAGACGTCAGTCGAGTCAAGAGCCCAAGGGAGAGCTAGCCCTGGAGTGGTTAGTAAGTCAGTGGAGCACAACGCACGTAGGGAGGGGGGAGGCCAAAGGTCTGACTCCAAAACCGGATTTCACTGCGAAGGGAGGGAGCTTCGCGTGGTCTTTGCCAAGCTCCAATAGCTAATAACCAGGTACCTACGGAGTATCTTATTCTCTGTATAAACAACAACTCTAAAAAGATAAGCCAAGGCCAATAGGAATCAAGGCAAATATCATATATAGAGCCTCGGCATTTTGCCTTGATTAAGATCGGAAGAAAAGAAAAAATTGTTCTCTCCATAATAAATTTTTTTTTGAAGATATTCAGTCTTGGCTTTTCGTCCCACTTTTTTTCCCTCCCTCTTCTCCTCTCTCTCCCCCCTGCTGCGTGGTATCCACGGGTTGTCGGTCGTGGCATACCTTCTCCTCCAATCCCTCTCCCTTACCCCCCCGTCCGCAAGGCCTGTAGACGCTTCAACTTACTGGGTACATTATAGGTGCCCGCATTTCTATGTATCAACTGTCCGGTCTCCGAGGATCCCCTTCGTCAAACCCCATCTCGATGAACTGACTGCTCCCCCAAGCGTTCTCTATTTGGCTGCTTGCTTCTGTCGATGGGTCCCCCTTTTGACCTTGGTCGTATGAGAGAGGACTGTGGCTTTCAGTCAAACATAAAAACGCCCGCCCTGAAAAAAACTGTCTGTCTCAATTTCCATACCTTTTCAAATCTCTCTTCATCATACTTGTCCTTCACCGTGCTCCCTCCAGGGAAAAGGAAACAAAAAAAACCAAAGCAAAATCCAAACCTCTTTCTTCAAAAGATCAACGTGACAGACAGACTGCAACACTTCCACTTTCAGCCGTCTATTTTGTGGCACCACCACCCTTCACCACACTATTGACTTTCGTCATAGCAAGTATTAATACAACGTAATTTTGCCGCCCCTCGATATTAATTGTTTGGCCCGACCTTTTTTTTTTTTTTTTTTTTTTGATCGAATCCCCTCATTTTGGCCAGTTTAAAAAGGGCCATTCATTCTCCTTGGTTGTAAAGGTTGATATGAAAGCAAACCCAACTCAAACCACCACCACCACCACACAAACAAACATGGGGTCACTCGAGGCTGTCATCTCCACCGAGGAGCTCCTCGAAGCTATCCTTCTTCATACAGACATGCGCACCCTGCTCACCTCCTGCCAGGGTGTCTGCAAGTTCTGGAATTCCGTCATCAAGACTTCGCCGTCTCTTCAGAGAGCATTGTTCTTCCTCCCAGAATCCCCTTCAAAAGGCCCCAGGCGTATGAATCGTCTCTTGACCGAACATTTCCCACAGTGGTTCCAAGATCCAGAAGATTCGCAGGATCACATCATGTACAGGAGAAAGAATGGATATTCCCACTTCACAAAGCTCTCTTTATACACTGCTGGCATCAAAAACGAAGACAATCCCTACTTGAGAGAAGAGGCCTCATGGAGACAAATGTTGACGGCCCAGCCACCAGTAACAGTCCTGGGCATCTTTGACTACGGTTTCCATTACATGCAATTCGAGAGTCGCTCTAGGGTGCGTGAGTACCCCACTCCTGAGCGGCCTTTGCCGGGGACGAATGCTGGGATGCGCATGGGCGAGTTTTATGACCTGGTTCTGCAACATTGCGCAACATGGGAAGTTTCTGGCTTCACAGTTATGCAGAGAGTTGATGAAATCTCAAAGGAGAGCTTCTTACACACTGCGGCTCGCCCAACAAACTTGGAAGAAGACCTTGGCAAGCTACGGGACGAGGGTATGCAAGTTCTACTACAACTCTTTTGCTCCTCGGGCTGCTTTATTGGCCTGGTACCCAAAGAGAAATATCCCTTTTGGAACAAATGTGGCATGAGTAGAGCCATAGCGGAGGAATAAAGTAACACGAGTTTGCCATTTGAAGGCGTCATCTATTGCCTATCTTTTCATTATTTTTCAACACAACATACCCAAAACCCCACTCATTTTGCGCCGTTGTGGATTCTCCACGCCTTCCGACACCGTCATGGGTAGATCCCCACCCACTCTCATATATCCTCGGATACAGGCATGAAAGCGGTCCACAGATGACCGGTGACTTTTCAGAGTCCAAAACAAACGCCGCCTAGTAGTACAACAACAACACTTGTTCTTTTTATTCCTTTGTTTGTATTTGTCGCCAGCTACCGCATATGCTCTGGGTAGTCCGGCCCAACTAATCCAAAATTATCCCATCGTTACTCATTATTTTGAACGGCGTTATTCTTGGCATGTATCTTTCCTCACTGACCGGCATGCGGACGAGCAAGAGAGGTCATCAGACGGCCGGGTGGGTCACCGAAATCCCGTCTGATCAAGGAGCAATGAATGTGTCCGAAAAAGGAAACTACTACAGTTCCCAAGTGTATGATTTTTTTTGTCCTGCTCTTATGACCAGATATGATTATGGGAAGGAGTTGAAGGCGTTAAAGCGAGCGCAAAGGGTTGGGATGCTGATCGGATGCCCCCCCCCCCCCCCCATTGCACTCTTTTGGTGTAATTATTTGCCTTTATTAGTATCAAATCTGACTGTGCTTTATGTTGATCAAGATGGCTGATGATTTTTGTGTGAATATATGCGTTTTCTTCGCACGCTGTATAGATGCCGAATACATGGCAGGCAAATACTGTTATATGCAATACCAACTGTCTCGAGGAGTGCACCTGACTGTCCTTGGAGCATTCCAACAATCGGGACCTGGATAAGCCGGCGGGCGTCACGGATGCGGGAGAGGGCGGTATTGAAGCCTAATAGTATAAAAGACCGAGATTAAACCGTAATGTATCCACTCGCCGGGCGAGCTTTTCAGATAATCAACAACTCCTATAGAACTTTGATCATACCATATGTAGATCAAGTTCGTGGATCAAAAGAGAAGAAGGGATTGACTGTCTCATTCCAGAACATGACATTTTCAATATAAATGGCTGTTTACTCCATTTGATGCTGTGTAGGAGTCAAGCCCGTTCCATGCGGCATAGTTTGGTGTTCCAGTTGAGCTAGACCTGCGAGAAGGGCTTTGTTCCTCGTCGGCAGCAAGGTCAGCAGGCGGTGGCGATGGTGCATTGTTAGGTTTCCTGCACACGATGGTGCGCACCTTGACCGTAAGATTCCTTGCAGTTTCGGGGTTTCTTGCAAGGTTCGCCAGTTCCAGAGCAGCCGTCTCGCAAGCTGCTCTGCATTCATCCGGATCCCAACCCATCTGTTCGACGAGTAGCCGTAGACATATAGATTCTATCGAATCCAGGCACACAATCAACCAAATTTTGCCAATGCTCCTGTCAGTGATGTCTATTGGGAGCAGAAATTCCGTGCATCTAACGTCCACAAAGCCAGCATTCATAAACATAAGCGGTTCGAGATGTGCCACGCTTCGCGTCCGACCCGCCTTCTCTGCTGCTAAACTGACATCCCGAAACAAGGAGTGGATTGGGGATCCGGGTGGAAAATTCCCGAAGAAGTTGGCGACACTATCGTTGCCAACAAAATCCAAGACCTCAAGCCAACCGCCTGGTTTTATCGAGTCGTATGCGTTCTTGTAGATGAATGACCAATCACGAAACGCCCCTTGCATCCATCTTATGTGAATTATGTCATAGTGGTCGAATGGCCGATCCCAGTCTTCAGCATCTTCAATCTCGAAAAAGACATTTATAGGAACACTCCGAGTCTCCGCAATGGCGGATATATCGGTACCAACGACCTCGCAGTTGGGATACAGCTCTGCAAATCTGATAGCCCATTCGCCTGTGCCTGTGCCAATATCGAGAACATGGGTAGGATCGTCAACAGGAACAAGTGTCAATTCGTTGTCGATTGTATGTAGAAGAACTTGATGTTGAAGGGTCAGGCGTAGCTGCTCTATTTCGTCGTTTGGCATGAAGTAGTCACGGCAGTAACGACGACCGTGGATCTCGCGGTAGTCCAAGTCCCTTGCCCATAGTGATCGGGTTGATGAGGCTCTGATAGGTTGTGTCAGCCATACGCCAATCGACAACACCCAGCAGGCCTAATATGCCTAGATAATAGCATTGACTTACATATCTGAAGCTACAGTCCTAGAGTCACCCGGTATGAAGTGTCCAGACCTATACATGCTCGGGGCTCTGGGATATTGACTCGCGGGGTACAGGGATACGGTTTCGTGTTCGTCGTCAAACTCATGATGATGATCGTGAACATCACTCATCTCCTCTTCTGTGTCATCAAGGCTGGTCATGGCCGTGTGGGGGTCGTCGTTTGCGCCCAGATCACTCATTGTACCATCGGTCGAAGGTCTCGCGCTATAAGGCGCATTGGGGTCGTGAGGAGTCATTACATCAGATCCGTTGTTTGACGGTCGTTGTCGCGCAGTCTTGCGTCCTTTGCGTTTTTTAGGAGCCATAGGCACAATGTCAATCGTTGTAACGGGCCTAATATAATTTTGGGGCCAAGATAGTAGGCGTTAAAGACATGATATGGGGTCGGAGAAATTGTGGTATCGATGGAGACGCGCGCAAGAAGAGAAACAACTGTCAGCGAATGCTTGGCTGCTGCTGACGAGAGAAGACGCAGCAGAAGATGCAGTGGATAGGTATGTATATATCCGTAGGCAGGCTGTCGGAGCAAGTGGGCTTGATAGCTGTTGGAGAGCAAGCTCGGGGAAGCAAGCTCAGCGGAGCCAGGCGAGGCGACGACTATATTGACAGGAAGAAGAAGTGGCAAACAAAGTAAATTTGCTGGATGGACTGCTTGGTTGGTAAACGGAACGAGGGTTGTGTTGGCTGACTAGGTTATTGTCTCAAGGAGGGCTCAATGCTCACGCCTCTCACCCGTTTCCATACCACAAGGATCCATTGGGAAAGACAGACAAGGGGGTAGGAATGTGGAAAGTCAGCGGCGGCAATAACAGCAACGGCGGCAGCAGCAGCAGTAGCAGCACACAGGTGGTTTATTCTGCCTTGTATGCCTCTTGGTCGTCCGGGTCCAAGGTGCGTGCTGGGTCGGGTCGAGGTTGAACTAGGATGGGACAAGGGAATGGGGGAGGGATGAGGGACAAGGAATAGTGGGATGGAGGCTAATCAATTTCCAAGGTGGATTAGAAGCGGGTGCTAAAGGTCTTAGCGGGGATCCGGAGTAGTGGATTGGGGCAACTGGAACACAGCGCTGGGATGACTTCCTACAGGCTCCCAAGAGGCCGGTGTATGCACCTAACACTCTACCCCTACCAAAGGGACAAGGCACCTCCATAAATGACAGCCAGGCACTGGGACTGCATGGGACTTCATGGTAATAATTGAGCATTTTATTGAAGACGGATACTAGTATATTTTGCCGGATTTGCATATTTTATGTATTTTAACTGTGATGAATGAATGCATGGGCGTGTTATCCATACATGGATATAAAGTACTTGGGTAGCGGCTTCGGTCCATCCATTACCTTCCGTACCGGATGGGCAACTCCATGGACTGGATGCATCATTTCTCTCTCTCTCCATTCCATACTTACTTTTTTACACCAACCTAATTTGTCTCGCAGCCACGAGTCAACAACTTCTCCAGCATAAACCGTTCAAGACATTCAAGACAACACTACGGAATAAAGGGCGAATGATGCAAGGGACGCAAGATTTTAGAGCGACCCTAAATACGCCACGCCGTTTGACAGCGCACCGCATCGTACCATCGTTGAAAGATCGTCAAACGGGTTAGGGTTCTTGTCGAACGAGGGCGGCGCGTTGAGTAGCTACAAGTAATCACTTTGGTAGGCGCGAGCACGGGCACAAGTTGTTAACTTTTTCATTGACCAAGCTGTGACAATCGGAAAATTCATCTCGCTCATCTCTTACCTCGCCGCTAACCCTCTTCCATTCCCGACCACTTCGACGCAACGCAGTAAGACGACCAACACATAAGTGTACTTGCCTGCCAACCAAAGTCCCAAGCCAAGGGCACAATCCACCTCCTCCCGTGTGCGGCAGGCCCGAAAAATCTCTCGTTGGTCTTATTACCCGAGAGAATCCCCCTGAAGGATGGATGTTCTGTCGGGTTTGTGTCTACGCATGCAGAACCGGACATGACAACCAACACTTAATCGACAACCCGCCCGCATTGGCCAACAAACTCCCAAGCATCAAAGGTTAAGTGATGAATAATGCCAGTATTTTCCGAATGATACAGGCAAGGTACAACAGATGTGGTACAAGTGGAGTACTTTGTTCCTCTTTTCGTCCTGTTCTCATACATATGTAAAAGATCAAGGTGTGTTGCGAGCCAGTGAGTAGCAACAGCATCCGTGCCCCAGTCGACTCCGTATAGGAGATGCAGAAATCGACAGATGTTATTCTATGGCGGTATCCTCCTTGTCCAACAGACTCACTTCTCCCTCCCTGCATAAGTGTCTCTCTGGATAAACCGAACTGCAACGTTATATGAGCACGGAGCAACTCAACCGCAAAAAACCGACGCTCTGGATCCGCCCCCTGGCCTATCAGTCACCATCCGGCACTAAACTTGCGGATGTCATATACTTGTAATAGACCCTGCTGGGTTTTTGTGGTCAGCCGGGAAAGCGATGTCCATGGCTCTGCGCGCGCGGTATTATGACATTGCATTATACTGGCCCTGATGCATAATTGCGTACGCGTTTCCGAAAGCTCTGGCCATCCGATCCACAAAATTGCTTAACTTGGCAGGCCTACAAGAAAACCCCTGAGGTTTCAACAGGGCTGACGAGCACAAATGTTGAAACAGGATTATTCAACGGGCGAAATCGTAATTACGAATAAAGAGATATGTCTGGGAAATATCGACAAGTCATACTCTGCTCGGGGTAGCATACGACGAGCGTCCTTATCCCGACATATACAATGGACTATCTCAATTGTTTCAAGTGGAGGTTTCCTTCAGTTCAGGTAGTCCTACGGCGTGTTGAGTCATGGAACAAGGTAAGTCGCAACCGACTGAATCGTGATGGGTATCACCGCCGTTTTTGTCCTACATGCAAACTTGGCATTAGGTAGCAGATGCTGTTGTCAGTTGCATTGAGTCTGTGCCGAGCATCCCTTTCAGCCGCATCTTCGGCACAAGCCCTATCGCCTAGCATTGGCACCGAGAACATTCCATGAATCCCTCGACCAGCTGACCTCGCGTAGGCGACCGAGATGCGGCCACAGGCTTGCGCTGAGCATGGATACCTTGTGACCATACATGCTGAACACTGACTTAGATGTGAAAACCTTGGTCCAGGGCAGGTGTGTAATCATTACTACTTGTCCAAGTCAACACGTTTCATCAAACGGCCTGTTGCGCTTAGCAATAGCCTCAAAAGAAAACCACCATCGATATTAGCCCAAATTCGTCACAGATAGAGACGTATTCGACAAGGCATGGGTTGTATCAAATTACCACAGAGGTAGGTGAAATATACAAGCAACATCTCACAAGGATTGAACATCATTTCCACCGTTAAGCGTATCGGCTACGCCATTTGTATCTTTAGTTGATGTTGTCCCTTCTTTTTTCTTATGTTACATGTTACGAAAGTATAAGTAACATGGGAAAAAGCAGTCCGAGATTTGCAGCCCTAAAGACGATGCCAAGCTTCTGGAATGAACGGTTTTCATCTCGTTGAATCATCTGTGCGTTGTCGTGGCGCACCTGTAAAGCCAGGTAGGCTTTGGCCACATAAGCTCGGCTCCGAATATCAGGTCATACACGATAACTTTGAATCATTTCAATACACATAAACAAAGTTGGGGTTTTCTTTGTCCGTCAAATCCACGAATGCCGTTGCGTTGAGCTCTCCCGCAATCAACTCTCCGCGCCCTTGCATCTCCGCCCGGGTCTTCTCCTTCTTTCGATTCTCCCAGATAAAAGCATACCGGAAAACAAAAAAGAGTGCCAGCTCAATGCAGTTGGCCACGAGAAGTGAGCCGATGCCGAGATGGTACGATGGCGCTTGATTTGTCTTGTAGAAAAAGGGGCCAGCAATGTTACCGATGCAGGCACCAAACCAAATCATACCAGAGACAATCATCTTCTTGGACTGACCGCCAGTGTTTGAGGTTATAAGACTAAGCCCGATGACGTAGGAAGCCTGATAGGAGCCAGTCAAATAGCTGTTCGGATGTCCCTCGGTCAGCAGACGGAAGATGACACATGGTGTAAAGATTGACTCACAAACAAATCAAACGGCCAACATAGGCATCATTCGGCGCAAGTAGAAAACCTAAGGCACCGGAGATTGTGGGTATCATGAACAGGGCACACACCAATGTTCGACTGTTGTTGGGCACATATTTGTTCACCACGGCACCCAGGCCGATCCAAATGACGACCAGCACACCCTGCGGAATACCAAGCAGTGCAGTTTGCAACGTGTCGAACTTTAGCCCTTTGATGACCAGAGTCGAGAAGTTGGAGATGCCACCATTCGGAATGTTGGCCACGAATCCAAGCAAAGTGAAGAGCCACGTCTTGTAGTCGAGATAGGCCTCCTTGATTTGTTTCCAGTTTATCTGTTGCTGTTCGACGCCAGTCTGATTGCGTCGCATACGGGCAATCATTATGAGCCTTTCATCATGTGAGAAACCGAAAATTGTTTGTGGCGAGTTGGGTAATAGGAGGAAGAGCATGATGGCCCATAAAGCACAGAATGCGCCGACGATGAGAAACTCGTATCGCCAGGAGGCGAGCGCGCCTTTGATGTGGCCGATGCCATACCCTACATTAGGTTTCCAAGTAAGTATTTTTAATGCCACTTAAATGCAAGGGCACACAAGGGGGCAGATGTAATACCAATGAGACCACCTCCCGCGACACCGATTCCATTCCAGGCATACCAGGCTGAGATGCGAGATGGCTGTTCCTCGCGGGTATAGTACATTGAAGTAATTAACATGAAGGCAGGGTCTGCTATCGCTTCAAAGGCTCCAGAGAGGACCCTCAGAGCGAGTAGGCTTGCCAGATTGCGCACGGCAGCCTGGCACATGAGCAAAGCACCCCACATGAAGATGTTGAATGCAAGGTACCATGCTGGAGGGCAGCGCTGCATGATGAGGTTGGAAGGGATAGCCCAGATGAGCCAACCAAAATAGAAGCTGCTTGAGAGCCATGAGTATTGGTCGCCTACAAGTTTGAGGTCGTCTTTGATGCCAAAGATGGCGGCATAAGAAAGTGTAGTTTTGTCGACATACTGCCATAATATTAGCTTGGTCTGTTCCAAATACCGGCATCCATTGTCCCAGAGAACCGCTTACATAGAAGAAGTAGCAAACACCCAAGAGAGGCAAAATACGCATATCTAGTTTGCGCACCAGCTTCTTTTCTTCCGTGCCATCAATGGCCTCATCGTTGGGATAGCGCTCCAACGCCTCGAGATAAATCTCGGGGACAGAATGGTTGGTGGTGACATCTACGACAGCGGCCTTGAGATCCCTCTCAATATGCTCGGCATCCATATCGTCAAAGTTCTTTGTGGGGGAGGCGGCTCGCGCCGAACGGCTCTCAACATCCGTCATTGTTTGTTTATTAATGAAACACGCGAGAGCAAAGGCCACATATCTGAGACAGGAGGGGGGGAGGAAAGGGGAGCGAGGGATCCAACACGTCTTTAAATAAATGCTAGTTACCGAAGTAATACTATGATGCATTGTTGCTACATTCTCGTCTCTCCCCCCGCCTTATCAGGAATGAAGGGTGGTACAAACAGACGGGTAGAGAGTTGCATTTAGCCAAATAAGCCGACGGGTGGGTTGTTGGTGACATGTTGATGGATGGATTGGTGGAGTTTGGTGGGGGGGGGTTTAGGAAAGCCAATCTCTGTTTTTTCTTTGTTCCCCGGATTTCGGGAGATTGTTCCCTTCATGTATGTGGAGCAAAAATATTTGAGTGTTGGGACGGGGAGACCATCTCGGCAAAAAAGGGTAATGGTAATGGCATGAACTACCAATGTATGACCTTCATGCATAAAAGCCATTTCAGAGGAGAGGAACGCCTAGATGGGGGTGGCGTTTTCAGGATCTGATAGTTCATTATCCATTTATTTTATTATTATTTTACTATTATTTTAGAGGGGGTTTTTGGAAAATGATTCAGGGAAGTAAAGATCGTTAGTTGAGTGGCTTTTTACCAAACGCTCCCTGATTGATGGATCTTGACGATGCATCGCCGTGTTACTTCCGGGTAGTTTCTTTTTAATGATATGTCACTTGCGTTTTCGACTTGCACGGGGGGCATGCATATCTTAATCTTGCAGCAAGAGACGATGCGAGTGTCTTCTTTTTTTCACTGCAGTTTTTAAAACACCGGGGTTCGTAATAAAGAATGACTGTTTGAAGAACTCGGCACATCATTTATTCCCCTTCCCGCCAATGTCGAGGACAAAACAGCTCATCAACATCCAACCCTCCCCTTCACTCCAATCCACAACAGCAGCCCCATCACCAATCTTTTGTCCACATAATATGATGGCATTTATGCTAGCCCCCCCCCCCCCTTCTACCATCTCGCTTTCTAAGCCTCATTCCGAGTCATCATCCTCAGGTTTACCCTTTTGAGTCATCTTCTTGGTCAACTGCTCCCTCTCATGCTGTCTAAACGCTGACATCTCGAAGTTCGCACCAGGAGGCGTCTCGTTCTCTCTCGAAATGCAAATGGCAATAGCTGCGGGAATAACTTTCTCTGCAGTCACGCAGAAACAACCTCGGTCAGTTTTTTCTTTTTTTCCCCTTGAATGATTTGCAGGGGGGGATGGGGGGTGGAAATGGCTTTTCTCTTCCGGGTTACAGCACATACTCGCGTGGTTTTTCACTCCGCACTTTCTCTCGGTACATGTTCGAGTGTTCTTCATGATCCTGTCAAAGTTTTGGCAGAAGCAGGCTGTGTTTTCGGGTCTGCAGCCGGCGACTATGGCTCCGGACCTTCTGATACAGCCGGCGGCGCACTTGGGCATGTCTCTGTGCTGGGAGACGCCGTGTCCTACATCTGCCGCTGCCTCCTGTCCCAGGGCGACAGCGAAGAGGGTGGATAGTATTAGGATGGGCTTCATCTTGGCTCGACCTTCTTGGGTGGTGAGAGTCGTCTGGTGAAGAAAAGCTGATCAGGTCACCGGCTTGGGGAAGAACTCCTTATATAGCGATGACAAAACCACTCAGACCACCCAGCACGGTCCTAAAGTTAAAATCGACAATATATATATATATAGGCCAAGCTATCTACTTTGAGGGCTTGGGCCAAGGGCTTGCGATATTCATCATCTCATCATAATATGCCTATCCTAGTTTGTAAACAAACACCAGCCGGCGTCAAACACCACGCTCTCTATACATGAACAAACTCGCACCAACAGTGTTTGGAAAGGCACTCGACAAAGCCACCAAATAAACATCAGGACATGCTTCTTCCGCCTGGTGGGCCCTGGACTCAAAGCTTATATCTCAAATCTTGACCAACAGGGCCCAACAGATCAGCAGAGTCAAAGAAAGAGACTTTTATATGTTGCCCCACGTCCCCAACGTCCAGTTTGTATGATGTCCACCACTGCCCCGAATAAAGCCACCTGTGCCCATACTTTGCCGCTGCTGCGCCTTTATGTCAACTTCGCTCGGTCGAGAAGCACCGCTTGCACCTTGTTGCAGCCACAACTCGCGGTCAATGGTAGCCATGGCGGGGACTTTGAGTTGACAGAGCAGGCTCGCCCCAGCCCACGGCCCCAAGGAGTGGATAGTTCGAAACTGGCCCTGGATGGGTTGAGTTTTCGGTCGGTTCCGCGCCACTTTTGCCTCGATAGGGTCGGTGTCAATCTGTGTGGCGATGGAACTAGGTCTCGAAAAGTCTTGCTCCTCTCCGACGTCCGATGTAGTAGCTTGTGAGCTGGTTGACCTCGAACTTGCTCTGCGATCGGAAAACTGGCTGTTTCGTGTTTCCTCCACGTTCTTTCCTGAGACGTTTGCCCACCCCTTTCTACTTACCATGCCTGTCACCTCATCCACGATGCGCTCCTTTATTCCCAGGATATTTGAGCAGCCACCAGTGAAGATTAATCGAGACATGCATATGGCTCTCACATCAATCGGTAACTGTACGAGGTGTTGGTACACGAGCAGATGTACAGGAACCTCGTGGTCGTCAAAGGTAGTCGGTGCTATTGACTTATCAAAGAAGGTGTCGTCGCAGACATTTGCAATCTCGTCAAAGGGTATTTCAATCGTCCTTGGTGGACTTGTTGACCTCAGAGGAACGCTTATGATGGGTTTAGGGGTAGAGTCCACTTCAGATTCGTCCTGTTCCACTACTGTGTCCAATTGTGCCGACTGTCTTTGTCTTTGGGCCGACTTGTATGCAGACGGCCTGCACCACATAAGCCGGTGCATAATGTCCTCGCATTCAGTGAAGCTTATCACCCGCTTGCCGTCATCTTCATCCTTGCCCGTTAGAAGTTTGCGCAAGGTCTTGTATAACTGTCCGTGAAGAAATTTCCCTCCTCTTACTGTGCGCGTGCATTTCACTTCGCGGCACTCATATACACTAGTGACAACTGTTTCTTTCCATCCCATATCAATCACCAGCGCAGATCGGATGCCCGCAGCCACTGTGGCCATGGTCGCTGCTGACATGAGAGAGATCATGGGCGCCTGAAAGCCTTTGAATAAAAGATCCAGGACAGTTGATACAAGTGGTATTGGGACTGCAGAATCAAGAACAAGTCCAGCCCTCCTTGGCCGTGAATCAATGAGCAGACACCTGAGGCCAAAATTAGTGCCAGGTGGCCAACAAGAACATGGTGAGAGGTTTCACCTCGTAAACGCATCTCTCAGCAGACGATCCAGCCTGTCGCGAACCAACCCCAATTCCGTGTCTCTCATATTGCACTGCCATATTTCATGATCCTCTGCCCATACACTCAAATCAGGTTTGCCGCATCGTTGCCAGTCCCTGAAATCCCCGGCCCTTCGCTGGCTTTCAGGACCAAAAGTGAGCACCGCCTTTGGAAGATTATCACCCGCAAACCCGACGCGCATAAACCGCGACCCAATCTCAATGATTAAAAAGTCGTCGTCTGCCCGAATGGTCGACGGCGAGCCGTATGTCGCGGGAGAGTTACGGGGAGGAGTATTCGGAGTGGTCCCCGAGCCTGTCTGTCCCTGATTTGGCGCTCGAATACTAGCCACGTTCCGATGCGCCAGTGCCGGCCCAGCTGCAGAAGCCATATCCTCAGAGCGTTAAAATTAAGACGTTACATAAAATTGCAACGAAAATACGAGAGACCCTCCTCCTCCTGATGTTGTCGTCGAGTTTCACTCACAAAGAACTTTCTTTGTGCGTTGAGCATGAAAGGGAATGAATGAAATATTATGTAAGCAAGTCACATAAAGGAGGTGCTGAACGGGCAGGTTCTCTGATGTTCTCCAGGGCTGTGTTTTAGCGCTGCTGCAGGAGACGCCTGGCACCTGCAGTCGCTGTGGTGACGTGGGGCAGGTGCAGCTCTTACCTTTCATCACCGTGAACTTTCACCTTCATCCACCGTCTCGACTGTTGTCTGCTTGTACAACGAAATGTTGAGATTAGAATTGCATTCAAATGGGGATAAGAGGGTAATTGATTCTCTTATCGTACAGCTGCTGCTTATACTAATCCGTGCAGAATTTATCGTGAGCTGGGACCAGGCCAGAGGGTTTCCCTTTCGAAGCTGGCTGCAGAGAGTCTTGAGACTGCAAATCGACCCTTTCGGCTCGCAATAGACGTTGCGATTTGGCAATTCCAAACCCAGGCCGCACGAGGTATGCGAGGAATAGCATTTCATTAGCTCGCCATAGGTTTATTATCTTTTCAAAGCCGGCTAACACATAATCTAGGAGGAACAAACCCAGCAATTCGGACCCTTTTTTACAGGCTTGTGCGACTTCTAGGAACACCAATCCAGCCAATCTTCGTCTTTGACGGACCCAACAAACCGAAATTCAAACGTAATAAACGGTCCGGAAGAGGCGATGGGGTCGCTGCGGCGCAAGCGAAGAGATTAATTCAATTATTTGGTTTCGTCACCCACGATGCACCCGGAGAGGCAGAGGCAGAATGCGCATTGCTACAAAAGAACGGCATTGTTGATGCTGTGTTGAGTGAAGATGTTGACACGATAATGTTTGGTTGTACCAAGACTTTACGCAACTGGTCAGCCGAGGGAAGGAGTTCCAAAACGCCAACTCACGTATCAATGTATGACGTCGAAGCTATGGACATTGCCAGTCTTGGACTTGACCGAGAAGGGATGGTCTTGGTTGCTCTTATGAGCGGTGGTGACTATCTTCCAGAAGGTGTGCCCGGGTGCGGTGTCAAGGTTGCATGCGAGGCAGCCAGAGCAGGATTTGGAAAATCAGTTTGTCGAATTAAGGGTTCGGATACTGAGGGAATCCGTCTTTGGAGAGAATCTCTTTTGCATGAACTGAGAACGAACGAGAAGGGGTACTTTCGCACACGACACAAAGCCTTGACGATTCCAGATGATTTCCCCAGCCTGGAGATTCTGCGCTACTACACACATCCAGTTGTATCTCAGGGGGCGAATTTGGCCAATATCCAACAAAAATTCAACCAAAAAAGAGATATGCAGCTGGAGGCCTTGAGAGAGTTTGCTAGGGAAACATTTGACTGGGATTTTCGGGAGGGCGCAATAAAGTTCATTCGGGTTCTTGGTCAGGCATTGCTCGTCAATCAACTTCAACGACGTGGGACTGAGTGTGAAAACTTGGTCAAAAAGATATCTGGCTGCCGGAATCACTTCAGTACAGATGGCATAACGGAGATCCGGCTTGCCTATATCCCCGAAGAAATCGTACCTATTGATCTTTCGAAAGAAGTCGAAGAGGATATCTCCTATGGACGGGATGGACTTGCGTTGAACAGTGATGACGAATTCGAAGCGCCTGCCAGCAGTGCTGGAGCAGTGGACGGATCTCAAACAGGCACCGCCAAAGTGTTTGACGTGACAAAACCAGACTTAGCATGGGTTTTAGAGGATATAGCCAGAAAATCTATTCCAGGGGCATTTCAAGCGTGGGAGGAAGCACAGCAGGCCAAAGCAAGGCCAAAGCAAGCCAAGAAGAAGGCAACTGGAGCCAAGAATAAGAAAACAGGACCCGCTCCTGAAGGCGCACTTGATGATTTCGTTCGCATTACGAAGGCCTCAAAGCCTGTCGGTGTTGTCGCCGAGAAGCCAGCTAAGAACAAGGCATCATACCAGCCTCGGGGGAAATCTCCTTCCCCTAAGCCAAGCGTATTTCGCCGACCTAAGACGCCTCCTCCTCCGCGAGGACCTCTACCGGAGCCTGTACGGGATCCAAGTAAGCAATTTTCGCCCAAGGCCGTCAACAATTCGGCCAATCCAGCAAGTTGGTCTACCAGCAGCTCACCAGTGACGCCTAGACTACGGCTTCAAACAGGTGAGATTGACGCCATTGTCATTCCGTCTAGCCCCTCCGATGTTGCCTCATCACCTGCGCCTTCTTCACCAGAATCATCAGCCCGAGCCGTTGACCCATGTTCTAGAAAAGACGCTGGCTCCATACAGTCGATACTTTTGGCGGGTGGTGAAACGCAAAGGATGAAGAATGGTCGAAAACAGGGGGGTATCTCATCAAAATTATCGACATCTCTCAAAGCATCACAGCCTACAAAATTAAAGCAGACATCGATAAGCATGTTTACTAAAAAGGTCACGAAGCCTAGCCTCACTTTAACACACCGACCTAAGGGGGCCGAGTGTAGCTTTACGAAAGAGGCAAGCAAATCAGACCGTACAGAACAAAGCGAACCAGAGTCGTGCGATCCAAGGAAGTATAATTTCGAGAAGTATCATCTCTCGGATGAGGAGATATTATCCCCTTCCGACTCGGATTCGTCTACCTCGCCCAACAAGCGACGTCAGGACAGGCCTTTGAATGGCTGTCGCACCGAGTCTGAGCACACCAAGAGCCCCAGCCCTGTTCCCGTTAGGAGAAAGAAACTGCTAGTCCCAGGCGCAGCCGGTTTCTTTAACGAAATAGAAGTGGATGAAGATGAATACGAAGAGAGACTTGCCAAAGAATCGCGACTGCTGCAAAGTCGTGGCATAAGATCCGGCGTTGCGAGATGGAGCGACGTATCTGTTATTGATCTCACGGGGGAACCATGAATGGCGTCTTGCATTTTGAACTAATACTGTTTGATGTTTCTGTATGTCTGCAAAGACGAAACGAGTTAATGATTAGCATGGGATAAATTTGTATATTATTGGCTATAATATCATAGTTCTAGAATAATACTGGCTTCAGCCCTCCAAACATCACACAATCCTCCCTAAGTAATAGTTAACCGCGAGTGCATTTGTCTATTCGTATACCTTGTAGTGTATTTGGTATCATATCTCCCATTATGATAACTCTTGTTTTTTGTTACAAAATCCATATCCTGGCCGCCTTTAAACTCGAGATCCAACGACCAGCCCGTAGGCTTCTATGCAATAGGTCCCATTACCTTCTCCATGCCAACTTACTCCTTAACCCCTGAAACGATCCATCCAATAGTAGTATTAATACCGAATCCCCCCCTTCACGAAGCTTCTTCCGCCTCCGGATCTACTTCTGTCCCTAAATCCCTTGCCTCCAAAAACTTTCGATCCTTTAGCTCATCCGGCAGATAGGCCTGCTTGACTTTCCCGTCGCGGTAATTAGGCGGGTACTTGTACTCGGCTCCGAAGCCCAGATCCCGCATCAGCCTGGTCGGGGCATTGCGCAGGTGCAGCGGCACGGGCAGGCTCGCCACGCCGGGCTCCCTAAGCGCGGCGTAGGCATTGTTGAGGCCGCGGTAGGCACGGGTGCTCTTGGGCGCGAGGCAGAGTGCCACAGCGCAGTGGGCGAGCGGGATGCGGGCCTCGGGCATGCCGATCTGCTGGGTGGCCGTGTATGCGGCGGTGGCGAGCGGGAGGAGGGTGTTGTCCGCGAGGCCGACGTCCTCGGAGGCGATGACGACCATGCGGCGGGCAACATATAAGGGGTCCTCGCCGGATTGGAGCATGCGGGCGAGATAGTAGAGTGCAGCGTCGGGATCGTTGCCCCGGACGGACTTGTGGAATGCGGAGATGGTGTCGTAGTGCTGGTCGCCCGCGCGATCGTAGACGAGAGTCTTTGTGAGGGATTGTTTGATGTCATCCTTTGAGATACCTTCTCGCGCGGTGAGGGATAGGGCTAGCTCCAGCAGATTGAGCGCTGTGCGGGCATCGCCATCGCTGAAGCGTGCGAGGTAGCCCATCATTTCGTCGTCAATGAGCTCCGTAGGTGGATACACCGATTCCTCTGATACGCGAGCACGCCTCAGTATGGAAATAACGTCGTCCGTGCTAAGCGGTTGCAGAGTAAAGGTCCGGCAGCGCGAGAGCAGCGCATTGGCAACCTTGAACGAAGGATTCTCCGTCGTCGCCCCGATAAGAGTTATAGTGCCCGCCTCGACGGGTTTGAGAAAGATGTCCTGCTGGGCCTTGTTGAACCGATGGATCTCGTCGCAGAATATAATGGTCTTGCGACCTGTAAGGGCCAGGTCGTTTGTGGCCTCCTGAAAGAGCTTCTTGCATTCCCCAACGCCTGTGCTGGTGGCGTTGAGCTCGATGAACCGGCTCCCTACCATGTTGGCAATGCACCTCGCAATGGTCGTCTTGCCCGTCCCGGAGGCTCCCCACAGGATCATGGACGGCACACGGTTCGACTCAATCAGCGAGCGTAGCACTCCGTGGGGCCCCACGAGCTCCTGCCCGCATACCTCATCCAACGTTTTGGGTCGCATCCTCTCCGCTAGAGGTGCCGATCTTTGTGTCTTTGACTTTTTCAACACCCTGCCATCCTCCTCCTCCGTCGGTTGCACTCCATCCGCGCCATTGACAGCCACATCGTCCTTCCTCTTAATCTCCTCCACCTGCGAGCCGTCCCCAGGCCCTTCTTCAAAGCTCCTCTTCTTGCCCGCCAGGGGCTGCAGCACCTGACTTACCACCACCGGGGTCACGGGCTGCTTCCCATCGACTGTGTGTCGCTTCGCAGCCGGTGTCGAGAAGAAGTTGGAGGCGCTGCGCTTCTGCGGCTGTGAGGATGAGGAGGACGAAGCCGGAGCGGCAGAAGCTCCCGCATTTTGGGACGTTGGGGGTGAAACTCTGTCGATGATGAAGCTCGTGCAGCCAGAGTCGATGTGGTCGTTGATTTCCGTCGGCTTGACTGGCTTTTGGCAAATCGGACAGTCGACTCCTGCCATGGCCAGATAATATACAGCCTCGGACGAGGGGGGGGACAGAGATCCAAAACTGATATATATAAGCAGGTTATAATAGCAACATTCGAGCTTTCCGCTGTGGGTGGCCAAGATGTGAGCAAGGGGGGGAAGAGAGAGAGAAAAAGATGGATTGGATGGCAAATGCAAGGTTGACGCATCCAATAATTTCCAGTTGCACGCGTTCGGTAGTTTCACTCCCGTTACAGGGGAACGTGGGGCAGCTGTGTAGCTTTTGCTCGCTGGAAGGACGGGAGCTAAACTCGATGACGCACTATTTCTTTTTTTTTCTCTATACATTCATACAAGTAGATATCAGGTGTCTACAAAGTATCTATATATATACCTAATATTGCTTAAGATACCCATTCCATTCATGGTCGTAGATAGAGTCCCAAGTCAAGTCTCAACGTTCTTATTTTTTCTGTTTGATTCTTCGAATTTCAATCCCTCAACAGCCTTTTTCTTCCTTTTTAGAATAACGGCTCAGTAAACCATTACTGTCCTGATAGCCTCAGCTTCTGTTGGGCCTCATCATGCTCACGTGCTACCCTACATGAATTCATCCACGCTTGAGCCTAAAGGATTAAAGCTCTCATGTATGCATGGCAAGTCCCTCCAGTAGTATGCATGAACCGTTGGGTATAAGCAAAGCCTTGAGTGGTCAGATCAATGCCCAACGAGCTCTTACTCCAATCATTACACCCTTGTTTGACTCGCGGCTGAATAGGAAAGCAGAGTAATTGGTTTGAACATTATTATAGTGTCTTTCAGGTGCTGCACTCTGACGTGCCTGAGTCCTGCTCCAAATTAGGTGCAATAAATCATATCTTTAATATCACAATCCCATTCGACAAACCGATTGATAGGCTTGGATCCCATTCTCCCCCGAAACGCCACAACCCATCCTTGCCATGAACAGAGTAAAAAACAGTGCCAGCTCAACCCCCCCCCCCATCTTTTTCAAGCTCCCGCAGCCTGAGGGATGGCGGGAATTTGACTCTCATACTTGGTAGATCGGAAGAAGGAAGCCATAAAACTCTTCTTTTTCCTTAGGGATTTCCCGTTCTGTACGCCAACCCCCAACTTTTCGGCAGGAGTTGGACTTGAGCTGGTCGACCGGCGTAAACTGCCCTTCTTTGATGGCGTTGTGGGTGGTGTCACCTCCGTCGGAGCGGACCTGCGTAGCGATAAAGACTAGTAGCAGCAGTTCGTATCAGCGCAACCCTCTAATCGACATATATGCAGTGGCGGTTTTTTTAATAATAGCAACTTACCTTCAACGTTCGACGGTCGTGTGTCCTGCTCTCATCTGTTTCGGGACTCGTCCGCCCCCCAGCATCCCCAATCCGGCCGAGAACCGTTTTCCCTCCCCAGCCAACGCACTCCTCGCCGACAGGAATGAAGCGAAGAAAGCCTCGTGTCGATGGGACGCCAAGTGAGGTTTCCAAGTACTTCTGGATGACGGCCGTATTCCTCTTGTTGGTAACCTTTTGGACCTCTGTTGGTAAGGCGCTGATGACCATGGTGTATGCAGGCTCCATGGTGCCGCCAAATATGATGCATTTGCTGTGATCCAAGGTGACGATGATGGAGTCGACTGAACGATTATATCTCTTTGCTAGATTCTGTGATAAATCCGTGATGAATGTGTATTCATCCTCAATCTGGTCATGTTTCAGCCTAATGCGCCCGTTTGCGAAAACGAGACATTGCGATGAAGGCGCCGTACCTTGACATTCGTCTTTAACTCAGCCATGACCATGGCCTCCCCTCTCACAAGATCCCCCACCACATCACCACTCCTCTCATGCAAAGTCGCATGAAAATATTGACTGTGCGTCTTTGCAAGCTCTGCATTTTTGGTCAGGGTTTTTGACGGCATGGTTGCTGTTGCTTCCGAGTCCTGTAAGCTTTTGGATTTACCCTCCAGCACAGGTGACAGGTTGGATATCGGCTTATTTCGTGACTTGGGTCTTCGGTCAGAGCTGGGCGATGATGCCGATAATGAGGACGACGGTACTGTCCTTTTGTTTCTGGGCGGGGGTGTTTTGGCAGTTGGCAAGATGGGAAGTGAAGCAGCGCCGCCGAGGGAGGGCTTCTTATTTAAATTGGACGTTGTTGGGCGTTGCGCATCCATGATTCCCCAAGTAGTTTATTGCCCTGCCCGTCACCCATTCATTGACCGCCGCGCGCGTCGAATAGCGGCCTCGATAGTCTGATGCGGCTGGCGGCCGCTTGTAACGCTTGGCCTTTTTGCTGCGGTCAGCTCACGTAGATGGTTGCCAGTACTTTGCTTTGCTTTCTGCCTCTGACTCTGCCTTCTTCACAACAGCCTTTACTTACCTCGTATTATAATGCGTCGGTCGCTGAGGGGCTGCAGATCAAAGAAGAGCAACCGCTGTCAGATTTCGTATTATTCTTGTTATTCTTATTGTTATTCTTATTCTCTATTCGTATTTCTCTTCATTCAATGTCGAACTCGATTGAATCCGGTTAAAGCCTGATGCAGCTTGATGCAGCTTGATGCAACTGCACGAGTTACCGACTCGCATCCAGGAACGCAGGCAGAGCAGCAGTAACTCGAGGGTCAGAGAAGGATCAGGTGTATGCAAGGGACTACCCACTGCGCGAATAGGTGCTGCCAGAATAATCCTATTATTTTAAACTATTCGGAGGAACTTGATCGAAGAAGATGAATTTAGAGAAGCGGGGAAACGTCCTTTTTGTTTTTACTGGTTTCACGGCGATGCGAAGTGATGCTGTAACAACCTGAAGGTTCTGGTCTAGGTGAGACGAGAGTTTCGACTGGTGTCGCACAAGATTTTGACAGTCCAAAAGCAGCTGTCATTGATTAACGGCAATCGCCAGAGATGCGGGCAGGTACCTTCCCTCGCTCAATTCATCTGTTTGTCAAAGTTCTTGTACCATCAAGGTACTTGTAAACACGCGAACATTTGGCATATCACCATGAATCGTTGATCAATTCAATCGTTACTCGTTCTCGCAAGTACATCCGTCATACTCATACACACGTCCATCCCATGGATATCATACCCACAACGCCCAAGTAACACAAAAACTATATCCGAACCAACACTTTTGGAAACGGATAAAACACAAAACATTTATCCTGCATACGTGCAAACGAGAAAGAACAGAGAGTGAGAGAAAAAGAGAAGAAGAAAAGGGGCTGTTCTGTAACAAACAGTGCACCATAGCCCACACCGAGCCTAGACTTTCTCATTGCGGGATGCAGAGTATACTTGCTTCTCCAAGACTGCTTGGTAGCCAGCCAAGCCAAGGATGAGCGCCTCAAGAGGTACGAGCACGACGGACAAAGCTACGGCAGCCTGGCTCTGCTTGCACAGAGTACCCCAATGTGGTGCGACCATCATGGGAACCGTCTCCCACCGGCACGTCCAGCTTTGCAAAGTGTCAACATCTGTCGAGGCATTTGCAGCATAAAACAAGGACATGGCAACGACGGCCGCGATGAAGCCAACAACCGGCGCAAATAAGCTGACGGCAGCGTGAGGTCCGGCGCGTTGACGGATCTGTAGATGAGTCGTCAGCCACGGCCAAAAAGGATGGATGTGTATGGGCACTTACAGATTGGGTTTTGCTGGTGAAGAGGGACACTCCGTTGGCCAGAATGACGAATCCACTGCCCACCACCAGGGCGGTAGTCGGTCGAAGGTCAAACTTCTCGGGCCACAGCTGGAGAAAGAAGTCTGCGGGGAGATGGGTCGTCCTGTAGGTCGCCAGAGTATCGGCCGAGGTGCCGAGAATGGCGATGCCAGCTCCAAGGGCCAGGGCTGTCAGGGCAAGCCTGAGGCTGTGTATCCGGTTGATAGAGCGGATCTTGGCCTCGAGTTGCAGATCCTGGGAGTCGACCTCAAACTCGGAGCCCGAGTTGAGGGTAATTTCGTTCTTCAGGGATGACATGCTGAGTGAAAGAAGAGGGTATGACACAAAGCAGAGCACGGCTAACACAAGACCAAAAAGGGACTGGAAAGAAAGAAGAGAAAAAGAAAGAAAAAAAGCGGAAATAAAAGTGGAAATTCTGCAATCACTTGCACTGACGAGGCATCTCAAAACTATCGTGGGGAAGATGCGAGTAAATGTATGTTTTTCTCATGCGACCTCCAGGCCTCAGAGGTAGGCCATTTCGACGACCTGAACGCCTTCACAATGTCCTGCGCGAGCCAATGAGGCCTGGGCGTCAACAATTTCACGATGATACCTTAATACAGAATAACCGCGCCGCCATGCATCAATGCAGCCTCATGAGGTCCTGAAGAAAAGATGCTTAATGCACAGAGGGTTGCATCTCGTCGTCGGATTGGCTGAAGGGGGAATAAGGGAACCTTGTAATGGAGGGTTGGCCACGGCGCTTGAGTGCGGACTTGGTCCAATCACAGTGAGTTGTAATAGGGTTGGTAAGGGCTGTAAATAGAGTTGCTGGGCGGCTAATCATGTTTGGATTCCCGTATACGGAGTAGACAGCCTCCTTTATTTCACTAGGAAGAGTTTGGTGCGTGTGTAAGCCAAAAGAGACATGACAAAGGCCTACCCTATCATCGTCAACTTTCGGCAAGATAAGCAAGCAAATGCGCGGCCAACATCGGCATCATGGGCTGGGAGAGGGGGGGGGAATGGCGGACAGTGGAGCCTCTTCCATCTTATTTTCATTTCCCATCTCATCTCATCTCATCCCATCTAAACTCTTTACATACGAGCGGAGTTAATTCGATCAGGAGTAAAACTCCGAATCTCTCTCCATGCACACAATGTCTCACGGTACTCATGTTCCATGGAGCATAACTTCCTCCGCTATCGTAAGCAAAAGAAACAGAGACGACCTATGGGGCCAAAGCCTTTGGGGGGGAGAGAGGGCCATATGAAATGTTCCACGGAGGAATATGTTCAACAGTCCAAGACAATGGGACGAGCATTGGGTGAATCATCCATGACCAATACATGGGTAAATTAAGGTCTCTTTTTTTCTTCTCTCTCTCGCAAAAGAAAACAACGATGAAAGCCAAGAATGCCGTTTCAAGCTTTCCCCATCATTTCAGACATCCGGAAATGTGCAGTGTGTGATATGTTGTACTAATTTGTAAGTAGGTTTTAGGATTAGGAAAAAGTAATGAAGAGAAATATGTGCATCTTTCTCTCTCCCTCTCTCCTTACGACGGACCGGCCCGAACATGCAAACACAGCAGGGAAAAAAAGAAATACAAAAAATAAAATAATAAACCACTAATTACTGCTTGGATGTACTACCCATAAAAGAAGAAGAGCCTGTTTTATCTGGCAACGGTGCTCCGAAACCGAAACTTTTCGGAGAGTCCAGAAAAGGGCCCTTGTTCTGTCTCTTACATGAAATGCTGTATGTATGAACACCACGCCTCGTGGGCTCCGGGATTCTCGTTCTCGGTTGGCCTGGATGGGGGATGGACGGATCATGGGGGGGAGGAAGAGGACCTTGTAGAACTGGACTGTGCTTTTTCGTGTCTTGCCTGCCCGAGGGGAGGAGGGGAAAAAGGAAGCGCAACAAGGGGGCGTGTGGGCTTGGGATGAGGAGAGAGAGAGAGAGAGAGACACACACACACACAGAGAGAAAGCCTGATAAGATGAGGGGGATAAGAGAGTGCGCGTACCAGTGATGGGAGGTGGGAGGAGGTCCAGCTTGACAGCGTATTGATGTACAAGTATGCATGAATGACTAAATGTATGTATGTATATTGCATTCCGCACCCAATTTGCGGATCCGTTCCGGTTGATCATTATGTGGAAAAGGTGTGTGAGATATCGAATCATGACTGAACCACCACACACACACCCCCCTTTTCGTATCCACCAGGAGGGCCATCCCAGTTGTCTTCAGTGAGTGTCCACACACACACACACTCACACACTCACTCACTCACTCACAGACTCGCCTCACGCTTCCTTCCAGTGGACTCTCGGCCGGTGATCAGCTATTGCTTTTTCCTCTCGGGTTTTCATTCCCATTCTGATCTCTCCCACAGGACCCAAGAGTTTGGTCATGTCTGAAATGGGCCTTGACCGTCGGTCATGTCCTTTGTTCACATCGTATATTGCCCACTGGCGTTGCGTTCCGGGGCCCCCAACATACGTATTTGCGTACATGGCTCTTTTTACCCAAGATGATGCCAAGAGTATGGAGTCATTGTCGTCATCAGCTTTACTCGTTTTCTTCTTTCTCTCTCTGTACAGAACAGGTATTTCCCTCCCTCCCTCCCTCCCTCCCTCATGCCACACATACATACACACACCCCTGTGCATCCCGCTCTCCATTTCACATGTGCTTGCCGGGCCAGACCACGGCAAGGTCGCATATATGCTTACAAGGTCACAGTCGTCTCCCGCGCGAGCGAGCGAGCGAGCGAGCATATCCTCCTGCCACCACGTGGTGGCTGCGGCGATATCCATCATGTCTTTGGCGTCCTTTTTTTTTGGCTTCTTACTTCTTTTCTTTTCTTTTTTTCTTATTTCTCCTTCAGGATTACCTCTTTCCCTATCTGGCCGTCAATCTTTACCCTATGTAGAAAACGAACAAAAGAAAAAAAAGAAATATGTGCCAAGTAAAACATGCTTCTTGATATCAGACCATGCTGAATCATTCTGGGTCAAGTCAACAACGTGCCTGTTGAAAACAAACGGTCGCTAGCACTGTAATGAAAGAAGAAGAAAGAAAAAGAAAGAAAAAGCTCCCCATGACTTGTTCTCAGTGCGTGTCTGTCTGTTCAAATGCCCGAAAAAAGCAAATAACCACATACACACACATCATTTTCTTCTTCCAACGGTCAACTTCCGTCGAGACATTATCCGTTGCTTTTTGTTGTCGTAATAACCTTGTGTATGTATGAACGGATAAAGCTACCTATGCATGCATGCATGCATGTATGTAGAGGGAGAGAGACTTGACGGGACTTGACCTTGACAAGGATTGCCTTCTCTTCCTCTTTTCTGCTGCACAACAGCACTAATGGAAAAGCCACGCCCGCAGAAACGAGCCAGTAGAAAACAGTCCGGGGTGGTAAGATTTGCCGAATTATACAAGTAAGTATGTACGTATGTGTGTGGACGAAATGCATGGCGTCTCGCCCTACAAGCGGCATATAGAGTGTCTAGGGTATGTTCTGTATATACAGAGCATGGGAACATGTACGGTGATGCTGATTGATGTGGTAGTGGTTGTGGCTCATACAAAGTACCCCCCCCTGCCTTGTTGCGCACCCAACCATCTAACCAGCCAGCCAACCAACCAACCAACCATGCAGCCGGACAAGCAGACGACAATGACAAAACAAAAAAGCCATATCTATCTATGGATATTGGATGCTGTGCTTGCTCACATTTCGTGCATTAAGATTTGACAAGCCCGCGTAACAAAGCAAAGAAAAGGAAACAAAAAAAAAGTGATAGAACCCAAAAAAAAGCCCCATGTCACACTTTGTCACACACACACCTTATCCAGCTCTCTCTCTCTCTCTCTCTCTCTCATCACAAAGAGAAGGTCTGACAAATTCCCATCTTTTGCTTTTCGATCGACGGAAATGACCCGCCGCTCTGGGATCAGTCGTCACACACGAACCGGCGATAATGATTCTCTAGGAACGCTATGTCTTCCCTCCCCCTTCCCCTTGAGCAGAAGGGTTACCCTACCACCCCCCCCCTCCTTTGTTTCGAGACATTCGCCTTCTGACATTTTTTTTGTGTTGTTGTACAAGGTCTACAGTATGAAGAGAGAGGGAAAGGAGAAAAATAGTCACGCGTACTAATGAAATTTTTTTTTATCCGTTTTATTTGGAGAAGGAAAAAAAAAACTATTTGCTATCTATGATGAGTGCGACATTGCGAAAAGACTCCCAAAAAAAAAGAAGGGTTTTGTTCCATCAAAGTCCAGTCCCAGCATCCCGATGGTCTAGACAGCGGAGGTTTGTCTCGCCTTTCGCTCGGGAGCTACCGCCACCCCCGTCTTTTTGCTAATGAACAGACGGAGCATGAATAAGGTATAGAGACGGAGTACTCTGTAGTTTAGGTCTAATAGCCGCTGTCAAAAAAAAGAAAGAAAGAAAAAAAAAAGGCGCAGATCAAATTACAGCGTGTTTCTACATTGGTATGGGCACTGGTCTTGTGATGTGCGTGTGTCTGATCCGCCGCTATTCATCCCTAGCGGAGAGACATGATGCCACTCCGTACCTGATCCGTCTCTCCGTAGCGTCCGCCGCCCTGGAGTCGATACCACCCTCGAAAGTGTGATTGGGTGGGGAGGGGAGGTCCAGATTGCTACAGATATGGGAAGATCAAGAGCAAGAAGAAGAAAAAACAAGGCGGAAGCTGAAAGAGACGTATGGATGTGTGGTGGTGGTAGTGGAGGAGGTGGGTGAGGTGGGGGTCGACGGCTCGGTCTGGATACTATTTGGCATGCAAGGCAAAAAGGACTTGTGATGAAAGGATGTGATAGAGAGAGGGAGAGAGAGAGAGAGATGTGTATGTGTGTGGGTGTGGGTGTGAAACGATAGACATGCCTAGCATTGATTTTTACTTTTTGCTTCGAGCCTCACTTTTCCTCCCATCACTTCCCATCACCGACTATTTCTGCATATCCAAGGGGGAGAAAGGAAGAAAAAGCGCCTTTGATCAGTAATTTTCGTCTCTATTCCTTGGATCGAGGCGGAATTCGATGGCGTGTGTGTATGTGTGTGTGTGTCGTGTATGTATGCTTGTGTGTGTGTGTCTCTCTCTCTTTCTCTCCCTCTCTTTCTCTCTCACTCTTTTCTTCTTTCCACCCTCAACCTATACGAGGCCGAGAGACAAAATAGCTTCGGTTCAGGGTGTGGCTTTCGGCTACCCGAAGAAGAACAGGAGGAGGAGGAGTAGGAGGAGAAGGAGGAGAAGGAATTTGTCATGATGCCCATCACAGTGGCTTGACTTAAACATCGTCGATGAATTAATCAGGGTGACACCATAAACCTTCCGAGAATGAATCAAGCCCGTGTGTGTGTGTGTGCCTGTGTGATGTGTATGTGATCTGTGTGTCTGTTTTTGCCTGTGTGTGTGTGGTCTGGCCAGCCCTCCCTTTCCGGGATCCGGGTTTCAACGTCCCAGAAAATCGGACACCCAAGAACAGACGGACGGCGGCTGCGGTCTCGCCCACACACCTAAACCGACGCCATGCATGAATACCGAAGAAAGAGAGTTGGTTGCAGCCAGCAGCAGCAGTCTTGGGCAGCACTCTAACCTCCGAGTAATATGGACATCATTGTCTATGCACCCCTCCCTCACCCCCCCCCTTTCCAAATCCACTCCCCCTCACATCCCCTGGTTTGTCCCACCAGTGTGGGTGAATACTGTGGGTTCAGGCACACACAGTACCTATCTATTGGAGGGGGAGAGAAGAAAAAGGGCAAAATGAAGTAAAATAAATAAAAAATGACAGACATTTGGGCGTTTTTTGAGTTTGAACCAACAAACGTGATGGGTCGAGGCAGCTGAAAAAAAAATAAAAATAAAAAATAACAACATCTCCTCATTCTCCTCATTCTCATCATATAACATGTCATGTCATGGTATGCATTGCATATATGTATGTATGTATGTATGTACCTCCAAGAGCGGAGCATACTCCGTAGAAATGGATTGGATGATTTGGAGACTGCGTATTTTTTTTTCTCTCCCTCCAAACAATTGACTCACCACGAGCCTGTTTTCTTTTCCTTTCTTTTTCTTTTTCTTTTTCTTTGTGTTTCTGTTCTGTTGTTGACCGGATTGTGTTACATGATCATTTCAGCCCGGGTTACCGGTCAGGATGTAAGCCAAGCCCTGGTTTTAAAATAAAGAGAAAAAAAAAAGGACATAGATCAAATGGGCAAAGAATGCATGTAATGGCTTGGGTGGTGGGTTTTTAATTTACATTGAGATCCTTTTGTGGCCGGCGGTGATGGCTATAATGATGGTGTTATGAGAAGGGAGAAGGGGGGGGGGGGAGGAGACACCGTCAACATCTGTGCAATTGCATATACACTACGGTGTACATGCCATATTATTAATGACGATGACGATGATGATGTGCCTCTGCTCACCTCTTTTCTGCCGGGGGAGGTAAACTGTGGAGTCGTTGTCGTTGTCGTTGTCCTGCCCTAGCATAAACAGTCCCCCCTGCCACAACGACAACGACGACGTTCAAAGGTGAAGGGGGGGGAGGAGGAGGATTTTCCCACCCCATGCCAAGCAAACTCACTCCCCCATGTCTCAGTCTGCCTTCTTTTCCCCCCAGGCATTCGCGAACAAATTTCATGTTGAAAACCAATTCTGATTGGTCAAAGTACGAACATTTCCTCTTTGGGAACCAAGGACAGGACGAGGATGGGGAGAGCCCTTGACGCCATCCCTCTTTTCGCTCTCGCTGTGTAAGAAGTCTCTTTTGTTTTAGTTTACTTGTATTTCACTAGCAGTATTATTATTCCTCTCTTGGTCCATGGTGTTGACTCGTAGCCACGCGCGCGCAAAGGGCATGTATTTTTTTTTATTTATTTATTTAATTGTTTTCATGTTGCCGCAAATGCCGTGATTTACTCCATGGGGATTGTGATGGATCCCTCTCTCCCTCTCCCCCCCCCACTCTCATGTGTGTCGGCCGCCGGTCGGCATTCAGTGGAGAGAGCGGAAGGGTGAAAATGATGATAGTGACGACGGACAACAACGATGATGTCGTTGTCTTGGGTCACCTTGCGTTGTATGTATGCATGCATGCATGTACATACTTTACCGACTTACATGATGTGCCTCCCCCATGCCTCCATGTTGCAATGTATGCACGCTCTTCTCGACTCAAGGTGACATTCTCTTATGCAGCCATACCGCTTAAAAAAAGAAAACGGTAAACTGACTTTGTCATGTTGCCAGTATCCTAGGCTTTTCTACCTCTTCAAGACACTCTTTGCATTCCATTCTCCTTGATTCCTCCTTTGACGACCACTTTGACAGAATCCAGACCAACCAACCGCCCATCATCATCATCACCCCCATGCTGAGACGCTTTCCCGATCTGGTTGCTGCATGAGGCACCGCCTGCAGGCGCCACTAGACCCACGCATCCCACACCAACCTTGCAAGTGCCAGGGGTTCTCTTCTCTGGGCACTGATTCAGGGTTCCTTCAGCCAGCCCCGGAAGCACACGCAGACACACATGCACGCACACCTCCCCCCAACCCATCTTCCGCGACGTCGTTCTCCTTTGAGCACACACCCTCTCTCTCTCTCTCTCTGTCCTGCTGCGTCCCACTTCAAGCCCAACAGGGCTGGCTGTCAAAGGAAAAGGAAACAGGACGCCGAGAGAGAGCGAGGGAACGACGTATCACCTAACAAAGTACCCAATCTGCTTTTATTCTTTCTCGATGCTCTCAGCCAAAATCCGATACTCAGTATCCCATCACTGTCTCAACCGATCTTGTTTTTTCCCAGTCATTTTCCCCCTCTCTCTTCCTCGCTCTCTTCCCCTTCCTTTCCATCAGCGGCCGCAATTTCACACACACACACACTCTCACACACATACCCCCCAGTCCAACTACCCTCACTTCATCCTCTCTCACACGCACACCCCCCTTCCCCAAATCCATGTCAAAAAGGACTTCCCATGTGCGCATGTATTGTGTGTATATCCTGCCCTGGTCTAAGAAATAAACCATAAAACGGTGGTTATGGTGTGCGTGCGTGCGTGGGATGAGCATGTTCCTCTCTGCATGGTGGACAAGGCGGACAAGCCAAGCGCAAAGCCTGGTCTATCGGCACATCCCATGGCTGCGTACCGTACCCAGGTGAGGGTACGGAGTACGGATGGGGAATTATTACCACGGATACCTGCTAGCTCACCCAAAGGGTTCGCGCGGCTACTCGCCTCCTCCCCCCCTCGCCGTACCTTTTTTCGTTCCCTTTCTCCTCCCTTGCCTTGCCTTGCCTTACTAAAAAGCTTGGACCTTGTCTTCCATCATTGGAGAGAAGGGGAGGAGAAAAGAAAAGAAAAACAGACTAGGGGGCGTGTGAGTGTGTGTGTCCTGATTTTCGCCTTGCAGCAACCCAAGCGCAAACCATACACAAACACGCACACACACTGTCAGAGACAAAGACTATAATAGCTCCCCCACACCCGCAACCCCTCCAACAAAGACAACCTGCTTGTATAAGACCTTCTTTGGTGTTGATATCCTACATACATACTTTAGGCGGACTACCTCTCCGTTTGTGACTTACACACCACACGAGTTCTCTCCTGCTCTCAGACACAAATACAACACACACACACACACAGCTCTCCCTCTTCTTCAGCTCATCTTGTCTCATATTAGTCGGGACAACAAACTGATCCACCAACTCATACTTATACTATAAACGCCCTCCGCCCATCACTCTTTCAACTGCTCTTGCATCCTACATCTATAACAAAGAAAAAAGACATCATATCTCTTTGTGACATATAGCTCTCTCCTGGGGTTTGTCACTCTCATTATCACCATCATGGCTATCCAACCTCCAGCATCAACCCGCTGCCATAGCGAATCTATAAAGAAATCGAAATCATCACCAGTCACCAGGGACAGAACCATTGACAAGTCATCCAAGAAGTCCAAGTCAGATTCATTCGTATGGCACCCAATACCACTAACCACACACACACCCAAATACTCCTCTTTCTTGGACTAATCATCTTACATCAACAGCAATCATTCTCCAAACTCCCTGCCGAACTGCGCCTCAAAATCTGGAACCTCTCCCACCCAGGCCCTCGCCTCGTCTCCATTCAGTGCGGCAGCAACCCTTCGCTATCCTCCCTATCAGACCCTGCAAAGCCAGCAACCGCCCGCGCCGCCCCCAACGGCTGCACCTCCTCCACAACCATCCCAAACACCCTCCACGCCTGCATAGAATCACGCCGCGAAGCGCTCAAGTTCTACCGCCCGGTCTTCGGCTTCGCCCGTGGTCCGGGCCACGTGCTCTTCAGCCACGACGACGACATCATGTACTTCGGCCCCCGAGACGGCTACATGGCCGCCCACTCCCAGTTCGGCACCTGCATGGCGCTGTGCGACCCCGCGGAGCTGGCCCGTGTACGACGCCTCGCCATCAGTGATGCCCTCTTCTGGATCGACGGCACGTATCGCAGCATGACGGCCGCCAGTATGACCACCGACGTCCTCAGCCAAATAGCCCAGCGCATGCCCGGACTACGCGAGCTAATCTTCGTCCCACGTGAGGAAGACGAGTCCTCCGATCCGGCACTCGTGCAAGACCGCATCACGCAGCAGATTCAAACTGCCATGCAGAGTGTATGCGAGCGGTTCCCCTCCTGGAGCCCTCCACCATGGCACATTGTTCCCCTCAGCGCCCTTCCATGAAGAAAAGCATCAACGATAACAAGGAACCAAAATCAATAAATAAAATCTAGGGCGCTGCAACGCGCCTAGGCAAGGATGGCCATCCCCACAAGAGAGACGGGAATGATGATGACGATTACGACGAACCAACCACACCCACTTTTTTTAATATGCATAATAAGCTGCAGACACGGCACACACAGAGAATTGGGGGCGGAATGGGAAGGGGGAAAGAGAGGCAGAGCAAGAGAAGTAGTGAAAAGGCAATTGGTGGTGCCCTTGCATCTTGTTCCTTGCATATGCGCCTCTGCCGCGCACGATACCCCTTGGATTACAAGCAAGGTCTCCCCCCTCCCTCGAATTACTTATTTTTATTCGGAAAGAAGAAACCCGCATGGAGTACCTTGACTCGAAAGGAAATGAATTAGCATATATCTATTATGATATCGGAAATATTATTATCGCATTTGCATGGCAAAGGAGCAGACCCCGTTGATAGATGGGGAAAAAGGCTTCGTGGAGTTTGGTCTCCGAAGGGGGAAACGGATGGCATGGAATAGGAGTTTTTTTTTTTTTGGCGGAATTTTCATTGGTAGGGCACTTTGTTATGGTGGCGCAAGGGATAGGGAGGTTCTCAACATACCCAGATGCTTTATTTGTATTTAGGCCTTTTTGTTTATTTTGAGCTTATGCAATGTAAGCAAGAATATCAGATATCATGGTATATATATGTTCTTGTATGACCGCCAATGAAATGCTGGTTTCCCTCCGTGCCGGAACGCCAAGTTTTGAGTTCTTACGCCAGCCAAACCACCTCATGCCATCAGCGAACCGCTCGTATGAAAAAAGAGAAAGAAAGAAAAATACCCCATGCCATTAAAAGCTTGTCAGACTGCTACCTCGACGGCCGTCTCACCAAGCCCAATGCCCTTTTGTCTTCCTCTTAGTAAGGCCTTCAAAACTCGTCCCATAGCAGGCATATCCCCTAGCATGGTAATGTGACCCCGCTCGGTACTCACCCTGCCACCACGCACGATAGAGTATCCCTCAGGAAGCATCGCCTCTTTTGCAAGCACCACGCCATCGCCAGGACGGAATAGCAAATCATCGTATGCATCGGCACAGGGGATAGCATCACGCCCATTGACCCGTGCGGCGTAGACTGTGGGAATACTTTTGCCGTAAATGACAGCGAGCGGTGGATATGCATTGGCAGCCTCGTGGGATGAGTTATGGGCCGTCTCGGTGCGGAATTGGCGTATCGAGGTGAGTGTTCGATTAAGGTACTCAAGGTTGCGGCGGAGACGCTCTGGATCCATGGCCGGTGATGAGGGAGGCGAAGTACCGTTGTTGGATGAAGTAAATGCTTGTGGGGTGTTTCCATTAAGTTGGGGTGCAACAGCGGCACGGTTCTGGATGTTGGCCGCAGTAGATTCCTTGCTGGATGTTGTGTCGGAGCCTAACACGAAGCTTGATCGTTTCTCGGATTTGCTATCTCCACGGGGTCTAAGAAGAGAGTTGGGGAGTAATGAAGTTAGCGGTGAGTGCTGCTGTTGTCGATTGTATGGCGGCAGTGCCGGTGCGACGCAAGGGCTTAGATGCCACTTGACCCAATTCATGGGATCAAAGAAATCGACAGGATACTCTTCCCCGGTAGTCTTATCAACGAAACAAAATCCATCATCGGGAAGCAGGGCAAATGACGTGCGGATAGAAAAGTTAACCTGTGCCGTGAGTAACTTATCATTGAAGAGCACTGCGTCGCCATGGCGCAGTGGTCCAAGAATATTGACACATCGCTGAGGTACACCTGCATAGAGCACACCGGAAAACAGTTCTGGCCGTTGGTTAACTGCATGTCGCGTAATGAGTCCTCCTAGGCTGTGAGCAATAACGAGAGCGCCGCGCTGCTCAGCGGGTACACCTGGTTGATTTGAGGGCAGATTTTGAAGGAAATCCTGCAATCTTTTGGAGAGCCGTGAGGGGCTGAGGCGCCAGTCATAGCCATAGTCCCAGACACGAAGCTTTCCCGTGCGTGCATTCTCGCATGACCGCAGTTTCTTGAAGAATTTGCGAGAGATGTCAACGGGGCCGATATGCTGGAGCATGCCCGACGGAATGATGCGTTCCTCCATTGTTTCCTCATCTTCGTCATCGAGGCCCACCTCGAGGTTGGCTTTACGCATATTGAGACCGACCTTGACGGGGGCCCACAACTGATGGTGAGGAGATTCAGCTGAGCGCAAGACAGATCCACGATATCCACCCATTACAACAATATCACCAGTCAATCCATCGAGGACACTGTCCAGAGTCGTAGATTCGTCCTTGGAAGTGTTACTGTTTTCTCGTTGCGTGGTATTCCTTGTGGCCGCAGAAGAATCGTTTGAGAAAATGCCGTTAAGAGATATTGTGGATCGCCGCGATGCAGCTTGAATCTTGGCCAGGCTGGGTATCTTGAAATTAGGCACATCAGGCAAACTATCTCTGATTGCCATGAGTCGTGTATTGACCATCTCGCGAACGTCAATGAAGCGGTCATCGTCACCCAGCGATGAGGCGCGAGACAAGGTGGTATAAAGCATGCTGTCATCCGACGTCACCCTCCGTAGCATGGGAGGGCGAGAAGCCAGCGGCGGGTCCTTGGGCTCAATCCCATTTGGCAACATGCGAGACCTGGCCTGGTTGAGGACTTGAAGAGCCTGGCTTTGATACGTTGGGCGAGGGGTGTTTGACTGGGCCGAATTGCGGTTATGTTGTTTGCCATCGGTAAATGTTGACAGAAAAGAGGTTGGAAGAGAAGGGAGCAAATGACCCGGTGAAGCTAATGAAGGGAATGCTTTTTGAAGTTTTTTAAGCGCTTCCTGTCCTGTCGACCTTGATCGCTGTCGTGTAGGACCAAACGCTGTCCCCAAGATGCCTCGAGATTCATTGGAATGGCCATCCTTTGTTGTCATCACACGAGGTTGTGCCTGCCATGGTGATGGAGGACCGTGTTGTTGCAACTCATCGTTGGGTAGTTGACTAAGCGGAATGGTTGGTGTGTTGCCGGCTCTGCCATTTTTTCTTGGGGCTGCTAGTTTTGGCGACGAAGCCTGTTCTGGCGTTGTGTCACCGTCCCCTTCCCCTTCCCCGTCATCTCCGTCTGCATCAGCGAATCCGTGAGGATCATCGAACAAGCCACCGCCCCTCAGGCGTTCCAGAGCAGCGGCCTTTTCAATGGCCGGGGTTTGAGAGGATGTCAGATGGCTGGCAGCTGCGCTCATGGCAGGCTGCAAGACGGCTTGGGCGTCATCCTGATCCGGAATGTTAGAATCTTCGGATAAGCCGGCGTCATCGTTTACATCTGTGATGTTGACAGGATGTTGGGTAGCAGACAATGGTAATTCGGGATTGCTGGCGGTGGCAGCAGCAGCAATAGCACTCATTTTGTACAATTCCCAGCAGCCAAAATTGAAATAGCAAATGCAATGAATATGTAGTAAAAAAGGTGGCAGTTAGAAAACGATATTCGCAACGCTACCGCAATGTCGTCTCGGGCATTATTATGTATTTTGGAGAATATGTCGTTGGTGATGTCAAAAAATGGCAATCGACCAATGAGAGGCGCAGGTAGAGGGGCGATTGGAATGGAGGATCTGAGGAAATTCGCAGGAGAAGTAGACAAGGCGTTCATGTAACCGTACGTAAGGCAAAAGAGGGGATTTCCGATTGAAGAGAGCCAAGAAGGAAGACAAGACAAGACAAGTTTAAAGAAGAAGAAGAAGAAGAAAAAGGCGGACCAAGCGGTATGTAAAGGAAGAAAAGGTGAGGGACGAAGTCATCGAAATGCAAGGCCGAGCCGAGCCAGCCGGGTGCACAATCAAGAGTCGTTAGAAAGTGCACAAGCTGAATTGGCCTGGCCTGGCCTTGTTTGTTGGATTGGGTCCATGGATGGACGGAGACGGGATTTTTGCATCCAAGGTGTCCTGTTTGGGTTATGGGCTGTACCTTTGTCACTGTGACAGCAGCTAATAATAGTCTTGTAGCGCCTTGGAACCTTGGAGCCTATAATCAGATCTTGATTTGCGCTTGGCTCAACTTGAACAAGGTCAGATAAAGCACAGGAGATATCGCTCCGCTCGTAAAGAAACCTGAAGAAAGAAACCCCCCCCCCCCCCCCCCAAAAAAAAAAACTGGATCTCTTGCAGCACCGCCATGATGCAAATGGCTGTGTGTCGATCAACTCTGCCACCTGCTATTGGGTCGTTAAGAATAAGTCGGTGATTAGGTAATGCGGCTGTCTTACCCTCTTACTCGGAAGCTTGTGCCGTTTATTATGCTGCATTTATGCTCCATGCGCGTTCAGTTTGCATGTGACATAAATTGCCTGACAGGAGACCCTGCGAAACTCATGGCCATCCACATACTCATCGATTCCACCATTTTCTGCGCTGGTTCAAAAACAGGCAAATTACAACAAGTGGGAGATGTTAGATGGATATGGGCATGGACAAAGAAAAAGCTTTCTTGGTGTGGCTAATCATGACTAAGCCCTCTGCCATAGCCAGGAGCAATTGATGAGGTCATCATCAAGTACAGAATCATCAACCCAAGGTTCCCTCATCCGGAAAGGATCCTTTATTCCTTCTTTCATTTGTGTTCTAGAATCTAGCAGACCTAGGGTATCACGTGCCCTCTCCCATGCTGTTGGAGTACCCCAGCTATGCTCTCAAAAGTGGCTGCATATTCCCGTCCGCATGTCTAGCCATTCAAAACAAAGTGGCTTCTCTCCAAACTTGGGCTCGTAATACTGCCGTGTTATCATCCCTATAATTGGTCAATAGGGCTTTTTTTTTCGTTTGCCAGTGCTGCTATGAGCATGTATCAGTCCCCATCTCGGTCCATCGGTCTCGCCAGCTTGTTGAAACGGATGCGTTTGCATGTGGATAGATAGATGTGCGTTTGATGAACAACAATTGTCTCTTAGGATGGTAGACTCACAGTTGTAACTGCGCCTCTCAAGTTTCAGCCTCTCCCATCTTAATATATCAAGAGTATATGCGTTTGCACGAAATCGCGGGGACTTCTCTTTTCTTGTCTGTCACATTTCCATGTATCCCCTGTGTTTGGTCTGTCGGAACGAGAGCCTGTATGTGTATGTATGCAACCAACACTTAAATAACAGATCGATCCAAGGCCTCTCACTCACAATTTCATGTCGTAGAAACATTGAGTCCTTGGCACATCATAATCCAGTAGATGTACCGTAATGTTTCATCTGTCCCTGGTCTTGAGGGTGTCAACATCAGCCAACCGATACGGGAGCGGACGGCTACTGGAGTTTCATCCATTATAGCATTTTCAGTTGTATTATAGATTCTACTTATCACAAAGCATGCCTCCATAGCGATGAAATACAAATAGGATCGATATGCCCCCTTCCCCCACCATTCATTCTCATTCTAAATGATTCCACAAGCACAGTTACTGAACCTCCTGCTCCCCATATCTGAACGCTACCACCACCAAGTTTTAACAAAATGAACACCCTCAACCCACCTACCCCATCCAACCAGCAAGGAATGGCCACTATCACAGTTACAACCCCTACAAAAGTCCACACTTCCACAGCTTCCGCCAAGACCATGCTCACCACAACCACCACCATCAAAACTTCTACAAACACCGCTTTTGACGCACCAACTAGACTTCCTATCCCTAACCCGCCTAGTTTACTTAGCAAGCGAGAACTACTTGAATACATCTGGCTTTGCCCTTCCAAATGCCATGTGTGCAAATATAACAACATGAGTGGTGCCAAGATTTGCACCGTATGCTATCATCCTCTCTTTGTACTCACCAAGGTTGGATCACACTCTTTCATACTCTACTTACACTTTCAACTAACAGATCCGCACAGGAGATCTGCTGTAACAGGCTCGTTCAATGAGTTTGGTCTCCTGATCACACTAAACTTGGTGTATGGGATGGTGGAAATTCAGATTCAGAATCGTGTTGAATGGACATGTTCTTTTCATCAAGAAGTTGAATTATGGCAGGATTCTTTATTTCACTGTAGAAACATATAAATGCACAGATAAAAACTACAAATTTTCCATCTCAAAGCGACTCAAATCCGTTGTTCCCCTCTCCCAAGTCCTCCCATATCCGCAGATGCGAACAAGAATTTGTGATACCTGAATTGCTGTGATAGATCATAACCCCCTCTCTCGCTTAATATCCTCCACTTTCACCATGGAACCATTGCAGCCACTTGCAGCGAACATCGGGCCACCCCTCAAGTTCAAACTCCTTCTTCAGCTTTCCAGCGAGTTGGCGCCCGCTGGAGTGGGTAGCCTCAGCTAAAGTATCAAGAGCATTGGTTGAAATCCATTCAATGGGAACGAATCCGGTGAACATGTAAGACTTTATTGCAACCAGGCGTTTCTCCGGAACATATGTCGGATCTTGGATGACCTTGGACATTTCTGCTTTGGCTTCCTCGTCGACTCGAACGTAAATATTCATAGTCCCCATGTTCTGATTGTAAAAGTGAAAGACATCACATTTCATGCCGAGCGCTTGGCATGAAGCGATGAGTTTGTGGTAGTTGTCATTTGTCCCTTCTGCTCCATCTTTAGCCAACAGTCCCCTGTCATACGAAGGCTCTCCATCAAGTCCTTCAAGACGGCTTGAGGTGAACTGGGCAAGTTCCTTGTGGAGTCTTAGTATTTCGCAAGCGTAAACATTTTTCTCCTTGTCGCTGAGTTTCCCCCACAAGCCTATCAATGGCTTGCCAGGGAGCATTGTGGTAATGAGGACTCGTCTGCCAGAGAGTCTATGGTCAACATAGTGATAGAAGACTTTGGGAACGTCAAAGCTCAGGTTCTTCTTATTCAACCAGCCCAGCACGTTCCACTCCTTTGCTCCCCATTCCGCGGTGTAATAGACGTTGCAAAAGACACCACCAATTTCCCACTGGCAGCTTCTAACGCAACCTTCCCCGATAACACGAATCTGGCCATCTCCTCTGAACACATCGGTCTTGGGCGCTGGTTCGGGTACTTCTGTGCAAGTGTAGAAGGCGTTATCTGGGCCTTTGAAAGTGTACTCGGAAGCTGGAAGTTCTACGTCAGACCACTGTCGCCGGATGACGATCATTTCAGCGAGAAGCCAAGAATTTTCGTCGATTGACCTGAGAGACATGATGCAAAGAATAATGATATTTGGATGATGATGAATTCGTGTGAATGTGTTTATGACAGTTGGATATTGTGAGTGCCAATCCTGGTGTTGGTGACTTATTCTAAAGCGAGGCAGTTGGAGGCATATTATATACTTCACATAATCATATTTTTATCGAAACAGACAAGGCTCTCAACAATAAACTGTTTTGGAAAGGAAGCTAGAAAGGGGTTGTTTGTTCCCATGATTACTTCTTTCACTCATAGAACACAAGATAACATGATGCCGGACGATGTGTTTGTCATGCGTAGGTGTCATTTAGCGAATGAATCATAAATTAAACAACGTACTTATGAGACGCCTATGTGTTGAAAACAAAGTAATGAAAGGAACCGAAAGAGAAAGGGTAATGAGAAAAGTATTGAAAATGGCCTTCCACTTGTTAATCCTTGCCGTGATATTGAAGCATGTTGAACCTACAAACAGAACCTGTTCATCTAATTTTAGTCCAGGGTAGGTAGATCAGTTCCGGCAGAATTCTTACCACCTACCTATCCGAGGCGAAACGCTTTAGTAAGGACAAGCGTGGGGAATAAGGTAATGACGGAATATCCGTGGGCCAGTTTCGCCTTGGAGAAGGCTTCAAGTCTTTGTTCACATCCTCACTCACGTCTTAGTTGGTCGGTTGATCTACCCAATGTTTGGGGTATTCCGGTTTGCAACTTCTCTTTGACTCTGATTTTACGCAGACAAAGAAGATCAAAAACAAAAACAAAAAAACAAAGCAAGGCACAATGACCACCCTCCAGCCCCGCTCAGAGTACACAGACACCGAGCTGGCTGAGCTCTACCCTCCACAACTCCGTTTGCAGCAAGTCCAGGTCCTCCTCCGCCATGGCGAGCGCACGCCCGTCAACTCCCGCTTCACCAATGCCGGCCTACATGCCCACTGGCCCTACTGCAGCGCTCTTCGACAACTCCGCTCCTCGGTTCTGAATCCCGATACGGCGGACAAGAGCAGCTTCTCCAAAGTTGAATGGAAACGCCGCCTCGAAACGTTTGGCCGCGATGACGCTGCCGTTCTCGCCGCAGGCCCCGCGGGCGAGCTCGATTCGATATGCGACATGGGAATGCTGACGGATCGTGGGCGCGAGACCACCTACGCCTTGGGTACGAGGCTGCGCAAGCTCTACATCGAGAAGCTTGGCTTCCTCCCCGCCCAGATCGACAACGCCGATTCACTCTACCTTCGCTCCACTCCCGTCCCTCGAGCTCTGGAATCCATGCAGCAGGCTTTCCACGGCCTATACCCCCCTCACGCTCGATCACCAAGCTTCCCCCCGCTGACAATCATCTCCCGCTCCTTCGCAGAGGAGACTCTCTTCCCCAACGATGGCATGTGCCGCCGCTTCGCCGAGCTTTCGCGCGCCTTTGCGCAGCGCGCAGCCAATCGCTGGAACGACTCCGAGGATATGGCCTACCTGAACAAGAAGATTGGCAAGTGGATGCCCGACGACAGCCCCCGCATTGCGGTCGATTCTCGCCCCCGTCTCATCGGCATCTTGGATACTGTCAACTCTACTAGCGCCCACGGGCCTGCCACGAGATTGCCCAAAGAGTTCTACGACCCCAAGGTCAAGCAGATCATGGAAAAGATTGGCGTAGAGGAGTGGTACGACGGATACAAGGAGAGCAACGAGTATCGAACCTTGGGTATCGGGGGTCTGCTAGGCGACGTCGTTGCTCGCATGGTCAACAGCGCAGAATTGGGCACCGACCAAACGGCCACGAGCTATTCCGGACAAGTCAAAGGTGATGCCGCACTTGGAGCCACTTCCGCTCGCTTTGGCCTCAGCGGCTGCCACGACACCACGCTCGCCGCCATTCTCTCCAGTCTTGGAGCATTCAATACTGACGCATGGCCCCCTTTTACCAGCCACATTGCCGTCGAGCTTTTCCGATCCGCAAACCAACCACCCAAGACTGTGAACCACCCGCAAAAGTCCTGGTGGACGTCTATCTTCGGCGGCAACTCACCACTCCCTACCATCGGCCGGAAGTTCACCACTGAACTCAGTGAAGACGAAAAGAAGCCTCTTCAGGGGTACTTTGTTCGCCTCCGTTACAATGACACACCCGTCACAATCCCCGGGTGTAAACCCCAAGGCAAGCACCTTGATGGCAATGAATCCTTTTGCACACTGGTAAGTCTCGCGCAACACCCCCCCCCCCCCCCTCCTCCCCCTCTCTTTGATTTTTCAACAATTTCTCCCTCCCATCGTACTCTTTTCCTCCCGAAACGGACAAAACAAACTCCTACACCGTAAAACCAGACCCAAAGAACAAACACCCCGTAAATTTCAAAAGAAACGAAACGAAAAGAAAAAAAAGTTCTCCTTCCTCATTAAAATCATTGTTTTTCTTGTATAGGAGGCATTCAAGTCCATCGTAGACAAGTTCACCCCCCGCGACTGGAGGCAACAATGTCGCGCCAACATCAAAACCTCTGCGTTCCCCACCAATCCCGAACCCGCAGGGCATTGAAACAATGGCTGTCCAAGGTCCCCCTTGTTCTCCTTTTTACAACAAAGGAAGAGTGAAAAAAAAGAAAGGGAGGTTGTTGTCTTGTAGCTGATGTTTGACGAAAAAACGAGGTAAAAAGGTACAAAGTAATGACATACAGTCTTGGTATTAAACCAGTATCACACACAACGGAATAGACAATGGAAAAAACTTTTGGACAAACGGCCTTTATTTGTCGGCCTATATTTGACACTACTTAGACGATTGATTTCCCTCCCTCTTCCTTATCCCAACCATGACTCCTTGATGAAAAACACGCGCGCACACACATGCAGATATCACTGTCGCTCTTCCACTCTCCATCAACAGGTTCCAGGGCCATAACATCCATCACGCACAACTTTACTCCGTTTCCAGGAGAAAGTAGAGCAGTCTCATCATCGGGCATGTTTTCTTCTTCTTCTTCCTCATCTCTTTCTTTGGTATCCATTTCCTTCTAGACATCAATGCAACTTTTCTCTTCCATTACGAGGGAGAGATATGACCATCAACCTTTCCCCCAGTCTCAGTGCTTCGTAAGGGGGGAGTAAATGCTCGGGTCGACAAAGCGAAACATTTTACACCAAAGTAGCAAACAAAAATATTATCAAAAGGAAAATTTCTGTGAAAAGAGAAGCGAAATCCAAGCAGAATTAAGGACAAGGCAGAAAGACCCCGAAGCAATTACAACCATTAGACAATTCTCTCAATGCCGCATGCCTGAGCGCAATGAACCAGTCAAGGCACATTTAGTTGGCAACCTCCTCCTCGACCCATCCGTTCAAGCCGCCCTGAATGGCTAAGCCGAATCCAGCGGCGCCCATGCCACTGTAGCTGGCTTGGTAGTGATGACCCCGTCTCTCACCATCGCTGCCGTTACCCCCAATACTGTTGGGGCTGTTGCCACCGTTCTCAAAACCGGGTGCTAGAACAGGAAGACTGACTGCACGATTGTGCTGACCACGCCCGTTGCCGGGAGCGAGGAGACCCCCAATTGTAGTAGCTCCAGAGCCATTCATAGAATAGCCATTAGAGATGCTAGCAGACTGTCCATGGCCGCCAATATGGCCCTGTTGAGGACCATCAAGTGCTAAATCAGCAGATTGAGCTGTGTTGAAGAGAATGTTCTGCTGCACAGACATTTGTTGTTGCTGCTGTTGATGTTGCTGCTGGTGGGCCTGCTGGGACACATGGCTAAGGTACATGGTCAACGGATTGCTGGCTGCGTTGAAGAGAGCTGCTGCTGGCTGGGGTGTAGATCCATTTGATGGCGAGTTGCCACCCTGGGAACCATTCGGGGGAGGAGAGGAAACCCCATCACCACGTGGGGACTGGCTCTGATGAACCTGTCGGGGAGGGTTGCCACATCGGTCCTTGCCAAAGTTGACCTTGAACTTCTTGTACTCCTCTTTACCACGGATTGCCTCGATCGCCTTGATCGCGTTGGCAATGTTGGTAAAGTTAACAAAAGCACAGCTCTTTTCACGTAATGTGTTAACCAGCTCGATCTCACCATACTCGGAGAAGTCCTGACGAAGGCGATCTTCCGTCCAAGTCTCATCTAGGTTGCCAATGTAGACATTTCGTGAAGCTCCACCGCTGACAGCGAGTGCGATAGCTGGAGGCAGTGCTCCAGAGTGCTTACCCCAGCCAATCTTGAGTCGTCGATTGTGAATCATGAGGCCTTGCAAGTTGCTGAGAGCGTAGAAAGAGGCCGCCGCAGTGGGATCAATGAATGTTACGAAGCAAATGTGCTTATCAGGAATATATCGGATGTGGTGTAGCAAGCCGCCTCGAACAACATTGCAAATCTCCTCAATCGTTGTCTCTGGATGGATGTTGCCAAGATAAATAGTACGGTTGCCAAGATTGTTCATGCCACCAGCAGTTGTGGCGACTGCGGCAGCAGCAACGGACTGCTGTGCGAGGGCATTGGAGATGAGATCACGATCGGCACCAGTCAACATATGAGCGTATCCAGGAGCGATTCCAAGATACTGGGCGGCATTTTGCTGTTGCGTCTTGGAAACATAGGCACATCTATCCTTGCCATAGTACACTCGACGGGGGGCTTGCCACTTAGCTTCCTGAGGAAGTTGTGTCACGGCCTTGATGGCATTGGCAATCGACAAGTAATGAACAAACGCAATGCTCTTCTCTCGTACGATCTTAATGGTGTCAATGGCGCCAAACTTACCAAGGTCTTCACGCAATTCCTCATCGGAAATCTCCTCGGGAAGGTTGCCTAAGTAGACATTTCGTGAAGCACCCGACTGCTGCACAGCTAATGCCACAGAAGTCGGAACCTGCGAGGGCTTGCCCCATCCAACCTTGATATCCTGACCTTTGATGCAGAGCTTCTTTAAGATGGCATCAGAGTGGAAGTGGGTGGCGGAGCTGGCGTCCAAGAATGAAATAAAGGCACAGTTCTTATCGGGGAGCAGACGAACTGACTCAATTTGACCGCTTCTAACGTGTCCAAGAATCTCCTCTGCAGTAGTATCCGGTGGAATGTTTCCCAGATAGACTGTCCGGCTAGTTCCAGTGACAACCCCAGAATTCATAGCAACCGGTGAAGTTGCAGGCATGGCGTTTGACATGTTGAAGCCACCAGTAGGTGACTGGGGCGGAAAGAACTGAGGTGCTCCGTAGGTGGATGGTGAAACCAGGGTCTGGAACTGTGGCGACATGGCCTGCTGTACAGGGCTTGATACACCTCCGTTGTGCTGCTGGTTGTTGGCGGCCTGTGCCTGTTGAAACCCAGAAAGATTCTGGAATTGAGGGCTTCCAAACGCTGCCGGGCTGCCAGGCTGGAAGGGGCTGCCAAGAAGCAACTGGGACGGCAGAAGGGGAGTAAATTGCATGTCAAAAGCGGTTCCTGGAGTTGCCATCTCATGACCATTCATGTGTTGGTTCTGGTTCATGTTCTGAGTATTGAGCGAAGGGATGTTGCCTCTGCGAGGATGACGGTCGGCGAAACCTGAGATGTTGGAGGTAAAGGCTCCATGAGAGAAGCCAGTATCACTGTTGGATGGCTTCGAGGCATGGCCGAAACGACCGCCGCCGGCACCATTGGGAGGGCCTTGGCCCACAGATCCATTGAGCTCCTGCATTCCGAGCAGGTGAGGGGGGACCATGGAGTCCCGCCCACCGTGTGATAGAACAGCCGTTTTGACGGATTAGGCGTGCCCACGAAAGGCACGAAGTGAGCAAAGATGGTGTGGTAAGAGTCGTGCAAGCTTGTCAAGTCCAGGGGCTCGACAGTTGTATCTAACAGTCTTCGAGGTACTGAGTTCGTCTTTTGAAGCAATTGAACGCGACACTTGTTCAGGGGATGCTCAAACAAGACAAAAAATGAAGTTCTATGCCGTAATATCAGATTAAATCGGTATGTATGCAAACTAATTCTTTTTGAAGAAGATTATGTAGCGGTATTGATATCGAACGACGACCGGTCTAGCCAGAAAGCATGTGGCCGGTATCTTCAACGAAGAGTCGGTCGAACAGGCGTCGATATGGGTAGCCAAATAAAGCAACTAAATGTATATTCGAATAGTGCTGGCGAGCGAGAGCAACGAATTGTAGTTCGAATGGAGAACGAGCACAGCAAGGTATGAGACTCGGTATGGTTGACCAGTGAATCGGGCAACAGTATTAATAGGAGTATTGGAAGAATGAGTGTCGTCAAGGTTGAAGAAGATGTGTCTAGAAAGAAAGCTTCATGGAGGCAAACCTCAAGTAGAGATGCTATCCGAAGAGAAGCAAGACACAAGTCGAACCAGGAGAAAATCCGAGCCGTTGGATTGGCAGGTCGGTCGGATTATAGGGCGGACACGAGAAGAATTGGTAAACCCCCTTGGCCTCGACTCGGAAAAAGAAGTGTGCGAGCGAGCTGGGTAGAAGAGGAAGAAGAACCGGGGAGGAGCAAAGCGAATAATGATTGAGGTATGAAGAAGAAGAAGAAAGGGGATAAGACAAAAAGACGGACAAAGGCGAAGCGTAAACCGAAAGGTTGGTAACGGCGCAACGCGTATAGCAGAAGGAAGAAAAAAGAAGAACCCTGAAAACCAGGAGGAGGGAGTCACCTAGGAGGCGGAGGAATAGGAGAGTGGAGGAAGAGGAAAACGAAGCGAAGCGAAAGAGATGAAGATGAGAAGAGAGAGCCAGGGGTAGGGCGTGTTGGTTCCTTTGGTGTGGCTCGCGTGCAATGCAGCAGCGCACACACAAAGTAGGTAGGTAGGTAGGTAGGTAGGTATGTATGTACCTACTACAGTGGGCTTGCAGTGGACAGGACAGGACAGCAGTGGGTGTGGCCAGTGGATGGATGGCGGATGGCAGTGGTGGTCGCAGGTACCTTCTGTCCACCGTACTGGCGGTCACTGCCAAGCGGGTAGGTACTTGAGAAACAGAACACGGAATGCGGTAGCAGCAAGTACCGTCAGTACCTAACCCGACCTGACCAACCCATCCATTAAAAGGATGGAGAGTTGCCTAAAACGGACCGGGTTGGAATTGGCCTGCGGTGGTAGTTTAATGACCGGCTACAGGGGTCCGGGAAGAAAAGAAGGGGGGGGGGGCATTTTTACGGGCTGCATTGTGTGTGAGCGTGTGTGTGTACAAGTAGTATGTGTGCAAACTGTTAGTAAAGGTTGCTTGGGGAGCCCCATAGGTACATACCGTGAAAGGTATTCTCCCTATAATGAAACAGCCGTAACGGTACGCAACGGTGGTTCCATCCGTTAATATGGACTTGTACTTGTAATAACAACACATCTCCTTAAGGCGGGTTCACCCATATTAGTGTTGTGGAGGCAAAGAAAAGAAAGGAAAGGAAATGCAAAGCAGAGCAGAGCAGAGCAAACAGAAGCCGGTCTTTGTTTTTTTAATACTAAAGATGAAGCAGCAAATCCCATTCATTCTATAGCAGTTTTTATTTTATTTTATTTTATTTTGCTATTGCTTGCGTCTATCCAACTTGGTAAACAAAACAAGTCAGATTTTACCAAACGGGATCTAAAAAGTTGTTCCTAGGGTGTGTTTGAAATGCACGTCAGCAGCCACGATGTCAATTGCTGAAGGTTCGATGCTACGTAGGAATAGGGCCTCGAATGGTTAAGAACGGGCTTGCATTTCTGCATAAATTAAAAGAAAGAAAGGCATTGCGACTTGGTTGATGCCGTTTGTTTTGTTTTGTTTGTTTGTTTCCTTCTTTCTTCCTTTCCCTCACCCTCCCCCAGAATTCCAGACATTTTGATATGAAGCTGTGGAAGTTGGACTTACTTGTAATTACCGACCCTGAATCTGTTTATCCCCCCATAATAATAATAGGTAATGAGAATCTAACCCATCTAGAATCGCCATCTCACCTCTCTCTTTTTTTTTTTTTTTTTTGCCCACCAGGAGAGTGGAATTGGCCATTATTACGGGGGTACAGTATGTCTAAAATCAAGATTGCGCTGTGTTCCTTTGTTTATGGCTATGGCGCGGGAGAGGACACCCGACAGCATTCATCCTTGAAAAACCTCCCCCCTTCTTCCCCATGGTTGCCAAGCAGCGCATTAATGTTCATTTTCTTGTCTGGCTTTTTTTTTTGTTTCTTACTTCTTGTTTTCTTTGTTTCTCTCTTTGTTTCTTTTTTGTTGTGTCTACCGAGTACATTTGTTGGCATTCTTTTGCCAGCAAAACACCGCATTTCCCACACCGCCTCTCTCGTGATACTCCATACGAGGAAATCAGGATGTGTGTGTCCATGTATGTACCTATACGGAGTATGCAACTCCTGTTTGGCCCTCTCTCTCTATTCGGTCTGCCCATTTCCTTTGCTGGCAGGCAGTCCAGCTCCGTCGGCTGGCCCCATGGAAGCTAAAGGGTTCCATCTCCTCCCCCCTGACAACGTTTCTGAGACCTCCCGTCCAGCCTAAAGAATTTCAGGGGACTATTGCCTCCACAGTTTACGGGACCAAAGTCGTGAAGCAGAGTCGTAAACAGAGAGCCGAGGAGACAAGCGCCGCTGAATTTTTTTTATTGATTTTTTCTTTCTTTCTTTGTTTCTCGAATTTCTTTCTGTAGCCCAGCTGTTCCGTGCTTTAGGGTTGATTGACGAACAAGCAAACAAACGAACAAACAGACAAACATACCAGGCCAACAGGAACTGAGCCCATTGTTCATTCTGAAAACAAGACACATCGCCCATTCCTGGGCACTACTGATCGCTGTCTCCTGTAGTACATGCTATATACATGAATCAATATGCCAAGTGTCTGGGGCGCATCAAAAGGATCCTGGCTTTTCCCGCCATGGTCAGAAACGGCCAGTTAGACGCTGGCATCGAAGCGCCTAGAGCCTTGGACACGCGCGAGTATGCCGCCACCAAATGAAATTCGCTAACTGAATGTCTTGTCTATGCTATCACGTTCCCGTTGATAGGGAGAAGCCGTGTACCTCCAGAGCTATCAGTCAATTGGTGAGAAAGAGAAGAGAAAAGAAGGGGAAGAAAAAAAAAAGAGCCCTGGACTTCAACGTGCGGTTCAACATCAACGGCCGGAGTCGAGTCCATATAGATACTCCGTAGGTTACATCAACTTGACACGTTTTCGCCAGCGTTCTAGTCCGGCCCCATCTGAATTTGGGTTGCCATCCGCACATACATATATATTCTTTGCTCCGCATGGCCTGCACCACCAGTGGCATTCTGGCGCGGAGCGGCTATGCAAGGTACCAAATAAATGCGACCAAAAGAATACTACCGTACATAAGAATAATAATCATCATCGTAAAAAAACCTCTAGGATTTGTCCATCCTTGAATACATCTTCCTTCTTCCTCTCCTCTCTTCACACCGCATCTGGGAGCTGCACGACATAGCTAGTAGCCTCCCCTTGTATCTTTTCTGCTCATATAATATGGCCAGCTGAAGAACAACTCATCAATCATGTCTCTATACCTAACCTGCTTAGCTGCCGTGTTGGGCAAAATCGAGAGAAACTTGCCAGCCTTGCCAGCATTACCCCTGATTTCTGCCGCCCCATGAGTACCCACACAAGCCGCACACATGCTCAAAGTTGGAAGGAGGACATGGTGGCACATCCCGCAGCATCGTTATTCCGGGGGAAAAAAAAAGGGACTCCGGTCAAGTTATTTTGACATCAAGCCTCAACCTGTAGCACACAGTCCATGGACAACATGCAAAGGGACTTTGGCAAGCATTCAGGCTCATCTGTATTAGGTAGTCAAGATGACGGTTGATAAAATTCGACCTATTCACTGGAGAGATACTCAACTGGTGACCCAGTCATGAAATATATCTGTTTCACGGCCCACGCCTACGTGATTGGAACATGTGATAACCTACTTCCAACCAAACGCCGTCCTGAGGCCGAATATCAACGAAATACACATCCTAAACCGACTACAATGGCATCGCTGTTCTCAATATATCACAGAGCTAGCCTGTTGGCATTTCAACTCCATGGACATAATTGGTGATTACATAAATCTATGTCTTTGACCTATATCCTGCTAGAGTGGCTCAAGCTTCATCTACTCGATGTAAGACCACTGCTTTACCACAAGACTAACCCAAATAACTGCCATGGGCATAAACAAATAAACAACTGGGTCTAATGCCTTTACTCCTTTCACCTTCTACAGCTCATCCTTTTCAATACGCTTCTTCTTCTCTTTACCCATCTCTGCCAGCCCTTTCTTCACCATTGAACTAATAACCTCATAAACCACCTGTGCAGCCGCCAGCGCCGTCTCCTCCCCTGCCCCCTGATATGCCGGTGATACTTCCACCACATCTGCTCCTACCAGATTCAACCCTTCAATGCCCCTCAAAATACGAATCAGCTCTCTTGTTGTCCAGCCGCCCGGCTCCGGTGTGCCTGTTCCTGGCGCGAACGCAGGATCCAGCACATCAATGTCTATGGACAAGTACACCGGATCTTCTGTACCAAGTGTCTTCATGATGCCATCGATGATACCTTTAGTGCCTATCTCGTCGATATCATCTGCTGCGAAGCGGATCCAGTTCTGCCGTGAATCGTCCTCGTGGTCAGACGCATCGGTACCGCTCAGCCTGGTGCGCAAACCGGCATGCACGGAAGCCTGAGAAGATGTGTTCGAAAGCAGACCCTCTTGATGGGCCATCCAGAACATTGAGCCATGATTAAAGTGCGTGGAGCCCCAGTACGAGGGATACGCAGCAGGGTCCCAAGTATCGAGATGAGCTGTGCCCCTTCATCAGCACTCTCCCGTCGGCAACACGCAGCCCACAAACCCACTTACCGTCAAAATGAAGAACTCTTATAGGCCGTCCGTAAATCTCATTCAAAGCACGCAAAGCGGGAAGCGCCAAACTGTGATCACCCCCGAGGGTCATAAGCTTTGGCTTCGCACTCAGTCCAGAAACCGTGCCTCGCTTTCCCAAGTGCTTGAACGCCTGCGTCATCTGCTCTCTGGCAACGTCATTATCAAACGGCGTGATGGGAATGTCGCCACAGTCCACAATCCTGGCCCAGTTTTGGTATGGGTTAATATTCGCTCGAGCGTTGAATCCGCGAAAGGCAGTTTGCCGGGACGATGCTTGTCTTATAGCCCTAGGACCGAAACGAGCCCCTGGGCGATATGTCACAGCCGTGTCAAAAGGCGCTCCTATAATCGCAATGTCAAATCGCTCAGAGGGGTTTGTTAAACACTTGATATATTCCAGATGAGCAAAGGAGCCAATGCCAGTGTATGACCACTAACAAGGTCAGCAAGGACTATTTTACCAAATGCGTCGAACATCATCTTGGGCAATGTGAACACCCGAAATAACATTGGATGGGATGGTCACTCACCTCATGCCCCCATTTATCTTCCAGTTCCGTCAGCTCCTCTTTTGTCCACACCTTGTCATCATGGTTATCATGCTCACATCCAACTGCCCAACGCCCATACAGCAATAAGCTCAAAAGAGCAGATAATTTCATTCTATATACTATTTCTCTATGAAGACCGGGCGCTACATATATGGAACCAAGTCAAGAAGAAGAAAGAGAAGACAAAAGCGTGATAACTGATCAACAGCGGGGACGAGAGACATGCCCCCGCGTCTTTCAACTTATCCAAGGAACGGCTAGCGAAGGGAATTACACATCGCGGTGGAGAAACCCCTCCCCGAACTTCCGTATTCAGATTAAAGAGATGTCACAAGAATTGATTATCTGGGGGATAGAAGCTGGAGCCTGACAGTCATCCAAATAAACCCCTCCTAACGTAGTATCGCTCAACGTGCTTCTCGCATCCATAGCTAGGATGCAAGTTATTATACCATGGAAACATAGATATTAGAAACAGTAGCGGAAGATGCAAACACCAAAAAAAATCAGTTTAATTGAACTGCACTCCGAATCGCCAAACTGTCCTATCGAAAACATGCCTGTCTTTCATTTATAAGTTCCCTTTGGCCCAAAGATATAGAGAGAAACGAAAATTAGGCAGGATGTGGATCTTGTCTCTCATCCCAAGGATGCAAGTCATGAAGTAGCGGGTAAAGATGGCCAGATATTGCTGCAGTAGTGAGATTCCATCATGACACACTACTGCCAGATCTGCGCCATCCTTGTTTCTCTCGCTTTTTCTGGACACAAAAGACCCATCATCCATCACCCTGGGCGGAAGAACGGCAACCATTTCCCACTCATCGTCAGCTCCCCTCTCGCCCCCACCGACAGTCTGGGCATGAGGACCAACAAGAATGGCTTCTCATATCATTTGCCGCGGCCTATCTGCCACAAACCCCGCCTCAAGCAGCGTCGTCCAATCTATCCAGAATCTGTTCTTTCCGGTCATTTTGACCACTCAACCAAACATGGCAATGCAATTTTTTGCGTGTGATTCTTTTTTCTTTTCTTTTTTACAGGACAAGACACTTGTGCTTTTTGCTCTTGGGTGCAGGTGGTTCCAAGGCAGCAACAATGGCCTGAACAACGTTGGTTAGCCATGAGTCTACAACTAGATAGAGAAGGATTTCTGGGCCCACATACCTCATCAAAGACATCCTTAAGCTTGAACTGCGTCAATGCACTGCACTCGACGTACTTGACGGCGCCAAGTTCCTTAGCCATGCGCTCGCCATCTTCCCGTCGTACAGGCGTCATTTTTTGCTTGGCCAGTTTCTCACGAACGCTCGGGTCATCTCTCAGATCGACTTGAGTGCCAACAATGAGGCAAGGGACGCCAGGGCAGTGGTGGTGAACTTCGGGGAACCATTTCTCGCGGACGTTTTCGAAAGACGCGGGGGACGTAACGCTGAAGCATACAAGGAAGACGTCGGTCTGGGGGTACGAGAGGGGTCTCAGTCGGTCATAATCTTCCTGACCGGCAGTATCGAATAGACCCAAGGTGTAAGGCTCGTCGCCGATCCTATCGCGGTTCATGTCAGCCATTGAACTCTGCGCAACAGCCACAATCTAAGGTGCATGTCGTAGAACCCATGTTCAAGGCTATATCCCTCAATTTGACACTGATTGCCTCCGATGCGTGGTGTATCGGCGGGTGGTGGTGGTGGAGGTGTAGCCAAAGCGATGGTACCTACATAACAGTGACGGCATAGTTATCGAAAACGGTCGGAACATATTCCGAAGGAAACTTGTTCGTCGTGTAGCTGATGAGCAGGCATGTCTTGCCGACAGCACCGTCACCGACGACAACGCACCTATAGACAATTGAAGCCGTCAGCCAGAGGGAAAGAAGGAAAAAAACTAGATATTCGGGAGTTTGCAACGAGATGGCAGATTTTGGGGTTTCCAAATGTTGACCGCCTCCCGTCAGCCCATCCAGCGCTGACAGCAGCAGCAGCAAATGGCTCGCGGGGGCCGCAACAACGGGGTGCAGAACGAGGCAGTGAGATGAGGTCGATATGGTGCAGGTAAGTTGAGGGGCGGGCTGAGTCGTACTTGATTGTTGCGACGACCGTCATGGTCGTGCTTATGCAGTTCCTCGAAGGGAGCTGGTTTGTCTAGAGAAAATGGCAGGGTTGAGGCGAGGATGCCTTATCGCAGCGCGTGCCGCGGAAAAAAAAGATGCGAGGGCGGCGGGTTGATTTGGTTTGGTGTGGATTGACAATGTAGTAGTAGTGGTGGTGGTGGTGGTGGTGGTAGTAGTTGTTTTGGTGGTCAATGTTTTGGATGGTGCTCGTGCTGGTGCTAGTAGTAGGTATAGCGATAGCAGTAGCAGCTGTGGTGGTGGGTAGGTGTTGGGTGGTGAGTGAGTTGAATGAGTGGGTGAGTAGGTAGGTAGGTAGGTAGGTAGGTAGGTGGGCGGGTGGGTGAGCGGGCGGGCGGGCGTTGGTGTGGTGGTTGGAGCAGAGTAGATTACAGGTTCCAGCGTGATAACAGGAGAGGAAAGCGGTGATTCGGTTGGAGCTGGAGGAGGTAGGTAAGGTAAGGTAGGTAGATAGGTAATTGGGTAGGTCACTTTCACGATAGGTCGGGTGAGGTAAGGCAGAGAGAAGAACCCTGAGCAAAGCAAAATGCAAGGCAAGCAGGTGGGCAGGCAGGCAAGGCAAGGTGAGGCGAGGAGGCGAGACCCAAACCAGGCAAAGTGAAGCGAAAGGGTAAAAGAAAGAAGGAAAAAAGACGAGGCCCAGGGTCTGTGTCTCTGTGTCTGTGGTTTGGTCTGATCCGGCCTGGTCTGGCCTGGGGGGTTTTTTTTTTGTTTCTGGTTCTGGTTTGGCTTGTCTTGTCACTGCGTAACCCGTAAAACGGTGGGTTTCGCTTTGTGCTCCTCAGCCAGCCTGTTGTTCTTTTTAATGCACACGCTTGCAGCCTGTGTTTGTGCTAATCAAGAACAGTCTCTGAGCGGACTTTATTTTACTTTATTCTTCCCTGAGGACACGGCCACTACCACTACCTACAGCTGTAAAGCTTATCCCTATTTGGTGGCTTGGATGACAAGATAAAACAAGAGTCTCGAATGGCGTTGTGTTGTGCTGCTGCTGGCTAGTACCCCGTACTTTGCAGCCACCCAGAGACATACAACTGAACTTCGTCGAGGAGAGGCGGTGGGCCTTTTATGATGGAGGCGCTCAAGTGGGAAATGGGGGCAAGAAGGGGGGGATAACAGGGCAGGGCGTCGGTTCCGGGTGAATCAGGGTGATTGATTGTTGGGGGTGGTGGTGGTGGTTCGTCCCCCCGCCAGTTATTTTGGTTTTTGAATGCGGCCAGCAATGCCTCTCACAGACAGTAAAAAGACTACCTGGATACTACCTAGGTAGGTGGGTGGGTAGGTTGGTACTATGGTAGTAATAATAATCCATAAAATATTAAATGACTGGGCTCTCCGTCTCTGTGCTGTATCAGGTATCAAGTCTCATGTATCATGTATCAGACCCTGAAGGAAGAGACGTGCAGCGTAGACGTGTCAAAACAAGCGAAAAAAAAGGACGTGCCCTGTCCGCTTTGTGGTGGATGATGTGTGCTGCTGCGTGATGCGAATAACGCAGGTGGCTGATCTAAGGAGGGGAGGGGAGCTTCCTAAATGCGCGACAACGATCGACTGGGGGAGGCTGGACTGGGGGCCTCGAATTGGCTCGACCTGGCTTGGTTCTTCAGGTTAAGTAATTGAGTACTATGGTGGGTATTGGATGGCTATTATAGAATGAAATAAAAGGGGAGGAGGGGAAGAGTTTGCGGAAAAGCTGGTTGGTTAGTACTCCGTAGAAAGGAGTTTGAGGAAAACAGAACACCTTGGGTACCTCCTGAGTACCTCCTAAAGGTAGTACTGTATGCAGGGTCTCGTAACATCATAACGTGAATGGTGAAATGTTGCAAATGGCATTAGCAGAAATGCCGCCCTTGATCCTTCTCTTGAATGCATTTCATGTGTCACTGGCAGCGACGTGGCAAGGTGACAAGATAAGTGTCGCCAAGGTACCCGGTACTCGGCAAAAGTATAGTAAGTACGGAATACTTGGATACCTCTCGGGTTTGTGCTGGAGGGATGCAACACGTCAGGTTGGCAGAAAAATCATTTGCACCTCTCAAGCGGCCAAAGGTGCCAGTAAACATTATTTCTAATGAACCTGTAGCATCTAAAATACAAAAATGGAGAAAATGAAGGGACTATGAATGGTTGCCTATTGTATACATACATCAGAATGAGAAGTATCTCTGGTTTATTATCTACGAGGTAGGTACCTTAGGTAAGATACTAACCTGCAAGTATTATTTAGCTTTACCTATTTTACTCAAGATTTAAGGAGGACGCCTCTCGTCAATCCATCTATTCCAGACCAGCTACGGAGTAGATATCTACCAAATACCTGCAAGTGTAAATTTAGACCTATAAACCTCAGTGGAAAAGTTTGAAGTGATAACGTCAGTAGAGGAAACATGTACTTGTGGTTCCAAGCCAACTTATCTAGGCTATTACCCGGTGGCTCTGGGTCGTACTCAGACCATGTGTTGGTATCTTTTCTCGAAGACTCTTTGCATTTCACCATACCCATCATGGATTCGCAACAACATGTACTCCACATATTGGTTCGCTATCATGCCATCACCAACCATACCATTCCTGGCTTTATTGAAGGTTCAAGGGGGGGCAGCCTTTGTCTTTTGCCGGGTTTATTTCTAACAAACCCCAAGTTTCAGCCCAAGCCTTCTGCTCGTTGCTTCTATGGCTTCTGGTTCGATCGGCTGCTTGTGCCGACGTGGCTTGTGTGGTTCGCTCCAATCGATATCCAATCGATATCCAATCAATCACGTTAATAAGTTGTCACCATCTGATCAAGGTGGGAAATGGATCATGTCATTCGACTTTTTGTGGAGGGGTTACTTTCTTGAGGACCAATTCACCCTGGCAAATTGCTTTCCTTTTTTATATGCCAAGCTTGAGCTGGTTTTAAAGTACCTACAAATATAAATGCATAGATTACCTCAGATGAGCAGGTGCTCCGTAGATTCGCTTGACGTGAAGCCCTCGCGGTTTCCGTCTTCCATCCAAGTGAGGACACTTCGTATCTTATCTAATGAACTTGGTTCTTTTTCTTCTCCTCCTGAGAGAAATTGTTTCTCAACTTTTTTTTTGCCATCGATAGATGGAGCGGATGCAATGTCTCTGATATTTCTTTCTCGCTCGGTCGCTTTACTGTGAGTCAATGTTTCTCACGTCAGTCGGTGTCACATTGCCTGTCATGTTATTCCTCCGAATTGCCATTGTTCACCCACCCACGTCTGATCTGCTGTTGCAGTCACCCATCACACAATGGTTACTCGCTGGATAGAAGAAATGCATGGCAGTAACGATAAGACGCCTCGACCCAGTTAAGAAAGCTGCGTATATCAGTAGCCAAACAAGCCATTGCTTGTACTCTGTAAAATCTACTTGTACGTGTGCTGTTCATCGGCATTACCGAGTGACGTGTCCGCACGGCTGTCTGCGTCTTGGTGAGACTTCAGTCGACATGCTAAATCAGGTATAGCCGTCATTCTGCTACCAATACCTTTTCCATCAGCATCATCTCAAATCGACAACGGGACAATCCCCAGCTGTTCGACCCCGTGTTCAACTGACTCGGTGCTTTAACGCAGAAACACATACATACAATTATCCGGCTTTGAAACCTCTCTCTCCTAAAACGGGAATATTCTGGACGAGTAAGGCTGATTGCAGTGTCTCAAGCGGCTGCCATATGAACGGTCTCACCAAGGAGTCAAGAACTCAGCTGAAAATCCATTTCCCCCATGCTGTCTTCTTTTAAGCAGCGCACTGTCCACCACCAATATCCCAAGATCATGGGGAAGCCAAGATCTTGGTTTCAATCATTTGCGAGTTCGGATTTGATCTCGGGATACTCTGGGTGCATTTGTGAAGAATTGATTTTCATGCAAGCTTCATTCACTTATAAACGCGTTTGTGATATTGCAAATGATTACGGAGTCACCAACAAGAAAACGAAGTTCAGAACTTCTGATGAGATGAGCGATCCACTTAAGGGTTGCATTCTATCCCGCCAACCGAGACATCAATTGTCATTGACAAATTTCTCTCCGATGCAGAAATTAGACAAAAAGAAAGGGCGAAAAAAGCAATTGTGCTTGTTGGACTCTCGGAAGAAGCCATGTTGAACCTTACAATTACACTTGCCGCAGTGATAATACAGACAGACTCTGTGAGCTCACGACATACTCGCAGTCTGCACGACCTTGATATCTTGATGCAATAATGTGGTCAAACCCATTGCGGAGGGGCTCCGTGCCGGCTTACATGCAGTTCCGCTCTTCACCACTCATGATTGTGACTACAATCTCATATGCCATATTCATCGTTTGTCCTCCCATGACTTTTTCGAGAGAGAGAGAACTGTTCGACTTCTAACTGTCCAAGGATCTCTTTCTTTACGCTGTGGTAGTGCCCGTATTGCCTTTTACTCTTACAAACCGAATCGGTATACCGGAACAGCAAGGTATCTCTCTCCACGCGTTGACGTGTTTCTTTGATGTAAATAGCTGATGAATAATTCCCAGTTCAACTATGGGTTTCTGTATGCCTAGCGGCCTATGCCGGTGCTATCCTCGTTGGGTCTCGTAGGTCCCTCCATTGTCTTACAGAACTGTGATCTCATGGCTCACGCGATACAGCATTCTGCGGCTACATGGCTGACCGTATACAAAACCGAAAACTCCCTTTGCTTATCGGCGTTGCCATCTTGGTGTTGTCGACATTGCTGTTGTGCTTCAGCCGTAACATCCCGATGCTGCTCATTGGTAGAATTCTTCAGGGCCTATCAACTTCATTGACCTGGCCGGTTGGATTGGCTCTCATGCTCGACACGGTCGGCCCCAAGAAAGCCGGCGAGTCTGCAGGATACGTGGGCATGGCATATAGCTTGGGTCTGCTGGTTGGCCCGCTGCTGGGAGGTCTTGTCTTCGCGAAAGGAGGGTACTACGCCGTGTTTGGCATGAGCTTTGGATTCCTGGCCTTTGATGTTTTGCTGCGGCTCCTGATTGTTGAAAAAACAACAATGAAGAAGCTACTTGAGTCCGCGTCTGTCACCGGAGCGTCCGAGCTAGATGGCAGCATTGTGAGCCAGCCGAGCGCATCTGAAAAAGGGACAACTCAAAATGAGAAGACTCGTGTCGAACCCGAAGTACGTCAACCTCAGCCGAAATCTGGACCAAACAGTATATGGCGAATCTTGATCCGCCCTCGGCTTCTCGCCGCGCTGTGGGGTACCGTAATGGCCTCTACTCTGGCAACATGCTTTGATAGTACGCTGCCATTGTTTGTTGCGGATACATTTGGTTGGGGGTCCTTGGGCGCTGGTCTTGTCTTCCTGCCTATCGTCCTGCCGGCTGTATTTGGTCCTGTGGTAGGATTTCTTTCCGACAAATATGGACCAAAAATCTTTGCCACTGTTGGATACTTGTGGTTGACCCCATTCCTGGTTTGCCTCCGATTTGTTACCAAGAATACAATTTCACACAAAGTTATGCTCTTTGGGTTACTCTTTGGAAGCGGTATTAGTGAAGCACTCATATTTTCTCCTGTGGCTGCTGAAATATCGTGGGCTATTGAGATGGATGGGGGGAACCCGGATCCAAACTTCAAGGCGCCATATGGTCTGAGCTATGGACTGTACAACGTGGCATTTTCAGTGGGTGCAACCGTGGGACCGATTATGGGTGGTTTGATCCGACAACATGCTGGGTGGGGGACTCTGTGTTGGAGTTTGGGGATAATATCGTTTGCTACGGCGTTAGTAATGCTCTTATTTATTGGTGGTCCATTGAAGATGCCTCGCCGGGGAGAAGATGATGGGGATTCGGCATAGAAATTACGTATATAGACTTGCATGGCCTGGGGCTAGCATATCCGAATTGTTATGAACCTGGAAACATTTACTGAGGAAACGCAGCAAACGATCTGCGGTGATAGATTGGGCGTTGGTCTTGACGCATTTTTATTTCATGTTCCATATTCAATTTAGTTAAATTCGTAATCATGTGAAGCAGTGCTTTGCAATAATAGAGCCTCGTTGAAAGGAAGTTGATAGAGCAGTCAAATTGTTCCCTGGCAATCATATTCTGTCCATCATAACCTCCACTTACAGGCTGCAGCGAACTCAACTGGCGTCGGCTCATCCCGCCAAGCCTCGCCCCATTCAAACCGACGCATCATCTCACAGCGCACCCTCCCTCTATCCATCCGAACCCCAACGCCATGGAACAACAGCGCATTGACGAGCTCCTGGAGCGCTACCTCGGACTGCTGGACGAGTACTCCAGGCTCCGCGAGGAGCTGTCCGGGCTTCAGTCGGGTGTGTACCAGAACATTGCGAGGGCGAATTTTGCGGGGGAGCGGGGCATGAGGTACGGGCAGGACCACTATGATGAGAGGATGCGGGCGGCAAGGGTGCTTGATATTGGAGTCGGGGAAGCTGGTGTGCCGGTTTTTGCTATTAAAAATGCTGCTGTTGCTGGATCTGGGGATGGGGAAGGGAGTGAGGGAGAGGTAGTGGTTGGGGAGTCGGCTATCGACGATGGAGGCGAGGGGGATGACGCAAAGGCGGAAGAGACCAAGGACTCGGATCCAAGCAACGAGGACAAAACCACGGATCCTGAAAAGAGCGCAAAGAAAAAGAAGCCCAGCAGCAACCCCCTCCACTGGTACGGCCTCTTTGCCCCTTCTGCTCTCCGCGCAGCCCAGGTGCAGTCCATCCAGGCTGTCGAGCAAGTCATCCCGCGCCTGCTCTCCATCAGCGCGGAAATGTCGCACATTGAGATTGAGGTCCGCAGGGCTCGCAAGAGGCGTGCCAAGGCTGCGCTTGTGGCCGAGAAGGAGACGACGACGCAGGGTGAGGGTGAAGGTGAGGGTGTTGTTGTGTCACAGGCTTGGGCGGAAGGGGTGGAGGCGGTTTGAATTGGGGGGGGGGGGGGGGGGGGGGGGGGATGGAGGTCGTATGATAACTCGGAGATGATTGTCTGTATTTTGCAGGACGGAGGGGAAGGTGTTTGTGATGGTATGTGGGAAACGGGCCGGCGGGTAATGGGGTATGGAAGATGGCATGAGGAAGTGTTGCTGGGATAGACCGAATAACTGGTGCCCGCTGCCGTTGTTGTCCGTGTGTTGGTTCATGGCCACATGCATTCGTGAAGGCTACACATGAACGCGAGGGGATAATAGCAAATGGGGATCTGGACTTCCACTCATCTCCACTCAACAGATTTACAAGGTCAGCAATCTAAGTTGCAACGCTGGCATTTGCGATCTCCTAACAAGCACTGGTTCGTGTTTACTATTCGCTGCTTTTTTTTTTTTTGGGACGGCAGGGAGTGACGTCTTTCTGGTGTAAAGTCAATGAGTTATCGTCCAGCTCACGATGAGAGATGAGTCGGAATAAAAACGTGTAACAATGTCTGTAATATGACGTGTGAGGTGTTTGTGTCCTCGAAGATCATCTGTTATCACCACCTACAACCAAGTTACCCGACACTATAGCAGTTTCACTACATATGCATGTGATGTTTGTTTAATGCCTTGTGCCATACCTTTACTTTCATACCATCTTACCACCTCTGCATAAAAAGGCAGAGCTGTACTCCTGATACACACGACAGCCCTGTTTGCAAAAGATTATTCTCCCGACCAATATCCTCAACATTCATACCCCAGACAAACTGCTCAAGGCAACCAGCACATCCTCAATCAATTCACGTAAGAAACTCTCCCGTGGGATATCCCGGTCTAGTTGCTTCGAAATACCCATCAACGCACTCTGAGTGTGTACATATCGACGCCGCATACCGTCGTTTGCATTAATCAGTAGTGCACAACAAAGCTGTAAGACGGCAACTTGAAGTTCTAGTACAGCAGGCGGAGGTTGCTGCTGACGGAATACATCCCAGGCAGCGGCTTTCGTGACGAGGTCCATCCACTCCTCTGCAGTGCCGGTGTTTGTTTGCTCTGCAACCTGGAGGAGGACTCGCACAATCTCGATGCCGCGAAAGGCATCATCCTCCCTTATAATTTCTGTGTTTCGCTGTAGTATGCTGTTTAAATCTTTGCTGAGAGTTTGCCACCCGTCATGACTGAGAAATAGGTTGCGTCCTTTTTCGAAAGTAACCAGAGCCTCCAAGGCCACCAAGGTTGGCGACCTAAAGTCCAGCTTGTCAGAAGAACTACCCTGATATAGTTCCATGAGCATGTCCGTCAGCCCTGTGGCTTCTTTGCGCAGCATTTCGTTTTCGTCTTCTCGTAGCCATAGAGCCAGTGCTCTGACCGCAGAGAGCATAAAGGGATCTTCATCTGCCACGCTTTCCAACGAATCCCAGGTCAGAGTGTGGTGAGATCCCGCTGATGTCTCTGCGGTACTGGTTCTGGCGTCTGGATGCAAGCCCATTGCTCCAGCAAAAGTAGCATCCCATCTGTCTCGAAGATACTCGATAGTCACTGACATGGTCTCCGAGATGCCCTTGCGAAGCTTGAGCAGGTTGTCTGGCGACATGATGAGCGCATCTAAGGATTCATCATCTAGGGATCTGACGAGATGCCCGATAAAGATGCAGATGACGTCAAAGGCAGACGCAAGACGGCGTGAAGTCTTGGGATATTCGGGTCGGTTAAGTTGCTCTAGCAATATGGGTGCGGAGGAACGGATGTCAATCAACAAGAGGTTGATCAAGAGGTAAGAGAATGGCTTTTCTTCATTCTTGTCCACATTGAAGAGAAGCTTGGAAGTTGTGAGAGGATATGCTTGAAGGAGGGATGCGGCGGCGTTAGTATAAGCCGACCTGGCCTCTGGGGTTGGCCGGCTTGTTACCAGATTGCGGATGAAGTTGACTGCTGTCTTTTGCCATTTGGGATCCGATGGTATAACCTGTGGTTGTCATCTCAACTAAGTGTTATTGCTGCTGTAGTTTCTAGTGATGACTTACTGCTGGATTTGCTTGCCGGAGGAATGCCCCTAGAAACTCGAGATATGTTACGGCATCGGTACTAGTGAAGGAGGACGCCAGACTTTGTATCGTGTTATCTATTCGTTTGGCCAAGTCTGATTTATCTTCAAATACAGTCATTGCATTAAGCCAGGCGTAACACAAAATATCCATCACGATTGAGTGTGTAGGGGCAATCTCTGTAAGGGCGCTCAAGTCTTCAACCTGGACAAAAGTCAGGGCACCCTCCGGTGAGCTCACTAAAGTGTAAAGAAGCTGTAGCAGGAGATTTGTTGTCTCCTCGGAGCTATTTAAACCATTAAATGATAATTATTATCCTGAGAAGAGGGAAGCTTACCTATACAACACAGCACCGACAAGTTCAGGAATCCGGTCTGTGAACTTTGCCTGACCCCTTGACTGCTCAGGAAGAAGGACGGCAAAAGTGTGCAGTATGGAGACTGCAAGGTCAAGCATCTCCTTGGAATCCTTCTTGGACGGTTTCGACCCCGTGCGCAACAGCCTATCCAGGAACTTGGCTGATAAACTGGACCACAAGTTTTGAAGGACATTTTCATCCTCTCGCAGTTCCGGCGAGTTGTCCAGAACCGACTTTAATAAAGCCAGTCCAACAAATCTCTGAGTATCATCCTTGGCTTTGAGGAGGCCTTGAATTTTGGAAATACTGGCTTCATCTTGAGTTGCTGGAGTGGAAGAGTTTGAAGCCTCAGCATTGCCGTTGACCGTGGGTTGGTCCATCTTAACGGCTGGTAATGGTAGGATGGATGATGATCGGGTTTCTCTCTAAATGCAAAATTTCAAGGGGTCCGTCCTTCTTCCATCCATTGAGCCTGACTATTTCCAGAATTTGCTGTGAACAATAATGCAAAACTTGGGCAAGATGTTCGGATTCTGTTGTAATGTGTATGCATATGTATGGTCATGGTTGAAGCATCCACTCATTGGCTTCAATGTCTCCCACCAATCATCACTACGTCAACCCTCCAGGACACTAAATTCCCAGCGCCACGATAAGCATTCTGACCTGCATCTGCGCCGATAAGCAACTTCAATTGCGACAACATCCCCCTCCAAAGATACAATCCACGATAGAGCGTCAAGACGACGAGAACAAAAGAGAAGGCAAAAAAAAAAAAAGAGAATTGAAGAGTGGAATAGGAAAATGGAATAGGGAGCAATCATGTCTGGAGCAGGCCAGAACGGAAGCTTCCCCTCTGCTTCGTCCTCTTCTCAAACGCCAGCCGCGCAAACGCCAGATGCTTCGGAGAGAGACGACCTGGATTACTTTGACGATGACATTGGCGAACGGGAACCGAACCATAACGACCTCGACAGCCATCTGTCCTTTAAGCGCAAGAAGAAACAATCGCTGCTATCGAGTCCGCTGCGAATCTTATCCTCCCTAACCGGCGGCTCCAGCTCTGAACCGCCTCGTCACGAGCGCCATGCGTCGCTACATCGAAACTCGCCCGCCATCTTTGGCGAGGCAGCATCTCCTCAAGCACATGGCCTCGCCGGCGTATCTTCAAGCGCAAAGGATGGAATTGCAAACGATTGGTACGCAGAAGGCCCCGGTCGGCGTGTGGGCTACGAAGACATGACGGCCATCGACTGGATCTTCGAATATACAAAGGAGCGACAGCGGTTGCGTGTGCTCTCGTCGAGCGCGGGGAGCGGGTTGATAAGATACATCCAGCTCCTGCTAGATACCAGCCAGGTTTGGATCGTGCTGTTGCTGACGGGCCTTGCGGTTGGCGCAATCGCTGCTGCCATCAACTTGACGACAGATTGGCTGGGAGACTTGAAGCTAGGATATTGCTCCAGTGGCCCTGAGGGCGGTCATTTCTATTTGAACAAGAGCTTTTGCTGTTATGGATATGACCAAGGTTCTCATTGCGCTGGTTGGAAGCCATGGAGCGAGGCGCTAGGCATCCACTCGATTGGTGGGAAATGGTTCATTGAATACGTTTTCTTCCTCGTCTTCTCGGTGCGTGCTATGACCCCTTGATAGTAAACCAGACTGCCGATATTAACATGTTTGGCCCAGGTTGCATTTGCATTCTCCGCAGCGCTTCTCGTACAGGAGTATGCCATATACGCCAAGCACAGCGGTATCCCTGAGATCAAGACCGTCTTGGGCGGGTTTGTCCTTCGCAAGTTCCTGAGCGCATGGACTCTGATAACCAAGTCGTTCGGCTTAGTATGTCCGCCACTCCTCTTCATATCAGTTTCATTGTTAACATGGACAGGTTCTCGCTGTATCCTCCGGCATGTGGTTGGGAAAGGAGGGCCCCTTGGTTCACGTCGCATGTTGTTGCGCAAACCTGTTTATCAAATTATTCAAGAATATTAATGAGAATGAAGGTAAGTCAAGCTCGAGTGAAGCGCTTCCTAAATGATGATGTGCTAATGAATCGAAGCCCGCAAACGAGAAGTGCTCTCGGCGGCCGCTGCGTCTGGCATCTCTGTCGCCTTTGGATCGCCTATCGGAGGTGTATTGTTCAGTCTTGAGGTATGAAAGCATTGATCCTGTATCATATCGCCTTACCTAACGGATCCTCGCAGCAACTGTCGTACTTCTTCCCTGACAAGACCATGTGGCAAAGCTTTGTTTGCGCCATGTCAGCCGCTGTCATCCTTCAACTCTTTGACCCCTTTAGATCCGGTAAACTCGTCCTGTACCAAACAAAGTATAGCAGGGACTGGCACGGATTCGAAATCGTGCCTTATGCCCTATTGGGGATTGTTGGTGTAAGTACCTCAGCAAGCCCACAACATATTGCGACCTCGATCTAATTTTCGTAGGGTGTTTACGGTGGCCTCTTCATCAAGTTCAACATGGCCGTAGCCCGTTGGAAGAAATCCCAGTCATGGCTTCCCAGTCCCATTGTTCAAGTGCTTGCCGTGGCTCTCCTCACGGCCCTCGTGGACTATCCAAACCACTACATGAAGTTTCAGACATCTGAGCTCGTATCTAATCTGGTCGCCGAATGCTCCAAGGTTCTTGATGACCAGGTCGGCATCTGCAAAACCGGCGCTGCCTCGGCCAGCACCATCGTGCTCCTCCTCTTCGCCGCAGTCGTGGGCTTCTTCCTGGCCACTATCACTTTCGGCTTACAGATCCCGGCTGGTATCCTCCTCCCCTCCATGGCTATCGGCGCCCTGGTCGGTCGTGCCATGGGCATTATGATGGAGATTTGGGTGGATAACTTCCGCGGCTTCTCCCTGTTCCAAACTTGCATACCAGACGTCCCCTGCGTCACGCCAGGAACTTATGCCATCGTCGGCGCTGCCGCTGCCCTCACGGGCGTCACGCGCATGACCGTCTCCATCGTCGTCATCATGCTCGAACTCACAGGGGCCATCACCTACGTCCTGCCCATCATGGTAGCCGTCATGATCTCCAAATGGGTCGGCGACGCCTTCTCACGACGAGGCATCTACGAGTCTTGGATTCACGTCAGCGAGTATCCGTTCCTCGATAACAGCGAGGAGATGGTCATACCAGACATTCCAACCTCACAGATTATGACTCGCATCGAAGACCTGATTGTCCTGACGGCTACAGGCCACTCCATCGCATCCCTCAACACCATCCTCGAAATGCACCCCTACCGTGGCTTCCCTGTTATATCCGACCCCCGTGAGGCCATACTGCTTGGATACATCTCCCGTGCAGAGCTGCGCTACAACATCCATACCGCCACCAAGGCCCGCTCCCTCCCCCCTGAAACTGAAGTCTTCTTCTCACACCAACCCCTCGCTGACCCACGTACGACGCTGGACCTCCGCCCTTGGATGGACCAAACACCCCTCACCCTCCCCTCGCGCACAAGCCTCCACCTCATAGTCTCGTACTTCCAAAAGCTAGGCCTGCGGTACATGCTCTTCACCGACCGCGGTGTTCTACAAGGCTTACTCACCAAAAAGGACGTATGGTACGTCCTCGACGGCGCGGAGGAGACAAGAAGGACAAGCAATGTGCCGGCCGCCAGGGGAGGCGAAGGCCCAAGACCAGGCGCCGCGAGGGAGGACGGGGAAGGCGAAGAGAGGGGCTTGTTGCGGGCTGGGGATGAAATGGATGATGGAATGGGGGAGGAAGATAGGAGGTCTATATTATAGAAATAGGGGAACGACGCAAGTGGTTATTGTACGATATCTGATGAATTTAGATGTGTTTTTTTACCTGATCTGATATGATGCAACATAGTATGGTATTCTTCCACGGTTAGAACTCAACAGTAGCGATATGCAATTAGGGGGCGAAAAAAACCAAATCATTCCAGCCATATATAAATCATCATCTTAAAACATACTGCGTTGTTTTTTTTGGAGCCGCTCATGAAGCAATCCAGCCCAATCCCATCCGAGCCCCAAGGTTCTTGAATAATTCATATCCTAACTAATATTCAAAATCATCATCAACAGAAGGCCCCTTATTCTTCGTCACGCTCTCCTGCTTCCTATACATCTCTGCTACCTGCCTGCTCGACGTCGCCTCATCGGGCTTCTTATCATCTCGCAGCTTGATAAATCTCGGGAACCGCAAACTGATGCCCTTCTCACCGGCGGGGTCCACGCCCTCCTTGCAACCTGCCTTGTAACGTGGGCTGAGTGTTAAATCGGCTGTCTTGACTTCCCATACAAATCGTGGTTCGAACCAGACATCAGGCTGATGCTGTCCACCAGTGGAATGGGAATAGAAGGGCTTGGGCCGGTCAATAGTAATTTCAGAGAGTTGCTTGTGCAAGTCTTCGAGGACTTGTTCCGAGAAACCAGTGCCGATATTGCAAATGGTTTCGTAGGTGTCTGTATTTGGGTTGTAACAAGCCAGCAGGAAAGCGCCATATACGGATGTACGTTTGCCTTTGCCGTAGTATGCTCCAAGGACAACAAGATCCAAGGAATCGCCAACACCCGACAAATAATCCTTCTTGATCTACACATATTATTAGAGATTGGCCAGTAAATCAGCGGAACGATATAACTTACTTTAAGCCAATTTCGACTTCGCTTACTTGGCTCATACCCACTCTCCGTTCCGTCCAACATTTTAACCATTAGACCCTCGCATGATGCCTTCACACTATCGTCAAGGAAGGTTTGGATCTCATCAAGTTCCTGGCCATCCATGTGCGTAGCAAAAGTAAATTCGCCCTCCACGGGGTTGAAAGCCTCTTTGAGAAGCTCTCTGCGCTCACGGAGCGACTTCTCCACAACGGCTTCTCCGTTCAGGTACAGCAAGTCAAAGGCAAAAACGCAAACCTTGACTTTGACATCTTCTACTTTAACGTCCTTCTTCTTGCGGGTCATCAACTGCTGGAAAGGCAAGACCTTCTTCTCGACCATATCCCAGGCCACAGTCTCGCAATCAAGCACGAAGCTTTGGGTGCCTTCCTTGACCCAGGTATGAAGCTTAGCAAGAATATCGGGGTATTTCTTAGAGAGATCCTCAGAATTTCGAGAGAAAATACTAGCAACTCCGGAATCAATCTCCTTGGATGCGCTAGCAGTAGATTGACTTAGTTTTTGAGGGGCGTTTTTGGCAACGTAATGAATCTGTGCTCGTTCACCGTCATATTTGTATTCGCAAGTGAATGTTTGCCCTTCAAATCGATCAAGGACTTCGGTAATGGCTTTCGTTGGCTTAGCCAACATGGGTTTCAAGGGGACGCCAGGTCGTAACTTGCAGTTCTCCCTAAGCTTCATGATGCCATGCTCAAGAAGAGCAGGTATAATAACATCATAACTCGGCAATTCACTGTCACATGTTAGTACATAATTGCCAGTTCACCAAAAATAAAAATAATAGCTGACCTGTAAACTGTCTTTAGTATAGATTCGCCCTTTTCCAGATCCGTCGTGCTGGGAACTTGACTCTTTGCCTCGGCCTCGTGGCAAACAACAGCCTGTGCCAACGAGACCAGGACCGTTCTCTCGGCGAGTCCCAGCCTGAGTTTTCCTTCCAAGAAACGGACGATGTATTTGGCCTCGCTTGGCCCACCCTTGTCCTTTGTAATATCTGCTTTTTCTCTTGAATGAGAGTCGGCTGCTGATAACAGTTTCTTGATGCCATCAACTTTGCGTCCTTGAGCGCCATTGCCTGCCACGGTCGCAATGCCCATCAATCCCTGATGGACTCCCCTGATAGTCAGTGCTTTGGGTTTGAACATGGTGGGCTGCGTCGATCTGCTCTTCAAAGCCACCAACCCCAAATCTCCAATCTCTTTCTGGTCAGCCTTGATAACTTGAAGACTTCTTCCGGTCGTTTCACCAATGGCTTTCATAATTAGAGACTCTCCGATACCCAACTCAATGCCAGCATAATCAGGAGCAAGTTTGTTGATCATCAGCAATACGGTAGGTAGAAGGTCGTCAGGGGTAAGTCTCATAACTTGACGCAGAAAGCGCGCGCAATATTCCATGATTATCAGTCGCTTTGTAGTCAATTCGACAAGTGAGAAGGTTTTGCAAAGCGCCGCATACGGAACTGGAGTGCCAGGTTTCCAGTCGGGATAAGGATCCTTCTCCCCTTTCTGCAGCACCGTTTGAACAGCTTTACGGGCCTTGGCGGCAACTTCGGGCTTCTCTGTCTCTGACCCTGACTCCTCAGATGCCTCCTCATCCTCCACGACCTTTTTAACTTCCTCGTCCTCGGCTTCCTCTTCTTTCTTTACTCGTGGGGACTTTGGCGATTTGACCTTGGGTTTCGGGCTGCTTGACTTTTTGGCTTTCGCTGGAGATCTGGGCGGACTTTTCGCCTTGGAGTTTGAATCTGAGATCTCATCCTCTTCATCGTCCTCCACCTTGACTCGCTGCCGTCTGGCGCGCTTCGTAACAGGGCCCTCATCTTCATCCTCCTCGACTTCAGGCTTGACCTCTGTCGTCTTGGCTGGTGGGCTCTTGCTCGGAGATCGAGATCGCGGGCGCTTCTTGGAGTCTTCCCAGCAAGTTAGACTGCGAGCGATGGATGTAACAAGTTCAATTGGGTCTGACCTTTTTCCAAATCGGAATTCTCCCTGGCGCTCACATCGTCCTCAGCCGGTGCTTCGCTCTCTGGCTCCTTCTTCTTCCCCGCCTTGGTAGCAAACGCCAAGGTAGTCTGTCGCTGCGGACCTGTTCCCTTTGCCCCAAAAAATTTCCTATAAGCCCAATTGTGATCAGTAAAACCAGTCTCCCTTGCACAAACAAACAAAATAAGGTGCCTGAGCTCCCTCCACACACCCTATCGTCTGCTGCCCTGACTTAACATACCCCAGAGTTGCTTGCTTCGGTGCCATGGTGATGCACAATATCCTCGATGCCAAAGGAATTGGCCGACAACGCAGTAATTGAAAGGAAGCCCGTCGAATACCAAGCATGAAGTGAGGAAGCAAGGGGGTTTTTATCAATGGGTAGTGTTGGGTGATGAAATTCACCCAGGCAGCTGTACCCACTACGGCCAAGCTTAACGCGCCTGGCGCAGGCAGAATCGCGTTAATTGAATTTCACGTTCACGACTCACGACGATGTCACGTGAGGTGGTAAGACATATGGAGAGGCTTGGGTTAACCGCTGAACATGCATAAATCTAATAATAGTAACGTTTCTTACAACTTTGGAAGTGCAAATAGCTTCAGGCTCAAGAAACGGAACAGTACCAGATTTCACAATACTTACACATATTGGGGAGTCAAGGAGGAGGAATCGGATCTGTAATAGCACCATCATCCCCAATTCGGTCGCAAAGTTACAGTAGTCCCAGAAATGCTGTTCCCAGCGACACTTTGACGTTTTCTCAACGGCTTTGTTCTACGTCCCCAGCAGCATTCCTCTCAACCGATTGTTTTTTTTTTAAACCAACTAGCCGCTATCAATCTTTTACAGTTGACCGAGTCCCTCACCAACATTCCTTCTGCACATTTTAATCACCCTATTCGCTTAGATCGTCCTTAGAACCTTTACTCTCTTGACATGATGATGATGATGTGACGATCCCACCTTAGTAATAATTCTTGCGAATGAAAGTAAAAACTCCGAGAGGAAAGAGATCCTGCCTTTTATGCTTTTCAGTCCTGAGCTTTGTTGGCTGGAGATGGTCGCAATGCCAAGGTAATGGTACACGGCAAATGGCACAGGGTTCCAGGTTCACCTTTGCCTCCCTATCCCCTCTGACAATGGTCGCACTGGTCTTACAACCAAAAGCGTGAGCTCGATACATTGCCAAAAGCCTGGCTCTGTCACAGGTTAGAACCAGCGATTTTGCTTCATTGAGGTCTACGTGAGCGACATCCATCTTATGATACTGGGACAATATAGTTTGATGAACAGCAACTTTGCAGCAGCGCAAGGAGACCATATGGACCTCCCCTCGAAGTTTCAAATCAAAGTGGTTGATAGAATAGTCCTATCATAGATTAGAGCCGTAGAGTCGTCTCAACTAAGGGGCTGAAACAAGGTTGTAACATGCCAGGTTTCCTGTCCCAAAAGAAGGCACTATATATCACTAAACACAAGCATTGTCACAAAAAAGGAGTCAGAGGAAGCGCCTTTGCCCTTCAAGAGCTGTATAACCAAATCCCCATGTTACGCCTGGGTCCCCATCTCATATTCAACGCATGAAATCCAGCAGTCTGCCAAATCTATAGTCAGAGCTAGCTGGCTTATTACATCAAAAGAAAGGTGTTGCTGTTATTTTTGACCGATACTTTTTTCCCTCTCCTCACTCCCTTTCAGTGTTCCATGCTACCCTACCACATGAATGAATCACGACAAAAGCTTCCACCCGTTTCATAAACATCAGAAGCACATTAAACATGTCCATTCGGAGCCTTCCCGCCCTCTCTATCTAACAAAGTATAGTACAAAAGGCGAAAAGTCAAGGAATCATTAAAGTGCAGCTGCAGCAGCAAAAAAAAAGGGGGGGGGGGGTTGTTTCTTTTCATCTACTGGGCAAAGTAGAAGTTCTCTTCGTTGGTCCGTCCACGGATGAACTGGGGCTCAGATCCACGGGCGTAAATATCCTCGAACAGAATCTCAGGCTTGGCATCAGGAGCAGCCATGGCTTCAGCAGCAGCAACCTCGGTGGCAACGTGGTTTCGGGCATCCTTATCAATCTTCTTCAGGTCGTCCTCAGTGGTGACCTCCCACTCAAGAATCTTCTTCTTCAGACCGGCAATAGGGTCGTTGGTCGAACGCATGCGCTGAATCTCCTCACGGGTACGGTAGGTAGTACCGGGATCGGACATGGAGTGACCACCGTAACGGTAGGTGACGTATTCCAGAACCAGAGGGCCCTTGTCGGCAGCAGTCCACTCCTTACCGTACTTGACGGCGGCCTTGACAGCCAAGACATCCATAGCGTTAACCTTGAGACCAGGGATATACTGTCCACGCTTGTAGTAATCTGTCAAAGCGGAAGAGCGAGCAGCGGAAGTACCCATACCATACTTGTTGTCTGTGACGTAAATGTTAGCCCAACAAAGCTACCCCCATCATCAATCCATAGTCAAATACTCACTCTCGCAGCCGAAAAGAGCAGGGAGGTTCCACAGCTTAGCCATGTTGAAAGCCTCAAATACCTGGCCTTGGTTGCTAGCGCCATCACCGTAGAGAATGATGGAGGCGTTCTTGTTGCCATTGTACTTGTGGGCAAAGGCAAGACCAGCACCAACGGGGACCTGAGCACCAACAATACCGTTGCCACCGTAGAAGCCCTTGGCAAACATGTGCATGGATCCACCCTTGCCGTAGGCGATACCTTCACGACGACCAAGCAGCTCTCCGATAACGGACCTGACGGTACCACCACGCATTATGGCGAAACCGTGACATCTGTAGGAAGTAATAACATCGTCCTCCTTGGTAATGGCGTGCTCAATGCCGACGGCGACGGCCTCCTGACCAGTTGACAAGTGGCAGAAACCACGAATCTTCTTCTCCTTGTACAGACGATCGGCCGCCATCTCCATCTGTCTGAGCGATTATTAGCGATTGTGGCCCTTGCTCGAGCAGGTGGCTGCCATGTAATCGTACCTGATGCTAACCATGTCGTAGTACATCTGCTTGAGCTCCCTCTTGGTCACATCAATGGTGTAAGGTGGGGGGTCCAACTCGTAGGTCTCGAAGCTCTCATCGCTGAGAGCAACCTGGAAGGGCTCATCTTCGGACTAGATAAGAGAAAAAAAAGTTTGTCAACTATTGATCGCAAAACCGATTGGCGTTTGAAATGGATTTGCCAATATCGCCATATATTTATGCCATCGATTGACGTTCCACCCTCAGAAAACAGCGCATTGTTTTTCTTACCTGAGGAACTGATGAGTGAAGAGAAGAGGAAGCGGCATCGGTGGTAACGGATCGGGTGGCCAAGGTGAATGCAGCCGGGACTCTGGTGCGCAGAGGCACCGTTCGAGGGACTCTTAGAGCTCGTGAGAACATCGCGACGTCTGGATGTGCCTCTGAGCAGATGGGCTGGAGGGATTGTCGAACGAGATATCAAAAGACCTCGAACAATAAAGCTCTCCGAAATTTCGCGGTGTTGAGCGTTGAGCTTGATTGTTGGACCGCATTAGGCCACAGTGAGTCTAGCGCAGGGTCACGTGGCGTAATTTTTTCCTTCATCAAACGGCAGCAGCGGCGCTTATCCTGATGGATAGATAGATACCTGATATGGATGCTTCATGCCTGATATGTGAAGGACCGAATTGATATCAAGGATATGTACTTCGTACCTGGTATGTCAGAAATGATGTGATAGTGATAAGTCGCATTAGGTAAATCCGTATCTCTCACACCAACGTCTTACATGGAAAAGATTGCTTGCAAGCATTGAGGTTGGTCTGATATCCAATGCCAATGAATTGAAACGAGATGGGTTTGAATAGAAGAGAACTTACTCACATCATCCACAAAAACCAATCTCTCAGGATTCGTCAATTTCCCATTACTGCACCAATATCAATGAACCCCCCAGCATTCTAAAAATATGGACACCAGACAATTGTCCAGTGCCTCCTCTTGCATTGTGTAAATCTATTCTACATAGGCCGTTCTTTGGTATTATCGCTAGCAATATAAGTTTGAATGCCCAGCCCTTTCTTTACCTGCTGGTTCATCCCAAGACAATCTCAATTAGAAACTCCACAACCTTATAGCTCCGAACTTGAATAGTCCTACCTCCATGCCAAATATGTGATGCAATTTCCCCAACTATGCACGTAGTACCAAATGATGCAGCAACGCCGTTAACATGCTTCCCACAGATCATCGCCGTGTTCTATAACCTGAACCAGGCGCCAAGCTTTCATTTCAAGCGGGAGAGCCAGTCACTCAAAACAGGCCTAGCTCTTACTCTCACCCTGCATCTAGCATGATCTTGACATCTCATTACAAGAAGCCTAAACCATAGCCTTTTCTTGACATTCACTCAAATCAAGATTGGAAAACCTTTTGCAAAAGAGTCGTAATTAGTCGTCATGGAAAAATGTCATGTTGTCGCCTTGTAGGGGGGCTGTTGATGGGCCCGTATCCTGCATATCGATGTCTTGTGTCGAGTTCAACTGACTGCAGCTGTTCGTCACCACCTCGTCGTCGCGGTAATCAAAAGCCATGGCACTCATGGGACGATTGGGATCATCTTCCAGGACGCGTTGTTGAAAGGAGGGAGGTCGGTCGTAGAGCATATCCTCTGGTGGTGAAAATGACCAAACCTGCACTGGTTAGTTGCAACGGACTTGAAGGCGCCCATACCAAGAAACTTACCTCCATCACTGTACGACCCTGTCTCAAGGCCAGCGCAACACACTTCTCTTCCTCAAACGCAACTCGCCAAACCGCTTCACCCTGAGCAATGAGCTCTCGTACCAGCTGGCCTGTTTTGAGATCCCAGATCTTGACCCGGCCGTCGCTACCACCACTGACGACCCGAGTATCATCAAATTGCAGACTGGTTACGCTGTTGTCATGGGCGGCTAATCGATGGATTGGGCACATCTTTTCCAAAGACCACACCCTGACGGAACCATCAGATCCTCCGGTCACTAATGTGTCTCCCCGCATCTGTAGCTGGCCAACAAGCGACGTATGGCCTTGAAGAATAGCCAAACACTCGCTATAATGAGGTTAGCAAAAGAAACAGATATCTTTGTTTACATGTTTCGAGTCTTACCCAGTTGTTGGATCCCATACTCGGACATTCGTGTCCAAGCTTCCCGTCACAACCCTCTTGCCATCAAACGCGATAGCATAAATTTGACTGAAGTGACCCTGCAGAGTTTGGAGACATCTTCCTTCTGATATGCTCCAAACCCTCGCAAATGTATCATAACTCCCGGAAACAACAATGTCGCCCTTGATCTCTAGGCACCGCACACTTGACTGGTGTCCGACAAGGACATTTTTGCAGAGTCCGGTGCGAATATCCCATACACGAAGTGTGGTGTCCCGTGAACCCGAAATAGCAGTGTTGGCATCAGCCATCTTCAGGCACCGAACAGTCGATGTATGACCACGCAAAGTATGTAAACATGCACTATATGATGTCAGTCTTGTGGAACCCTTCGTCATGCAGCGGAACGTCAACTTACCCCGTTTTCAAATCCCACACACGCACATCACGGTCGCAACCACCGCTCACCATTGTATCTCCCCAAGGAACCATGGCCCAAACTCCCATGACGTGTCCCTGCAACGTCCGTTGAGAATTGCCATCGGTATCAAACACGTGTATCTTTGCATTATCAAGAGCTACGATGATGTACTTGGGTGTCAAATGCAGACTCGTTACTACACCCCCCTCCTGAGTAATATTTTGGGTAATGTTGGTGCCTCCAGATCTCCAGGCCGCCTCAACCAGATATCGCTGCTTGAAGTGGGATTTGTATGAACGAAGCTTTGGCCTTCGCGAGCCGCCATCATAGCTTCTAGATGCCGTCAATGGCATGGCCCCGGGAAAGCTGCTGCTGGCCATATCCTCGTCGATACCCGCATAAGCCGCCGATCTTGTTGTAAGCATTGGCGACGTAGGCGACACTTCAGACATCCTACGCCCGAAGTCGTGCTTTACGCAGAGGTTTTTCCACGTCATATCGTCGCTCAGAAGATCACGCCAGCGCTTCGATACCTGTGATGCTCGAGCCAAAACTTTGGGATCGTCGATGAAGGACAGAATCTGGTCAGGGTGTTAGACTGCGAAAGGGCGAAAAAAAAGCGAATATCAAAACTTGCCCTTAAACACAACTCATCCGGTAAGCTCGTAAATGGATCTTTTTTCAAGAGAGGGCTGACAAATTGATGGACAAAACTGAGTTGCTGACTGGTACAGAGATTCAACAGATCGGCCAAAATTCTCGTCCGCTGAGGCCCGGAGCAATTCTGAAAGTGTTGTCGGACCTTGGCGAGGAAGAAATCTTCGTCATCAGCAGCACCGCTCCAGTCCGGCTGGCAGTGCGCTGGCCCAGGCGAAGCCGCTGGTGTTGGGGGAGGTGGAGGCGATCCTGTCAACTGCTGGTCAAAGTCGTTGGCAGGTGTTGGCATGCTAGGCGTCGGCGGGCCTCTCAGGTGTCGCTGCTGTGGAATCTTCTCGAGCCGTGGGTTCATTGCGGTGTTATTGGTGTTGAGTGTCAATTCTTCACTCAGGATGCTTCCTCTCCTTTCGGAGAAACTCATGGGCCTGTTATAGCCGGCCATGGCCTAGGCCTGCCGCCGTGACGTCGATCGGAAAAGTCCGAACAGGAGAGTTCCGTGATCGTGAGAGGAAATGTGGTGTGTTGAAGAACGGGGAGAACGATTCGCTGAAGGATGGAGTATCGACGGAAGAAGCGAGAGTGATTATAACCAGCCTTAGTCTTTGGGGATGGTTGTCAGTTAAACTGCTTTGCCGTGTTGCATGTGTGGCGTTGAAGATTGAGAAAAGGGTCGGCTTGAGACGGAGTGATAGTTCGGCATCGAGGGATGTTTGTAGGCAAGACGGAGGGCAATGTAATGCAGACGGAAAGGTTATGAGGGAGCAATCAAGGGAAAACATACCTGTGGCCCAGGAGTCGGACATGGGCAGGTGGTCCAAGAGACAAGTTCTTAGGAGTCGACAAGGTTCAATCTTACAGGGGAGCCGAGGAAGACGAGACCAGTGAGAAATCCAGATCAAGAAGGGCAAAAGCTTGTTCCAAAAAAAAAAAATTTGTCCGTCAACTTCTTGTTTCTGCCAGTGCCTGGTTAAACGGGGTAGTGAATGGAATGTGTTGTGGAGTAGGGATTGGCGGCCCCCGAGATTGAAGGGATGACGGGATTAGGATGGCGGATAGAGACTATGGGTTTGCTTTGAACAACCGCGTCCGTCTCCTGATCAATAAGCTGGAATCGAGCGGCAATAGCGCCTCGTCTTGTTGTATTCGGTGACCCTTTCGGAGGAGAAGAGAGGGAAGGGGGAGGGAGGGAGGAAGAAAGAAAAAAAGAGGCGAGCGGTGCGTTGTTCTTGATCCCAAAGTTGGTGTTGGAACCGGTAAAGGCGATATGGGTTAGCAGGTAATCGGTCAGCAAGTGGTGAGCCGGGACTGGAAGTGTTTTTGAGTGGAAGGAGGAGCTGGCGCCGGCGCTGGCACTGGATCGCTGGGGAACAAGTACAAAGTAAAAAGCGGGTGCCACTTGGGGACTTGGGGGGCGTGTCCTTTCTTTGTCGTAGTATGCCAGGTACCATAGAGGTGTATCGTGGCTGAGGCAGTACGTGAAACACTAACGAGAGTTCTGGCGACATTCAGTTGGCAGCCCAGCATCCAGCATCCAGGGCCCTGGAGGTTCTTTCAGCGTCGCTTCCATCAGGCGGAAGTGCAGTGCCTAGGCGGTAGATACCTAGATAGGTACCTCTCCAACCCTTCAATGCTCTGCACAGTACCTGTGGTGGTGCCTCTATAGTGGCGCCGCGGCACTGGCTGGAGCGCGCTGGAGAACAGGCTTGCCACTGGCTGGAAGCGGGGAGGCCCTTGCAGCGGCCAAGCAAGGCCGGAGAGACAAGCCCCCCATGTGCAGCCGTGCCCCGCCACTAGCATCAACTGAACCAAAACTGAAGAATGGGGGCTGGCTGGCTGGCTGTTTTGTTCCTTTCTTTCCCTGTGCCAGTGCCAGTGCCAGTTTCGAGCAAAGAATCAAGGATGCATCCAATTCATGGGATCCTTGGATCTCCTCCCCAGGATGGAAGTGTCCTGGTGACGTTTCCGCCCTCGTGTTTCTTTAGACTTGCTGGTTTGTCTCAGGTTCCCCCGACCTGAACTGAACTGGCCTTGGTTGCTTGAGTTTTTTTTTTTTTCTCTTTCTTCCCATCAACACGTCTGCGGCTGATGCGTACATTCCTTGGATACCTTGGATCTAAATTACCCCGGCCAGGGGAGGAATTCCTTGAATGTTGGTTCTGATAATGATCGCCTAGTACCGGCTCACTATTACTCTCCAACAGACAAATAGATGGATAACAAATACCAAGCACCCATTTTTCGGTAGGGAACCCTGCTCATTATCACGGCCTGATCCGCATCCGCCCATTTACGCGCATGAAACATTTAAAAAGCATCGGTGATGTGTGGTGATGTGTATACTCTCCACTGGCCCAGCCATCGTCTACAAAAAGTACCTTGACCAAACACATCATTGGCACGTCTCCAGCTGTCAACAAGATTCGGTGAACCCAGGTGCTATTATGTAGTCTTTATTCTGTTTTGTCTGGAGTGGAAATGAATCGCGGCACTGGGCTGGTGTGATTGGATAGACGGTAGATTCCAGGGGGAGGGAGGCGATGATTCTTCTGATCCAATACCGCCTTCATCATCGTCGGATCAGGGAATATTCCTCCTCTCTGGGCACGCCGCCCTTGGCGATGCGACGTGCTCGCATGTACTACTTGTAGCATCAACACGGTCCATTTGCTTCTTCCAAGATTCTTTAGTCAAAGTACAAGTATTAGAGAGGGATGATGAACTAGCGCAATCGCCGCCGTCCGTTCTGCACCGCGGAAAGGCTGCCCAGGTGCCATTGTCGAATTCAGCCATCCCTGAAATAGAAATGGATGGGGATGGGATATTGTTCATTCCAATTTTCATTAGTCTGTCTTTAATGTCTTTACTACTGTGCGCGTACTGTTTCATAACGGGCATGCGCTGACTCTGGATGCTGTCTGAGACATGATTCTCTCTCTCTCTCTTTCTGATCAGATGGTGGTTAACTCCCGTACTCGGTACGTACGTACTTGTACATCCATACATTCCGCAACAGTCAAGTTCCAGTCTTAAAACACTCCCCCGTACTACCAGGCACTCCATGTTTTGTGTGCCTACAACTACCTGGATTCGATGGCTTCTCTGCAAGCTGCCGCTGCTGGTTTCCGCTTTCAACTTCTTACAGCCGTCAGAAATGGCATTTATGCAGTCACCCTTCTTGGCTCAGTAACCAAAATGGAATGAATACACTATGCACATGTCTATATGCACGATATATTTGGCTGTCATGGGCTTTTTTGTTTTATTTTCCGTTTCTGCCATCGCTGCAGCCTCCTTTCTCCTCATCGTGCACGAACAATCTATTGTAGAACCTCAGTCAGTCGCACGCTTTGTCCTCTGCACCCAAAACTTCATTCCTTTGTTCCAATTGCTCCCCCTTGGGTAGGAACCCAAAGACCCCGGACCGCCTTGATTTTTCACATGTCGCATCCGCCTTACATGCTCACCTCCTGACTTGAATGCATGCAATACAGACCGCCCCTTACTTGTCCTCATGTTATTCGCATGATATTTGGCGCTTCTCCTGCAGCGGCCCGTTGGGCATTAACGGTTGCATAATGATTTGCTATGCCCATTTGCCATCCATTCCATGTGTGTGCTGATCTGCCGGAATTCCCAATTCTCCATTGATGTGCGGTCCTTGTGTAACTTGACCGTTATTGTCTCATGCTTTCTGTCTAGAGTTCCAGTTGGTGGATGGATGATCACGACATGAATGGCACCATAGGATAGACGGGATGCTTCAATCAATCGCCATCGTTCGTTCTTCCAACATATGCTGACGGTCTAATATCATATTGTACACGCAGCAGTTTTACACCAACCGGAATTTCATCATCACATCTGAATATCCCATCAAACATCACATAGATAGGTAGAACAATGGCCCTCCCCACCGTGCCGCCGTATGACTCGCTTCTTTGTTTTTTTTTTAAAAAAAAAATTACGCCGAATGCCCATCTATATATCCCCGCAGTCCTCACGTCGTACTTATATATGTCATGCTATGGATCCACGTGCCAAAGCTTCCACAATTTTCTGCATCTCGCGCAGAACACATCATCCGAATTAGTGAGAATGTCCAAGTTGGGTAAGAAGAGGCAGCAACATCCCTGCCATGGTGGCCAGAGTGTCACGCATCTGAGGGCCTTTGGGCTTCCGTTGGTGGACGGAATTGACCTCTGTGTAGCCGTTCATTCCCGTTCCATGCTCATGACTAGGTGAGACACCATCCTCCTGCATAGCATGCATTGCAACGTACCTGGTTTGCAATCGTTAGTATCCCGGACATGAAAATACTGAATCTGGACTTACAAGAACGTTCCCCCAGAGAACAAGAGGAGCATACCAGTCCACCACTGTCCAGAGTTGTCGTCCAGGTGGTCGCCACCCAAGAGAGTAATCATGAACCGCGTAGTCAGAGCGCCTACCGGTGCGGCAAGACTGAAAATAATTAAATGCCCTCGTGCGGCACGCTTTGAGAGACCCTGCTTTAGCAGCACTGAGGTCAAGCCAAACGCGGCGGGCGCTTTGTGAATCATGATGGCAATAAAAATAACAAATCCTAGCCTCATGTTCGACGTAGTCGCTGATGCACCCATCGCAATGCCATCTGCAGCGGCATGAATCACCAAACCGATAGTGGTGGCAAGACTTCGCGCCCGGCGGGGTGTTGGTGTAAGAGAGCCCAGGAAACCGTCTGCTTCTTCATCTATGGACGAAGTATCGCCTCCCAAGTTATCAAGGCTCATATGCCTTGTCTCAGGCCCTGGTCGAAAACTCTCAGTCGCATGTCTCGGTATCCTATCGATTAGGAACATTAAGACGAAGCCGAGGATCATGGAGAATCCAATCTCAAGAGTCGGAATCTCAAAACTTTGTGCATGATCCCCTCCCGCTGGGGGAGGTGCCGCTTTTGGTGTTCCGTCCGGGTTTTCGTCCCCTTCCCGTCTTGCTATAGTTGTGCGACTCTGCCGCACTTCGATTCGAGGTAAAGTGACGTCTATTTCTCTACCCTGAACACCCGCCTTGTTCGTTGTTGTTCTTATTCTAGGAAATGTCTCAATAATATCACGGGAGTCGATCCCGAGTGTCCAAGGAGATCGTCGCAATAAGCTCCGTGTTTTGTGAATGTGAGAGGCCTCTGCGGGAGCGGCAGCCGCTTCAATGCCCTCTGGTATAATAACTATAAGTGACGTCCCGACCAAAACTCCTATCCCAATACTCGATATTAATCGCATTTGTGATTGTGTCAAGGTCATGGATAACGGCAAGGCTCCGGCGAGGAATGATCTATTATATCGAGTCAGTCAAACCACCTCATCTGCCCCTTCATGGTAGTACGTACGCCAAAGCCATAACGACCTGGGCGAAAAGAGTCAGTCCCATCCTCAATGCATCAACCAAGAGCTCGACAAACGACTTACGCACAAGGCGACCAGCAAGATCAAGCCGCCCATGATGGAGAGCTGGTTGTGACCGGCGCAAACTCAACTCTCTCTCTTTGTGTGTAGGAAAATAGGGGTCCGTTATTGAAAGGTCATCTGCGCAACATGGCCTCCGGGACCGGCGATTCCCTGGAAAAGAAAAGAGGATGGAAAGAATCACAAGCTCTGGCAGAGTGCGGAGGCTGCCGGTCGGAGCAAGCGAGGGTGTGAATTGGCGACGAAGCAAAAGGAAAAAAGAAAAAAGGTTGTGTTTGCGATCGAAACAGAAATCTGATGATCGGTTTTAGATCTGTCAATTCGTGCCACAACACCCTGGTCGGACAAGCCGCCTGAGGCCCCACTTGTCTGATCTCTGGTTTTGGTTAGCCATCATCGCCCTGTAAAGGAGAAGCTTTATGTGATGGGGATACTTTGTATTGGATAGGCAATGAATTGTGAGCTTTTGACTTTAAGGTTCTTTTATTTTTTTATTTAGAATGACGCTACTACATGCTCTTTATGTTAGAACAAACCCCATGTATATCTCGAAAACTACCTCAGCCCTACTGGGAGGTCAACTTACGTCTATAAAGTCAAGTATCGGTTGGGTTGAGCAGTGCGGAATGTCATGGTTTGCAAAACTGAATATATCACGTTGAAATGCTGGAAGTTGCATAGATAACACTACCTAGATAACCAATGAACATCAAAGGATCATGGCAGTCCCATCACCTTTTAATCATTTAACTGTTCTTCAGCCCTTCGAGACACTGGCGGGGCTCTAAATAGCGGGCAGTGGAGGCTGGATAAAAAAAAGGCTGCGGCCCCACGTGCAAGCTTCTAAACTAAGAAACATTTACCAACCTGCATCGTCCCACAGACATCATCACTCCCTCGCTTCCTAACAACCAGGGACTGTCCTTGAGCATGGCATTTCCGCCATGAGCAGCGCGCCTGCATCGCCAAAGCGGCGCCACATATTGTCATCAATCAATCCAGACAAATCCCCCAAGAGATCTCGAAGAGATGACGGGGAGCGCGAATCTCCCGCGAATGACTCTGCACCGTTAGCGGACGAGAGCCGCGAGCACGAGAGCCGTACAGATGCTGCAACAAAGCCGAGGAGCTCGCGCCTGAAGCTCAAAGGAGAGCGAAGCAAACACAGGTCTAGAGATGACCACAGCCATGACTCCTCTCACCGACGTCATCACCGTCATCGTCGACGACGGCACCGTTCGCCTACGCCCCCGAACCCGCACGACCCGCCGCAGCTCGATCCCGATGCAGCCTTTCGCGAGTCCCTATTCGATGCTATGGCAGATGATGAGGGTGCTTCATACTGGGAAAGTGTCTATGGGCAGCCAGTACATGTTTACTCGTCCGAAAAAGTTGGTCCCTCGGGAGAGCTCGAGCAGATGACTGATGAGGAGTACGCTACGTACGTACGGCGGAAAATGTGGGAGAAAACCCACGCCGGGCTATTGGAGGAGAGGGAGCAGCGCGAGAAGGAGCGCAAGAGGAAGAAAGATGAGGAACAGCAGAGTCGCAAACTGCATGAGGAGATGGAGCGTAGCCTTCGCCGAGGTGAAGAGCGCCGAAGACGACGACGCTGGGTTGAGCGCTGGGAGACATACACTCAAGCGTGGGCAGCATGGGATGGTACACCGGAGTCCATGTCTTGGCCGATGGAAGATGGCCAGCGCAAAGACATCAACGAAAAGGATGTCCGGGATTTCTTCATTTTCGGGCTGGACCTGGAGGGCACTGGGGAGAAGGAATTTGCGGCCAAGCTGAAGGATGAGCGAGTGCGCTGGCACCCGGACAAGATACAGCAGAAACTCGGTGGACAGGTTGACGGCGATGTCATCAAGGATGTGACAGCAGTATTCCAGATTGTGGATAGGCTCTGGAACGACATGCGGACAGAGAAGCCTTCGCGGTAAATACATCCATCAACGACTGGTTCAAGATACCCTATTGTTAGCCATCATTCGAAAGTTTCTATCTGTCATAGTATTACTTCATATCGCGCGCTCACAAATAATTTGCAGTGGGCGGTAGAAGGGTGGCCCTACCACGACATATGAAGCCATAACTCTAATGTAAAATAGACAATTTCACCCCAAAATCATGTGTATTGTTAAAATGCGAAATAATTTCATTTAATAATCAACCTAATAATGATCAATGGACCGTATACGCCGATTGATGCAATTCCTAAGGCCTTTGCTATCATAACAATCATTCTCAGAAGCTCAGCTCTCATAACCATAGATGGCTCCTTGCGTGTAAGTGACGGCCCATATCCGATGAGCGACACACATATTAGGGGTATTTTCCAATAAGTTCCTCCAGTCCCTTCCTCACCTTCCAAAGCCATTCAACCATTCTGATGTCAAGAGCCTGTTTACAAGTTGGCAATGACAGCAGCACCGCCCATCAATGCACCGAAAGCCATGAATGCAGTTGGCGCAGGCGCGTGGTCCTGCTTCGCCGTGGATGCAGCGGCGGCGGCAGCGCTCGTTGCGGAAGCCAAGCTCTCGCTCAACTTTGAGGCCTCGCTCTGGGCGCTCGATGCGGCAGCGCCGGTGGCCGTGGCAAGGACGCTGCTCAGGGAGCTGAACTTGGATCCGGCCTCGCTGGTGAGGCTGGCGATGACCTCGGAGGGCTTGGACTTGGCGGCAGAGGCGATGGAGGAAAGGAAGGAGCCTGCCTCGGAACGGCCTGCGTCAATGGAGGAGACGATTTCGCTGGCGATGGAGCCGGCTTTAGAGCCGCCGGCGTCGATGGAGGAGTGGATCTCGTTGGCGACTGAGGAGACGGCGCCGACAGCACCAGTGACGAAGGTGGAGATGGAGTCGATGAAGTCGGGCTGAGGAGCAGGAACGGGCTCGGCCTGAGGATATTGTGAGTATGGTCTGGTCAATGAGAAGGCATATGGGGGGTTGGTGCGACATACCTGAACAAGGGCGACGAGAGCGAGAGTAGCGATGCTGGAGAACTTCATTTTGGATATGTGGTTGGTTGATGTAAGACTGAATAGGTTATTGGGTAGTAGGATGTAATAGAGCGTATATGGTTTGAGATGTCAATGGCTTTGAATGGATAGAATGAATATCTTGATGAGAAGGATAATATCGAGTTCCAAGGGGGGGAAGCACTGGGATCTATATAGGTAACCCCTAGGACCAGTCTACTACGCCATTCCAGGTCTGTATGTTGGCTTGGTTACCATAGCTTGGTAGATCGAATGCATCCGTAGCTTCATCCATCACAGCCCCCCCTGAGGGGGGGGGGGGGGGGGGGGGTCCCGAACCCAGGCTGCCTCACACCCTCCTCCGGCATCGAGGCTTGGCCCATGTGGAGAGACGGACACCCCTGCTGCACTCATTCCAGAAAAAGAATCAAGAAAATCATTTGCCATCGGGCCAATCAGCCTCAGCTCCAGAACAGGTCCGATACCTGAATCCTTTTTTTTCCTTCTCTTACTAGTACTCTTTGCTCTGCGCCGCGAGCTCTGACATCAGAGTGGAGCGAAGGGGTGGTGGTGCCGGTGCGACGCTTTGGGTAAAAACAGGGTATAGGAACAATTGATCAACGGTTGCGGTTTAATGAGGCCAAACAAGGTGAGATACTCGGCCGTAGCGTAAGACGGGCGAATATTGACATGTATGTATGAAGCGGTGTCTTGTGCTTGGACGTGTCCAAAAGCAAATGGCTTGAAGTTGTTCGAACTCTTTCCTAATACCTTTTTTGGTGGTGGCATTGTGCGTTTGCGCCACGCACATATCGTCGGGACTTGCACATTCGTGCACCTTGCGAGATGAGTTGAGGCAAATGGGCTTGAACTCTCTGCCCTCCTCAAATCACCGCTTCCTCAAGGTACGCCTTACGCCAACACGGCAACTATCATTTCCGCTGATGGACTAGGTGGTTTCCGTTGCATTGCCCTCATCTTAATGCTTCTATGGTCTGTCTGTCTGTCTGTTTGTCTGTCTGTAGGATCAGGCTCTGAAGGCCTTACACCAACTGGGTACCCAGCCGGGGGTTAGATCTGGTAGCGATTGCTGCATACTACAGCTGGCAGTTCTGTTTTTGGAACCCTCTTCAGAGCTTTTAGTTAACACCATATTACTTTTCGTCTTGCTGAGCCACTTGTTCATGACAAATGGCGTCACAGCGGACGCAGCACCTCCCCCAACTCCCTCAACGCCCTGTGTGGATCAGCAGCGCTAGGTACCTCCCCTCCGGGCTAGTTGGCGAGGTACCAAGGGGGGAGGGAGGGGCAGCAATCCAACCCTTAAATGCCTCCTCATCTCAGAGACTGTCCTACTTTAGTATAGTCAAAAAAACACCAAAACGACAAACAGCAACACCTAAGAAGAAGCAAAATCGTAAACATGGCGATACCTAACGAGGCTCTGCAAAAGGTCTGTGATGGGCTCATTCATAGAGAGAAAGAGGGAGAGATGCTCTGCTGCACACGTGGTTCCTAAATAGAAACTGACGATTAAAACAAAAATAACAGTTGGTTCGTGAGATTGAGACGCAAGCCATGGCTGCGCAGCAGCAGATCGGCCTGGCTCGCTCTCAGATCACGGCAAAGCAGCGCGAGCAGCGCCTGGTCAGACTGACCCTCGGTGAGATGGACACTCTCCCCAAGGACGCTGTCGTCTACGAGGGCGTCGGCAAAATGTAAGACCAAGTTTCACATCACAAACTTTGGAGCCTTTAGCGGCCTTGCTCTTCTTTTCCTTTATATATATATGTATATATACACATGAAGATTCGCTAACAGGAGGGGTGCTGCTCTCTCCCTCTCTCACAGGTTTGTTTCGCTGCCCGTACAGGCTCTGCGGCAAAAGTTGACTCGCCAAACGCAAGAGCTGGATGGCGATGTCGAGAAACTGAATCAGCGGCTACATTACCTCGAGACTACGCACAAAAACAGCCGTGAGCATATCGAACAAATGCTGGGTGCTCGGCCGTGATCTCCAATCAAGGAGGGGAAGGGGAGGGGGGATAGCATGGGATAGGGGGTTGGTTGATGACATGTAATAACCTGCATTTTATTTCCTTCCCTAATTAATCCAACCATGGTTGATTGAAGCATGTATCCTTTGTCATAACGGAAGACACCCGATGATATGTAAAGTCTCCGATGAGAGTTGATGATGGTGGCGTGTTTCTACAGTAAGAATTCACATATCCCATTACCGCCCCCCCCCCCTGTTGCAGCATGATACCCATCAGTCGCATCACACGATTCAACCCTCCAGCTACACGTAACATTCTCTCGTATTCTCACCTCTCGTAGAACAATAAAGGGAAGAAGAAAAAAACGTACATTTTAACCCGGTGGCTTGCGGGCACCAACTCGAACAACTTCGAAGGACATACTACCACATAAACCCACAGCTGCCCAACGTCGTCTCGAGTACTACCCCAGATTTATCCACCCCTCCAAGGAAGACAAAAAAAGCTTGTATCCTCAAGGGGGTATCAAAAATACACCTCCAGTCACCACTTACAAAATACTATGCCACAGCAGCGGTATTTTTTGATACCCCGATGGTCCTTTTGATCGTAAAGGTGCTGTGGAGCTCCCAACAGACAACTTTTTTTTTCCATCTAGGATTGAGTAATCCCTGTATTCCGTCGCTCCCGGGCTATGCCGAACAGAGTCTCATGTTTTGTTTGCGGATGACCGACTGACTGAGTGGCATCTCCCATGTTGTTTGCTTGTACGCCGTAACATCTGGTTTACCCGTGTCCCTTGCAACCCGAAATAGGCTCAACGCCCGTCTATCATCTCTCTATTCTCCATAATTTCAAGCCATTATACCGAAACCACAAACTATGTTCAACACTCCATCCTCTGCTAACAAAGGAAAAGGTTTCAATAACGTTTTGAGTGTTTGACGCCCTGACTGTTGAATCAACGCCATCACCAGCCACGGCTGATAGACAAGCCACACACTTGCCTCGCCCCATCACTTTGCTTTGCTTTCGATTGTAACAGCCCCCCTTGCACACGTAAGACTGAGCTACGACTCGAATCATCAAACATATCTGGTAGACGCTATTGTCAAGTAGCCGTATAGTTAGAGATGCGCGTTGGTAAAGCCCAAAGGTAGGCATCATACGATAAAGTAGCGATAACAACCAAGCCACGAACTCGTCATTGTCCTCCCCAACTCACGTTTCGCATCGTCATAAACTACGTATGCCAATGTATGTGTGTGTGTGTGTGTGTGTGTGTGTGCGGGTGTGGATGTCTATGTCCACGCGTCCTATTGAGAAAGAAAAAAGTCCCAGGTATTTCATGTAAAAAAGCACACCAAAACTACCAATCCCTGTAATACAAATGTATGCATATAATTGCCCTAATCCTGATCCGCACCATCAAACTTCCCGGTAAGGCGAAATACCCTTCTTTAGCTCTGCAACTATCTCGGCCGCTTCGTCAGCCCCCCGAGTCTCAAAATCGTACCGTTTGCTTTCCGTAGCCTTGTACACCACGAGCTATTTTTGGGAACACCATATGTCAGTTGCCATAACCACTTTGCAGGAGGAACTAGAGAAGAGCTGAGCCACCGGCACACTTCCCATTTGAGTAGTCTGTGCTGCAACAATCTTGCTCTTGATTGGTTCACGGGAAGAAAACTCACCTTGACGTTTGTAGGATGCTTCCGTGGTACTTTGCATCCGATCACGTTGCTGAAATGCACCGTCGTTGTCTTGCCCCCTCCGTCGTATACTGGCTTACCTCCCGATGCTGGCACAATATGAATGTACTCGCCATCAATCACTAGAACCCGCTCGCTCATCCCCACGATTCGCATTGGCTGCTTACGCCAGACCGTGTACTTTTTGTAGTTTGCGCTACCAAGTTCATCCTTCTTCACAACCTCCCGAGCCAGTGGGTGCGATCCACCAATCTGGTTCTTCTTCTTGTCCTTCTTCTGCACTTGGCTGTCCAGCAGCGGCATGGCCGATTTGGGTGATGAACTGCCCGGTGAACCGGTCATAGCCAGGGGGCCATCGGTGGCAAACCGCCTGCGGTACAACTCCAGGTCTGATACATTTCCAATCGATGACACTGGTCGATCGAGCATCACCACCGCCCCAGATCCCGGAATTTTCAACACATGATTTGCCTTGTCAAGCTGTCTCTTACGACACACCAGATCCAGCACTTCTGCAAGATACATTTCCGTGGTAATATCAACAGTGACCATCTGGCCGGCTGCAATGTCGGCGGACATGATGTAAATGCGTAACAGTTTCTGTTGTCCACGGGCCATATTTGGCGTCGTAGATCGCGCTTGGGGGGCATCCGCAAGAAACGTGTTCGCTCGATAAGTCGTAAATAGGATAGGGTTCTGTTTGGGGCGTGCTGGTGCCAGTACTGCGTTCGCATTGGCGGCCAAGTTCTTCGAGGGCGTTGCCTCTTCAATTGCGTCGTCACCCCCCTCTTCGTCTTCCTGGGGAGTCAGCTTCTGGTTTGCTTCAAATTCCTCCTCGGTAGCTTCCACAATCGCAAACTCATCGTACACTTTTGAGTTGGATCGCATTCTCCCGCCGCCCCTCATATTAGCATTGTTAACCGTCGTAAAGTCCGTTAGGGGTTTTGTTCGTTCAAAGGGTTTAAAGTCATCATCCACTTCGCCCCCTTCCTCAACCATCCTGAGCATCCACCAATTAATGTTACGCTTCTTGGGTGAAATGTTCGGCTCCCTCTTCTCCTCGTTATATCGATACAAGCCTAGACCAATCAAGTCGGCTACAGTGACGGCTCTCTCAGCACCCTGTCCATCATGAACCCTGGGACGCATAAAAACCTCAAAAGGTTTGTTTGGTGTTTTGCAAAAAGCAGCGTAAATGCGAACGGCAATGGAGCCTTTAGTTCCTTGACCGCTGAAGTGAGCAAATTTCTGGAATGGAATCGTAGATTTATGTTGTTTGACTTTCAGAGCTGCCGAGAGCAAACTCCGAGGTTGCACAACGCTCAAAGGCCGTATAGTGCTCATTGGCCGTGGAGGTGGCAGAGCTTCCAACCTGGGTATTGGGGGAGGTGCCTGAGATCTTCTGATTGTAGACTGCCTTGTGAAATTCTTCGGAGGAGTGCCAACCACCTGGCGAGTGGGGGATGCATTGATAGGGTTCTCTACAACATCCAGAATAGAGGCTTCGTCGATGCTGGCCACAAAATCTCCCAGCATATCTGAGCCCTCATCAGAGTCGTCGTCATCGTCCTCTTCTTCAGGTAGCATAGCCTCTACCCTTTGCATTCCAGGCGAGGGTTCTTCATTGATCTTATCCTGCATTCGCATTGCCCTCGTTGCTAACCGTGCTGCTTCCCGATGCTTATATACGGTCGGTACGTCAAACTCGTTTTCGGAAGACACTTCGCTACTGGTAACTGTATCTCTTCGTGGTCGCCCTGGGATTGTCCCTACCGAGGTTCCTGTAGAGGTTTGAGAGTCTCGTCGTGGTGCCCGAGGTGATATGCTCCCGATGATTGGTTGTCTCAAATGTGAGTTCTGTAAAGGTGACGATCCCGCACGATTCCTAACTGGCATCTTGGCAAATTTTATTTGCTGAGCTGCTCGATGTTCGGCCTCATCCTCGCTATCGTCGCTGAGGTCGCTGCTGTCTTCTTCCTCCATCTGTTCCCGGCGCCTGCGCCGCTTAGTAGCCGCCCCAGGACCTACGGTATCAGCCCCTCCACCCGTGAGCATGCCTCCATCTTCGAGGCCATCCTCCAATGCAAAACCGGCCTGCCGTGGAGCCTGGAAATATTCAGATGCGATAGCGGTGGGGATCGGGGGAGAATGTGTTCTCTTGATGTGTGATGAGGTCGGTCGCCAGCCAGCCGCCTTGAACGGGGCTGTGTTGAGAACGCTGTCGTTGACGGTGATTAATCGCTCGCCTACGCCGTCGGCAATTTCATTGAGATAACTTGTGCGAAGCTGATATGCCACGAGCCTGGATCGCAAATGTCAGCAGCTTGCGCTTAGATGCGGTCATGGTAAATGGCCATGCAGGGCAACCCACTCTTCCAATTGAATGACAGACATGATGCTTCAGGAGAGGTGAGGAGGAGAAGGATCGCGCATTAGAGAGCGACTCTAGGGGGAAGAAAAATACATCAGAGAGGCAGTGGGTGTTTACATGTTTGTCAAACATCAACAAAGGCTAGGCATGTGTCACGGGAAAGTAGTTGGAGGTAACGAAAGTTGGATTGTTGATGCAGGTCAGTAGTCGGAACTTAACGTGGGGTACTATCGAAGGTTCGATAAGGCTGATCCCTGCTGTAGAATCAATGCACGGGCTTAGTTTCCGGCGCGTGAACGTCACAGCAACATTTTCAAACCCGCGCCTTTCATAGATCTTGAAACGCACCATCAAAGCACGGGTCTTTTTTTGTTGGCGGAAATACTATCGCAGCTTACTGATAAATCTTCAAGATGGGTCTGGTCGACTACTCCGAGTCCGAGTCTGAATCCGAAGCACCAGCCGCAACAACAGCAAAGGCTCCCCAGCCCAGCACCAAGAAGCCGGCCTTCCAGAAAGTGGTCGATCGATCCAATCCAAGCAAAATCATCGTCAACCTTCCCCAGGCAACGGCTACAGCTTCAACAACAAGCGATGAACCTCCCTCCAAGCGTGCGCGGACAGGCGGCGGTGGCGGTCGCTTTTCTGGGTTCAATTCGTTTCTCCCGGCCCCTAAGAATACCAACCCAGCAGCGATTAAACCATCTTCGAGTCAGACAAGACCGGGTATCCACTTTAAGACCAGTGCGGAAGTCGGATTCAGTCGTGATGGAGAAACCTCGAGCAATTTCGGGAATACAGATACAACCTCGGGAGACATGACCCTTCCACTGCCGAGGCGAACAGCCGAGCCTTCAATATCAGATGAACTGAAGCCGGCCGAAGAAGTAAAGCTTGTGGGCAAGCCTTTGATGTTCAAGCCGCTCTCCGTTGCACGGAATAATACAAAGAAGAAAGTTTCCAAGACAGGAGGTATCAAAGCTCCTCCAGCATCGGCTGCGAGCACACAAACAGCCAGTCAAGCTACCACTTCGATGGCAAAACAAGAGGCTGCCCCGGCTCCTCCACCAAAAAAGACTTCTCTGTTCTCCCTACATGTTGAGGAACCGGCAGCACCGTCATCGTCAAAAGAAAGCGGAGCATATGAACCATTGTTTGAGACCGGAGAAAGTGTCGATCAATATCCTGCAGACTTGGATTATTCTCAAGCAACATATACCCAGGCAACCGGTGCGGGCAGTGAGTCACTGGATACAGTTGCCGATGACTTGAACCTTTCCGCCGCAGCAAGGCGCGAGTTATTCGGCCGAGGAGGAAATCAGACGGCAAAGAAAGTCATCAACTTCAACATGGATCAAGAGTACAGGCACAACGAGGAGCTCCGAGCCGCGGGCGAGCAGCAGACTCATAACCCAGTACGTTCTATCCAGAGCGGCAAGCACAGCCTCAGACAATTGGTGCATAATGTTGTAAATCAGCGAGACGCATTGGAGGAGAGTTTTGCAAAGGGGAAGACAAATCGGAAAGAAGCGTCAAGCAGATATGGTTGGTAAAAAGTTGTTTGAAGCTATGAAGCTATGATACCCAAGAAATCAGACCTAAATGAACAAGTATATAACCTATATCCCATCCGTTGGGCAATGCCATGCCATGTGCCTGATCCCACAACGCCGGTTCACCGCGCTACCCTAAGATGTCCCAAAGAAAATGCATGCCTTGTTGCACGCATACATAAGAAGAATAATGCAGAAGAGAAAATACAAAGGGAAAAAAAAAATATGCTATAGGCTTCATGCGATAAAAGGAGGTTCTAGCAGGTTTCTACTGCAGCTGTCCTCCCGGCCCCTTTGAAGCCGTTATCTACCATAAGGAACCCCCATTCGCCACGCGTTATGGGGGATATATCGTCATATCCATTCGGTGTCATTGGGCCAACTTTTGTTGAACCCCGATCCGGACTTAGAGAGTAAGTGGTTATTGGGTGTGAGCTCAAGGGGTGCGCCGTCAGAGGCTGAGCGCTCAACACCTGGTCGATAGTATTGCGGTTGTTCCAAGCGACAGCCGATCGATCAATCGGCCGGGCTGTACGGTCTTCGTCTTCCTCCTCGCCTCGCCGAGCTTTGAGTCTGGATTTGGGCTCAAAGTTGGTTTGCAGCTTGAGCTGGGGGCCGATTCGTCGGGGGGTTGGAGGCTTAATGACGTGCACCGCAGTAATGGCGAGACCAATAATGTTAGGGTCAAGGATCGTGTCGGAAGGGCTAAGTTCTCCGTCATCGTAATATTCGTCGTCCTCGTCGTCTTCGTCATCATCAGTGCTATCATCGTCAAATGAGCTGATCAAAGGCCCGCAAGTTTCTGGCTCAGGAATCCTTTCCAGCGGCATGCCGGATATTCCACCGAACCGCTCGGGGCCACCGTATGCACGGCGATACATGTGATCGAGCTCGATAATGGCATTGTTGCCAACATTAAGCCAGTCGTATGATCTAAATAGGTCTGACTTGGAGATCTTGGCGCCGTTGCTCGCCAGGACGAAACGTCGTAGCTCATCGACGGCATCTTCGAGTCGTAGAGGTGAGTTTGTTTTGGAAAAACTCGAGAGGGCGCTTTTGACACTGTATAGGCGGTCAAGCGCTAACAGGGTCAGGCCATCGGAGGAAAAAAGGATTTCGTTTTGGACGACGGAATTTTGGAATAATTGGTCTGTCAGTTCGCGGGTAGATGTGCTGACAAAAGGAGTGAGCCATGCGCTTCTGTGAGTCAATGGTCAGTGAAAAGGGACATGGTTGATAAGCAGCAGGTGCCTTACCCCAGGCCATACTTGATCCCAGCCTTGGAGATGGTGGTTTTCATAACCTTCTCCGCCGTGGGGGACATGTCGCTGGCATAGAAGAAGCGGAGGCTGGATGAGTTGGGGGTCGGGGGTCCATTTGTTTCTGTTGTGGTGATGGAGGTTGTGGTAGAGGGGGTCATAGGTGGTGGTGATAGCGGAGTGGTTGGTGAGAGAGGCCATCGCAACCTTGGAGATTCGAGGGCACTCGTCGGAGGGTATCCTGGAGAGACCAGGCCACTCTTTGGTGTATCGTTGGATCGTTTTGAAACACGTTGTGATGCTGAGCGGACCAGCTTCTTGAAAGCGACAACAGGACTTGAAGCAAAGGCCAACCGGCTGCTACCGACACTGCCCCCGGTGACGGGTGGGGAGCCGGGAGTCAAGGGGCTGCATAGGCCTGGCGACACGTGAGAGGGGAGGATGGCCGGCAACTGGTAATCCCTCCGGACGACAACGAGTGTGAGATGGAGGGATTTCTTGGCTAATCGACTCGAGGTGTATTCGAGGGCTGGTGTAAGATGAGGAGGAAGATGGTGAGCGTCGAGTATTGAGGGTCCCGCCTCAAGAGGGGAGGATATCTTTTCCTTGAGAGCCATCATGATGACTTGCGAGAGATGAGATGAGATGCGACGAGAAGCGAAGCGACGCAGCAATTGTCGCAGTTGTTGCTGTGATTGAAAGGATATACAAAAAAAGGAATGCGATTGATAAAAAAAAGATAATGAAAGTGAAAAAAAGAAGTCCCCAAATCTCTTGTCTTAGCTCACATCATAGTATTTGCCTCCCGAATGGTTGCCGCCTCCGCCGCCGTCAACGACGTGGTTGAAAAGAAGGAGAGTGGGATGAGGTTGGCGGGGGGGAGTTTTCGAAGGTGGGAAATATAGTCGTATTGTAATTGACGATGTCATCGATAAATAAAAAAGAGCCTCAATCATCAAGGGCCTTGCTAAAAAGTAAAATGGACTCCACCCAGCTCTAAAGTTATTTTAAACAACGGGACAAGATGGCCATGGTGGAGGCATGTTTGTTGTCGACAAGACAGGTATGTACTAAGGCAAGACTACGGTACGGGTATGGAGAGGCTACCACTGCTAGTACTACTGCTGCTACTGCTACCCACAGCTGCACCCACACCCACATCCACGCCCACAAACCTCGGCGCGTAAGGGCGGATGGGGGATGGGATCCATGCATGTGTTGTTTACTTTGGCCGCGTCTGTATGGCAAGTCTGGGTATAGCGTCTTGACGTATGCATGGGGTGGACCGTGGACAGACGCCATGCAGAAACATGAAACCGAAACGACGGGTCCTCCGTGGAGCCACGAACGTTGTAGGAAGCAAGTTGGTGGTGGTGATGGTGGTGATGGTGGTGTAACCAACAAGCAAGAGGGCCCAATCTCAAACGAAATGTCAAAATACGGGAGGCTGGTAAAGAAGGAAACACGCATCATGGAACAAGAAAGGGGATCGTAAACACGACGGACCAACAATCAAAAGGGTCATGATAAGATTGGATCGTGTATAGTGTGTGTGTATGTGTGTGTGTGAGTGCGAGTCCTCAGTCGTCAATCTGACGAACCCCTCATTGTCCTGGTCACCGCCAGTGGACGGGAGCGGCAGTGATTGGTCAAAGCGTAGCGCCCGGCGGCTACAGCCTGTTATTTTAGGATGGTGCTTAAATCGATTGGCTCCAGCGTCTCTACAGCGTTCTTGGGGGTGGATGCGTTAGGGACTTTAGGGTCTTTAGGGTCTTGGGCCTTGCATGAGCCGAAGGAACAAGAAAGCCAAAGCCCGAGAAGAGAAAAGAAAAGAAAAAAAAAAACCAAGTCGCTGTTGCATTGAAGAGGGCAGATCCGAAGCGATGATACCCTGATATTTTACATATTCGGAGGCAATTCATAAAAATAGAAATGCTTCTAAATTTTTTTCGAACAAAGAAGATGACGATCTTGATGGAACACGATCAAACAGCAGCATTCCATTGTTCAAAACATTGGTCAAAGCGCGGCAGGCAAACAGAGGACCCTGTATCTGCTCCGTACTCCGTACATATTGTAATTAATAGTTCTTCTCTCTTGTCACGACAGACAGCATCTAGATCGTTGTCGCAGATCACATCGCCAAGCAGCCAGCACTACCCTATCGCTTGCGCATATTGATCCGGCCGTTATTGGCGCCCATGAGGCATAAGGGAGGCATGAGGGAAGCATCCCGCATTGCATCCTTGATCATCTGTGCGGTTGCGCGGTTGTTGTCATTCTTCAACTGGTTAAGCTTGCCAATTAATTGTCTTTCAGCCCTTCATGTACAAGCAGGTCTTTTGGTTTCTTGAATTTCCTTGGCCACGGGGTTACTTTGTATGCAGAGCGGAGAAACAATGCAATGCACTATACTGCCTAGATATCTGCTAGGGAGGTCTTGTTGCTGCGACCTGGAGGGGCCATCAGGTGGTCAACCCTACCCGGCATCTAGTAATTAGTAGTGAGCGCAATTCTGCTCCGAGAGACCATATGATACTATTCTGTGTAGCATTTCCAACCCTCCGAAATTTGTCAGGGTAGCAGTTTTCATTATTGCTGAATCTAGAGGTGGTTAATCTTGATTGATACTGCAGGGCGGGTAATTTATTTCATCCATGGACGTGCATTGACTTGTCTGGTTGCATGTGCACATGACTGACAATATGTATTCATGCTGTGTAACTTGATAGATTGATTGAGCTCCAAGGCTACTTGGTCATTCCTCCACCATGGCCCCCAGTGAATTCCTACTTCATAGATACGGTACTAGATACATATCAAACATACCTCCATGGTATTCATGCCCTTTCTTCCATCTTGAGCCGCAAAGCTTGGATAAGATGCGGACACGGCCCTCACTATAGTTCATGTCTCAAGCCAACTGGCACTCCACTCACTAACAGACCATGTCAGCGGACAGCGGGGCTCACAGCGGGGCCCCATAACGTTGCTGTTAGTGGGGGCCTTTGACTTCCAAGGCCCTGTAGGATGGAGACGTTTCAACACCACCCCAGTACACCCATCGCGGTTCATCCTCTTCCAACCTCCAACCCCATGCATCGACGCCCAATGCATTCCCCTCAAGCTTGGCCTTCTTCATCCCCCTCCCTTTTGTGGACCATTATGCAGTCTTCTCAATCGTTTCTCGAATCGCTTACTCATGGCTTAACCCGTGAAATTTCTTCCTGCACCAACATGGCTCGCTAGAATGAGTCGTGCATGAATGGCTGGCTCTCCACGACATGATTCTGTTGAGGCTCTTTGATTTTAACGAATTTTTTTGCCAAGAGTTTCGGTATCTTCTATGGCCACTTGGCAGTGCCAATACGAAAAACTAGTCGTTCTCGTTGCATTGAGGGTTTGAACCAGGCGTCGGCACAGTCATGGGGTTGCTGCAACCGTGAATCCAACATTCAGGAGTTCGGCTTCTCCTGATAGCCACCAACAACCTCACACATGATTACGGATAGACACTATACGAAGAACTAGACATTTTATCCTGTCTCATGAGTCCAACTGTCGATCAAGCACTATTTGGGAAAACTTCTCGCAAAGACTCCAGTGGTACGGTGACCTGTCATCAGGAGCAAATGGCCGCTTCTCAGCGACCGTCCGCCCTAGTCTCAGAAGAAAGCAACTCTACAGGGGAATCTCTAGAGGCTTGCCGCAGTGTCCGACAAAGTGCGACATTTTTTTCAGCTTGTCAGGGTCATTATGAACTCTTCTGATCGCAGTCGGTCTTCACTGCTGTTGAGTGTGGATCCTAAGACGTTCTGCAACTTCTCTGTGGCCCTTTGCGATGGCCTATTCAAGTGGCGTTCGGCTGTTGTTACTCTTGGATGCAATATCCTCACCTTATTGAAGCAGCCGTGTAAGCTCTGCGCGCACTTTGTGTCGCCTTGCTAAATGTCTGGCTGTCGTTGGCCCTTGACTCGATATCCGTTATTCGGTCAAGCATCCGCTCCACAGCAACTTGATGACCTCCCGCGGTCGCCTTCATAAGCGGCCCAAAGCCATACGGACACATGTCTATATCATTCGTACCATTCTTGATTAGGAATTATATAGACCCAGCGGCCGTTTTCCTCTCGCAGCGGTCCAGACAAGCGGTGTCCACCCTCATCGACTCTTTTACTCGGTATTGCCGTCTCCGTCAGGGAGCAACTGCATAGGATTTAGGTCGTTATTATGAGCTACAAAGCTAAGTGGCTTCAAGGCACTGCAGTATGCATCGAGTCTATCCTAATTCTCCTGAGGTGGTAATTCCTTCGCCTCTCCTCCGGGCTTACCAACAGAGAGCTATATGGCCCAAGTCGCCTTGGTAGGCATCGATCAAGGCATGATAAGGAATCACGCACGTAATAGCTTGATGGTTCCAAGAAGAAGCCAATATAATCGGACGAATGCCCGAGCCGTTTTTTATGCGTGTGCCTCTGTTAGGGAACAGCAGGCCCCAATCTATGCTGCTGTTAGGCGGAGCATAGTGGCGTGATTTGGGTGTCATTGGCCTCAACCCCCGATTGGATCAATTACTTTCTTCCATGCGTATGGCTTGGCATTTTGCTTTCACATTCGCACCGCTATGGTAAAAGTCAAGCAGAAATCCACTGGGGATGATGGCTCCGCAAGGAGACAGGCCTGGCGACCTTGCATGATGCATGTTGGCAGGCGGATTCGGTCCCGGCCATTTCTCAAAATCGTTTCTTGTGCCGCAAGACCTTTTTTTTTTTCAACTTTTCCGAATGAAGACTGGTAATAGTGGTGATGGCTCTGATGAAAATTTTGATCGGGGAATCATCAATCCCTGATCTGCTACAAGCATCTCTCCGCTTTATATGGTGGACTAGGCAGAAAATGTTACCTTCTGCATCAGCAGTGGAATATTGTTCTGTATTATGACGAATTTTATCTCTGGCATGTTTTCGTCATTAAATCCTACTTCACCGACTTCTACTGTTGTAGTAAGCGACCTTTCACACATATGATTCACGTCAGATATGCGGGATTAGTTCCGTTTGGTCCTCTGCTTCACATGCTATACGTTTCATTACCTCATTACATGCAGGATCATGGGAATTGAGAATGTTACCTGATGAAGTGCTGATTATTCTGGGTGGTTTCCTTCCTCTTTAGGGGGTCAAGGTGAGACTGCGCAGTTGACCCTGGGATATGCGGTGTTTTACAAAGACGTACATTTCACTTTCTACTGTGGATCCTAAAGAAACCACTTTTTTTTTTGCAGGTTAGAGCTTTCTTTGATAGGTATGAATAGTGAATGTGTTTGGGAAGTGTGCTTGTAGGTCTTCGCACGAGCATGAACTTTTGTACCCTATTTGGCGTAGAAATTGAGAATTCCTATTGTAGTTATTGGTAGTATTGCATTCATCCAGGACATCGGCTGTGATAGGGGCTTCTGGAGTTGCGCGCGTAAAATCCCGAAGGGCTAGAACCTTGAGTCTTCATGTTTTTGCTCTTTTAAGTTTACTTTTTCCTGGAATGGTCTCACGCTTCCAGAAAATGGCCTACATTTTGCTTTATATTTTCAGCATCGTAGATTGCCTATTTCTGTTTACATACAGACATCAAATCTCTCACCGGGGACTGTTAATAGGCACAATACCGGATATGATTCTGTTTCGCTGTTTACAAATGTCACTGGATTCCATGATAGTCCCCTATGCTAACCTCACTTTGAGGTCTAAAATCCTTTGACAACTTGGCTGCTACTTGCTTTATTCACCTAGTTCATATATACATATATACATTTAAATAAACTCCTAGGGTCATCTGGCTTAGTTTTACAAGTCCCCAAAAATGATGCCTCTCCCCTCTTGCGTTTAAGAAATAAACGTTCTTCTATTAGTCCTTTAGAATATGGGAATATCATTATATTGCAACGGCCGCGAATGTCGTTACACGGGGCGCTCAGAAGAGCTTTTTCTCCCCATTGGACAATAAGATCAGACAAAGGTTGTGTCGCCAAGGCTCATCCCTCGAGATAAACTATGGAGGGTCCGCCTTCATTTGGAGCTTATATTCTTGCTGTTTAAGTGTAATGGCTGATATGGGTATCTGCTATTGATAGATTCCGGTAGATGAGTTTTTGGTTTCGCAGTCTTCTCTTCTACGCAAATCCTGCTCTTTTTAGTGAGGGTTACTGGATGAGTCTTTAGTATATGCACTTGGACGCCTACCTCTGACAAGTATCTACGGACATCTGGACCAAGCCATAACGGCGTCTGGGATAGAAAACTCATATGTTGCACAGAATTGGCTTCGATACAAAAATATGTGTTAAAGAAACATCAGTGCATGAGGGTATATATTATATGTTTAGTCGTAAGGTGTAGCGCTGATAGGGTATGAAACTCGATCCAAAAACAGAAAGCTCCTCCAATACATGCCCTTCCAAGTAGAAAGCTGAAACTTTCAGCTGCTCATCTTAAAACTGGGCCATCTCAAGCAGGTCCGTAGCAGTGCCCATCTTTGCCACAGTAGGTTGTTCCTCTGCCACAGCAGGCCCTTGGGCAGCAGCCGACGGCATTGGATGGGCAGCAGAAGTCGAAGCGAGGGCAGTACACAGGGTAGTCTCTGGGGCACCTATAGGCGGCGGCACTGAAGACGTCTTTGTCCTGATTGACCTTGAGGCCTTCGCCTGTGTAGTCGGTGTTGACGTCGGTGGAGATGATGGCAGCCTCGCTAGTGCCGAAGGCGTCAACCTCCTCGTGGGCGAGGGTAGTGCCGAGGAGGGAGACGAGAAGGGCGGCGTTAGTGAAGAAGCGCATTTTGGATGGATAAAGATTGCAAGTGGTGTGTGGTGTGGTTCTGATAGGTTGTGGTTAGTGGTGAGCCAAGCCCTTTTAAAGGGAGCGAAGGGAGAGCTCACTGTTTTAGAAGCTGAACTGAGACTCTCGAATTGTCCTTTGTCTTGAGGTTTCTGATGCACCTCGACGGGATATCGCTCGCTCTTTAAATATTTCGTCTACACAGTCACCCGGGCCATCGGACAAGACATGGCTTGGGCATGCAAGGCACACAAGGCAAACCGATAAGCTTGGGGCGAAGATTACTCCCTGTGCCTACACATCACGGCCATGGTCATCTCCAAGCTGAAGCAGACACCGGTGCACACCTTTTTTTCTTACCGACCTTAACTGAGACACACAGACACGCACACATACAGCCCTCTGGTGATGAAAGGGCAGAAAATAAGATAAAAGTGAGGTTGATCATTCCCTCTTTTGGGAGGCGTCACAATGACCCCTAACACTAGTAATAAGGTTGAACCCGAGAGATCCACCATGACAATGTCAACAGACGTTTGAGGCAGTGTGTCATTTTTTATTTTGTCCTCAAACTTGGCGAGAGTAGGTATGAAACGGGGGAGAAAGGAGGGGAGTGTCCATGTGATGGTGTTTCGCTTTGGGGGCGGTTGTCTTGGGAAGTTGAGCACGTGAGCTGTGTGAATGAGCAACTGAGGGGCAGCGTGCAACGCCAATATTTTACAACATCTTGGCCCTCTTTCAGGAGGTCTAAAAAAAAAGTTCTTTGAGTTCTGGGCAAAAGAGGGAGAGAGAGAAACAGCTTTACGGTAAAGTAAATGGTTTGTTCAAATTCACCGTCGGACAACGATGTGACGAAACAAGCTGGAAGATGGTCACAAGGGCTGAGTTTGGCGAGACTTGGATACCCTAGACTCTCCGACACTTCCCAAAGAGGGTAAAAAATGGGAATATCAAAAGCGCAGGTGTTTATGGTGTACACTGGCAAAGTTACCAAGTTGTCGGCACGCACTTGAGAGTTGGGGAAATAGCCTTGACATAGACACCCTCAAGTTTGTCGATCATCTATCTGACCATACAGTCGGTAAACTGGGGAGCGTGCTGTTGTGCGTATTAAGAAGATGAAAGAGAACGCGAAAGTGCTTGTCTATTTTAGGCAAACTTTGGACACGGGTCATTGTTATAGGCGAGTCGGAAGCATTTTCAGGCACCAAGTTTCGTTTTTTTTTTTTTTTTTTTTGGTTTTGGAGGGTCACAGACACAGGGTCGGAATGACTAGAGCACGCGATGCAGATACGAGCAGGCCGAGATATCACGGTTCTGCCCAAGGCAGCACTACTTTTGTCATTCAGAAGATGATGAAGAAAAATCTTGGCTCGAAGAGTATTTTTTGCATATTTAAAGAAATGATGCAAAAATATTCAGAAGCGGATCGATGTGTGAATTGCTTCGTGCAGTCTGGCAACTGATTTGGAGTATAAGAGTTCCGAGTCCGGGAGAGCGCCGATATGTGGGGCCGTGTCTTCCCGGATCTGACCGGGGGACATTAGTAGGTGAGTGCAACGTCTTGAGTGGAACGTGCTGTTTGGCGGGACTGGAGGAAAAAAAGAATGCTTATTATTATAACCATGGTATTTAAAGCTTCTCCATGCCCTCTTCAGTAGCGATCTACGGCCTTATTCTGATCATTGACAAACATTCCGAGCACACCCGAGCCATTTCCGAACTACTTGCACCAACATTCCGAAAGACAGCAAAACCTTTCATTTAGGTGTTTGCTTCATGTAGAATTAAGTTATTCGCCTCAATGACCTATGCTTGCATGCAAACCGAGAGATTACCGATAATTCTAATCGATGGATTTGGGGTAGAGTTCTAAATATCGCTGGCCTCAGGTGACGATGGGGATCTGAGCACGCAAGGTGAATGAATCGATGCTGCTCTTTATCAAACAACTTTTGTCACTTCTCTAATATCGTTTTTCTCCCGTCAGCAAAAAATCTCAAGGACCCGGTACGCATGACAGACCAATATGCCATCCGAATCCCAACACCAAGAATTTTGCACCTCGGTATAAGCCTCTCATATCAGTCATGGCAAGGCTCCATTGAGCTGTATTTCCTAATTCTTAAAGGTGGGGGACAGAGGGACGGGAGTTGTATACGGAGATGTGCTCTATACGCGATTCCGCAGCCAGCAGCCTTAATCCAGTAGTAGTAGTAGTAGTAGTAGTGGTAGTAGAAGTATAACATAAAGAAATAACTAATACTTAACGAACTCCATTTCTTTCACCCATGCTTCCCAAGAGAATGCCCACCCAGAGACTCAAACCCTTGATACGCGACTACCAACGCTATGTCAACGCTGTCCGTTCCCAGCGCTTTGTACATGCAACACTAAACAGTCGAGGTGAGCGGCAATAACAGAATGGGATTGCCTCTCTGTGCAAACGAGTTGGGGATATTGATTTGTAACTGAATATAAAATCGCAAGCCAAACCCTCAGCTCGTGCGCCGGAGTAGTCTCTTTGCCCTAAGCCGCTGTATTGACATCAGGCATGGACTGATCCACCATCATGAAACAGTCACTTTAACACCATTACTATCAAAGGGTGGCATGGGAAACAACAGACCGTGGACGGCAGTAATGTCTCGGAGTGTTGTATTATAAAGGGCAAACTCCAGTGAGCCGGGCCTGAAAAGGTGGGCGAGTGTGTGGAATAGTTGCATGTACACGAGACTTTAGTCAAACAACCAAGTCGAGGCAGTCAGTTAGTTCTCAAACGATCATTCATGTAGGATGGGGATCTGCGATGGAAGATGGAACTCACTTTTGGCCAACACAAGTCCTGCTGCCCTTTGCAAATGGTACAAAATAGGTATTCATGACTTTCAGCTCGCCTGGTCCAGCTTCAAGCCATCGAACGGGTTCAAACGACTGTGGATTCGGGAATATGGTTGGATCATTGTGCATCCAGTAGGTTGTCATAGAGACTGGTGTCTGTCGCCGTACGTCAAATGTTAAACTCTGCTCGCTGGAACAATAGGGAAGAAAACAACTGACCCGCTTTGGTATTACCCAGCCACACACCTCAACCTCGTCGTCCGGGAATACTCGAGGTGTACGATTCATGCCGCCAATGGCCATTCTGCGTTTTTTTATTAGTGTTACTATGTTAATTAGTCTAAATGGATCAACGTTAATTACTAACCTTAACCCCTCTGCTATGCATGCGCTCAGATATGGTGCCTTCTCCAGCTCAAGCCATGAAGGGGGAGCCGCGCTGTCATCACGACCTGCCCACATCGTCTCAAGTTCTTTGCGCAAAGGCTCTAGCTTCTTCTTTTCCAGGAGCAGGTGCACGATTATAGTCCCAAGCGTGTGAGAGACATTGTGAGCGCCTGCTTGCTGGATCAGCTGCGCAAGACGAGCAAACCCGCCGTTCCCGAGCTCCTTCTCAACAAGATCACTATGCACAAGATGATCAAGCACGGTGGTCTCGTCTCGCGTTTTTGCAATGTCAGAAGGACGTTTGCGGATGAGCATTACTTGGCGACGAGCTTTCTGTATACAGTATTAGCTAGGAATGCTCTGGTAGAAATGGGGCGGAACGTGGTAGTTGTAGAAGATATAATCCCGGACAAGACTTACCTCGTCCCAGATGGTCCAGCGTGTCACGTTCGAAACCAGATATCGTATGATTGGTCTGCCAATCCACCTGAACTACTGTGTCAATCGATATTCCAACTACCTAGCTGCACTCCATCCGAATAGACAGACCTCAGAAGCCATGGAATATGCTTGAACAACGGCACACTAAGCGTGCCCATTTTGAGAGTCTCGTACCACTTTTCATTAAACTTGGAATCGCTAAGATAGTCACTTGGCTCCTCGAAAATAACTGATGATATAATGTCCGTGGTAAGCGAGCTAAGGGCATCGCTCATGTTAACCACATCGCCTGTGCCTTGATAACTTTGGAGTCTATTGCGCAATCTCTGGACTCGAGAAATGACACGCGGCTCAATGCGCAATATGCTTTGCCGTGCAAATAGCTTATCAAGAGGAGCGCGAAGGCGCCTGTGAGCATCATGGCCCGTAGATATAGCTGTCATGTCTAGAAAACCTGGTCAGAAATGGGATAACTGTCACAGCGAAGATTGTTTTCCTTTTCATCCTATCGCCTACCTTCAAAACCAGTGCCATTACTGAACCTTCTATAAGATTCAGTCTTTCTCACTGTCCCGGTGACGAAGAGTTTGTGATAAGCGGAAGGCTCCATGACGTGGATTTCTTCAGGCGTAACACGCACAACAGGTCCTACAATCGTCATATTTAATACAGACCCTTGGTATAAAAGGAGGGGGGGGGGTGTGTCAAGGGGACAGACCAAACTTTTCGTGCATCTTGCGGATTTCCTCATAGTACATGCCCGTGCAAACAAAGTCATAGTAAAACTCGTACCAATGCGTAACCTTGGCGAGGAATGGGCCTGGAAATGCTGCAATGGGACTAAAGTAAAGGCGATATACGACTAGCGACAGCACATACACCAGAGTGCCCGCCGTACATAGTAGAAATAGGCATGGCCATGATAGAACAGTTGCGTAGGATGTGACTCTGCGGCTGGTTTCCTGTGAAATTGATGTTATTATCATGGGAAACCCGACTGGCAAAGCCAGCTCAACACCGGATAGGAGGCTATTCGTCTCGTTCATACTCTGTAGGTTGGAAGGATTCGAGCTTGAAGATACAAAGCTATCCAACGACCAAAAACCTCCTTACTTATAGGTATGTTCAGGCGGTCTAGCTAGACACGCATGCATGTCTTGTTATTCCGTGTGGTTACACAGAGGTCCCGTTCATTTACGAAATAGGTAGAGATATTACCTCAGCCTGCATGTTGAAGCTGGTGAGCAAATCTTTGCATCCATGTTGAGATAAAGCACCACGTGCTCGAGTCAATAGCCGGTCTAATTGCAACGCTGCTGCGTGTAACATACCAAAGTACTGGATTACATGAATTCAATTTATTTAATCCTTGACGGCTGGTAAGTCATCACAATCCCATCCCTAGATGCCACGTGATCATCGTGGACTTTGCATAATGATAAGCCTGTCAGAATGACTCGCCAATAGACCTTAAACTCCCCCTCCCCCCTCTTCAGAGTCTGAATCACTCCACCCATTATTATGGTAGCAGTACCACGTATCATTGTCTCACCCGTTGACCTTGACAAAGATTGGGATGCTCTCTTTGCATCCTATTGGGAAGCATGGCGATCACCCCCACAGGCAGCATTTGAGATAACGCTTCCTGGCATCGGGGCAGGCGGGCCAGATGAAGCTATTGCATTTGAACAAGCCAAACAAAACTTCCTCGTAGCAGCGCGCGCGAACCCGGATCAGCACTGGCTTAAAGCCGAAGACCTAAGCAGAGCTGCTCGGGGACTCTCAACAATCATCGGCGGTGGTGTCTGGGTGCATTATCGTGAGAAGCCCGTCTTTAAAGAGGAAGAGGTGGAGCTTGAACTGCCTGTGTGCGCCTTTCCAGAGGGGTCAGAGCTCCGGGAGCTGTCTCGGCAATTTTATTTGCAAATGTTTGATTGGCACTCAAGAGTAATGCAAGGCGCGCACGGATGTGAGTCAGCTGCTGAACTTGATTCACCTGTATGTTAATTCGATAACTAATTCGCGGCAAGATGGCCAAGCATCATTTGTTATTCCCGAATACAGGAGCCTTGGTACAGCAGAGGCGATTGTCAACCATATGCTGAGCAGTGTAGACCAGCTTGGGATTGAGGCGTACTGCGAAGGGACTGCTTTGGCTACAGGCATGCTGGTGAAGTGCGGGTTTATCCCCGTAGACAACCCCATCTTGGTATTTCGCAGGGAGAATCCCAGTTCAAATTGGGTTCGCCTGGTTGAGCAGCTGCAGGCTCAAACGTTGACGCTTGTATGGAGGCCCAAAGGCGGCTCACCACAGAGAGCAAAACCAAGAGAAAGTAAGCTATAAGTATTGGTAGTCTTATAGAATTGCTAGACATATAAAGACTCGGCAGAAAAGAGCTCGCTCTATAGCAATCGTTTTTTTGAATAAGCCTCTTATTATTGGTCTTGTACAAGTCCATTAGCCATCTCCAGACACAGGGTGCACAGCTCAATCATCCCCAAGACTCGCCAAAACACTCGCAGACGGCGCAAAAAACGTCGTCCCCGTCAACGGCCTCGAGTAGTCCAAAATCCGATCATGCAAGCCCGGCGGGTTCCCGACAAACATCCTCTCCAGCATCCTCTCCGTGACCCATAAGCGTCGCGAGTACCCGATAAAGTATGTGCCAAAGACGCCCGAGCTGGGGGATCCGAACGGCATGTTGTCGCGAAGGATGTCGTGCTCGTTTCCATCCTCGTCCTCGATTGTCGCGAGCGTCTTGTGGGACTTTTGCTCCGGGGCGGAGGCGTCGTCCAGCTCCATGTTGTCGAGCTTGGTGCGGCCGATGACGGACTCCTGCTGCTCGGTTGAGAGGCGGGCCCAGGCTTTCATGTCGTGCACGTACTTTTGCACGACGACGTAGCTGCCCCCAGAGGAGCTGGAGTCTTCTTCGGCGACGAGGACAGAGGCTGGCACGGAGGGCCCAACAGGGTTGGCCGTGCCGTCGACGAAGCCGAGAAGATCCCGGGCGTCGAAATAGCGAAAGCCCTCCGTTGTGTCCACGACGGTGACGGAGTCGCCCAAGAGGCTCATCAACTGCCTCTCAAACTCGAAGCAAATATCCCTCCGGTCCGAACGGATATGAAAGAGCAGGTCACCGGGCGTGGACACGGCTGTGTGGGTCTCACCCTTGACCTCCCGGAAGGGGTGGAGCTCCGCCGGCCGGGGCAAGCCGGTCAGGGAATCCCAAATATCACTGCCGATGCCGACGGTGCAAGCAAACAGGGAGCCCAGGTCCCGGAGGGATACATTCTTGGCCAGGCCGTCGATGCCGGCTAGTGCTGAGCGCACTGTCTTGATGGCGTCTGGAGACTCACTGTTGACGGTCACGATGAGGAAGGTCGCCGACTTGGTCAGTGGAGCGTCGACGGCTTGTGGTTGCGGACCTTGAAGGCTGCGACTCATGGCTAGCCTGCGTGTTTGGTGATGCAGTCTCTGACTGGAAGTGCCAATTAGGCCGAGTCCAGACCGATGATGATGATGCTGTCTTGAGGATGGTGAGATCAATTGAGCCGATGCTGGCCTGTTCAGAGTGACTATTGGTGAAGCTTTTAGTCGGCTTGCTGAGTGTACTCTTCTGCCTTTAGTAACTTCAGTAGAGATTTGGTTACTGGGTGTCGCGCCGACTAGGCCTAGAATCTTACGGTTCCTCTGGGCAGAACCTCTGACACAGAGTATGTTAACAAGTCTTGTATCCATATCAATCAATGCCCCATCATCTAAAAGTGAAGAGTGAGGGGTGGGTTCGGGAATGTGATGCAGTTCAGCCACTGGAGTATGAAGGTTCGCCATCCCCGCTAGATCCCGAGGCTCCCGAGCCCAATTCAAGACTTGACGTCAGTCCATTGACGGGAGGGGTTACTTTTTCTCGGTCAGGCAGCTCTACATTATTACCGTGTGATGGCTGGACTATAGCTGAGTGTAGGAGTGTCCAATAAGAGGGGCTGGATTAAGCTATCCTTGGACCCTTGGGACTGAGAGACATTCATGCAGTTGGGAAAGCCTGTCGTGACACTGTGTAGACTACAAGACTAGACGTTATTGGAATGCAAGTCCAAGATGGATGCAACTCTAGAGAGGGGTTAAGAGTGTTTCTTCTTCGTCTTTAGATGAGAAGAGACCAATATTGGTGTGTTACATCGATCCTTAATCGTGGGTATATCGGCAATGATAGAAGCATGGAAGCGATGTTTTGTCTACATATACCCTATTATAACAAACTACATGCTGATAAAATTACAAGATATGTGTAAACCACACTTAGGAACTTTCTGAATGTATCTACTCCGTTTCCGGTAATTTCTTTTGGTTATATCTAGGCTGTATCTGAAAATGCCAGGGTTTTGGAAACCTTCTATCGGTTTAGGGTAATCTAGACTTATGCATGATGGGGTTGTGTGCGATATTCAAGACAACTCGGTGAACCCACCTCAACAAACGGTTCAAATCGGCAATAAAATAAGCAAGAAATGAGGGGTAAGTCTGCAGTGAGAGCGGCTTGTTTATATGCTGCATCGGAGTGTCTAGCTTTATGCGGAGTTGTCCGGTAGTGATGGATGAGACCATCTCCGGCCCAACGATGCCTTCAAATTGCTGCTATATCCGATGATTTTATGTCCGATGGCTTCATATCCGACGAGATAGAGATCGTGATAAGTATTTGAGGGGGTTTGGTTGTGGAGGAGAACGGGTTTCGTTGATGGCTGGCAATGGACAAAGACAAGGAGCGGCTCTCGGAACCCACCCGACGAGAGACCCATGGCATCAATCTAACGCACCCGTCGCATGATAAATTATACGACATGTGCTTCTCAGTGGGACTTGGTCCAGTTGCAAGCAGAAGTGGTATAGTAGACCCCAAACAGTAACGGCAGTGTGAGTGAATAGCAGTTGAGGCTCCCTACGGCTGTGATTTGTTACGAAGAGTATGGTGATATTCTCTAATGAGGGTGCTAAATATCAAGTAATGGTTAATTGTATAGAAAAAACAGCAATAGTCAATAAACAGTAGTACGCCGCTGACCTGGCAATAGCCCCTGAAAGAACTGTCCTAGAAACCAAAGTCAACAAAAGACACTTCCCCATCACTTTAGTCAGTAAATGATTTGGTTATGCAAATAAATATCAATATCTCTAATTAAACTAAAACGAACTGATCGCTTCTCTATAGACAAACTCTCATATTGTGGCTTTCTTGAACCACCAAGCCTCCAGCAAGTGTACCTCATGATCAACTAATCTCAACCTCAACGGGGGTTAGCTTCTCTACCTGACAACGACTATAACAGACTTTCACATTTCCATTCGTTACGATTAAACCCCTGTAACCGTTTACTTTCGTAAGGCAGCTTCGGTCGCATCCCGGATGCGTGATGCGAGTTCTTTGTCAACTTGGGAGAAGAGTTCTGAAAGATGGCAATGTCAGTTGGGCTCTGCCTCATGCATTTACGAGGATAGATGGTGGTATTGCATTGATGGAGAGGAGAATATTCTGTGTCTGCACGGTTTGGAATCTTCTTACCATAGACCTTTGTTCGAAGCTCCGGAATGGTCACTCCAGATATGTGCTCAGCAACATTACCCACAAAGCTGTCTTGCTGTCCCGGCTGTCGGCCAAGCACCTCCCAGAGCGCAGTAGCTTGCTCGAAATCTTCTGGACCAACCTCACTGGTGTAGGTTGAAACCTCGCCAACCCACTTTTCATGCTCCGTGATGGTGCTGGTCAGTCCAAACCCCCGACCCGCGCTGCCCGCAGGCTTAAAGGCTGTGGGCCGCAACGTGGAGCCGACATAGTTGGGGTCGTCGCCGTAGTTTTCGGTGAAATTCATGAAGCCATCGCGCTGAAAGGGGGAGTAGACTGGAGCTTGGGCGCGGTTGGTTGGGAGGAATTGGTAATTTACGCCTAAACGGTAGCGGGCTGCGTCTGGGTAGGCGAACATTCGGGCTTGTAAGACTGTGTTGGCACACCTCACGTTAGCAATGAAAACCAATCAAGGTTCAACGTCTACGCTGTGTCAGGGGGGGCGTGGAAACTCACCGGGATCGGCAGAGGGGGCAATGCCCGGCACTATGGTGGATGGGGAGAAAGCAGCTTGCTCAATGTCTGCGAAGTAGTTACGGGGCTGGTTGTTGTCTAATTAGCCAAAGGTTGAAGCTTGATTTGATTTACGGGCTGGGCGTGGGAGCAAACACGTACATTGCGATTCAGTGTCAGGCGGCCAATTTGGCGCAAGGGGTAGTCCTTGTGAGGCCACACCTTGGTCATGTCGAAGATGTTCCACTTGTACGTCTCGGCATCTTTAGGGTCCATGACTTGCACAAAAACATCGTAAACGGGATAGTCACCCTTTTGGATAGCTTCAAAGAGGTCCTGGGTTAAGAAGTCTGGATTTTCACCCGCAATCTTGGTGGCAGTTTTTCGATCAAATGTCTTGAAACCGAGTTGAGACTTGATGTGAATTTTGACGTATTTGAACGAGCCGTCCTAATGATATCAAAGGGGTGTTATCTTCCAATTCACGAAGACCCTTTTCAGGGGGGGGGACACGCTGAGACAGATTGCGGAGAAGGGGGAACGCACCTCCTTAGTAAATTTGTACGTGTGACCGCTGTAAGCGTTGATGGCACGCAGCGAAGCAGGGGTTCCTCTATCACTGAACAGGTTCATAATCGCATGGATTCCCTCTGGGGAACCGACATGAAAACTGGGCATCGACTGTTAGTACCACTCCGCAATGAGAGCTACCTGCATACTTACTCCCAGAACTGGAAACTCTTGTTAGCTTAGGCCTCGTTATTACGAGATTGGAATTGAGACTCACCATGTTTGGGCTGCTAAGATTTGTTCGTGGATCTCGTTTGTGGGAACGGTTTAGGGAGGGGAACTTGATTGGATCCCTAATGAAGAAGACGGGCTGAAGGGACGGGTTAGAAAACTGTAACTGCACGATACCGACCGCAGCCAACTTACAATATCATTAAAGACGAAATCTTGGTTGCCCTCGTCAGTGTAAATCTTCATACCCCAGCCGTGAACATCTCGAGTTGTGTCCGCCGAGCCTCGCTCCGGGCCAACTGTAGATATCCTAAGAAGGACGTCTGATTTCTTTCCCACGCTGGAGAGGAAGCTTGCAGAGGTAATATCTGTGCAGTCATGGGTGCATTCGAATTCACCATAAGCACTGTGGAGCGATGGTTAGATCTCTGATTACCTGTGGAGTTTAATGTAGGGAATAGCATACCCAGCAGCCTTTGCATGAACAACACTGTAGCTAGTGTTAGTGGGGAGTGCGTGGAGTAACAAGGCGGAGTCTACAGGAGATAAACTTACCGCTCGGGGATCCTTTCTCGGTTAAAGTGTGCCAGAGTCTCAATGAGAGCCGTGTCTTGGAGAAGAACTAGGCCACCACCTGAGCCGTTTCGCACTTGGACGCTGGTTTGATTGTTGGGCAACGGACACCCTAGGCAATGTCAATTATCGGGGCATCAAGTGTATTGATTCCTGCCCAAGCACACATACCTTCAGCCAGGGTATAGAATGAAGCCATGGTGTTTTCAGTTGTAAGAGAAACTGGGTATATAGTTAGGGAGATGAATGATATTGGTGTGTGGATGAGACTTGTTGAGTTGAGGTGGGTGCTGAAGTTGTATAAATGCCTTGTATGACTATGTGTGAGCTCATCTACCAAATCAAATAGGATTAAACTGGGATGTCGAATGTCTTTTATAAACTATGAGTTGGATGATATCCGATATTCCCCAAACTCAGAGGCCCTACCAAGTCTTTGGCCAGAATGCTAGGCTTCTTTCAAAGACACAAGTTAGTATGGAGCATAGAATTGCTATCCCAAACCGTTTGCCCTTGGACATAGATCAACACCGAGATCTTGCCGATGCCATGTACGTCAAGGGCGTGCATTGGTGTGGAGGGACTAAAGCGGCAATATCGGGAGTCAGTGAGGATGTTGTCTTGCAGGTACTCCATCGCTCGGCAGTGTTTTTTTGTTTTAAAAAAGTTGGAACCTTTTTCTTGATTACAATAGGATACCGGATATTTTCTTGTACGCCGTAGTCTGACACTTGTCTGTGCCATTCCGTGATGTGCCGCGACTTGGCGAGTCGCTTAAAGCCTTAAGCATACTAAGACAAGGAGACTATGACGTTTCCCTTTGGCCATATCATGAGAGTATTTTCTTCGAGGGATCTAACGACATTCGGTTTACAGATCTACAGCCGTTACGGGGCTGACGGGATCCCGTAGCCAAGAACATGACTCTCTCGCTGGTGGTGTAAGCCACAGTGTGAAGCCTCCCTGCATATTCTCCACGAATCCCCTGCATTGTGGCTCCTGAGCATGCTGCGCGTTCTCCAAAATCACTATTCCGGGCATCCGCAATCAGTGGATGAGAAGTTGAATGTCCTGTATTGTGAATTGACACTTCGGTTTGCCTGTCTTCTCTGTTGTTATCATGTCTCGCAGTATCAACAACTATCTGGTGTCACACTGCTATCTTGCGTATTCCGTAAGCGGAAACCGAATTCCGACGGAATTCAAAACATGCGAAGCACTGAAATTGGTGCTCGGAATTTCGGTGTGCACAAATCTGGGTTCGGGGGGGCTCCGGCAACAAGACCGCTTATCCCGGCTGGACTGCATCTCCCTTCCCCCACGGCGCTCTTACAGGTTAGGGTAGCAAATGTGTCCCAACCCTACGCACTGGGACGTGCAATGGGTAATAGGTTTTCGCTATGGGGATTAGACGGGATAAGCAAGACAGGGAGGATGCATACCCGTCTCTTCCAAACGGGTGCAGATCTCCAAGCGCCGGACCTGTTCGGGAACTGTTGAGGTCTTTGCCCTCGTATGCACACCCTACAGACACAATCAGGCCCATGAGAGAAAAAAAAAAAGAAGAATGGACGGAATCCAGCTGCTTTGGGGTTGGTGTGTGTATGTGTAGCAGCGGAATGGCGGGTCCAGCCCCCCCCCGGCTTCAACTCCGAACCACCGCGACGAACCCTGGCCAGGTTTTTGTCGCAGCCCTACCAAAAGCTTAGGTGTCATGAAAAGGGCCTTGAAACTGATTGGGTCCAGCGACAAAGACCTTGCAGAGGCGCGCGTTGGGCTTGGAGCTTGCAACCTTGGCTTCTCCCCTTGTCATGTCCATCTCCAACTTATCTCCAGTTCCACCACCATCTGCAGCTATGCATTAGCCATCCAAGCTCTCTCCGACTCCCGCAAAAACGTGTAAGATCAAACTGGTTATACTTGGCGCAGTAAGGCTCAAGCCGCATCATCTCCAGAGAGAAAACCCTCCCCCCACCTGTAGTCCCGCCCTCGCTTAAGTCACACCCCAGTCATACTGGAAAGACGGCACAGAGATGCCCTCCTCGAGATACCACAATCAGCCAATCGACGTCATTTCGGTTCGGCGGATGCACCTTGGCTTTGCTCAATCGCCTTGGATAGTTGCATGCTGCCTTCGACTACGTCTCCCGGTTGGGATTTAGGCTTGCGTGACGAGATGCAACCATCTCGATGTGCACGACAATGGAGCTTTTTGATTACGGATGTCACGGATATCCGCCGGAACTCTCATGGAGGCATCGTGAAGTCAGCGTAGGATATCAACCTCATTCATGTATATAAGATGGCATGGACGACAATAGTTGATGCCAGAAATTCCCAAGACATCAACACCTCAACACAGCATCTAATACAAACATCACCAATACATTAACCCACACTTCATCAACTCACCTTCTCAATCTTATAACAAGTCCTTCCACTTACAAGCCTAATTGAATCAATTCTGAAGCTATTTAGTTCAGGCACACTCCCATAGACTTTCCAAGAAGCTTCCTTCACACACCACACCAATACCTCATTACACAAAACACCATTAACCCAGACATCATGGCCATCATCACTCCCATTGTCGCTGCTGATGGAGATCGCTTCGACTTCATCGTTGTCGGTGGTGGCACCGCTGGTAACACTGTTGCCGGCCGTCTCGCCGAGAACCCAAACGTCCGCATCCTGGTCCTCGAGGCCGGCGTTGCCAATCCCGATCAGCTCAGGGAAATCACGACCCCCTCAAATGCTATGAACCTGCGTGGCAGCAAGCACGACTGGGCCTACAAGACCACTCTCGTCAAGCGTGATGACTACGAGCGCATCGAGAAGCCCAACACCCGTGGCAAGGTTCTCGGCGGAAGTTCCTCTCTCAACTACTTTACCTGGATCCCAGGCTGCAAGCCCACCTTTGACCGCTGGGGTGAATATGGTGGTGATGAGTGGACCTGGGACCCCCTTGTTCCTTATCTCCGCAAGTGCGCTACCTACCACGATGACGAAAAGCTCTACAATCCTGAGCTTGAGAAGATTGGCACTGGTGGCCCCATTCACATCTCTCATGCCGAGCTTGTCCCCGAACTTGCTCCCTTCCGTGATGCTCTTACCAAGGCTTGGGTCTCTCGCGGCGAACCTCTCACCGAGAACATCTACGACGGTGAGATGAACGGTCTTTACCACTGCGCTGATAGCATCTACCATGGTGTGCGCTCTGGCTCTTACCTGTACCTGAAGAACAAGCCCAACATCACTGTTGTTACTGAGGTTCACTCTAAGAAGCTCCTCATCGACTATGCCGACCGTACCTGCAGAGGTATCACCGTCATCACTGCCGATGGCAAGGAGCTAAGCTTTTACGCCAACCGAGAGGTCATCCTGTCCCAGGGCGTCTTTGAGAGCCCCAAGCTTCTCATGCTCAGCGGCGTTGGCCCTGCTCGAGAGCTTGCCAAGCACGGCATTGACTGCATTGTCGACTCCCGCCACGTCGGCCAGAACTTGGTTGACCACCCCGCTGTGCCCTTTGTCCTCCGCGTCAAGGACGGCTACGGCATGGACGAGACCATTCTGCGCAAGAACAGCAAGAACGCCGAGGTCCACGCCGCCTATGACAAGGATAACTCTGGTCCTGTTGGCTCCGGCTTCCTTGAGATGGTTGGCTTCCCTCGCATTGACAAGTACCTCGAGAAGGATCCTCTTTACCGAAAAGCCAAGGCTGCCAACGGTGGTGTTGACCCCTTCAGCCCCGAGGGCCAGCCTCACTTTGAGCTCGACTTTGTCGCCATGTTCGGCACTGCATTCCAGTGGCACTACCCCATCCCGCCTCAGGGTGCCCACACCACTGTCGTCGTCGACTTGGTCCGCCCCATCTCTGACCCTGGTGAGGTGAAGCTTAACAGCGCCAATCCTCTCGAGCAGCCCAACATCAACCTCAACTTCTTTGCCAACGAGCTCGATATCATTGCTGTTCGTGAGGGCATCCGATTCAGCTACGATCTCCTGACCAAGGGCGATGTTTTCAAGGATCTCGTTGTCGCCGAGTACCCCTGGCCCATGCCCCTCGACTCTGATGAGGAGATGCGAAAGGTCGTCCTTGATCGATGCCAGACCGCTTTCCACCCCATCGGCACCAACCGTCTTTCCAAGGACATCAACCAGGGCGTCGTCGACCCTAGACTCAGGGTCCATGGTGTCAAGAACCTCCGTGTCATTGATGCCTCCATCCAGCCTCTGATCCCTGACTGTCGACCCCAGAATTCCGTCTACATGATTGGCGAGAAGGGTGCCGATTTGATCAAAGCCGATCATGCGGACCTCTATCAGTAGATTCGGCTCGAGCTTACTTATAAGGATTATTTGGAATGACTGGAATGCGAACGATTACTAGAGCTGGAGGAATATGAACGGTCATTTAAAATTTTGATGAGGATTTCTTTTGTACTAGCAAAATAGACTTGTGTGAATTTGAAGCAATCTTATTTTATAACAATCCAGTTCTATGCCCATTCCACGTGAAACCATTTCTACATTAAACCGTGAACAAACATGAGAGAGAGAGAGAGCAAATCCTGCGCCAATCTGGTATCTAAATCCCGGGACCCGAAAAAAGAAATATGCTTAAATGAGAATTGACACGGCAGTGCTGCTGGGGTCCATGACCATGTAAGGAATGCTGCCCACGTCCATCTCCTGGCTGGTCTCGATGAACTTGAGCGTCATTTCGTACAGATCCTTGTAGAGCTCCGCGCTAATGTTCCGAACCTGCTCGTTCTTCGGGCCGGGGCCGGCGTGGATCTGCCACTGGGACTGCGCAAACGACAGCAGGCTGCGGTCGTCTGCGACCTTGAAGCTGAGGAGCCAGGGGACCTGGACGGCGAGCATCCACTGGCGCTGGCGGCCGATGGGGAGGGCCTTGACGACCATGTCCTCGGTGTAGCCCTTGAGCTCGTCGAGGTTGTCCGGGAGGGGCTGGCAGAGGGCGGGGGGCTTGGAGGGGACAAAGGCCTGGTAGAAGTTCTGGAGGTAGTTGACGGCGGTGTGGAAGGGGGCGGCGATGTGGATGCTCATGGTGATGGCGTCGGTGAGGTCGTCGAGCGTCTTGATGACGGGGAAGGACTTGATCCAGCCGTGTTCGCGGATCTCGTTGGTCCAGTCGGCAATGTAAGGGTCCGCGGCGATGGCCTGGTCGGCCGTCTCCTCGTCGTAGCTGGTCAGGAGCATGCCCCTGACGTACTTGCGGATGGTGTTCCACATGTCGAGCATGTTCTTGGCGTAGGCGTAGTTCTTGTACTTTTCCTGCCCCAGCTCCTCGACGGTGTTGGGGAAGCCCCGCTTCTTGAGGTCGTTGGGGACGTAGTGGTCGACGTAGTTGAGGTTGGTGTACTCGGAGCGGATGAACTGGTAGAGGTAGTCGGGCTTCAGGCCGAGGAGCTCCTTGATGACCTGGGGCACGAGCGTGGCCCTGGCGGCGGCGTTGAGGGAGAGGGTCTTGTACCAGTGGGGCTCCAGGAGCTTGAAGATGGCGTGGTCCATGGGGATGGTGCGGTGCGTGGCGACGATGATGGCTTCCTCGATGAAGTGCGCGCGCGTGAGGTGGACGCCGGCCTCGTGGCGGATCCAATCCGACACTTGAGCGCACGTCTTTGCGTAGCGCCATGGCCAGTCGCTCGCTTCCTCCTCGATGGGGTCGGCGTCCGAGTCGGGCTCGGAGGGCTTCTGGCTCTTGTTGAAGATGGTGACGGAGCTCTTCATGCTGGACTTGTAGTCGATGACGATGGCGATGGGGTGCAGCCTGCCGTTGTCGTGGAGCTGGAAAAGCGTCACGGCGGCGCAGGCCCAGTTGAGTTCGGAGAGGGGCTCCTGGTGCTTCAGCTCCTCGTCGGGTTGGGCGCCAATGGCCGAGCGGAAGTAGCGGCAGTCCTGGACGTAGAGCGACGCAGGGTCAACCTTGGGCAGGGTCTTGGCCCAGTAGTCGTATCCCAGGCGCTGAGCCGTCTCGATGAACTCGGCCAGGAGGTCCTCGGGAACCTTTTCGATCGTGGTCGGGTTGGTTCCCGTGAAGGACTGTTCGGCAAAGCGGCGATCGCTATACCAGTCCTCGAGGAGACCGATGTTGCGGCCCTGCTTGATGTCCGTGCCAGACTTGCGGTGGCTCTTGTTGTACTCCTCAAAGGCCTCCATGTTGGGCGCTTGCTGGGCTGCGTCATGGACGTCGCCATTGATCGATCTCACCACCCACTCGGCGGCCTCATCGGTCCAAGTCTTTGGGATGAAGCGCTCGATAATCTTTCCCGTCTCGGCCAGGCCGAGCTTGTTGAAGATGTCAAGCGGGGAGATCTCATCGCGCTTTGGAATCACCTCCAGGTGGGGAGGATACTGCACAGGCTGGTTGTTTGCATCTACCGGGAATGCTGAGAACTGGTACATTTTGCGCTTCTCCTCGAGGCTGATGAATCGAGGCCAAGAGGGCTCAATCTCAAGAACATCAAAGTAGGATCCAAAGCTGGATAGCTTGTGTTAGCCAATGTCGTTCCGCTTGGGGATTCGAACAGGGATGGAACTCACCTTTTCTCAATTCTGTCGTAAAGCTGTGTAATGGCGGCCTGTGTCTCTTGATATGAAAACTCATGCTCGTTTTTTGAAAAGTCGTCGTCGTCGTCGCCATCTAGGTTATGCTTCATCCAGCTAATGAGCCGGTTGTTTAGCACTCCGGGGTCGAGCTCTGTGAAGGCGACATGGTTGACCTTGGCCTCAAGCTCCTTCTTGCGGTCTCTGGCAGAGGGTTGCTTGAGAATGGACTTTCTGGTATGGAGGTCGTGGAGATAGCTGAACATGTTGACGCGGGTCCAAGGTGTGTAAGTGGTATAAGTGTAAGTTGATAAAGGGAAGAAGAAGAAAAAAAAGCAAATGATGTTACAAGATATTATCTATAGATTAGTCGTAGCTTGCAATGGTTTGAAGAGTTGAAAGTGGTATGGAGAAGATGCGCATAAGCAAAGGAGCTCTTCATCATTTATACTTGAACCCTGGCTTCATTGCTATTCTTAACCAGACGTTGGACGAGGCTCTACCCGTGCGCCCCGTCGTGATGGCGATGCCCCGTTACACCCTCCCCTCTGGCTAAATCCATCTGACATCAGCCATCACACATGGTCGTCATTCCTCAAACCAACAACCCTTCATCCTCCAATCGATGCTCTCGCCCTCGAATGGCTGCGCCTTTGGGACGAATCCAGCCATCCAATCCGGACACGGCCGAGGTTTCATCCTTCCAGCCTCGTCGAATCGGAGCTGTCTGTACGGGGTTTAGTCTGCTGACTGACCACCACACACACAATCACACACTCACACATAACAACACTCACGCCTTATTACGAGGAATAAGGCTGGATGGAATGGATAAGATGGGGAACCTATGAGGCTTTGCTTATGCCGGGGCGTATTTTTCTCTGCCTCTCTCCATTGAATCCTTCCGACTGGCTTGCTGCCAATGCTTGCATTTTAACTTGTTCGCCCTCCTGATTGCCCGGATCTGCAAATAGACTGCACATGCATGCATAACCGAGGCCCAATGTTATCCATTCACAGCAGAGATGCTCATGCCAGGACGGTTGGATCAATAAAGTAAGCTGATGGGCTGAGGGCCACCACTTCCATGGTCAACATGAGACGGTGGACGCCCGCCAAGAAAACTCACACAATTCACAGGGCATTACTTGTACATTTTCATTTTTTTTTTTACTGGGCGCTGTGTCAGGTTGACGCGGTCACACCCGCGTACACACACGACGAGTGGGCGGGCGGGCGGGGAGCAGGCTCAGCCTTATCCACTCACACACACACTCGCACCCTCTCCACCCTCGGCGGCATGGATCCTTGGCTTGGGTTGCCCGCATTAGAGCAATCCTTATTTACATGACTGGCCGTCTTGTGAGTCACCATGAATTCTAGATTTTGCATGAATGATGTGCCTGGAAAGGGTAGAGGCGGCTCTTTGCATCACAGTGGGTATACAAGCATACACGAGGCCGCCTCTGTACATTGTTTATGCCGTCAGTCTATCGAACACGTTGTCTCTCACACTGGGCAAGCAAGGACATGCTCGAACCGTGACCATGTCGGGATCACACCCTAAAGGCAACCATTTGCCATCGCCAGCGTCACATAGAATCTCGAAAAATGCCGCGCTGTTTTGTGATGCACACGCCTTTTTTATAATTATGCTCACTCTAGGGTGTCCTTCCACGTGGAACACTCATGCAAGATCAAGCTGAGGGGATCTGAACCCTCTCTTTTTGAGATCGATTGGGAAGAATCTGGTGGGGCACTGTAAGATCACCAGACCTGGCGGCCTTTTTTTGCCTGCCCCTGATGAAAACTTGGCTCCCCTGCAGCTGACGGCTCCGTTGTCTGTGGACAAGGGGGGGAGGGTCCCTTCAGCACCGACGTAATCATGCCGCTCTCCCGGACATTGGACAATACTAAACAATGACGGACGAAGCCGGGTAAGAAGTTTAAATACGAAAGAACACTTTTTTAGTGCATGGTAAAAAAAAGGGGAACTTGGGCAGTCTTGTCATGAAGCTTGTTGAACTAACGATTCAAGATTCTATGGGTAACAGACTGAAATGGAGACAAAGTGTATCGCTGGACATGATTCAACTTGCTGCACTCGGAGCAATCTTCAACAGTTACCTACATAATAAAGCGACTCACTCCAGGTTAGGCTGTTGTCTGGCACCAGGCAGACTGACAAACAAGTTTCCAAGCAGTTCATCCGTATCAGAGACTACCCCATACACCCTCCAGTTCCCACGCGCAAGTTCTCGGTCAGACATGTGTTGATATCGACTTCGGATGGAAGGGATATGTTCGTCGCGGGCTCTGCTAGGCAGATCGAGGAAACAATGCCATGCCCACGATAGCCACTCTTTCAACCAGCCACCCCAGGATTGAGTCTGCCATCCGGAAGGCCTGACTACACGAGGGAGCTGGTCCATCTCAATGTAGAAGAGGTCCTTGTCTGTTATTTCCCCATCGTATAGCTTGCCGATATTCTGAGTAACGAGGATAATAGCGTCAAATGCCGCGCCATGCTTAAGCCAAATCTCCATTAACTGGCACGAATATCCAAAGAGCTCATAGTCCACTACCTTATTCGTTGCCTTTGCAGTGTAAGCCCGCCATCCGAACAGACGCAAGAAAAGCAGCCAGACGTGGACCGGCCGACCCTGTTTCTGAATCGAGAGTTCCTCCGACATCCCACAGCTGCAGCAGTCCATGATGTGTCCTTGACCCGCACCTCCACCCCGACGTAGATCCTCCCAGATTGCATTGATATCTTCATGTCGAAATATTGTAAGTTTGTCAGTTGCATTAGCCAAGTCGTTTTTCAGCAGATACTCCAGCATTGCCGGGCCTCTAACCCAATTGCCATGCAGTGTTGTAGCAAAGATCAACGCCAACTGAGAACTCAGCTTTCTGGAGCGAAGAAGCTCGGGGATTTCGTGGGTTTCCTCTTCTTGGCTGCATAGTCGATCGACCAATGTCCAGTCGATTGCATCTCCGAATAGATACCACGTTTCAATATTGACTTTGGCCCGCCAGAGGGACTCGATCAAGAAACCTTGACCAGCCCATGCACGAAAGATGAATTGTTTGTACCCGGACACAATGGAAGCAAAGTCGGATAGGCTCTTGAATCCCAAGAGCCGAAGATCATCGGGATTGGTGCTCCAGAAGCCGAACTTGACCAAGTCGGATTGATCGTTGTGGCCTCTGCTGTGAAGTCCAAATTTGACTTCAGCGAGAAAGATACGGACGTAGAGGTTCTTCTTGCAATCGTGAGACCAGTCGTCTGAAAAGACGTTGTCACAGCCATGTAGCCATGGTAGAGTATCGCGTTCCAACGACCGGCTGTCCCTGGTTAGGCGTTTCCTGACGAAATCTTGTGCCGTTCTGTGCATAAACACCACCTCGGATGCAATGAATTCCTTGCTCTCCTTATCGAAAGCGTTTGTGTTCTTTGGGTACGGGCAGTCTTGAATCTCCAGGAGACCATGTGTCAATGCTGTCAGTCGCTGGATGGCTCTTTGCTGCAACTCTGCAATTGTGTCGGAGCTGTACATCTCGGGCGGGCTTCTGAATGGGAAGTCTGGATCCTGGAGTCTTTCCAGCCAAGTGCAGGCCAGTGAGTTTAGATTATAGCCCACCGGTTTGAAGGCAGCTAGTCGTAGAATCATAGCTGATGACTCTCGAGCTGCAGGCGTTACCCGATTCAGCATCCTCTCATACAGAATGCATATATCATCTGGTGTCTCTCTAATTTTCGTCTGAAACGTCTCAGGATCCTCTCCATCTATCTGGGCCTTAAGGATATCTTCGATCATAAGGTGAGCCCATAGAAAGATGCCTTCTGCGTGATCAATGATGATTTTACTGAGTTCAACATAATCTTTGGGTATGTTTCTGTGAAACTTCTTAAAGTTTGAAACAGAATAGTGAAATATGTCGCGCTTTGTCTGAAGATGCAACTGGATCTTGTTCTCTGTGCCGAATTCGTCATCAAGAATGGGCACTGGCCGAGATGAGAATATCAGCTTCGTACATGTTGGAGAGTTTTGGTTGCCAGTTCCACACCATTTCATCAGGCGCAGTGCCAGTTCCCCAATCTCATGGCTGTTTTGTTCGAGCTGACCATTGAATCGAAATTCGTCAAGCCCATCGATGAAAAGGGCGAAGCATAGCTTCTCAGCCTCCCTTGCATTCCCCGAGAACAGATGATTGAGGCCTTCCTGGATTGTCCCGAACGACATAGGGATGCTCGAACTGATATCGGCCTCTCCTGGCAGAATCTCGTCCACCAGTTCCGGACATTCGCGCAGGATTTGAATCAATAGAGTCCTATAGAGACTTTCTTCCGATGCCAGCTTACCGCTGCCCTGCGTAACGGAAAAGTAAAAGATTGCCTGAATCAATTTCCTGTTGTTGGCTGCGCTCCATTGCTCAAGGTGCTGTCGGACGATTGGACTGTGTATGAGACGCTTCATCAGCGTTGATTTGCCACAGCCAGGACGCCCTAGGATCAGGAACGTTCCGGATGGTCCCCGAAGGAATGATTTGAAGCGGTTGGAGGCCTCTGTATGGTGCACCGACATTTCAGAGTCGCAATCTTCGTAAGCCTTCTTTTCCTCCTCATCCATGTCTTCGGGGTATAAAACGGACGCAGATTCCTGCACAATCCAATCGAAAGTTCCTGCATCGGCCGACGGCACGTTATCTGCCTTGGAGTCCTTTTCCCGAAAGTCCAGCATCAGTCTCGACAAAACGGTCGAGCATCTGCGCCCCGATGCAACAATTCGAAGCACTCGTTCTTGGAACTCCTCTTGACGAAGGGATGCTGCATCAACGCGCTGGGATAGTTCATAGACATAGTTTTGAATAGCTCGCAAATGAATGTCATTATGTGTGCCTTGTACATTCAACTGCTTGAGCTGTTGGATAGCCTCGGAGTTGGATTGGCTGACAGAATTGGTTATTATTCCAAAACTTGATCCGGGCAACTTATGGAGACGAACCATACAATATTGAGAAGGGTAGCGTTCATACTCTCTCGTACATATATGAATTCCTCTCGGATTGCTTCCAACTGTCTCTCTCCCAAATAAGATGCCAACACAGCCTTGAAGATGTCTCGTTTTCGGCGCTCCTCCTCGGTGACCTCCGTCAGCACGCTGAGCAGCCTGTTGGAGATATCCTTGGATTTCTTTGCCAACCGTCCCATCTCTGTGTGATCGTCCAGGTTACCTATATTGGATGGAAAAGTGGCCACTTTTTCCTCGAGCTGTTTTATCTCATTTTGAAGGTTCTCCACGCTCCGGGGCTGTGTTGAATTTGAGGCCTTGATTTCCTTTACTAGACGGGTTACCTCGATTCCAACTCTAACCATGGTACCAATGCTGATGGCAGAATGAATGGAGTCCATCGCGTTAACTTGCAGTTATCGTATTCTGGGCATAGCTGAGGAATACGCACATTGTTGTTCAACCAAGGGGGATTGGCCATCTTAACCACCAGATGAATGTTGTTGCTCTACATATAAGCCGCATGCAGACGGAGAGATGGCTCTCCGGGTGGTATGAAGCCACTTGTGAGAGCCTTAATATCAAAAATTCAGCCTTGAGGCGTCATTGTTTGTGTATCCAATAGGTACCGTCGTAAGAAGGCTCCCAGGTCCAGGTCCACAGCTGGTCCGCCACGTAAATTGCAGGGCCATGCAGCCAATAGCATACGAGCCTCACTGTATTTTTGAGACTGAGTTGAGGATTGATAGAGACTGGAGGGGGAGGGGAGGGGAGGGGGTTGAGTAAGCACAAGCCAGTAAAAATGCTGGATTGTGGTCAACTGATAACTTCTGCCTGCTCCTACTGCTGCGTTATTGGGCCGCGGCCAGCACCGCACGCATATGCGCACAAGAGCTCTACATGTTTATAAAGTTGCTCCTGTGTTGCCTAGACAAAGGGAATACGACGTTCATATTCACATGCTGATAACGCTGCACAGTACCTTAGTACTATTGGCAGATCATGTCTCATTTCCGAATAGATGATGTATTTCATGCCGGCCCACGAGGCATATTGCATATCCAAGACAGAAACTTTCAGCCCGCCCAAAGGTCAAGGGGATTACAAGGCTACTTTTCGGCAGAAGAGATAGGTCTGTGGGCATCGACCAAGACCGTGCAGACACCCCCAAAGAGCACTCACAATGGCTTATACCGGCAAATAGTTAGCCCATACGAAATCCGTGTGCTTGAACTCAAACCTGGCTCTGCTGAAGAAGACCTACGAGGCTCGCTTCATCACTGCTTAGTCGAGTTTGACAAATACGACAATAGACAGAGGGCGAGGCACGCGACGTCGGCGCGCGACCTGGAGGAGCCTATCTGGTACACTGCACTGAGCTACACATGGGGCGAGCCCATCTTCGACGGGAAGATCGAGTGCGATGGCCACAGCAAGGCAATTACCAGGTCTCTCGAGGGGTTTTTAAAAAGATTTCGCAATGCGAATCATTCCATCATGCTGTGGATTGACCAAATATGCATCAACCAGGAAGACAACAGGGAGAAGGAGAAGCAAATCCCACTGATGGGAAGCATCTACGCCCATGCCCTGAACACCATCATATGGCTGGGGGAATCAAACGCCGTCTCTGATGCGGCCATCAAGTTGCTGGAGGACGTCGCCTTTCGCCTGAGCATAGGAGATGCGGTATTTAGTCCAGAAGACTTTGAGAGGATCCTGCTACCGGCAGCAAGTTCGAGTATCTGGGCAGAACTTTGGGATCTACTTTCGCGCCCATGGTTCAGGAGGGTCTGGATCGTTCAAGAGCTCATCATTTCCCGGGACGTCTGGGTCGCCTGCGGTGATTCCACCATGCGCTGGGACCTGCTCTCGTATGCCTGCAACAACATGATGCACGCTGGCGTATCCAACTGGCTACACAGAAAGTTTGGCGGTCCCCAGCACGCCGAGTGGGACGATGTGTGTAGGTGGGTGGAACAACTGGCCGCTCTTAAACTTCGTTTTGAGACATTGGATGTATTCAACAACCTCCTTGTCTTGCTAGTTGAGAACCGGGACTCCAAGTGCTTCGACCTGCGGGACAAGATATACGGAATGCTGGGCATGTGTTCTGAAACTGAACGTCGCGCGGTAAGGGTCCGATACGATGACAACTACACGGCATACCAACTATACCACGACGCGGTGACGTACATCCTAACAGATGATAAAGATAGCATCCAGCAAATACTATATGCCGTCGATCACGACTCGCACGACATGCCATCATGGGTCCCCGACTGGAGCAAGCCCCGCCAGACCATCTCCCTCGGATACAAAACATCAACATGGCACATTTATTCCGCCTCGGAACGCACCAAGCCGTATTTCACCCTTGATCCCAAGAGCCCGAATGGGCTGCAGCTGAATGGAAGCTACTTCGACACCGTCGTAGAAATAAGCGACATCTTCACCAGCCCAGACCTCTCATATGTACACCCAGCAACCAAGAACAGCGAATTGATCTCTTGTGCCAACTTTGTCGCGAGCCTAAAAGGCTATCCGAGCGGATGCACCGTCTTCGAAGCCCTCTGGTGGACATTAGTGGCCGGCAAAGACGACACAGGACACTCCGAATGCCACCCTTCTTTCGCCGAAATCTTCAGCCTTCTCCTCGACGAATCAACCGGCCGCTCACCCTCCATCATAGACCAAACCTATTCAGCCCGCCAAAAACGCCCAGTGGGAAAAGGGAGACTCGAGCTGACCAGTCTAAGCAGCCGTGTTCCCGGCCGAACATTTCAGAGCATTCGCACAGCCCTACAAGCCGCCATGCGGAACCGTAGATTAGGCATCACCAGCAAGGGATATATCGCCTTACTCCCTCCGCACTGTCAAGTTGGAGATGAGCTGTACGTACTGCGTGGTTTGCACGTTCCCCTGACGCTGCGAAAAGTTTCACAGGGCAAGTTCCGACTCATTGGGGAGAGCTACGCACATGGGATAATGAAAGGGGAACACTGGCAAATGCATGGTCCCAATGCCAGTGATGTGACTCTTGTTTAATTGCAATAACAGGAGATTATGACGAGATATGAGCATTCATTTGGATCGTTCAACTTATATGGTTCCAGTACATGCAATAAAGGTACATCACATCATTAGGAAATATAACTTGGAGGTTTCATACAGGTGACTCTTGAATTTCTATGGGATTAATATTCATTGCCTGTGGCCCTGCGATGCGTCGCCTTATTTATCGACATTCTCAGTCTCATTATCCATCATCAATCTCGCATGAACCCCCAACCATAACCAGTCGCTAGGCCCCATGTCATGCATTTGGGCTTACATCGCCAATTATCCCGTTGATTTCCATCCACAGTGGTGTGCAACTCCTCCACAAAAGACATCCTCTATCCATATGTGTCGTCTTTCTAGAATTTTCAGTCCTAGTCATGTTCAATAGGTCATTTACCCGGAAAGACCGCCCGGCAATGAAATAAAATAAGAATATGAGCGAACAAGACAGTATCCGCAAAAGAATGAACCTGAACGCCTGCATTTCCTTTCCGGTCGCCGCGACCATGCATAAATATCGTCTAGACTATTCCATTCTGCCTGTTATCTTACGGCAAGAAGTAGTTCATATCAAGTTCGTATCGTCCAAGTCATGCGTTGGTGGCCCCCCATCTTGAGGCTCAGATGAACCACAGGACCCTTCCCAGTCTGCAAAATGAAGTTAGCGATCAGTTAGAAATCCCTTGAACTTTGCGATATTACTGACCCGAGCCATCTTCATCTAATTCATCAACAATCAATCTCCGTAGTGGCGTTATGACCTCTGTATGAGCAGTTAGCAACCACAACACGAGAGGGACATCAAAGCTGAGTTTTCTTACCATTTTGGAGTGCCCTGAAATGGTTCTCCATATCACCCGGCTCTGTATTAGCTGTAAATATTGCTGAGCTCTTTCCAATCACTCTTAGTATGGTGCTGGCAGGCTCTCGTCCAATCTGCGCCCGCCTTCTAGTGTGTGTGTCTCGCAGGTAATTCAGACATGCTACCCCCAATTTCTGGGCAACATCTCGATAAATCCTCCGGCTAGCGATATCGCGTGCATTTTCAACAGGTTCCTGCAATGCAAAATGAAAGACCTCTTCCTCCATTAATGTTTCGGTGTCATACCGAATGCTTGTGTCTGCGTATACAAGCAAGTATGGCGCCCAAGTCGGAATTGAGTGAATGCTGCAGTCTCGAATCGCCCTGACCATCTCTGGCTCTGGTCTTGTAAGATGAAAAGCGATACTGAAAAAATCCAAGAAAGCAGCTCCCTCTGCGTGCTGCAGGCTCTTGGCTTGAGCGCCAATGTGGCGAATGAGGGCTCTGGCTTGATCAACAACTTGTGTGGATTCAAGGTATTTACCGGCAGCTCGCAGGAATGGGTCCATTGGCTGTGTTGTCGTATCCCCCTGTAGATTCTTGCGAAGAGCATTGAGGACCCTGACATCCATTTGCTCCCCAGTTGTTACTAAGCGACCAATGATTTCAGAAGTAATACTCGGTACTTGATCAAGTCCAAGCAATTTCTCAACAAAGAAGCTGGCAAGCTGTCGTTCTGGGTGATAGTGAATCAAGTGGACCTCCTCAGAGGTCCATGAAAATGGTGCTGCCGGGTGTTCTAACCGTTCGATTGGCGAGTCAACGATACACTCTGGACCAAGAACAGGCTCCAGACGCTGCAAGAGATGGTTGATAAGCGAAAGAATCGATATGTACGAAGGTGGGCGGTTATTGGGTCTCCGAAGGATGTTGTTCAGCATTCGAGAGTAGCTGGCTGGAAGATCCAATAACGGGTCTGCCGAAACGATCCGAAGCAATTTAAACAGGTAGTCGTTTGCTAGAAGTTGGCTGACTTCACGGTCTCCAAGTCTGGCAAAATCTAGCATTGTCATGAAATGCTCATCCCAAGCACGTATATGAACCGGAAAGTAACGCCAGAGGTAGTTGAAAAGATACATTGATCCTTCCAAAACTGAATGTTCTGGGGGAGAGTTACTTCTGCGTTGGTCATCCATACTCTGTTCATCGTCGTCTGTTTTTATTTCTGAGACCAATCTTGTAGAGTAGTAGATTTCGGGCATATGAGTCCCAATCTTCACCAACGCACGGATTAGGGTTTTTCCAGCGAATGATCGAATGGCTGAATCAGGGCTACGTTGAAGCAATGCTCTGAAAGAACCAGGACGCAAGGAGAAGTAGTCATAATAAGCAAAGGCGCATTCGGTACAGTTCAGAACCGATGCTTTAATCAGCATCGAAAACGTTCCAAAGTGTGGCGTATCCTTCGTTCGCACTGCAACTTGGTCAAGGTGACTGAGACCCATTTCCATTGCCAGGGTTTTTAGTTCATGAGACGCAGGTCGCTCCACAATCTCGACAGTATTCAGATACTGGCTGGCAATGGATCTCTCCTCTTCGTATAGCACGGTGGCCTGAGCAAAGCAGTTTTGTACGAAGGCGATATGGCTAGGGTCAAACAAGCAGTGTCGCCTTAGTATAATCGTGTTTTCGCTTTGAAGATGATCAGTCATCTCTGGATCGGTCTTGACACGCAAAGGGGCATCCAAATTTTGAGAAGACATGGCACTCTGTTCCTCTTCAAGAGATGAGGCACGTTGGTAAAAAAGCATATAGGCGCTATAGCTTTTGTCGTATACAACCCCGTTTGTCTCATAGGCAGAACGATGATCAAGACCGCCAAAGGTTGAGCCCTCCATATTGATTGGATCCCACGGGGCTACAAGCTCATCGTTAAATTCAACCCAGCTCGGGCGGCTCGGCGATGTAGGGCGTTCTTTGATGTATGAATAGTAATGGCCTGATTCGGCGGTGCCAGAATGAACAAGAATGCCAACAAGCTCAAATAAATCCTGGTCGCCTTCTATTGCAGGATCACTGAGGTGCTGAATGGTATATGGTCGCATGTCGATAGTTGTAGGGAATGAGAAATAATCGTTAATCTTGCTCCGCTGTAGTGTACGCAGGTTGAAATCAAACCGCTTCAGGTGGAAGATCAAGTGATCTGGAATATCTTTTAGGCATGCTCTATATTTCGTTAGGATCCAGCAACAATCTCGCCATACTTGATATTCTTACCTTTTTACTGCGTCAACGTGTCGGTCACAAGTGGAACACTTGTACTTGTTGTCTGTATTATCATCGTCAGCCCTATTCAACATAGTATGTCAATCAACTACTCACCACCCTCCATGATTTCACCATCAACGTAAGCCTGAAGACTCTCTTGTAGCGTGTTCTTCCCCTTGATATCGCATTGTATGGCGGAGAACGGTTCCAGCCGCTCAGATATATGCTCGCACTCCTTTGACTTTACCTGCTGGACAAGTTGGCCTCCGTAAAATGAGCGGAGCGTCTTCTTCTCATTTGCCGTCAAGAATTGCCCCTCCCATCGATCGAAGAGCAAGTTGTAAAACTCATCTACATCCATCTGGTTGTGAATATCGATAAATGTATCTTCGTAGGTTTTGATGGCACTGACAACCGGTGTGGTATCAACAAATCGACGATAGCTTCCCTGCATAAACCCGAAGAGTTTCTGAGTCTGGAATAAGAGCTGTTGGGAATCCTGCGCGCTTCTAATGCTGGACTGCATGATGAACTGCCGGAATTTGGTATTCATGAAGAGCTGAGTAAGTAGAGAGTTCAAGTAGCAAGTATTTGAGAGGTTGCGCAGCCCAACATAACCGCAAGGGGATCGCATAGCATTTGAGCGGATAAACCCAAAAGGAAGTTCGTAAAGATAGGGATCATCTGGTCGGTCTTTATCAATAAGAGAATGAAGGATAGGTGGTAAAGACGAAGGTACATATCACTTACCATCGTCTTGTGCATAATATGGTACAAGAGATTTTAAGGCCTCTAGCAAGACGCCGAATTTTCTTCGGTCCTGTTTAGTGAGGCGGAAAATGATCTCACACAACTTGGCTCGCGTGTCTGTGTTCAACAACACCTTGGGAACAGGCTGTCCGGCCCTAGTTCGACGCTGTGGGAAAAGGTATCGCCAAAACAGGATTTCAGTAATATCCCTAACAAACGTTAGACAAGGCATTATGAAACTTGCAGTGGTTCACTTACTCTTGAAAAAGACTGGAACCAGGGAGAGTTTCATCAACATGCATACAGAGGTGAAGCAGTGAGATGAGACCTCGCGCAACCAGGTCGAGCGGTTCGATCTGATCAATTTCCTGAAAGCTATGTTAGAAATCCTACTAAATAAAAGCAAGGTATGTTACTTACTTCAGTCAAGTTATGTCCCAGTAGGAGTCCACTTAGCTGCGCCGCAAACTTGTGAAAGTCTACCTCAGATGGCAAAACAGTGGACATCTTGACTAAGAGAAATTGAACCAGCCTGAAATACTCAGTGCACTGAAAAGGAAGATGAGAAGCCTCTTCCAATAGACAAGGAGCAATTGACCAGATATAGCATGTCACTGGGTATGATGGCACGTCTCCGACTTCCAAAGACCCCATAATTGCAGCTGATTTAGTTTGGATCTCGGCCTCAACCGTTTCCTCAACTAGCCCCAAGCAAAGCTCCCGTAGGCTCTTTCTGTGGTCAGTAAGTATCAAGCGGCCAAAAAGTTGACTAAACGAAGAGTTAGATTCGACGTCCGCCCAAAATTGAGTATTAAGGAGGCTAAGACGGAAAACAGAGGCGACCGAGCTGATTATCAACGGAATAGCGCCTTCTTCAGAAGTAGCCAGCGCATGGGATATTATGCTGACAATACGATCTGCAGAGGGTATATGAACGCCATTTGTCTCAAATGTGTTTACGGGAAGTCTATGATCTGTTGCGCTGTCAGCTGGCACACTCATCACGAAACCGAAATGGCATACCTCGAAGTAGCTTCATGAATGTTTGCATTAAAGATCCCATAAGTTGGATTTGCAATTCCGGGTTGGCCTTTTCAATCAATTCTTGATCAGAAATGGCTTGTACTACCAGATGCAGACACCTGCTCAGCGCCCCTTCATACGAGGTGTGAGAAAAGCTTCCATATCCAATTCCGTCGCTGCCGTTGGAGGCAGCCAATCTAGCGGCTTCTGTGTATTCGACCAGTGCATGTATTGCGTAGAGTGATTTGAATGGCTGTCCTGGGAAAAAAACCTCATTGTATGCCGCTGTTTCGTTCTCAAAAAGGCCCATAATCTGACCATCAGCGGGAAGTTTTATGAGGAAATGGTATATCTATGAGAATCAGCAACCACGCAACCTTCCAGTCAAACTTTTGCCATTCGTACCTCCTTTGCAATTTCATCATCCATGCTTAGGTATTCCCATAGTTCTTCGAAATGAGACAAAATCTCAATCTCAAGGGGAGAAGCGCCCGGCTTGATTCTAACCAATGGCGATGGGCAACTTTCTTCCCGTTTCACGAGGATCAGCCCTTCGTGAACACTCAGATCCTCCAAAGATTTGCAGATCTCATCTTCTGTGGGGATAAATGGACGACCTCGATAGAATACCCTGTAATTGTCAAAGCCCGTCTCCTTTCTCAGACTCGCCAATAGAGACGCTGCCGTGTTCAGTTTTCCGATGTGCAAAGGCTTAACATCTGTTTGCTGGGCACCATCAAATGACTGGTATTTTAGCTGTGCAAGATCTCCCTCAACTTGACTAGGTTCATGGGATATGAGCGTTCTTAGGTCCGGCGCGGAAAAATGAGGTTTCATATGATGCGCCTCCACAAAGAATCGCAACAGTTGCAAGGTCCGAGTAAATACGCGCTCCTGTTCGGATACCTCCTCATCAGTCACGATAATGACCATGGATTCATCGTCACCACTGGATGTCCCATCACTAGCAGCCTTAAGCTTGCTCGCCGCATCCTTCAATTGATCCAAGCATCGGCCTACCAAGGAGAGATGAACATGTCTGGCTCGGTTGACTTGGTATGAGGTTATGGCGTTACTTTCCAGATAAACGTCAATGGCCATCGTCTGAATCGCTGGCTCAACGATAGCTACATCATCGGCGGTAAGAATGATCCGCCACAAGTCCTCAATGCTCGTTTTAGCCACCAGTGCGTCATCGTCGAGAGCGCAGTCAAGGTTCTCATTCACAAACCTAAAGACTTGTTCTTTGACGAACTCGAGCATACCCTCTGAAAAGCATCTTGATGGAAGACGGGGCAGATGCTGTAAGATGCACATCTGAACAAATGGATTATCAGATGTAGTTCTCCTCACGACACCAATAATAATCTGCCATCCCGATGTCCTGTCATCAGAGCATGGTGAACGAGGCCCAACCAGTATATCCCATAGCCTTGCACCAAGATCATTGAGAAGCGCATCAGGCTCAAGTTGTATGATGTTGGTAATGAAGTCTCTTCTTGGTTGGTTCGTGTTCCCTGAAAGAACCGCAGGAACGCCCGCCAGTTGTCCTGCTTTAATGGCATGCTCTAGCTCCTCAACAATCAGTCTCACCAGGTCATGCTGTTCTGTAAGAACCTTCATTTCACCGACAATGGCCGGGCGGATCGCCATTGAAAGACACCATAAACTACCAAGAGTCGTGGGTGACTTTGCGGCTACATCCTCGATACAACTTAGATAAAGTTCTCGGCGGCCCTGAGGATCTGGGCCGTAGGACAAAAGATCTTTGAATTTCTGCATGACTGCATGTTGCATTTCTGGATTGGCAACTTGGGAGCCAGATGCACAAACAGATGACTCTCTGAGAAGCCGCAGGCATATGCTGTAGGGAAGAAAACTAAGTGTTTTCTGTTCCATTTGGCATCGGGCTACCATCTCACGAAGGACGGTGTCCCAAAGTATCCGCAGGGCTGGGTTGAACCCATTGATGGGGAGCGTTTGGAATTTTTCGCAAAAGCCTAGCAAACCTGGATAGTCAAATAAATTGGCTATCGTAGTGATCATGCGTGTCTGGGCATCAGCGACTCGGGGATCCTTGCTTGCCGTAATACCTTGCCATAAACAATCCGTATGTTCAGCGCGATACAACTTGGTAACAACAAGAAATCCAACGATATTAGCGCTCTCGACTATTATCTCTGGATGGCAGTTGGGGCCAAGAATATAGTCAATCAATTTAATCTGAAGCAGATATGCGCCGAGATGTTCGAGGAGGACATTGTGATGTTCGTCAGTAGCATCGCACAGCCGCTTCCAAATCGCCACAAGCTCAGCACATAAGTTAGTGACAGCCATGACGCGAAGCTGCATCTGGCTGCATCTAATGAGTTTTCCCAGCATGCTTAGCTTCCACCCCAAAGAGACAGCCTCGGTCGTGAGTTTCGGGGGCATATTGGGGTACGTTTGCTGGTGATCCTTCAATACGGCGACAGCGTCTTCGTGGTCGCTTTCGAGGCACCACCTCAGTATCTCGGCCAGGGCGCTGATCTCAGAGGATGCACTATCACTACTAAAATAGGTGATATGCTTTTCGATAGTTGTATTCATGAACGATGAGATAGTATGCCAGAGCTCATGCCCAAATTTCAGCTGCTCCTTCACGCGAGTAACATCTTGCTGACCCTTCCGCAGCGTCTGATACGCCACCCGTAGACAGTGTGAAAGAACCTGAACCACAGGTGCAAGGCAGTCGGCCATTCTTGGCAAGGTTTGGATAACTTCAATGAGTTCCGAGGCCAAGCCGCCAAGAGACTCGATGCTTCCTGCCGGACTTCTTTGAAGCTGTCCAACAAAATAAGCCATTTGATCGGCTCGACTCCATATATTTACAGGTGTGTCGGGAGCAATGTCATCACCCACAGGCGAGTCAGGTTTCCACATTAAGTTGTGGAACTGTTGCAAGTATCCAATTGAGAACAAAGGAGGACTGTAAGTATCAGAGCGGTTCGTGCTTGTCTGCCATTCACGGATTGTGTAACGGTCAATGCCAACAAACTGCGCTGTTAGTTCAGCCAACTTGGAATACAACTGTACGATGGTGGTCTGAAGCGTAGCAGATTTGGAAAATAAAGACCTAAATTTGTCAATCAACACTTCGCCAAACCAAGTATTTCCACATACTTTTTATTTGATATGGTCAAGAAAAGATCCGGCAAGGCCAGCCAAAAGTTGCGAAACCTTCGACAAGAGTCCAAAACAGATTGTGGACCTACATGTCTCGCAAATCTGAGGTAAAGCTCAATCCAGCTCCGAACCTGGTCAAGGACGCTGCTATCCAGTAGTGGTTCTGATGGAAGGCATCACTCAGTATCCCGTACACAGAAAACGGTAAAGGTTGGAGGATACTCACGACTTGTTATAAATCCAGCTAGACGTTGCACTGTCTCAGGCAGGGTTTCCCCGGGATCGCGATAAGGAAATTGCGTTGTGGGATCTGTAAATACAACATCCTGGTCGATAATCGCCACCTCAGCATTGGTCGGATCGAATGATATATCATCATAGTCTGCGGCTCCATCAGTCTCTTGTATGGTAATAACTTCTATAGGCGGAGTAGCCGAGGCGGAGGATGATGGCTGTGAGATTCCGGTGCTCATGCTGAAATCTTGCGCCAAGTCAAGCTCGGGCTCTTCTACGCTCTTTTTTATTTGGCCCTCATCTGTTATGGATTCTCGGGCCTCTTTACTGGGAGATATAAACGGAGGAGCTGGAAAGAAAGTCGAATCGTCGTCGTCGTCGCGAGCGTTTCGAAGGTTGATGGTAACCCGACTGGATGTGGGGGGCTCTTCTGGAGATATTCGGGATGCAAGATGCTGCTGCTCTGGCGTCCGCGGAGTACGGGGATCTTCTTCAAGCTTCATTTGGCTATCCGACATGGGATCCAGCCCGTTGACAGCATCGGATAGTGCAGCCGGGTGTATGGACTGCACCGTTTCGGTGGGGGCGGATGGCGACCCGGAGGGGGATGTTCGCCGACGCTTGCGTGAAGAAACGTCACCGTCATCAAATGGGTTCGGCCGGGTCGAGCTTGGCTCAGGGGAGACGGTAGGCGATAGATGATGAGGCGATACCAAGGATGGATCCATCGGGCTGGCGGGGGAGTAGAAGAGAGTTTGTGGGATCCTGGAGATCCAGAGACGTCACGGCGACGCGAGGGCCGTCCAGGCGGCAGCTGTAGAAAATTAACATGTGTGGTTAGTATGAATGACAGCCGGCTGGGCGCAAGATGCAAGGTGCAAATGCGGGGAGCGGAGGAAAGAGAGCAGGAAGGAAATAAAAAGCTGGTGAATAGAATTATGCACAGCTAATCATGAGCCCAAATGAATTGGCTGATAATGGAGAAGAAAAAGATCATTAAAAAGAAAAGGGGAAAGAAACACAAGGAGGGAAAACACGGTGCTCCTACTCGAAGACTTGGAGCGACGATGATGTTGAGATTGGAGAAAGAATGGGTTATCGGATTGGAGCATGCAAGTGCTTGAGTGGAACTAGGGCGAGGGGTAGCTGTAACTAGCGGGCGTGGTGGTGGTGGTGGTCCTGGTGGTCCTGGTGGTCCTGGTGGGGGGAGGAGAGGGAAAGAGCTGGAAAATGGATTGCCTTACCTCTCTCGGGCCGTTAGCGTGGTACTTGTGAAGCCGACGATGAGACGCTGTAATGAGATCCGTTGAGCGCCGTAATCAGACACTATAATAGAGATCCAAGATTCCTTTGGGCTCCGGTGGACGATGTAGCTTCTTATTGTTGTGTCAGCCCTCGGAATGGTGCAAGACCCAGGAAGCTTCCAAGTATAGTAAGTATTGGTAGAGGGATGAACAAGGTAGAGGGACAGATGAGATGAACGCTGTGTTGCTGCGATGACTCCCTTCTGCCAGTACCAAAACACAGGCATAAACATGACTGGGTAAAGGCAGATAGGTAGATACCTAAACAGCAACGCTACAACCAACTCGCAGGAGTCGGCGTACTTGCGCAACCAGGATTGAAAGGGGAAAAAAAATAAGAATTGCTAGATCTGCCAGGAAATGCAAGAGAAGAAAGAAAAAGCAGTCGCTTACAGAACAGCAGGCAGTAGCACGTATCCAGTGCGTGGTGCGTCTTGATGTCGTGGCAACCTTGCAAATTTATCTTGGTTAGCTGCCAGTGTGTGCGCGTGTAGGTGCGTGTGTGTGTGTGAATAGCAGGCAGCCCGGGGTGTCCCAAGCATGAAGGAAGCATGGGCGGAGCGGGGGAGGGGGAGTAAAATGCATCCATGGATGCCTGTCTGTTTGCCAACGTGGTGCCGAATTTACCTCGACGTACCTTGCTTGGAGCTTACCCTGCAAGTGGGCGTGTGTGGGTGGGTGTTACTACTAAGGCACAGTACCTAAGTAGTCGAGTAGATAGTCGTCGAGTAGGTACACCAAACTTGCTGCTGTTGCTATCACACAAATGCTGTAAAAGTGTACCAGGTATCTGTGAGGCGCGATCCAGATCCGGATAAATATATACAGCAGAGTGTTGAGACGGCAGACTGAAAAAGATGGAGCGTGGTCAAATTGTCTTTGGGGAGAAGTCGGGCAACCAAAAGAAGAGATGAGATAGATAGGTAGCTGGTCAAGGTAGGGTATGCCGCTGGTTAACTGAAGAGAGTCAGAGGTGGGGTTGGAATGGAAGAGAGGGAGGATATGGATGGACGGATGGATGGATTGGTGGTTGGTCTGGTCGGATGGAGTTCGGCACCACTTCTCTCCAGAGAGACTCAACCTTTCAATGCTTTGTACAGGCCCTAATCACAAGAGATATTATTGAAAACAGTAAATTGTTATTACTTGGCTATTTTAGCGGGATAGGGTTGTCGTGGTTACTTACCTGGTACTGTCTACATGTGCAGGTATTTACACTTCAAGATAAGAGTAACGACTCATTCGTAGAGAATGTGTTTTCTCATCTCCAACGGCGTAATGGCGTCATGCCACCGGGGTATAAACATCATACTCTGGTTTGTTTTGACATGACCATGAACTTTATTGATGACGCTACGGAAGCTACTACGCCTACGTGTTATCATAGACTGATAGATAGGTTCTTGATTATACCTAGGTACCTTACTTGCTTACCTCTGGGAATTGATAGACAGTGTTACTTAGGTATGCTATATCCAAACTTCCTATAGCCATCGTGGGAGTTGGGCGTTCGCATTGACTGCTACTTACTTTGACACATGGACCGTAGCGAGTCTCCCTCCTCCCCTTGTCCTTACTAAATCTCTCGGTATAGGTAGGCATCGCTTGCACTGTACCCTGGTTGGAGTGAATGTTCTTTGGTCGCCTCCTGGGTAGATATGTCTACATTATTGGTAGTAGTAGGAGGGAGGCAATATGCGTAGCCAGTCGCCTCATCCCTTCGGTGTGTGATGAATAATCCTCGCATATCAGCTTGGTGCCACCATTGCAAACGGCCATATCACGGCCCATCTCTCTTCTCTTCTCCCTCTCTTTCTCGTCGATACATTTGGTTGTTTCCATGTTTTAGGCCCCAAAGCTGACATCCCGGGTGGCATTCGGGCGCGGGCGCAAGCGGATTCCAGCCAGTCCTCAATCAACCTTGTTTCGGTCATCGTGGCTTCAGCTCCAACTTCTCGGAACCGATTCCATTTCCTCCTGGGCCAATCCGCCATTTCTTGCAGGTCGCCGCACGCCGCCGCCGCCGTCCGTGTCCAAGATCCACATGGCATGGCATCCATGGCTGGCTGGGAGGCATGGATCAGTGTGACCCACTCATGTCTCTGCTAGTTGGGGCGGCTGTCAGAGCCTCAAAGAGGGTCTGTGGGCCTTGTTGCTTTGTTATTTAATTTTAGTGCTGCTGCAGATACGGAATAATATCTCTATGTAGTACCTGGGCTAAGATTTTCCCGGGATAAGAAAAATGATAAAAAAGATAAACTTCAATTCATCACGTCACATTGGTCGAGTGATGCCATTTTCATCCACATTCCATTCCACGATTGAACTGCTCCCAAGTTTTTGCACACCACCACTGCTACCGCCATCGTCATAATACACTCAATTAACGCGGTGTCTATCTGATTGCGTCAGACATTTCACAACATGTCCACGCAAGCCCAAGCAGCTAGCCGCAAAAGGCTTGTTCACCAACTTGACACACCCTACTCAACGACATCATGGTATAATGGCTTACCTTGCACTTTTTGACTTGCGTTGCTCATGCTATCTTAGGCCAGAAATCTCTTCAGATGACCAGGACACAATTCTTGAACTTCTTTGCAGGTACGTCGCGATCCCCAGCAATCAAACTGCTGTCTGGCAAGCAAGCGAGCAAGCAATCAAGCAAACGCGCTTACATACGACCAGTTTCTTGAGTCCTCTTGGCCAACATCGTAGAGTTCATGTAAAGCCATCCAAAGGAAAGCGGGCAGCTAAGAGAGATAGAAAAGCTGCAGCAGAATCATCCGAGTCGCGACCCGCGGCGGATGCTTCGATTTCACCCAGGCCCGAGATTGAAGACAGTGTAGATGTCGGCTTCAATTCCATCACTCGGAACCTTGAAACACACTGTGTTGCTTCCAAGGAATCGACTACCATGTCGGATGACGAGGTCAAAAAGGCTTACTCAATGGTCTTTGTGACGCGTGGAAACCAATCATCTACATTCAATTGCCACTTCCCGCAAATGGTGGGAACGGCATCTCAGAATCAATCCCCAGTAGAAAAGATCCGGCTTGTTGGGTTTTCCAAACCTTGCTCCGATAGACTCGGTAGTACCTTAGGGCTTCCGAGGGTCTCGTCCATAGCTGTGAGATGCGATGCACCCGGAGCTGATGCATTGTTGACCTTTGTCCGAAAGAACGTAGCTCCCATCGACGTGCCTTGGCTGGATGGAAATATGGATATGCAATATCAGACAACGCGAATAAATTCTATCGAGACTACGGTAGGGACCAAGCGAGTGAAGCAAAACTGACGGTCTAATGCTGCTTGTCTGGGAAGGATTGGATGGAAGGAACATCATGCCAATATGTCTCTAATTATACATAGATGGAAGAAGTGGTATATTTTTGCATGCAGCCTAATATTCATGGCAATCTACAATATGCTGGGGGTGATTTGTATCGTAGAGTAGGCTATTGTGTTTATGCAATAACTCTCCCCATTCCTCCTTCATGAATCCATTTTTAATTTGCCCGACCACTACCTTGCATTTTTGACAGATGGGTGGTAAAGTAACTGACTTATAGATATTGAATTAAACGATGAACCATATGCATGGCCTGAGGATACAACAAGAATTGATAAGGCATTGGAAAGACTACCTCAACCAGTGCTCTTTGTACCTGCACCCCTCTAGCTCCTACCAAGTCCCGCCCCTTTCCGTCCTCTTCACGAGATGTCTTCCGTGAACTTCCTTCATCTTTCTAGCACATACGGCTCCCGGTAAAACCGCAACTCCGGGCATCACCATCAGTTTCGCATTTCCACAGCAACCACATCACGCCTCGAAGCCTCAACACACAAAAAGCTGTGTACCCTTTGATACAGTTTCCCTGGTATTTCCATTCAAGTCAAGCTTCATCTCGAAGTGTTGGCATTTCTTCTCCAACAAGTTTCCTTATCAGCTGCTTGCACATGCAATTACCCCCAGCCTAGCCATCTCCTGCTCCTCAGGACTCATCTCACCTACTCATTCAGAAGAGTCCATCAGCTCTTAAATTTACAAAGCTTGAGGGCACACCATGAGCGGCTACAATAACAAGGATAAATTGAGGGATGCTCTCGAGCTTGCTCGCAGCTTTGCACCGGCCAAAGACAAGGCTTCCAAGAAGAAACGCGGTGGAAGATCCAACCCCCCTCTACCCCCGACTCCTAGACGTTTTAATTCTATTCCTAAGGGTGAGTACACATCCAGTCCGGACACCCGAATACTTCCATCTTATGATTGTCAGATTATGAGGAAGAGGAATATCGTCTACCTAAGAATAAGGACTACTATAACGGTCAACCGCCCGGCAGAAATCCACCACCTCTCAACGTCCCACTCCCAAGTCAACGCAACTATGCTGGTTTAACTAGTTTTCAGGCTCCTCGTCAGGATGCAGGAGGAAATCGCGTAATCGGTAGTAGAGGCTTGGACTTTCTTCGCCGACAAGATCAGAAGACAACTGAAAAGCCAGCACAAGGTAAGATTCTCTATCTAAAGTGTGATGGATTGAGGAATATATTCATTCGTTTAGGGAACGAAGCCGAGAAGCTTCCCACAGCCCCCGAACTCTCGATCCCACCCTCCACGATGCGTGGTCCTAGTTTCTCGAAAACCGAGTTCCCGACAACCTTGTCAGATTCATCTTCTGAGAGCGAGAGTGGTCGCCAGGGACCTTTGGACCAGCAACGTCTAGTATCCAGCGGTTCTCTCAAGGATGATGGAGGGGACGACAACAAACCAAAACCTGGGAATATCGTAGACACCTTCTTCTCACTTGTGTCTAAGAATCCAAACCTAGGACAGGAGATCGAGCACATTGCCAACCGTCTTGCGGTTGCAATGGATCTTAATGCTTCTACAAAAGATGACTCAGCTCCTTTGGCTCTCGAAGAAATTGCGGACTTGAAGCGGGGTTGCACGAGTGAATGCACCAAGGTGGATAATGAAGGTATATTTGTCTGCAATATTATGCGCAAGGTTTGATAAGATGTTTTTTTGTGAGGATGCTAATAACTTATAGTGACGCATAAAGAGACCTGTCGTCTTTCCAGCATTTCTTCGGTTAAGGCCAAGGCCATAACACTTGGCACAATGGATATACAGAAGCTCCGACCTCAAGCTGCTCCATTTTATCCTACTCTTGATGCCAAGTTTCGCGAGAAGCTCCAGGAATTGAAGATCGCTAAAATAATATATGCCCATGGTCCATCCTCAGCCCGGAAAAAAGGGGATAACACAACAGCAAAAACTGCACCAAAGCCTCCTGGTGGCCTTGCAACTTCAAGATGGTCATGAGGAGTTAAAGGAATGGGTGAAAAGGGTCTCAATTTCGAGGTTAGATATTTGGGGTGTGGGTTCGTGTTTCTGCTGATTTGACAATTGGGGAGAGCATATCAAGTTGGCAAAGCGACTGATCGAGAAGGACAGATGTTTGTCAAACAGTGTAAATATAGAATGAATGCTGTATAATAATGAAAAAGGCAAATGTAGCATACCGAATGGCAAAATGCGGTTCACCATCGTGCACTTACTGGAATGATGTTGATACACATTAATCGTAACATGATGCAATAGTTTGACCAAAGGTGAGATAACACTCATTTTAGATCGTAAAAATAATACGCGAATACATAGAAAGCATGGTCTTGCACATATGTTTTCTCTATTATATCCATATCTAATCTCAAAACGCTCTATCCAGACAGTCCTTTTTCCAACAACTTCACACCCTCCCTAACCTTGGGCGAAAAGTGCTTCCTCAACAACTCCCCCTCCCACACCGTTGCTGCAAACGGATTGCTTCCTTCGACCGTATCGCTCAGGGCATTGAACCGCCCGTCGCCCTTTCGCTCCTCCGTGTTCCACATGCTGCTGATTTTTTTGCCGTGGGTGTGCGCCACGTCGTTGAGCAGCGCGAGGACGGCCTGGCAGGACTTTTCGGGGAGCTGCATGGCGGTGGACATGAGCTGCTTGCTGAAGCCGGCGAGGCGCAGGGGCGGGACGGAGCGGATATTCCAAGGGGGGAGGAGGATGGCGGTGAGGGAGCGGATGAGCAGGACAGTAGTGGTTTGGACGTTGACCCTGGAGGAGCTGGAGGAAAGGTTGGCGAGCTTGGTGAGTTCGAGGTCGGGGTGGAGGGATAGATTGAGGAGGGAAGTGTACAGATGGGTGATGAAGAAGGAGAGGTCGAGGTGGAGCTGGTTGCGGGAGTTATGGGCGTCTTGGCCTTCGAGGAGGGCGAATGCAGTGACGGTGCAGAGGAGGGCCTCGCGGGTCAAGTTTCTGACTGTGATTGGTGCTTCATCTTCCTCGTCGTCCTGGGCCACATCCGCGTCGGCGTCATCGTCGCTATGTCGGATAAGATCTTTGAGTGCCTCGAGCAGATCACCAAAGAAGTCCTGGTTGATGAGGTGAGAATATTTGGCCAGACCTTCCAGCACTGCACCCATGAGATGAGGAGCACGCATCTTCAAGATGCGGAAGTAGGTAGCAAAGACTAGCTTGAGTGTTTCAGATTGCATCTTGTCCCGCTCCTCATGGCTGACCAGGGCATCGGCGGCTGCCATATCCTTATCCAGAGACTTCTGCTCCTTCATCGCCTTCTTTAGCCGCTTTGTGCGGAACTCCTTTTTGTTGTTCTTCTTGAACTTTGGCTCCTCTGCTTTATCAACTGTATCTTGAGAAGCCTTGCCCGAAAACTCGGAGAGGAGTCGAAGACTGAGGAACAGATTGAGCACACTCTCGTCCACCTCGTACTCTCTCACCCTCATCATTTTGGAAAGTAATGAAACAGCCTCCTGAGTTGGTCGACCCTCCTCGTCGTCACGGAAGAGAGTTTCCAGCGCTTGAAGGCATTTAACCCCGTCCTTGTCGACCTTCTTTCTGCTCAACTTGCCCACTAGAATCCTAAGCAAATCTGACCGGAAATTGAAGTGAGGCACCGAAGTTACCAGGGTACAAGTGCATGTAATGGCAACACCTGAGAGACTCTGGCCGCCCCGGATTGGTTTCGTTTCCAACTTGGTGCATCTTGCCAGCTCCTTGATGTAATTCTGGTAGCCAGAAACCAAGGCCTGTTCGAACTGCCTGAGCGTACGGACGTCCTTTGAGAGCTTCTCCTTCGGGCCATCCTCAGTCTGCGGTCGTATGCGATATCCGGGGATGATGTCTTTGTAGACTGACATTTGCGTCATAAGAGCTAGCATCTTAATGGCGGGAATCTTGGACTCTCCTATCGTAGCGAGTGTCTTCAAGGATCCAACGTTTTCTTCCGGATTCTCATTGAGGGCCATGGCCAGCTTAGCCAATTCCTCTTGCGCTTCCCGAATCTGCTGAGCCTCGGGGATCTTGGGCGCTTCAATCACCTCTTCCTTGGGCTCATCCTCAACCTCATCCTCCTCCTCCTCGCGACCTTCAAGCCACTCTGCATCACTTTCCACCGAAGCGGCATCATCCTCTTCCCCGTGTCTCTGAAAAACTTCCAATCGTCCATCTGCAGTCTTGATTGGCAATTTAGTGCTTTCCTTTTCCTTCTTCTTGCCCTTCTTGCGACGAGCCTCATAGTCCTGCTCTAGATCCCAGTTGGCTGCAGATTTAAAGAAGGCCTTTTGAGCTCTCCTCGATGAGGATGAAGCTGCCTTTGACTCGTCATCAGATGACTCATGAGCCAACTTTCTTCTTTTTGACCCATTTGTCGCCATGATTTTTATATATGATGTTATGCTCTGTCGCAAAAGTTCAATGAAGAATTTCTTAGTGAGCTGCTTGGGACGAAGATGTCCGACCAAGTTTTGCTTCCAACCAATCAAGTGCGGTGATGCACCTCTCACCGCCAAAATTTTGGAATTTTCTGCCGTTTTTTCAAACAAAGCTTGTCGACCGATTCGGGCCCCTCCGCCTTTAGTTTTTGCAGCAAGAAGCCCATTTTCTCCATCTCCTCAACCTAAGCCTTGCGACAAGATCAATTGCGAGATCGCAAGCATCGATACAATGGGTTTCAATAAACCACCGGTTCAGGCCCTCAAGGCCGCCAACAAGCTTAAACGACAAGAATTATTCATTGCGCATAAGAAAGCCTCCGGCAAGGATCGCAGAGAAGAACGTCACCGTCGCAGAAAGGAAGAGAGCCGGGACCCGACACTCAAAGCCGCTCGTCTGTCTAAAAATGTCACAAAAACGCTCGATCAGAAGCGTGTGTGGGACGATGTCGATGATGACAGCCTCGGCGCCGTGGTAGATTTAGAGAAGCTGAAGCGCCGGCGCATTGAACAAGCCGAGGCGGAAGAGCAGGCTGCGCTGGAAGTCGAGATGAAGGATGGCTCAGACGAAGAGGATGGCGATAACGACAGTATGCTTGATTCGGACGAGGAAGATGACGAAGCTCGCCAAGCTGCTTTGGAGAAACTCCGAGAAAAGAGAGCGCGCAGAGAACCGAGCATTGCCCCGTCGACTACAAGCACGAATCTCGACCTTACTCCTACATCGCTCGCCCTCAAATTCCCCTCTCTCTTCAACGACGAGCCCCCTCCCATGCCCAAGATTCTCGTCACCACATCTCTCAACTCCACGCTTCATAGCGAGGCCCAGCTTCTGTGCACTCTCTTCCCCAACAGCCACTACATCCCTCGATCGTCCCACCGATATGGTCACAAGTACTCCCTAAGGGAAATCTGCAAGTTCTCAGCCAATAAGGAATACACTGCAGTTGTTCTCCTCAAGGAAGATCTCAAGAAGCCCACAGGCATTTCCATCGTGCACTTACCGGCTGGTCCAACATTCCACTTCTCAATTTCCAACTGGATAGAGGGACGGAAACTTCCTGGACATGGTAATCCAACAAACCACTATCCTGAACTGCTTCTTAACAACTTTAAAACGCCCCTTGGTCTCTTGACCGCCAAGCTGTTCATGACCATGTTCCCGCCTCGTCCTGAGTTTGTTGGCAGACAAGTTGTTACTTTGCACAACCAGCGTGATTATATCTTTGTTCGTCGCCACCGTTACGTATTCCGAGATAAGCGTCAAACAGAAAAGAGCGTCGCTGGAGCCGACGGCAAGGAGCTCAAGGGTGTAGAGTCTATACGAGCTGGTTTACAAGAGCTAGGCCCCCGTTTCACACTCAAACTGAGAAGGATTGACAAGGGCATTGGACGAGCAGGCAGTGAAGGTGATGATGCCACACAATGGGAATGGAAAGCCAAGATGGAGAAGGATAGAAAGCGTTTCAATCTGTAAACTTAAAAGTATTATTTCGGGAGCACTGTGGCGTTCTTGCTATCTACAGTTAATACAAGTAAATTGAGAGAATCCGGCCAAGGATCCAAGCTTTCTACAATCGTGAAAAGTCGGATTCAAGCAGTTTTACGGGCCCTGTGTTCCAACATGACGACAGAATATCTGGATATTGTCAGCAACACGGTTCCTACTCTGGGCACTGACATACGCAATAATTCCGGCGATGGCCACTGCGGCTCCAACGATGGATTTGTCCTTGATTGCCCGACCCGACATTATCCAGCCAAGAGCCACAATCGTGCAGGTCTTGAGGTGGCCAACGACCGTGCTTGAAACGGGATCCGTTTGTGCGACTATAAAGAATTGGGATATGTTGATCAGTGAAGCAAACATGCCAGACTGCATCCGTTAGATATTAAATTAAAATGATACTAGCATTCTTACCAGCAAGATCATTAACCACCTATTTGAAGGCACCTGAGTCCAATCCGGAAGAATATCCAGGAATGGAATGAAATAAAGAAGAAGAAAGGATGCAATCGGAGCTTGGTTATAGAGCAGCTGCATACTGTTCATGTTCAGCTTTCTATGATAACTTCCAATCCAAATAGTGTATAAAGAGGATGCGAAGATGCCAGTAAAGGCAAAAATGACTCCTACCGGAGCTGTAGTTTTGATAGTCAAATCTTCAGCTGGGATCGAGTCATAATATGTTACCATACCGACACCGAGACAAGCTGGGATCAAGGACATCAAAGCACCTCTTGGTAATGTCTCCCCATACATGACAAAATTCATCAATGCCACTGCCGGAGTCAGCAGGATGCGAGCAATTTGATAGAATGTGACAGTTGAAAATGCGAGGGACAGATTCGGGAGTATAACATTCAGACACATGGACACGGCCAGCGGGACTAAATGTCTGATGGGGGCGCGACGAGGGGCAAAGTATGCGAGTTGAGGTCGAGACAGGACGTAGAGGGTTAACCAAGTGACAAAGAAATGAAAGGAGGCAAATGTGAGTTGACAGAGCTTCCATGAAGAGTCCGAAAAGATAGCTTTGTTTGTGAAGACCTAGATAGTGTCAGCTAGAAACTCAGAAGCACCAGGCGCATGATACTGCTTACGATACCGATCGTAGCCAATGTGTTGATGGCCATCCAAGTAACAGCCTTGACCCACCCAGAGATGACTGAAACATCTGATGAGTGAGGTCTTCCCTGGTCATTGTACTCGAGTCCAGCGGCTTGTTCGCCTCTCTCATGTAATCTTTCAGGCATTTTCTCGTTATCATCGATCACTACATGATCAGGTTTCTGTCGTGTGGCCATAATGGATGTAGGGATGGTCCCAACGCGGTCGGCTTCTTGGGTGGACAGAATCCCAACTGTATCTTGAACGCCCAGAGTGAGGATGTGAAAAGCAAAAGGGGGTGCAAAATTTGCGGGGAGAGGCTAGAAGACAAGTTCTCGTTGTCGATACGGGCATACATACCAGCAAATAGCAGACTATGACGGCTAAAGAAGAGGAAATAGTCGACTGTTCTCCAGGACCAGTCCCAACTTCCTCGTTGGAACCCGGGAAGTAGCGGTTATTGTCATAACTAAAGTATGGAAGGGATGATGAGACGCTACAATGACGGTGCTGATAAATAAAGTCGGGTTTGATAGACATATTTTTTTTATTAATGTATATATGTATTTCATTTTTGTACGTTCATGTCTGCAACATGTAGGTTACTATGGTTTTATCTCTCTTGTATCAATATCAAGGGTTGGTTTCGGCCTCAGTAATAAAATACCCTTGCCAGCAAGCATCTGCGAGATCAGATCAACAAGATGAATCGAGCAATCAAGCCGGGTAAAATAGATTGGCATCCACAGTCTGCATATGCCAGTATAATCCACAATCTCGCATCAACAACTACCAACAAGGAAACTGTTCTGGAAGATGATCGTGGATGCGATTCATGCACAATGACATAGACAAATAGCGTTGCAAGTTCTGACAACGGAACCCCACGAGCAACATTGTCGCATAATTCATTGACGGAACTCGCAACGCTAATCCATTTATAGTATCATTTTGTGACGGGTACGTACCGCCTCACAGCGCAATTTAACAATCAAATCACCGCAGATCCTCTCATAGCAAAGAAGGTGGGTTTCTCTCGTGTTCTGTGGAATCGTCAAATGAGCCTCCTTGCATTCATTCGTTCATGTTTCTCTCGCAATCATCAATCGGAAAGGTCATAGACATGAAGTAGCACAAAAGCGGCTTGACGCCAAATGGAAATTCTCCATGTCGATGTGCTATTGACTCAAACATTACGGCGCTTCAATATTTGTTAAATCTCCTAGCTCAGGTGCTGCATCGCGACTGCAAAGCACCAAGTTTTACTGACAAATCAGGACAAGGAGTTCGCTACACCGTGAGGTCATAATCGGATTCGTGCCTGCCAAATCAGAAGCCCTTATCGCTCAAGCTCTGGCCTCGAATTCAGCAAGTGGCAGGAGCGCTTTATGGCATGAGGGGGGTTATCTCAAGGCGTACAGTCCGTTGCTTTACTTCGCTTGTTTGCTTCATCCAGTATCAGCCTCTCACCAGCCTCCATCATCTTGTTTATCAAAAACAAGTTCAAACCAAACTCTAATACGGACATCCTCTTCTTCTCTTATAAGACTGGCCAAGTACAATTCCTCTGCCACCAACATTGGGACATCCTCTTCTAGAGACATGGCAAAGTACAACATAACCAACGGTACGACCTCATGGCTTGTCAGAATAATATCCCATTTATCAATATCTACTGATAATAACTGATGCATACGAGTAAAGATACCGTCAACGGTCACCGCAGTTATTTCCAAGACGTTGATATCTGGAAAAAGGCGCCAATTCTCACGGGCACTACCAAGTTTGACCCCCGTCCAGGTGTCAAAAACATCATGATCACGGGGGGTGCTGGCTTCATGTAGGTGACGCATACACGTTTGAAAATTATTGTCGTGAAGCCAACTCGCTCATACGTCAACAGCGCATCTTGGGTTGTTCGGCATCTGACTTTGACTTACCCTCAAGCCTACAACATCGTCTCATTCGACAAGCTTGACTATTGCTCGGCACTCAACAACACTCGCATACTCAATGACAAGCGAAATTTCACTTTCTATCATGGCGATCTCACCAACCCTTCAGAGGTTCTTGACTGTATGGAACGGTACAACATCGACACAGTCATGCATTTTGCCGCACAATCACATGTGGATCTGAGCTTTGGTAATTCTTATAGTTTCACTCATGCCAACGTCTACGGGACACACGTTCTCCTAGAAAGTGCCAAAAAGGTCGGAATCAAACGATTTATCCATGTCTCAACCGACGAGGTGTATGGCGAGGTCCAAGATGGGGAAGACGAATTGGTTGAATCCAGTATTTTGGCTCCGACAAACCCCTACGCCGCAAGCAAGGCTGCTGCAGAAATGCTCGTCCATTCATACCACAAGAGCTTCAAACTCCCCACAATCATTGTCCGAAGCAATAACGTTTATGGACCGCATCAGTTTCCAGAGAGTGAGTGGCGATGTACGAACAGTAGCTCTCGCCCAATAACTAATGTGTTGCAGAAATCATTTCCAAGTTCATATGCCTCCTTAATCGGGGACGGCCAGTGGTACTTCATGGTGATGGAAGTCCAACGCGACGATACCTGTATGCGGCTGATGCAGCAGATGCTTTCGATACAATCCTACACCAGGGTCAAGTGGGTCATATTTACAATGTGGGATCTACCGATGAAATCTCCAATCTGGAGCTATGCAGCAAAATTCTCTCCTCTATGGGTGTTGCCCATGAGGCCCCAGAGCAGTTTCGAAAGTGGGTCAAATATACGCACGATCGACCCTTTAATGATTGCAGATACGCCGTTGATGGGACGAAACTCCGAGAGTTGGGCTGGCAACAAAAGACAACCTTTGAAGAAGGTCTGCAAGAAACGGTAAACTGGTACCGGCGATTTGGGGAACAGTGGTGGGGAGACATTAGCCATGTCCTGACTCCATTTCCTGTCGTCAGTGAGGGCGAGGTAAGACCTGATATTGAGCATCTCATCAAGGACGACCCGCCACAACCCGGAGATGATTGTCTTGCAAACGGGGCAGATTACAACGTCTGACATACCGATACATCCAAGCGGGGTTTTCATTTTATTTCCTTCATTGTTTTCATATTTAGGCGCTTTGCTTCGGGCTTAAGGACATATACCCTGGACATAGGAGAACAGGGGAACGGGAAGGTAGATGAATTATATGGAGACGGGGGTATGTTGCAACTTGATCGTTTAGACAGGCATTAAGAGAGCGAGAAATGAAGAGGGAAATGTGACCATAAGCGATTAAGCCATATTTTAGACCCCATCATACAGCTCTCATTAAGTCCCTTGCTTTACGAAATATTACAATGCAAATCATCCATAGGACGTTCGCTTTTCGTCTGCAGGGTATCCTAACTAAGCCATGTTGGGCGATTTCCATTTTAGAACACCAACGTGTCACAGCGTTGCGAATGCTCTCTCCAACCTACATCTGCTCATATTTTTGTCTGCCTTGGTTCTATTACTACGCCATTATAGACCAAGGAACATAGGCTTTTTTGTGGCAATATTTAGTACTTGTTGGGCAATCTGTCGAATCAGGATTTGCCTTGTTGATGCATACTTACATCATTATCCATTTATACTTCATTGCTTGATCTGAATGGAGGGTTTAGACAAATGACCTCTCAGGTGAACTACTCCATCTCATCAATACAAGCATCAATCTGCAGTCATCTTTGATCCGCAATTGCTAAAGCCTGGTATTGGTGCTCAAGTCAGAGCACAAAAATGGGAGACAAAGCGGCTCGTCAATGCTGGGAATGCCTTCGCCGCCAAGTAACATGCGATGGCGCTGAGCCAATCTGTGGCAATTGCATCAGCACCCACCTGGTCTGCCCAGGGTACAAAAACCAGCGACGCTTAAAGTGGTTCCCAGTGGGACAGGTTTCACGATTGAGAAAGTCCAACAATAATACGGTTCTGAAATGGCAGGCTTCTTCAAAGACGAGCAGTAAAAGGACGACGGCATTGACGAAGAGCGATGGGGCGAGAAGTGATGCGGCTTTTCAAGACGCCGCTCGGTTAGGAGGTAGTGACAGTAAAAACACCAAAGACCAGAGCGACAGTGTTGATAAGCAGATTGGCCTCGTCTCAGAGTATGCTTCCAGAGGGTACCGGGAGCGAGCCGTCTTGCAGCAACAAATTTTGGTTCCCAGCTATGATTTTGCAGCGAAAGAATACCATTTAGCTGAGGCTATAGAATTCTGTAAGTGGCCCAGGATGAGGAGCAGCACCATGGCTGGCTAGCCTTTTTGAGAAGACTGCTATTCTGACTGATGCGTGTTTACCGACAAGGGAATCATGCGGTTATCCCATTTGCCATATCTCAGCGAGTTGGGATGAAGCCTTTTCTGCCACTTATCGATGCTGAATTCGTTCAGTCGAAAACGTCTTGTTGGCGCTACATTATGATTTCGCTCGTGGTTTCGCACCAGCTCTCCATCATGTCACACGTTAATAACCTCGGACTCGATTATAATACTAGCAGTCTAGCCGCGGCAACGTGGTCAAGATTCCATCACTACTTTGGACTTGCTATTCGCGCCCTGAATGACGAAATCAGCCGGGGCAGGTCTGGTGACATAGGAAGCATTCTCCAAACCATCAGTGCCGTGAGCTCGGTAGAGGTAAGACTCATGTCTGACTTCATGTGGACATATTTTTATGTCATAGAGCTTTCAAATGCTTACTATTTACTAGATATTCATCTTTCCTAAGCCTCGCTGGAAAGCACACGTTAATGGATTCCTTTCCGTCATCAAGCTCTGTGGCGGACTGGGCAAAATCTCAAAGGGATCTTTGGTTCTTCGGAGAACCATCGGTTCCTTTATAGTGTAAGCTATACCCGGATCATTTTCATTCATCACTAACAGCAGTTTTTACTAACACATATTATTTCATCGATAATAGGAGTGCTACAATGATCAACACGACCAGTCCCTCGCATGAACAGATTATCGAGGTTTCCAACTTCAACCTGATTGATATCCAGTCGTTCCTCGATATCGACACATTCCCTATTTTCCTAAGTCCGCCATACCTCCTCCTAAATATCGTGCGTATAAACCGACTTCGATCAGAGTTGGCTGCCACGCCCAAACCCGAATCCGGGCCGTCAAATCTCTGTAAGACTTGTGAGATAATGAGGCACATTGATGCTTTCATGCCCGAAGATTGGATCAAGTCTCACGGCCTGCCTTTGGAGAGGGAACACGTACTACTGGTTGGCCTCTTCCAATGCGCCGTAGCATTATTTGCTACTCTCTCAGCGCCTTGTGCATGTGGTGCCTCGGATCCCAACTCGATCTGCCATGTTCTGATGGCAAGCTACCGGGGTCGTTTGTTTCAACTTGTGAGAGAGATTCCGGAAGCCGGACTCCATTTATACGACACATTCTGGCCCGTTTTAGTCGCAGGTGTTGCGGCCACGGGTGCGCACTCAACAACTGAGAGGGAAGCTGTGGAGAGGGTTATGGTTACGGCTGTGCAGGACCCGTTTACAGGGGCGGTTCCAAAGGTGGCCTACAGTTTGCTCCAGCGATTTTGGGAGAGTGGGAAAACGAAGTGGGATGATTGTTTTGATAGGCCGTACTATCTTATTGTATAGGTGCTGGGTTGGGATAATCTGGGGTTATCAAGGGTGCGTGGTCCTGTTCACAGTGACCGATACTAGTAATGGTGTACATCTGGTGATCAGTTTGTTATATAAGCTGTAAGATGGCATCTCATGAGAACACCAATCTTTGTAAGAAAGAAAACCTGGTTGACGAATAATGAAGCAAGCAGTAAATTGACAACCCGTTGATGAAGCACAAACATGTGTCACTTCCTTAGTACCCAGTAGACATATCGCAGCGACTAATAAGACATACAGCAGCTCTTGTCACACAAATAGTGGGTTGGGCAGCTTAATTGCAACTTACTTACGTCAATGGCCTGCACCCTTTTACACTCCAACAACTGAGGGGAATCCCAGGTTTATGGACGAAAAGTGAGTGAAGAGGTCATCAAATTAATTGAGCTCGGTTATTACATACTGCTCTTAACGTCATACTCAGCTCAGCCACTGACCTTAGAGGTTTACTTGGTTATCTGTTACTCAAGCTATTATCTAATTAATTAAAGCTCCAGTTTATTGCCAAATCGCTTAATTGCATATTGTTTCGATCCCCCAAACCATCTCATCAAACCCTCACACGCCGAAGAAACGTCATGAGACGCTGAGCCAGCACCGCATCATGAACAGGTCATTGGCAAAGCTCAAATGTCCCAATTGGCGGCTCCGAGCGCGCGTCCCCCCCGCCAGGACATTTTCAGACACCAAACGCCCCTCCACGGCGCCGAAACCCATCATTGACATCAAGCACATACGGCAGAACCCGGAGCTGTATGAGCAGACTTGCCTGGAGCGCAATTATAAGCGCCAGGCTGGGCACCCGGCCAGGATTGCGGAGCTGCACGAGCAGTGGCAGCTGCTGCAGAGGGATGGGCGTGCGTTGAGAGAGAGGTCGAATTTGTTGAGGAAGCAGCTTGCGAATTCGGCGACGAGTAGTGATGATGAGGACGTCAAGGACTTGAGGGAGATGACCAGGGAGAAGATCCAAGAGGAAGCTAGGGTGTTGAAGGGTGACTTATCCGTCATTGAGAAGAAGGAGGCGCAAGCGGTTGCCCAGATGGAGCAGCTGGCGCTCGAGATCCCGAACCTCACCAGCCAAGACACCCCGCTGGGCGACGAGCCCGAGGTCATGAGCTACATCAACGAGATGCCCAAGTTCGAGGAAGGATCGGCCAATATCTGGCGCTCGCACGTTCACATCGGGGCTGAGTTGGGAATCCTCGACTTCGCCGGCGCGGCTGCGGCCTCGGGCTGGGGGTGGTACTACCTGCTCGGAGATGCGGCGCAGCTGGAGCAGGCGCTGGTGCAGTATGCCCTCGCCGTCACGACCAAGCACGGGTGGACCCAGGTTTCCCCCCCGAGCATGGTGTACAGCCATATCGGCGCCGCGTGCGGATTCCAGCCGCGCGACCAGCATGGCGAGCAGCAGATTTACACCATTGCGCAGTCCCAGGCAGATGCGGAGCGGGGCGTGCCTGAGATGTGTCTGGCGGGCACGTCGGAGATTCCTCTTGCTGGGATGAAGGCCAACGCTGTCGTTGACTGTGACGAGCTACCTATCAAGAGAGTCGCCGTCTCGCGGTGCTACCGTGCCGAAGCTGGGGCCCGCGGCGCGGAGACAAAGGGGCTGTACCGTGTGCACGAGTTTACCAAGGTCGAGCTCTTCTCCTGGACGCCGCCAGAGGAAGACATTGCGCAGGAAGTATTCGACGAGATACTCGACATGCAAACCGAGATCCTCTCATCACTCGGCCTCTACTGCCGCGTGCTATCCATGCCCGCCACAGACCTCGGCGCCTCGGCCACCCGCAAGATCGACATGGAAGCCTGGTTCCCGAGCAGAGAGCACCACAGCGGCGGATGGGGGGAAGTCACCTCTGCCAGCCTGTGCACCGACTACCAGACCAGACGACTCGCTACGAGGACAAAGATCGAGGGCGGCAAGCTGGGCTTCCCCTGGACCACCAACGGGACGGCGCTGGCAGTGCCCCGCGTACTGGCCGCACTGCTAGAGAACGGATGGGACGAGCAAGAAGGCACAGTGACGATCCCAGAGTGCCTGCGGCCGTGGATGGATGGGAAAGAAAAGATTGGGCCTGCGCCGCGGCATCGTAGACTGAATACCGCTGCCTCTGCTTGAGAAAAACAGAATAAAACAAAATAAAAACAGGAAGAAAAAAATGAGAAAGTGGTTTCACATAGGAAAGAGTTGATTTGTTTGTTTTTTTGTTCATTTCATGTGAAATCTATTTCCAGTGTATTTAAGTATATGGTATGGCAAACAAGTACCATTTGTATGATGATGATGATGATGGGATCGAAGAGGGAAGATTAAAAAGTCTGATAATGATATATCGGATCCAGCGTTTTGTATATAGCAAACAATTCTAATCTTCTCCCAGACAAAGCCTGAGCTCAGACGGACGACAACCTGTACATATCCACGGTAAATTATATCCCCCCCCCCCAAACATACCCCTTTTCAAATGTCAGGTTCAACCTACTTCCACGCTCGTAATAACCTCCAGCTTTCAAAACTCCGTGTCTGGGCTGCTCCCTCAAGAAACAATACCAAAGTACGATAGGGGGCCTAAACTTCTGAGTAGCATCTTCGAGCGATTCACAACCTAGGCTTAGTCAATGTTCCAGGAATAACAAGATACGCACAATGCTAAACTTATTGTTCATCAATATGTGCTAAATAGATCCTTGCTCTATTGGTAGATCAAACGTGAAAGCTCATGGAACTGATGGCAGTATACCTAATACATAATAGCATCGCTTTCTTCCCCTTAGAAACTCCAACCAAACGCCAAACCAACTAAGATGCCCTTGTTTTTTGCAGATATACAGGGTTTAGTTCTGAATGAGGCCTCTTCTTTAAAACCCGAGTGTTCTTTGGTCATGCCACATCACCCGCCATGATGACCCCGCCTGCTCATATTGCCAACTAAAGGAATGGATGAATGAATGCTGCTCCAAATGCCAAAACCCGAAAACAAAAAAGATGTGCTTGAATACAAGACACCTCGAATCCCATTGTTTGAACCTTGTACACGCTCAAAGACCGAATCAAACAGACCCTAAGAAAGTTGTTAAGCCACAACCCAATTCTCCTCCGAATCCCCTTTAAAAAAGACTAAGACGCCGCACTAATGTATTGCCCGTTCATTTCGTGAAATCCGTGGTCGTCGTCGTGATGAAGGGTAACGCTGTTAAACTCGAGGAATGGGTCTGGAGCCTCAGCACCAGGGGTTGCAAGGCCACTATCCAAGGGAACTCCCTTGTTGTTAATGGACCTCGCTCCACTGATATCCACACTTTCGCTCTCCTTGACGTTTCTGAAATTAACAGTATCGATACCTCGGCCCTGGTGGGGAACAATAGGGGGTTTCATGTGGCGAATAAGAGCCCATTGGGTTGTGCGGAAGAATGGGTGTGCCTTAATATCAGAAGCACCAGCTCTAGCGCCTAATCTTCTATTCTCATCTTTGATCAAGAGTTTTCTAATTAGAGACTTGCAAAGGCTAGGATATGGGTGTTAGTATACTAGGAGTACTCAGTAATCCAGGAAACGCTTACTTGGAGATTTGAGGTGCGCCAGTATGATCTGGGAAAGGAATATCTTCCCGCAAAATGTTGGCGAAAGTGGCGTTTCGGTTCTTTCCCTTGAAAGGAGTAGTTCCGTAAAGCATTTCGTAGATGAGAATACCCAATGTCCACCAATCCACTGCACTGGTGTGACCGCTACCCTTAATAACTTCGGGCGCAATATACTCCTCCGTGCCTACAAAGGAGTTGGTGCGGAAGTCAGCAATACACGATCTCGTGTCAATGGTAGGCAAAGCATCTGTTCTGGCTCCATTCTTGCCAACAATCATAGTCGGCTTGCCTCCAGGGCCCGACTGCTTCGATAAATCAAAGTCAGACAACATGATGTGACCTGACTGATGGAGGAGAATATCTATATCAACCATTAGTCAGCTAAAACTCTAGTGCAAATTTGGCGATGGCGGCGCCATATGACGTACTCTCTGGCTTCAAATCGCGATAGATGAAGCCCATCAAATGGAGATATTCCAACGCAGCGGTAACTTCAGCAGCATAGAAACGCGCGTCTTCCTCAGGTATACATTTGCCCGGGCGAGTTTGAAGAGCACGGAAGAATTCCCCTCCACTGCAGTATTCCATGCAGAGATAGAGATGATCCTCGGACTGAAATGAGTGATATAGCGTAACGATGAATGGATGGTTGCTTGTTGCTAGAATTTCTTGTTCGGCAAGGGCTCGCTTGATCTTGTTACGTTTGATCATTTCCTTCTTGCTCAAGACTGGTTTCATTAGCTGCTGAAACAAATCAAGATGGGTTGTGAGACGCAATTACCTTTCATAGCATAGAGACGGTTACTCTTCTTCTCCCTCACCAAATACACCTTGCCAACATCTCCCTTACCGATAAGCTTAATCTTGTCGAAGCTCGCTGGGCTGACCTCGACATCGCGAACCTTGATGGAATTGGAGCTGTACGTCCTACGGAAAGCCAAGGAAATATTTGGGGGCGGAAGAGCAGACAGGGTATCCTCGGCCTGCTGCTTCTGCGCCGCTTCAGCTTTGGCGTCAAGCAGACCAAGTGAGCCCGATTCGGCATTGCCAACAAGCGGGTCCTTGCCCAACTCTGCAGTACCGGGACGCTCGCCATTGTTTCCGTCCTTGTTGAAGAGTCCCTGGGCATTGGGGGCACTGGCGACTCTCCTTAACCTGCGGGCCAGTTCCTCCTTGGTCTCGCTGGTAGCTTGTTCGCCTTTTGTCCCATCAGGACCAGAGATCTTGAGGGTAGGGGTATCGGGTGGGCTCGGAGGCACAGAGCCTTCGTTGTGATGACGCAAACCGGGTTGACCCTGGTGGGCAAAGTAAGGATTGGCATGGGCAGTAGGGCTCATGGCCTCCTCAAGCTGGTTGCCCTCGCTAGCGACAGTGTGAGCCCTCAGACGGCCGACGGTGTTGCTGAAGAACTTTGTATGTCGGGAGGCTTTGGCAGGTGAGTCGCCGCTGGTGGAGAGGGAAAGACTGCTGCTCAGAGGGCCATTTTTATCCTTTTCGCTGGTGCCGCTGGCGCCACTGTTCATTCGGAAAAAGCTGCGCAGGCGATTGCTAACATGGCCTCCGGTTGAGCCGTTGGCGGTCTTGGAAGAGGGCATGATGATGGCGACGGCGATGGTGATGACGATGAGCGGCAGTGGTGGTGGTAGCAGTAGGTAGTGGCAGTAGGTAGTGGTAATAGTAGTAGTATTGGTGGTGATGGGCTGGGATGGGTATAGTAGGTTAACGGTGGTTGAGACGACTGTAATTGGATTAATAGATCAGACAGCTTGATCCATGGTTCGTCGTACTAGATGAACGTCCCTGATTGACGATGAAGAGGAAAGGGAAAAACTTCAACAGGTGATGATGGAGGTTCAGCGTTTGAGAGAAAGAGAGTGGATGGAACTGGAAACAGACCAGGTTTATGGTGGTGGTGCGGGAGGGAATGCGGCTGCGCTGCGGCCACAGTTGGACGAGAAGCTGGAAGTCACTGGCCCATGGTTCTTTTTTTTTTGGCGGGCGGCTGGAAACGCAGAGGGACTCCATAGATCTAGGTGAAAGTTTGGGCCTGAGGCATTAAACCGCTAGGCTACATTTTGCTTCCTTTTTAGGCGTTTCTACAGAAGGGGTAGCCCCTACAAGCCTCTTGCAAGCCCCTACCAAGGCATTACTCCATAGAGTCCATACACCTGGAGATGCATTACGAATGCAGCGCCACTGAAGCCTGCACTAGTACCTACCTCTACAGAAGACCTGGAGACTACGGAGTACAGGCACAGGGGAACAAGAACCTCACCCACCTCAATCTTCGGCAGCCGTTGCAGCGAGTGGTTAGCTCCAAAGGGGGGGCGGGGAGCATCCACTAATTGGGCAGGTCTAGCGGAGGAAGCCACCTGGAACCTTTGCAAAATGGAGATTCCCCCAAGTTATCTACCTAAAGTTACGAACTTGAGTTTTTGCATACATACATAGATAGACACCCAACAAGTGATTCGATAGTCTGTCATGAAAAATGTCATCTATGGATCTATATTACTACCGTGGTGTCTGTATGATGAAATCAATTGGTTACATTTCGTCCATTCCGTATGCATCCATTGAAGGAATAGCTGACCATGCTCACCACCCAGGTTACTTTTTTTTTTGCCCATCATTTATCCTTTTATTTTTTTTTTACTTTTTCACGGTTGTGACAGAAACAAAATTGTTACATTCGCATCTCCTGGTCGTGCCACCTACAAGTATTTGTTGAAACCAGCCCAGCTCCAACCACATTCGTCATTCCCCTGCAGGGGTGAGATTCTGTTCCAGTTCCAGTCCCAGAGCGACCAGGAAGGGAAAGGGAAAAAAAAAAAAAAAAAAAAGACACACTCACGCGAGAGCGAAACAGAGAAAAAACAAGAAAGAAAAGTTATGCTTACAAACCAACAGCAGCAGTAGCTCAACCCAGCTGCTTAAGAATTGGGATTGGATGGGATTGGATGGGGATGGGTTCGATACGAGTAAACATCATCCCCCCCCCGTATTATAAGGTGGTCAATCAGAAACAAGCAATGATCCACCACCAACATACCTTTAATCATAATCATAATAATGTGCCGAGTTATAATGTCATTGTACGATTAATTAATTAATGCATAGGCCTACATACTCCGTCCGTATACATACACTCTCGTAATATGCTGTGCAGCAGCCAGCAGGCACCGTCAGTCCAAGACACGGCATGTGTACGCCTGAGACAAAACGTCCATTATTGAGCACAACCCGTGATTTTTCTGACATCAGTGACGCCCGTTGTTAGATGAAGAATACAGGTACTGTAATACCGAAAGCAGCAGTCGTACCAAAAGCCGAAAGTCCGCGAGTCTGTTGCATACATAGATACTGCTGACCTTGCATCTGCAACATCACCACCAAGCCCGTAATTCCCCCGCACAATTATTACTATGGAGGATCATCGCGATACTTCACTGTTCTTTAATATGGATGCCTCAGAAATTTATTCATTCATCATCATGATTAGAATGCCAAACCATGCCTATGATGTAACGAGTGTGGCACGACCCCCATTTCTCCGATGCAAAACAATAACCTCCAACCAAGCTTTTTTCCCTGTCTTGTTTCCAACGTTACGGATGAATGTGGGCCTGGCAACCGAGTGCATACATACATACACACATAGTACATACATATCAGTCAGACCCATTTCTAATGCTACATTCTCCGGAACGACCCCCCCTGCTGTTTCGCGCGTCGTTGCCATTGAGAGTTTTCAAATTTTGAACCTTGAATTCGCTTCATCCTCTTTCATCGCGCCGACCCGCTTCCATGCTCTCTCTCAATGCAGCCCCAACCTTGTGAGGCACGTTTACTCTGTAATCCAAACCATCATAATCCCTGAATGCCGATACGTAAGTATTCTACCCTCCCCAGCCTTCTCATATTAATTCCAACTTTGTAAACCGTCGCCGTGTCCTCTATATCCCGTAATCACTCGTCATCATCATTACCGGCAGCATCCGACTCTTCGCTCGGTAAATTATCATTCATCCGAATTAGAAGCTCCTGCAGTTTGCGTCGGTTATTCCTCCATGTCACTAAATCTTCCAGCTCTTGGTCCTTTATCGACGGCGTTACTTGGTTCCCTTGAACATCTTTGAGATAGTCTGGTATCTTGTCTTCTGATTTCGTTCCCGCCGCACCACTGTTCTTCGGCCCGTCCCCAACGTGCCAAGCGAAGGGCACCAGGTGCATCGCTTCCATGTGCGTCCTAAACGCCTGTGTGTCTTGAAATGTTTCTGGGACTTCTCTCCTGCCACATTTCCCCCACCGACAACGTATTCGCCCACGGTGCTTGTGAACAATGTAGATGTGTCGTCTGAGCGTATCAAGATTATGAAGTTCTGCCTTGCATCCTTCCCACTCGCACAGAAACGCTATGAACGGTGCGTCCAGCTTTTGGTAGACTTCCCGTGGTTGAGGTGATGATGCCTTTGGTGGTCGCCCTCTCTTTTTCCAGCCTGTAAACCCAGATGGAGGAGGTTTTGGCTTGACTTGTCGAGTAGAACGCGCTGCTGCCGCAGTCGTAGTTTTTGGTGGTCTTCCGACTGGTCTGACGGATCCTGGGCCAGCAGCACTAGAACCAATCGCACCCCCAGTTCCCGTACCTGATCCAGGGCCACGCATTTCGACATAAGACATGCCCGGTTTCCAGCCCTTTGGTCGTCCTCTCGAGGCACTGGTCTTGAGAGCAGAGGTCGAGGTTGATATATGTGACTGTTCGGAAGCCAGCGATGTTTGCTCCATGCCAGGTGTTTGCTTCTTTGTTCGCGACGCCAGGTCCGAAAGGACATGACCGCCTGCATTGGCCTCATCATCTGACCAAGTCGACGTCTTTGTTTTCTTTGGCGAGGCCTTCAAGACTACCGCGATGCGCGGCGGTTGTGCTGAGGAGACCACAGGCGCACGAGGCAGGCCTGGTTGAGTTTCTGTACATGAGAGAGGATCTTCATCGTCGAAACTGCCTACCGATGATCGTCTAGATAGGAGCTGAGATGCGAAAAAGTGAGATTTCCTATGAATTGCACCATCTCGTGATAAGTTGAATGAGTCCATGACTGAATAGGCGGTGTTCATTCATGCTCTTGAGATGAGAGTCGTAATATCCATAGATGCGGCGTGTTCTATCGTTACAGTGCTACAGGGTTTTTAGCGCGACGGTGTTCATAGTGGTGCCCCTTCTATTTCTGCACTAAAGCGCAAGCAGCCCAGTGTAAAATCCCCCACCAGCTTCTTCCCATGGATTCTGTGCAACATTATGGAGCTTCAAAAAGGATGAAAGAAATAGAGAACAAAGAACTTCAATTACAACTGTTTTTTTTTTCTTTTGTTTTTTTTCTCTACCTGATCTCGGAAACGTAAAATAAACGGTGGATATGCCGGTTTCCCTTGAACCAATTGATCCATCGTTCCTTGAAACATGTCGAACCAATAATTTAAATAAATGCCCATATGGATCGATGGAGCCCAATGAATGATACTATATCAGCAATATAGCCTCTTAGTTATATATCTATAAGGCAAAGTTAATCACCACGTCCTAACTACTGGTATGCAAACATTAACATACACTCAGCTGCCACCAACCCTCACGTTACAATCACTAAGCGCCAAGACAAACAAGTGCAGATTTACGGCAAAGTCGTTTGTTCATCTCAAAACTTGTCCCAGCATTAGTGTAAACGCTATGGCGCGTGGCGATGCGGCCAACGCAGCGGCTTCCACCTCCCGCTTGCGCCCCGTTCCAGCTATTTTTATACTACTGTCTCGACAGTTTGCGAATCGCATCGTGACACTCTGGCTTCTGCCCCACAATCTAAGACAATCTTGGTTCTCTTAGTATTGACAGTCAGCCTTACCGTATGAGATTCTTCAACCAGTCAAAGCTCAGCTGAAGGGAAAAGAGGTGGTGAATCTTTGGACAAGATTGCCGGTATGGGTATTTCATATGAATCCTTTAATCATGTTCGATTCTTGTTACAAACCCATCACCTAGCTTACCCTATATAGATATCAATCTTGACTTTTGGTGTGGTGGTTGATGTGGATACTGCTATATAGGAAATACGAGCTACTCCTGGTGATATAACTATAGTATCTTTGTATAAGTTTAGAAAGCGTGCTGTTAGGAAGATCTTTGGGCCTGAATATATACCCTCACAACGCTTTTTACAGGTGTTGACCTGAGAGAAATCGTGACATAAACTATCTAGTTGTTCTTCAGATGCATACCATCCATCTCGATTGGCGATCCCTGAATAACGTGATCAAGGCGCTTTTCAAGAATTTCCCTCTGACGGATCTTCTTTCCAAAACAGAGGATTGAACATCACCGTTCAATGACAATGCTGTCGGATGAAGCTTCACAACCTCGGACAGACCGTCCGGGGCAATGTGGGTCAACGGAGCTCTCGGATCTTTGATCCATCCAGCATCCTGGGCCCCTCTGATTCCACATGCATCTAAACCAATGCCCATAGCGAGCAAAACAGTTCCTATTTGTCATAACCGCTTCTTGCAAACAAGCCGAAGAAAAAGACGCCATCTTGTATTCTCATTATTCTGATATTGTAATCCGCGCTTTCACATACCACGAGTCTGCACTAACCCCTCACATCATGCCATGTTGCAACCTCGCTATTCCATCCAATTACTCATCATCCCTCACCAGACAACCGCGTATCGTCATCGACATCTTCCCTAAAGCGGCAACACGCCCACCCTCCACTCGCACGCCATTTCGGAAACTTTCTATGGAGGTTGCTTTTCTTGCTTTATAATCCGGACCAAGGACGAAATAGTGTGGGGAGAGGGGGGAGAGGGTGTTGATGTCCAGCGCTTTGGAGGCTATCGAGGGTTGCGCAATTGTCTGGCTATTATCAATCATACCTTTAATTGTAAAAGTGTCTGCCGCAATTGACTATTTTCATGAATATATATATAGCAGTGTCTTCTTCCCGTCATACTTGTAAACAATCTACAGTATCAATTCCACCTATTCACAACTTCACCTCATCTCACACCACCATCTACATAAACTCTTCATACTCATACTTCATCCTCCACCCTTCACAACCCATAACATAAAAAAGAAATGTCCAAATTCTACGCCATCGTCTCCGGCGTCGGTTCCGGCACAGGCGCTGCTGCCGCCCTCCGCTTCTCAAAGTCCTACACCACCATCCTTCTCGCCCGCCAGCCCGCCAACTACGAACCCGTCGTCGCCGAAATCACCTCGGCGGGCGGGCGCGCCATCGGCATAGCCACCGACTTGGCCGACCCAAAGTCCATCGACGCCGCCTTTGCCCAGATCGAAAAGGAGCTGCCGGACCACAAGCTCGCAGCCGCGGTGTTTAATGCGCACTCCGGGTGGGCCAGGAAGCCGTTCTTGGAGCTGGAGTTGCAGGACTTGAAGGCTAGCTTGGGAACCGCAGTGTAAGTCTATTTCCCTCTCCTGCTCTCTCTCTCACACACTCTCTCTTTATATATATATGTGTGTGTAAAGACAAAACCCAACCAGTCCAACATACTAAGAATCAACACAGAGAGGGCCTCTTCTACTTCTCCCAAAAGGCCATCCCCAAACTCCTCGACGCCGTCCCTTCCTCCCCTCACCCCCCTTCACTCATCGTCACCGGCGCAACCGCCTCCCTCCGCGGCTCGGCCTACTTCTCCACCTTCGCCGCCGGCAAGTTCGCCCAGCGGGCCATCACCCAGTCCCTGGCCCGCGAGTTTGGCCCCAAGGGCGTGCACGTCGCCCTGGCCGTCATCGATGGCGGCATCGACACCCCCTGGCAAAAGGACCGGGTTGTCAACAACGGCGTGGAGGATGGAAAGATAAGGCCCGAATCTGTAAGTCTCCCATCGTTCTCCCCTCTGATGTTGCAGACTTTGTTGTAGCTGACTTGGATACAGATTGCGGATAGTTACTGGCATTTGCACACTCAGCATAGATCTGCCTTTACTCAGGAGCTGGATCTGCGTCCATATGTTGAGAAGTTTTAATAGGGCGTAGTTGGTCTGTCTGTTATGATATCAACGTAAAGACCTAGACAATGCAAGAAATTTAAACCAACTTCATAACACCTTGGAATTACGGTGCCAATATTCTTCATAACACCATTCGTATCAATCATTCTTTTATATAAGACTTGTTCCATTGCTATCTTAACTCATAGGAATAAGGGAAATAATACAGGCATCAATAGGCCCAGACTAAACTAATCATACAACGCCAATTCATAGCTCATGATCCATTTTGACATCCCTTACATATATGACATGCTCGCAACGTGATAAAACACCTCAAGCCGAACGAATCTGCTAAACTTCAGTCTCCACATCAGGCTTCCTGCCGTCCAATGAACCAAGACGCGTTACCTTTCTCACGGCAAATTTCGCCTCATCTTTGGCAAACTGTGCGTTGCGCATTGGTCGCCACTGCATCAACCCCCTGTGTTTTCGATGCAAGTCTCGACTGCGCTCTCTGTAGTCCTTGTAAGCCTTGATCGGGTTTTTGCTGCTTCTGGTGGTTTCCCTGGATAGTTGGGTACCATTGGTTGCGCGGCTGTCTAATGAGGCGCGAGCATCTCTTTCAGCTGCTTCACCGTCTTCAGAAGGCTCTGTGTCGCCATCCTTAAGGCCAAGATCAGGCTCGTCGTCATCATCGTCATCTATCTCTTCCTCAAAATGATCATATTCCTCGCTGTCTTGATCAGGGTTCGAACTGTTTACCATGAGCTCTCTTGGATCTTTGCCAAATGCTCCACTCCAATCAGTTCCGTCCTTGGCCAGCCATCTCTCCTTGTCTTTGTCATCAGCCTGAGCCAAGACATCGCGACCCTGGGTCAAAGATTCGTCATGAAGCTTTTGAGTCAGAGCAGGAACTTCGGGCTTCACATCTTGCTCACGAACGCCTTCGGCAAAGCATGCCTCCCATGTCTCAATAACCTCGCGCGAATCATTGTCGCTGACAAATCTGATGTGGTCAGAGTCTGTTCCTGCCGAGAAACGACCTCTGAAACGGACTCGGCCGATCTCTGTGATGTCCATATCAGGTATACTCTGATAGGTTTCTTGGGTAATGTAGTTTTGTGACAACCGCATGCTGTTGTCACATCTGAACAGGGGAACATCAAACTCCTTTTCTTCGCCATCAGTGAGCTCCAGGAGCCACAATACAGCAAATGCATCGGGGTGTCGCTTTCCAGCAGGGTAAAACTCCATAAAGATTGGCGATCGATACCGATAACGAACAGGTAATCGAAGGTTTGGTTTGCCATCTCGCACAGCAACGTTGAATCTCATGCCGCCATCCAACTGCTCAGAATCTTCCTTTTTGATATTGGCTGATGAGCCTCCAGTTCGGAGACGTAATCGAGCCTTGGCCGCTGGTGAGTAATTGTAGGCTGTAATCGAATCGGACAAAAACTCAAAGGTGCCAATGTCCCACCCAAGTTGTGGAGGCGGGAGTCGAAGCTCGACGGATCGGAAAAGCAAGGAAATACGGATTCTGCCAAACCCAACACCACCATCCAGAGGGTACCAACGAGTTACCTCGCTGCTAGTTTGCATGAGGTCGCTCAATCGGAGAGGTACAACTCCAATTAGAGGATCGTGCTGTCGATTTCTGGCATCGCGAACTGCGACTGTAACGATGCAGGATCGCCAGTCACGAACAAATCTCTCTGTTCCGGCATTGAAGATTGGCTGCGAAGAAACGACTTTGGTTCTTGTCTTGTAAATCAAGTCATCGTTGACAAGAATCGTGCAATAGGAGCTTGGTAGCTTCTTACTCTGCTCCTCCTTGACTTCGCCTGCCTCTGGTCTTGCGGGTTCATACTCTTTACCTCTTCGGTTACCATTGGATCCCTTGATATTTGCCAGCTCGAGACCGACAATCTGGTGGACAACAATGCTGAGTACACCAGATGGCCAGAGAGGGTCAGGTGGTGTGTGCACCACAGCATCCTCTTCCGCGTTGTCAACAGCGCCCTTGTCATCCTGGAATTGTGTATTATCACTCAGCTCCTTGGGGAGATTGACATTGCGACCATCGGTGCGAAGTGCCTTGCGGAACTGAGTTTTACCGAAGAAACCAACCTCCCAGTGAAGCTCGCCAGGCATGCTGCTGTCGGCCTTGACACCACATAGCTTAGACACTTGTGGGAACATCTTTCCAGGGTGTTGAATGAGCTTCTGAATGCTAAGCTCCACCTTGCCGACAACATCATCTGCAGATGATCGATCGCTGTCCCAAAGCTCCACCGACAGCTGCTCATCAGCCTTGATCAGGTCGCTGGTCACTAGAAGACCGCAGCTCTCCTCAAAAACAGGGTTGAGATCATCTTGAATAACGCGAGTACAGAATTGCGGCTTTCCAAACTTACTCCAACTAATAGTAATGTATGGATCAGAGCCGCCACCCTTGCTACCGCGCTGATCTTGTTTGCTAAGACCGACAGCCTTGTGGATTCTGATGAACATGACACCAAGTGCCATTGTTTCCTTCTTGATATCATCTCCCTGAAGCATCTTGCTCATGTCTAGGGTTAAACTCTTTGGTGCAACGTACATGGAGGCTGCAGCACCGATTGCCCAGTTGACAAAGTTGGAAATGAGGGGCAGATTCAAGATGTTGACACCTTTTTCAATCATGGGAGTACAGCCAGCTTGCACCTTTGGAACACCCATCAGAGTCACCGTCAGAGTCTTCAAAAAGGGAGGATCGGGCGTCAGCTGAAGTCGTACGCGGGCAGTGGCGACTAAACCAATTAACTCGACCCAAATTGGCAGAGGAACACCGAAAAGTCCCTTGACTCCGAGGTAGAAGACGAGCTGCATACCCATGTTGCGGGCTTTGGAGGCAATATCAGAACCAGAGGGTTTGGCATGATACGCGAACGACACTTCAAGGTTGTAGAAAGATCCGGCTTGTTCTACCGCAGCAAGCTCGTTCTTGTCCATCTTCTTAGCATTCTCTTTGTGGATTCCATCTTTGATGTCTTGGACATGAGAATCCGGAAGAGCTCTCATGTTGAGAATGCGGATTGGGTTGCTGCCCTGCTGGATATCGGCGACGCGGACATGCTCAATGACACCAGGAACAGATGCTTCCATGACGTCCTCCAGGCTATTTCCATTAGTGAGTGCTTCGAAACGTTATAGATTTATGGTACTTACGTGTCTGCGACAGCAGTAAACATCTCAGGATTGATGAGCCCCCACATGATACCAATAGCCGTGTTCATCCACTCAACCGACTCAGGAATCAAGTTGACTGTGGCAGTCTCGCCGCGCTCTTGTTCGCTGGCCCACTCCATGTCCCGGCCTTGACGGATAAGGTCTTTTGCCCACAGGAAAACACCAGATGCGACGCACAAACCAAGGGGAATAAGTCCAAGGAGTCTAGCACCAAACATCTTGCCGATAAAGACAATGCCAGCGAAGATTCCTACGCAGAGGATGTTGGCTCGTTGCTCTAGAGTAGCGAACATGGGTTCATAGCTGACTGACGGAGTCTTGTAGAACAAAACAGACGTCTTTTCGCTACGGATAGGAACATCTGAAGTTGATCCTTCTTTAATGGGGTCTGGAGGTGCAGTGATGTCCTGAGCATAGCGGTATTCTTCTCCCGATTGCTTAGACGACGTAGCAATCGTGGCTGGCTTACCCAAGTTTTCATTTGGGATGGTTAGCTAGTAAGCTTGAGTCAGTTCAATAATCATCAATAAGGATACCGTCCGAATGCTCACCTGCGGATTATCTACAGCCTCCTTGAAATCGAGATCGACGTCTCGAATCTCTACATCCTTGCCAGTGACGGGATCTCGTACCGAACGAGTGTCTGTTTTCTTGGAAGCGAGATCATTGTTGTGGTCTTTGGCCTCTGGCTGTATCTTATTTTGCTTCATATTGGCGTCAATGGCAGCATCACGATCTTTCTTCTGAGCATCCAAGTTGCGCATGAACTCCTGGATGTTGGGCACGCGATTACGGCCACTGTAGTGCTGCCCTGAGGGCACTACATGTTCGTCAATATTCATCTTGGTGAATTCGGTGTCGGCTGCCCCATGTATGTTGATGAGATTATGATTGAGGGCTTTGTGTTACTCAGTGGGAGATGGCTGTGGTCATAAGTAGCTGTTTTGAAGCTATCACCACTCGCCCATAGCACTTTTTGTTGTGATGATGATGAAGATGAGAGAAAAATCAAGAAAGAAACTGAGAAAGGAGGACAAAAGTCTAAATGCTGGGGATGCTGAAACAAATAACCAGATGGATTTGCTCTTCCGTCATCAATTGAATCGTGCGCGCTCCAGCATACAAACCCTCATTGCGTGGCAGGAAGCGCCGTCGACGCAAACAGCCAAAACGTAAGCTTGATCGACGTCCATCTCGATGACGTATGGTGATGTCGAAAAGCCGGGACAAGCAGAACAAGCTATCGACTAAGAATTGATCGAGTGGCGAATGGCGGGGGGTAATTGGACGGGACCTGGGTGCATCCAACTTTTCCTGACAGTGATCTGCGGCTGAGTTGCTGGAATGAGAAGTAAAGCTTGGTATATGGTATATCTTTTCTTTTTTGTCGTCTCTGATTTCGTCATGTCTTTTTTGTTGTTCTCGTTGTTGGTCAACCAGCTGTCGATGTCATTTACAGTCAATTGAACACTGTATCATACTGTGCTTTCAATCTGATTAACATCGAAACACAACAGCACTTCAAAAATAGAAAACAATCAAACTATATTGTCTTACTATATGCATTCAATGTCAAACCCATCGCACTTGTTTGGCATTGGAACCATCACCATTATCATCATTGCGGTGGTTGCGTAGATGGCGTCCGGTGAGACTGTCCAGCCACCTGGGCTACGGCGCCACAACACATCGTCTCGCTAGACAATGAGCAAACACTCCGGTGCAACCTCGACCTCGTCATACGACCCAAAGATGGCCTGATATAGAAGAACTATCCCCTGAATACTGTATAGTCTCAATTGGCTTAGATGTGACATGCATTAAGGCTATTATGTGCGAACTAGAAGAATGATGGAAATACTGCCACACTTTGACGACGGCATATATTCCATACTATAATAAAATAATGAAGAAATGGATAACCTCATCCGTGAAAAGACGGACCACCAAAGACATCACAGCCCTATCTTATCGTCCTTCTACCTATTCCTAGTACATTCCGGTAGCTTGCCGCCCAACACTCATCACCCTCACGGCTCTCAACGTCGCATCACTAAGATGTAAGCTCTAAAGAATATCCCGATGGACGCTCCGAATAGCTTCATGCTTGCTCGCTGATCACAACTTGGCAAGTGCCATCTAAAGTAACATAGACCTACGCTCAGCTCAACTATGTATTAAAGAACACAAACCTCGGACATACTGCCACTTCAGGAATGTTGATTTTCGCTCAACTTCCTCACATAATATCCAAACTCCAACGAATATGAAGAGCTTAATGTAATTATGATAAATTAAACATTCGCTACCGTGAAGGATACACAGGCTAAGATGAGCCTTCACTCGCTCGGGACTATGTGGATATCAAAAATAACATGCCAACACCCCAATCGACCGTTAAAATGACCCAATCGTAAACGCCATGATTTTCCGTCGTTTGTACCCTCTCCATTTTTATACAACTCAAGTGGTATCGCCATCATATACAAAAAAAAGTTACTCCCCCAGAAAGAAAATTTAGACATTTTCAACCGGTCCTTCAGCGTCCGCAGTTCTCCTGGGGGCGCTACCCATTGCAGCCTTTTCAGCATCCTTTTCGATTGGAGTTTCCTCAGTGCTCGCGTCATCGGCGTGTCGAGGTTCATCGGCAGGGGCGGCAAATTGAGGAACAACATTGCTCCTGGCACGAATACGGGCACCGTAGAAGTAGAAAATGAAAGGAATAGGGGCAAGCGCAACAGCTACGCAACCCAAGAGTGTCGAAGCCCACTGAATGTGCATGCCGGTAAACATCTGTCTGGCAAAGAGAGGGAATCCGGCACCGCAAAGAGATCGCATAAATGTGTTGCCAGCAATGGCTGAGGCAGCAAACATGAGATAGGCATCGATGATGTAGTTGAGGGCCTGCAGGAAGATAGACATGAGACCAAAACCAGTGAAGATGCCACTGCAAGCTGGTGCAGCCCAGTGAACGTCTTTGTTATAGCCAGTCCTGAGATATATGTTAGCGCAAAGTCTTAAATTTACAAATCAACAACCTGAAAGCTTACCATCCGAACCAAAAGATACCAATGGCAAAGGAGATACCTCCAGCCATGACATTGGGAAGACGCCATTCTGGGATAGGAATACCGTTGTTGGCACGAAGTTTGCGGTTGTACCAACCCTGCTGCATGAGAATAGTGATGGCAGCAATGAGTTGACCACAAATCATTCCGAAAAAGGTCAATCCAGACTGGCCGAGGTTAAAGCCGTGGATACCAACAAAGACTAAGGGGTAAGCCGTAAGGAAAAGGTACAATAGACCGTAGATGAAACTCATATAGATGGAGAGGAGTAGAATGATGGGCTCAGTAAAGAGTAGGCGTAGAGGACGGGAAAAGTTCTTGGTGATGAGCTCGGTCAAGTCAACTTCAATTTCCTCCTGCTTGGCATGAATACCCCAGTTCTTGGTGCGGCGGCGAAGCTCAGAGGCTTTCGAAATGAGAATAACAGGTGGGTAAGTCTCTTCCAGGAGGAAGATGTCAAGGATGAAGGCAACCCAGCCCAGAATGGCGGGGATATATTCTGTCCAACGCCACCCAAGGTAAGAGTTTACAATGAAGCCACCAATGAAGGGGGCGCAGAGAGGGCCGGTGAAAACGGCCATGGAGAAGAGAGTAACAGCGATACCTCTGGTCTCGTTGTTGAACATGTCAGAAAATACAGCACCGACAACTGCAAGCGGACAGGCACCAAAGAAACCGCTAAAGAATCGGCAAATGAGAATAGTCTGGATATCTTTGGCGGTTGCAGTGGCGATGGTAAATACGGAGAAGCCAAACATGGACAGGAGCAAAGGCAGACGTCGACCCTTCAACTCGGATAGCGGAGCCCATAGTGTTGGACCAAAAGCGAAACCCAAGACGTAGAATGTGGTGCCGAGCAAGCCAACCTCACTGCTGACATGGTACTTGTGAGCAATGACGCCCGTTGCACTGGAAAAGATGGAGGATGTAAAAGCAGCGACAAAGGTGGTATAACCAAGAACGGCTGCTGTGATGAGCTTCTTCTTCAACGGCCAATTCTGAGCGTGCAGTGGATCGTCCGGTCCATCAAACTCGACAACATATTCTTCTTGCTCGGGCAATGAGGGGGGGTAGGGCTTCCCAGCACCAAAGGCAGGCAATGGCTTTCGGGATGACCTAGTCTCCGCCCGCAGAGAGCCTCCAACTGTCTGGTAGTGTTGGCTTCGCTGAGTCGCAATACGACTCAAGGCAGTGGGGTGTCTTTCCAGATCATTCTGGGTAGATATCCTGCTGATGTTGCGACGGACGGCATCGTTACGTCCCTCCGACGACGATGTTGATACAGATGAGGAAGTTATGGCGCGTTCGATTTCGTTGCTAGCCCGACGATGGTAACGATCTGGAGAAGCATCTTGCTCTGCTCTAATGAGCTCTTGATCGACGATATTGTCGATTGCCATGATTGTGGTTGCCAACAGGTGCGAATGGCAAGTGGAGGCCCGAGGGTTAGCGTAAGGTGGGCTTGAGGCTTTGCTATAAGTCGAGAAGCAAGAACAGAGTCCAATTGATATGGATGGGATAATGCCCGAGTAATAAATGAATGAAAATTGTTGGGATGGAGAGAGAAGAAAATTTTCAGAGTTGGTGCAAGAGGAGCAGAGGTACCGCAGTTATTATGGTGGTCGCAAGCTCTGGAGGCGTACTAGTTGAATGGGACTGTGACGAGATATTCTGCATGGACCCGATGACGCTAAAGTCCTAATCCGTCTACGGGAAATGGCAACTGCGCATGCAGGGTGGGGCAGAGGGATGCTGTTGGTTGTGTCTCAATAGTAAATTGGATTTGAAATAAGAGACAAGGACGGACACGATCCTACCGAGGGACAATCCCTTTCCCTTTTTTTCTGCAGCAAGTATGCGGTGTGCGGGTGGGTAGGTTGGGAAGGGAACAAGACGGAGTCGGCAGTCCGCCAAGATGAGATGTCGTATGAATGTGTATGTGTATGTATGTATGTAGTATGGGATGATTATGACACCGTTAGTATTTATGATAGCCCAATGATGTATGTATGTATGTATGTATGTATGTATTATTCTTGTTTGTACGGATCCGGATTGGTCGGCAGGGGGGAGAGCATGATGGATAGATGGGGTGCCGACAAGCTTCTTTAAGTAGGTACTCTTAAACACAAGCACCATACTTGTAGTTCCATTCCATTCCTTTTCTTACATCTGGTCTCGCTATCTCGGGCTCCATCCATCTTCCTGTCATGATCCCCGGTAATAGCCATTCAAAGCATTAACGCCGTTTTCTCGCTGCAAGCTGTAAGTGAAAATTCTTTGCCGGCCGTCGCAGCCAAGCAACCAACCAAGACGCCCATCCCATCCATGACCCAATGGATCCATCCTGAAGTGGTGGAGTGGATCACATCACGGAGGGGGTGTGCCCCGTCGGCGGCGGCGACCGGACAAGCGGTAGTCACCTCGGTACACTAGGCCCAGCACTGACTGGTTCTGACGCCAGTTCAATCGGCTTGGTTTGTAGGGAGATTTTTCTGTTCAGGCCTGCATGAGCCGGATCGGCCGAGGTAGTAAAGCACGAACTATACCTTATGTATGTACATGCAAAGGAGCAGGATTTATAATGGCAAAGGCACAGACAGATTAGCAGGGTACGGAGTGTCTCGTGTGTCCTAGCCAACCCGCCGCAAGTCCGTCCCCCTTTTAACTTCGTTGCTAGAAGACTTTTGGGGAGACGGTTTCATTTTGCTGGGACCAAAATGGCCTGATGAACCAACGGGAAGGTTTGGCGCTGAAAGCAATTGAGACAATGAATGGATGCATTGGAGTGCAGGAGACTTGATTAGTTATAGGGCTTACTGAGTCCTACAATGCCTATAGCGGAATGGCTTGCTCACCCCCCACGCACCGGTGTTGTCTTGGTCTTGAGTGAGTCTCTTGACGATTGAATATGGATTATTGTTCTCACTTACAGCAAAGCAGTCTTCTGCAATTACTGTGAGATCCTGACAAAGCAAAAATGAATCAGCAGAAAGATCACTTGCATAAACGTCATTGGATCGACAGAGAAAAAACAGCCTCAAAAGTCCGTGGAAAGTCCGATCTCGCCCAGGGACCACACAATGACTGAGTTCCAGGTCCAAGCTCGGCAAAGCATCACACAGCCAAGCCACCTTTGCGATTTCCACCAGGTTCTTCAGTCCGAGCGCGGTTTGCAGCGGATCATGTCTCTTTTCTCTCTGCTCAATGAGTGCTCTGTGCGCGGTGTTCCTGTTCCCATGGCACTACGCGGAATTACTGAGACTCTTCTAACAAATAGCTTCCGCATATATATACATACACTTGTATGTGGCTTAGAAACATGCAGTAGATGCCGGCGTACCGACTCTTAAAGCGTGTGGGAAAGCCTTGTTTAAGGAGAATCGTAACCTACCAAGTGCAAGTCGGATACGACCCTGAATACTAAGCACCACTACTCCGTAGCATCCATAGATGTACTTATGAATTGGGCATCAAAACTCACACACGGTTTCTGATTCACAGCCATCCTGCCGGGGGGTTTGGAGATTTCGGGAACTCTTTCTTTTTCTTCTATTACTGGATCAAGAAGCTATTAAACTGTCCCTTATCCGGAAGCGGTAAATATCCTCAAAACCCGATTCCGTGAACCAGTGCTTTTTAACTCTCAGCGTCTGTGCTCATCTTGCACCATCGTTTCACCAAATCTTACATCGTTGACAACAACCTTAAAAAAAAATCATTTTTCTTCTTCTATTTAGCGATAAGCATCTTGGGATCGCTATTGGGTACCAAAATTGCTAATTCTTTTTCTTCTTTTTCTTAGTCTTAGAGTCTGTTCAGCTGGTGATAACTATGGCTTCATCGTTGAACCACTGAGCCCGGGCTACATTGCTAGACATCGTTGGTGATTGGGCGACACCACAAGTACTAGTCGCTAAACAACGGCCTTGTTTCCTTCACTGAGCTCGGATTTTTCTTTCATTTATCCCTCTGCTCATTACAGCGTACATATCATGACCTTGGTCAAGTCAACCATCCAGAGGATACTTGACGTTCGATCTTAGGAAAAGGAACAACTCGAGAACAACTCTGGCAGTCGCTTCGTTTGGATCGTGCGGCACTTGGTTCCGAAACTATTGAAATCAGGGAGATGCATGAGACTCGATCTCCAAGCTCAGGGCTGAAAGGGTTGGACCCTGGGGGCCATCCACAAGACATTGGCGTTTACAACCATGGCGCGACCGCTCTTTATTGCCAGGGTATTCCTGTCAGTGTGATTCATCTCTGATCTATAGATAACATGTAGCTGCATCGGGTCTACATTTAAGAGCGAGGCCGCGCTGACTGCCGGAATCCGAGGCCGCGGATGTATTCTCGGCAAAGGCTCAGATATATGCCGGGATGTAAAGCGTATGCCCTGAATTACGCTTATTTCCTGGAGTAGATTTAAAGTCTGCTCGCTTCCGCTTACGGCCTTTCTTGCAGCGATAAGCCCGCAAAGAGTGCTACTTTGATTGATTGGCAACAAGGAACTAAGCGAGAGATTCCCCCGGCCTTAATGAGGATGTGTGTGTCCTCACTTTATCGTGATGACGCAAGGAGATGAATCGTGAGATGACGTCACGCCATCTGCGTGACAATCAACTTACCAATATCTGATATATGTGGGCAAGATAAGTAAGAGCTGACACATTCAGTGCTGCAATTGGCACTCTTGACAGGTTATTACATACATCTGAAAATAGGAACTGGTCTATATTAGACGCTTATTTGTATCCGCGTTAACGAGCTATTTACGGCTGCAGCCCCCAGAGTCTTCTGTATTTATCGGCCGATACACCTCGTGGTGGTGCCTGGACATGCCGCGTGGCCCGTACGCCATGCAATGACACATGAGTGCGTGGCATCGTCGTCGTCGATATTGCAATGCATGCGAATAGCATCATGCGATCCTCCAATTTTAATTACATAGACTCAACCGATTTACACAAATTCAGATGTTTTCCAACAGCCATGCACCGACCACAGCCAGTCAATATTCCACTCATCAATATTTGCTTAACCTACCCGGTATAAACACCACTCATTTCTATGTTGCTTAAATGGAGAACTTGAAGATTGCTATTGTTGGTGCTGGTCCTGCGGGTGAGTAGTCTTCATCCGATACCAAGAATTTTTCATCATTTTGCTAATACAAATTGATATGTAGGCTGCATGCTTGCTAGACTTCTATATCTTGGGGGTGTCAATGTCACCGTCTTTGAAGGAGAAGGGTCTGCTAGCTTTCGATCTCAAGGTGGAACATTGGATCTCCATCCCAAATCTGGATTGGCTGCCATGCAGGAGGCTCAGCTATTCAACGAGTTCAAGAAGTATGCTCGGTATGACGGCCAGTACTTGGCAGTTGTGGATAAGAATCTCGAGTACCACATCGTTCGCGGCGTAGATGAGACAAACGCAGCTGGAGGACGACCAGAGATTGACCGTGTCAGACTGAGACAGGTCTTGATGGATTCTCTCCCACATGGAACTATAAAATGGGACCACCATCTACGCGAGGTTAAAGACAGCACCTTGATTTTTGAAAATACAACTGCATCAGGCTTTGACCTCATTGTCGGCGCTGATGGCGCATGGAGCAAAGTCCGCAAAGCTGTTGCCCCAGATTTGCAACCTATATATTCGGACTGCGCAATGTTTGACCTGCGCATCCCAGATGCTGAGATGACAGCGCCGGATGTGTATAAGCTCGTTAACAGGGGTAGTCTCTTTGGGAGTGCCGATGGGCAGCGTCTAGCCCTTCAGCAGGTTGGAGATGGTAGCATTCAAGTCTACGCTGCCGTGGTTCGTAAGAGTTCTGAATGGATGAAGCCAGAAATCTGCGGATTCAACACCGAAGACCTCGATGAGACGAAGGTGGCCCTGGCAAAGGAATTTGCCGACTGGAGCCCACAACTGCGACAAGCATTTGACTTTGCACAGGGCCAACCAATTGCCCGCTCGCTGTTTCGTCTTCCTGTTGGGTCTCAATGGGAACATAAACAGGGATTTACTTTAATAGGAGATGCCGCACACCTCATGACTCCTCACTCTGGTGAGGGTGTAAACCAAGCTTTTGAGGACGCCATGATCTTATCCAGAGCGATTCTCGGGATCAAAAACAAGGTTGAACTGGACCAAGCTGTCTTCAGATTTGAAGCTGACATGTTTTGTCGACTCAAGGATGTCCAGCAGCTTTCATATGACCTTTGCCAACTTTGGATGTTTACGCCTGGAGCTCCAAAGGCGGCGGTGGACAATTTTAAGCGTCGACATAAGAAGAGAGCAGAGGAACATGCTGCAGCTCTCGCTGAAAAATCTGAGTAAAGGTTATGCAAACTTTTCATCATGTGACTTTGATGGATGGCATTTGACGGAATATGAAGATATTATTAGAGACGGGGTGATCGAGGACAGGTTGTACTATAGATCTCGTACAGGGATGGGGACTGGAGGATGTTCCGACATATATCAATCCCGGCCGATAGTTGATCTCTATGGGTCTTTCAATTCTAATTGGGCGATGATAAACTTTGTTGTGTAAAGAAGGTTGCAGCTGCAGGCAGCCGCCCTGACGTATTTGGGTTGACGTTGCTCCAACACCAAACCCCGCGCTCTCCAATTCACGACTTACAACCATCCAAAAAAAGGGAAAACACACCAGGAATAGAGTCAAGTTTGTTACACCCGTGCAGACTCGTCATTCACATATTCAACATGCCAGCGGATGGTGTTTACTTTCGTCCGGACGGACAAAAGACCTTTATACCTCTCGAAAACAACCCCGATGTTTTCACTTCGCTCGTTCACGACCTTGGAGTCTCTCCAGAACTAGGTTTCTACGATGTCTACAGCATTGATGAACCAGATCTTGTCGCTATAATTCCTCGCCCCGTACTGGCTCTCATATTCATCACTCCCGAGACCATGTACTACGCCGTCCGTGGGGAAGATGGCATAGCTACCAATCCTGGAAATGGATTGACCTACGACAAGTCTGGAGACCAGGAGCCCATTATTTGGTTTCAACAAACCATCGGACACGCCTGTGGATTGATGGCACTCCTTCACTCGGTTGCCAACGGAGAAGCGAGAGAATTTGTCCAAAAAGACTCATTCTTGGATGGACTGCTAGAGAAGGCCACATCATTAAAGCCAATACCAAGAGCTGAGCTGCTATACAATAGCGAAGAGCTCGAGAAGATCCATATGCGAGCAGCGAAAAGAGGAAACTCGAAACCCCCAGGAGCAGATGAGCCCAACACCAACCATTTTATCGCATTCGTCAAGGGCAAAGACGGCCATTTGTGGGAGCTGGAGGGCGGTACCGATGGCCCAGTTGATCGTGGTCTTATCCCGGAGGGTGATGATGTGTTGAGCGAAGCAGCGTTGGAGCAAGGTGTGAGGAAGTTCCTAAAGTTTGCGAATGGGAATCCAAACTTTAGCATCGTTGCACTGGCAAAGAGGCAAGAGGAGTAGAGTAGAAGAGTAACATGAGAATTGTTGTCTCAAGGACGTAAATGTTGTATTACTACGACTTGTTTGTTTACCCTGGAGCTTAATGAATTTCCTTTTTCGCTTGCGGGACTTCCCATCGGAACCAGGGTAGCATCTTATTTTTGGCAACAGACCAACATGTAAAACATTCTCGCTCGCTTGTAGCCAAGATTCAACGATTGTGACATTCGGTTATGCACTTTTCTGAATGACGTGCTTGTAGTTTTAAAAATCCATAGGCGAACACTGAATCACTTAGGAGAAGCTTCGATGCTAAAACAAACGCGCTTCAAGAACACCAAGTCACCTGACAAGCTAAGCTGGTAGCAACGTTAAGCTCTTGAGGATGAGTTTCCCAAGGTTCTTTATATAGGTGCCTGGCCGTTTTGTACTGTATTGAAACGCTGCCGGAGTATTTGGTGGACATTGATGCCTACTGCTGCCTAAATGATCAATGAATTGCCTTAAATAAAAATGTTGATTCTATTATCCGTCAATGCCACTCAATTACCTGCACATTCCAGTGAGAAGCTCTCCTTGTTTTGACTTCCAGCTGCCAATGCCAATGTCAATGCATCCCCCAAGCTTGATGACCTTCACGTGCCGCTAATGCAGGCTGGAGCGGAACTTCTTTGTTCCAACGCTATTCAATTGGTTAGGCCTTCCAAACCACGTAACCAACCAGCCCTGTTTGGCTGTGCCAGGTCGCGAAGGGAACAGATAACCTGGAAAGTGACCTGCTTCTCCTAAATCTCATCGAACAATCACAAACCTCCTCCATCCCTCAATCCGCGACGAATTTTCGTCATCTTCGCATCAGCAGGTCACGGACGCGATAGCCTGCCGCATCTCCTTCTTCATTTCGATTCTTTGCTCTTGTTTTTGTCCCTTGCATCTTCACTTCCAGCGGTGCCACTCGGCGCATGGAAGCTTCCAACGACGACCCCTTTAGCCGCTTGAACATATTCTCGCATCTACTTGACGTCGATTACGACCGACTGAGCCGCTTCAAATTGGCCGGCAGCTTGCCCTAGGAGTACAAAGCTGACGACGGTCCATATTACCTGATTCTCGGATATACCGGCGCTATGGCGCCCTTGCCCATCAAGTTCTCAGAGCTGGTCCAGCTCAGCAGCTTAGGTGTTGACACTCAGGCTATCGGCTTCAACTCCTGCGTAAGTCGCTTCGTAAGGCGCTTGGATGCTACGCTTGGACGCTAACTTGCTGGTGTTTGAATTTTGCAGACACTTGAGTCGGATTCCTTCGTCTGTATTCGAGAAAAGAAGAATGAGGCCGCCCAACCTGAGGTTGTCATTGTCGAGCTCAAGAATGGCAACCATGTCACTCGCAGGCCAATCAAGGCTGACAGTGCCGTCATGCACTGGAACAAGCAAATCATCGCCTTGAAGGCCCAGTCCCGGACACTCCAGATCTTCGACCTCGAACAGAAGAAGAAGCTCAAGTCGTGCACAATGAATGAGGACGTTCAGTTCTGGAAGTGGATCAGCGAGTCTACCCTTGGCCTCGTCACAACCAGCAGCGTCTATCATTGGGATGTCTACGATGCCTCTCAGGACGCTCCTATCAAGGTCTTCGACCGCAATGCCAACTTGACTGTTTGTTTCCTACCCCTCAGTAGCCCCTCCACTTGGGCGGTCTAACCAAAGTTACAGGGTTGTCAAATCATCAACTACCGAGTTAACAGCGACGGAAAGTGGATGGTTGTCGTCGGCATCTCCCAGCAGCAGGGCCGTGTGGTTGGCGCCATGCAGCTCTATTCCAAGGATCGTGGTATCAGCCAGGCCATCGAGGGTCATGCTGCCTCCTTCGGTACCTTGAGACTGGAAGGTGCCCCTCAAGACACCAAGATTTTCAGTTTTGCCGTACGAAGTGCGACCGGTGCTAAGCTACACGTCGTCGAGGTCGATCACCCGGAGTCCAACCCAGTATTCCAAAAGAAGGCTGTCGATATCTACTTCCCCGCTGAAGCGACGAACGATTTCCCTGTTGCGCTACAGGTTTCGCAAAAGTATGGTGTCATATTCATGGTTACCAAATATGGCTTTATCCATCTGTATGATCTCGAGACTGGTGCATCCATCTTCATCAACCGGATTTCGAGCGAGACCATCTTCACTACTTGTGCCGACAGCGAGTCTGCGGGTCTGGTGGGCATTAACCGCAAGGGTCAGGTCCTGTTCGTCACCATTGACGAGTCTACAATCATTCCCTATCTCCTGGAGAACCCCGCAAACACGGAAATGGCCATCAAGCTCGCCTCTAGAGCTGGACTGCCCGGAGCCGACAACCTTTACGCCAGGCAATTTGATCAGTTGTTCAACAGTGGTAACTACTTAGAGGCCGCCAAGATTGCTGCTGGCTCTCCGCGTGGATTCCTGCGAACGGCCGAGACGATCGAAAAATTCAAGCGACTCCCTGCACAGCCCGGTCAGATGGCCATTACACTGCAATACTTTGGTATGCTGCTTGACAAGGGCGCTCTTAATAGACATGAGACAATTGAGCTTGCTCAGCCTGTTCTTCAGCAAAACAGGAAGCATCTTTTGGAGAAGTGGCTGAAGGATGGCAAACTGGACTGTTCAGAGCAGCTGGGTGACATGGTTCGACCGTATGATGTCAACATGGCACTCACCATCTATCTGAAAGCCAATGTGCCCAACAAGGTTGTTGCTGGTCTTGCCGAGACTGGACAGTTTGACAAGATTCTGCCCTACGCTGCTCAAACTGGCTACCAGCCCGACTACATCCAGCTTTTGCAGCACATCATTCGCACAAATCCCGAAAAGGGATCTGAGTTTGCTACTGCTCTTGCTAACAATGAGCAAGGACCTCTGGTTGACTTTGAGCGCGTTTGCGATATCTTCCAATCTCAAGGTATGATTCAGCAGGCCACTGCTTTCTTGCTGGATGCTCTCAAGGACAACAAGCCAGAGCATGCACGTCTTCAGACTCGTCTCTTGGAGATGAATCTTATGCATGCCCCTCAGGTCGCGGAGGCTATCTTGGGCAATGACATGTTTACACACTTTGATAAGGGCCGCATCGCTCATCTCTGTGAGCAAGCTGGTTTGGCCCAGAAGGCGTTGGAATTGTATGAGGATCCTGAGGCCATCAAGCGTGTCATTGTCAACATTCCCGGCAGCGCCAACTTCAACCCAGAATGGCTGACCAACTTCTTTGGCAAGCTATCCGTGGAGCAGTCTCTTGACTCTCTTGATGCCATGATGAAGCACAATATCCGCCAGAATTTGCAGTCCGTGGTTAACATCGCGACTAAGTACTCTGAGCTTCTCGGCCCTGTTCGCCTCATCGATCTCTTCGAAAAATACAAGACTGCAGAGGGTCTGTTCTACTACTTGGGTAGTATTGTCAACCTCTCTGATGATGCTGATGTACACTTCAAGTACATTGAGGCTGCTACCAAGATGGGCCAGTTCAATGAGGTCGAGCGTATTTGCCGAGATAGCAACAGCTATAACCCCGAGAAGGTGAAGAACTTTTTGAAGGAGGCCAAGTTGCCTGAGCAGCTACCTCTCATCATCGTTTGCGATCGATTCAACTTTGTCCATGATTTGATTCTGTTCCTCTATCAAAACCAGCAGTTCCAGGCCATCGAGGCCTATGTGCAACGCGTCAACCCCTCGCGTACTCCCGCTGTCATTGGTGGTTTGCTCGATGTTGATTGTGATGAGAATATTATCAAGCAGCTTCTGAGCACTGTCAATGCTAATGAGATCAAGATCGACGAATTGGTGGCGGAGGTTGAGTCTCGTAACCGACTGAAGCTCCTGCTCCCCTTCCTTGAGGCCACACTGCAGTCTGGCAACCAACAGCAGGCCGTTTACAACGCTCTGGCAAAGATCTACATTGACTCCAACAATAATCCAGAAAAGTTCCTCAAGGAGAATGACCAATACGATACTCTGGTTGTCGGTAAATACTGTGAGAAACGTGACCCCAACTTGGCCTTCATCGCCTACTCCAAGGGTCAGAACGACCTTGAACTTGTCAACATTACCAACGAGAACTCCATGTATCGCAACCAGGCACGATACCTTTTGGAGAGGGAGGACGCGGAGCTTTGGCGATTTGTTTTAAGCGAAAACAACATTCACCGTCGATCGGTAATTGACCAGGTTACCGCAACAGCTGTTCCTGAGTCTACTGACCCCGGCAAAGTCTCCGTTGCTGTTGCTTCCTTCCTGGAGAACGATTTGCCCTTGGAGCTTATTGAGCTCTTGGAGAAGATTGTTCTGGAGCCTTCTCCTTTTAGTGACAACCAGAACCTCCAGAACCTGCTCCTCTTTACTGCCGCTAAAGCTGACAAGGGCCGTGTGATGGACTACATCCATAAGCTCGACAATTACAATGCCGATGAAATTGCGACGGCCTGCATTGATGTCGGTCTTTACGAAGAAGCTTTCGAGATTTACAAGAAGGCTGACAACAAGTCTGCTGCTGTTAACGTTCTTGTCGAACACGTTGTTAGCATTGACCGTGCTCAGGGCTATGCTGAGGAGGTTGATCTTCCCGAAGTATGGAGCAAGGTTGCCAAGGCTCAGCTCGATGGTCTTCGTGTATCTGACTCTATTGAATCCTACATCAAAGCAGATGATCCCCAGAACTACGCCGAAGTTATTGAGATTGCTACTCACGCCGGAAAGAACGAGGATTTGGTCAAGTATCTTCGCATGGCTCGAAAGACACTGAGGGAGGCTGCTATCGATACTGCTCTTGCCTTCTGCTATGCTCGCCTGGATCAACTATCAGAGCTTGAAGACTTCTTGCGAGCAACCAACGTTGCCAACATTGAAGAGTCTGGTGACAAGGCTTATGAGGAGGGTCTCTTCGAAGCGTCTAAGATCTTCTACAGCAGCATCTCCAACTGGGCTAAGCTTGCTACCACTCTTGTTCACCTCTCTGACTACCAGGCTGCTGTTGACTGCGCTCGAAAGGCAAATAACATCAAGGTCTGGAAGCAGGTTCACGAGGCCTGCGTTAGCAAGAAGGAGTTCCGCCTTGCCCAGATTTGCGGTCTGAACTTGATCGTTGATGCTGAGCAACTCCAGGAACTTGTCAAGGACTATGAACGCAATGGCTACTTTGACGAGCTTATCAGCCTCCTTGAGCAAGGTCTGGCGCTCGAACGTGCTCACATGGGCATGTTCACAGAGCTGGGTATTGCCCTTTCCAGATACCACCCCGAACGCCTCATGGAGCACATCAAGATCTTCTGGTCTCGTATGAACATGCCAAAGATGATCCGTGCCTGCGAGGAGGCTAACCTGTGGCCCGAACTTGTCTTCTGTTACTTCCACTATGACGAATTTGATAACGCTGCCTTGGCTGTTATCGAACGTCCAGAGAACTCTTGGGATCACCAGCAGTTTAAGGAGATCGTCGTCAAGGTTGCCAACCTGGAAATCTACTATCGCGCCATCAAGTTCTACGTTGAGCAACACCCCTCTCTGCTCACCGACCTATTGGCTGCTCTTACTCCTCGCATTGATGTCAACCGAGTTGTCAAGATGTTCCAGAAGAACGACAGCTTACCCCTTATCAAGCCATTCCTACTTAATGTGCAAACACAGAACAAGCGCATCGTTAACGAGGCAGTTAATGATCTATTGATTGAGGAAGAAGACTACAAGACCTTGCGTGACTCTGTGCAGCACTACGATAACTATGACGCAGTCGAGTTGGCGGGTCGTCTGGAGAAGCACGACCTCATCTTCTTCCGCCAGATTGCTGCCAACATCTACCGCAAGAACAAGCGATGGGAGAAGTCTATTGCTCTTTCGAAGCAGGACAAGCTTTACAAGGATGCTATTGAGACGGCGGCAATTTCGGGCAAGAACGATATCGTCGATGACCTTCTCAGATACGTAAGTGTTTTCTACGAACCAAGATTCCATGCAATGTTGTTAACCATTTTTTAGTTTGTCGATATTGGCCACCGTGAATGCTACACCGGCATGCTCTACGCCTGCAACGAACTTATCCGTCCTGACCTGGTTCTCGAGCTGTCTTGGCGCCATGGTCTTCATGACTTTACTATGCCGTACATGATCAATATGCTTGCTCAGCAGACCAAGGAAATTGCTTTGCTCAAGGCTGACAACGAGGCCCGGAAGTCAAAGGAGAAGGAGCAGGAAAAGACCGAAGACAACACCCCTATCCTCGGTGCATCTCGCTTGATGATTACCGCCGGGCCTGCTGGTGGTAGTGCATCCCCCTCACCGGCACCCTATGGCCAGGCCAACGGTTTCGCACCACAGCCCACCGGCTACGGTTACTAGATGCAGGTACCAGTGTGGAACTGGGGTCGACCGCAAGTTGTGCCAAGTCCAATGTCTAATGCGTATTCATATAATGGGATAGGGATGTCTGCAGTGCAGCCTCCCCTAGTGCCAGGGAGATGGCAGGAGAATCAGGGACTACGTTGAACTCATAGTCTACGAAAAAGTTGGTTCCCTCCGTGAGGGGTCCATCCAGTAGAGATGAGGGTTCATCATTCTGGGGAGTGGTGGTCTGGCTTGGGATCTTGAAAGGGCTCGGGCATTTTTATTCCCCGTTAAAGGTAGAATTGAGGCAAAAAATTTCGGATCTGATGAGACGGTGCTGGTGTTCGGAATTTGCAGTGCTGTATGTGTGTATGACTAGGTTACCAATTGAGTTTTAACGAGCCTCTTTCTTTGTCTCTATATTATGTGACTAAATATGTGTTGGCGTGTATTGGTTTTGCACCAACTTGCCAGACTTTGTCTCAAGGGCAGATGGTCTTTGATTGTCATTGGCACTGCTTGGATCTGCTTCATGAAAATAACTATGTGAGTCCAAGACGATATAGCTATTTCATGCAGTCAACACATCGAGCAGATACTTGGAGCCATACTTGTTAGCATTCATTATCTTCAATCCATATATACTACATTGATCTCAAACCGACGATCCGCTCAAAGATTTTTGATATACAAGAAACGTGCGAAAGTCGCCTCAGGAAAAGAAATAAGTACGCCCAATCCATTTTTGTTCCAAATAATTTTGATGGTTTTATTGTTTCTTCATTATAACCTTTTCCCATTCGGTTTGGCGTGCTCAATCTTGAGCCATTCGCCGTTGAATGCGTTAACGAGCCAGTTGCTCAGTTCTAAGTAGAGTTAGTACGGGGATAATGAGTAAGAAGCCGAGAGAGAGAGAGAGGAAGAGACATACTATCATAAACGATACGGTTGGCGTGGTGAAAGGAAATGCCGTGGTCGCTGTCAGGGAAGACGTGCACGTCGTAGTTCTCTACGTTCGCCAAGTCTAATTCGTCGAGCAGAGTAAGAGAGTTTTGGAAGTGGACGTTATCGTCAGCAACGCCGTGCATGATCAAGAAGCGCTTGCTTTGGCCAAGGGCTGTCGCGTTAGAGACCCTAGAAGCATCGTAGCCTGCGGCATTGTCCTGGGGAGTGCGCATGTATCGCTCCGTGTAGATGGTGTCGTAGAAGCGCCAGTCTGTGACGGGAGCGACTGCCATGCCGTACGAGAAGGTCTTCCCAGCATCCGCTTCCAGCGTCTTGAGTGTTTGGAAGCCACCGTAGGACCAGCCCCACATGCACAGACGGGACTCGTCGACGTAATCGAGGGAAGCAAAGTGCTGAGCAGCAGCAATGTGGTCTTGGGCCTCAAGAACGCCCAGTTGAGAGCGCACAGGAACGCGGTGCTTACGACCAAGGAAGCCCGTGCCGCGCGGGTCGACGGTGATAACAATGTAGCCGAGATTGGACGCGACGTAAGACTGAAAGTCCACGATGAACTTCTTGGTTACTTGCTGAGAACCAGGTCCCGAGTACTGGAAGAAGAGGGCGGGATACTTCTTCTTGGGATCAAAGTGCGGTGGGCGGCGTTCAACGTAGTTGACAGTAATGTTCTTGCCGAGGTCAAGAGTGCCATATAATTTGACTGGCAGTTCATGCTTCTTAGCACGGTCTGCAAGGGCGTCATTGGTCTCTATTAAGGCGTCGAAATCGACCTTGTTGGACGGGGTTGAAATAACCTTTTGGTAGGGAACCTTTGGACCTTGGTAGGTCAACAAGGCAAAACCAGCCCCAGCAGAGAAGGAAACTGAATAATAACCCTCAGAAGATATATCAGTAAGAGGCTTCAAGTCAGAACCGTCAAGCTTTACGGAGTAGACATGTCGCTGAATTGAAGATTCCTTTGTGGCAATGAAGTAAACCAGGTTATTGGTGAGATCAACAGCCGACGGAGCTTCTTCTACTTCCCATTGTCCAGAGGTGAGCATGATGGGCTCAGTGTTGTCCAGAGGGGTAAAATATGCAAGGTGCTCATATCCATCAGAGATAATTTGGTCTACATACCCGTCGTGCAGTCGCCCGTTATCAGGATCAGCAGGGACATAGGCCATGGTATGAGAAATCTCGAACCATCCACCATCAATTTTATTGACGTCGATGGTGTTGATAGTTTTGCCCTGGCGGGTAGCCATATCAATGAGAGTGACCTTGAGGATATCACTAATGCGATTCGTTTCCTTGACCAATACCTTTTCGCCAGCCCAGACAAGATTATTAATGATCCGGTCATCATCAGCAAAGTCATCCTCAATCGCCACAGCAAAGGTATCACCCTGAGAAACGTCGTAGAATAGGAGGTCAACGACGGGATTATGAGCGCCGGATTTAGGGTACTTGATCCGTTGCAACTCAGGATAGGACTCTTCGCCATTGGCGGGTTTAGTGCCGCTGGGCCGCGAAACGAAATATTGGAGGGTATAATCAGGGACACCAGTCTCGTTGGTACGAAGGAAAGCGAGATACTTTCCATCCTTGGACCACCAGGTTGCGCTGCGACCACTCATGACTTCCTCCTCGTATACCCAATCGGGAATACCGTAGAAATACTCTGCGCCGCCATCCTTTGTGATCTGGACCACATCACCAAAGCCGGTAAGGCGGCGGATATACAGATTGTTGTCCTTGGTGAAGGCAATGGCATCGCTTTTGGGACTCCAAGTCGCCAGATGCACGCGAGCCGTGGCATCCATCTGGATAAGCGGGTGTGCGGTTTGCGTTGCAACGTCAAAAATGAAGTAGATGGCTGTGAACGAGTGTCTCCAAACGGATTTCCTGTCGATACCAATAAGAACCCTCTGCAAGTCTGGGCTCGGCAACATCCATGCTGGTTGATACTGTCGGCCAGCATAGGTAAACGTCGAAACATTCATCAATGTACGTGCAGTGGCAACCTTTGCATCGCCGGTATTGGAAGCATTTCCGACAACTGTCCGGACATCCTCTACGACAAGATAATCTTTCCCCCCAGCGCCTTGCTCCAGTAACAATCCGTCTTCTCCATCCGGACCGGGGACCCATTGAAGGGAGCGAGTCTTGGCAAACCAGGTGCCGTCAAAAAGTTGGCCTATTGTGACAGGCTTGCCGGAGCCCCGGGAGGTGGCATCCGGATCATGCTCATTGTCGCTGGCATGCTTATAGGCGCCAGAGGACACGAAGACGGCGAGGGAAACGACCCATCCGCCAACGAATACCACGGCAAGTATGAGGAGCAGCCGACGCAGACTCTTGTCCATTGGCTTTCGCTGGATTGCGGCACCGGTAGACCCGAGAAAGGCACCGGTCTCAACATCGTTGGTATCGTCTTCATCGTCCTTTAACGGGTCTTCTGCGTAAATATCGTCGTTTCGATTCCTCCTGCTCCTTCTCTCCATGGCATCTCCCTTTTCTGTTTCTTCTTGTATTCGATCGAAAACGATACTCGTGGTGGATACTGTAGTGAGCGAATCGTGGGAGCGACGGGGGGAGCGCCCAGCTGGGCTGTCTGCGTAAGGCGACGTCGCCATGATGAAGGGTTAAGAGCTGAACGAGAGGACGGCTCGTCTCAAACGGGCGGAAAGCAGCGATCCACTGCTCTTATCTGCGCATTGCTGATGAGGACACCGGAAAGCTCCAGAACAAAGCGCAATTGTATTTGCGCAAAGGAGAAGATGAAAGGTGTCTCACTCTTAGTTGATGGCTAAGGTAAGGTACAAATAATTAATTCATGGATACGTTTCTGGACTTAGTTTGCACGGCGTCGTCACTGCTAGCGTTACAGCGGGCTTATCGCGATAACGGAACGACAGATAGTGGACGCTTACATCTTAAGAGCTGCCGGAAGCATCCATCACTACCTAAAGATTTGATGCAGTTCAAAGCTGAATCCGGGCTTCGAAAACGTCAAGGTGGTAATAATTAATCAAGTAAATTCATTATCGTCAATGGTATCTCAATATGAGGATCCCAGTTTGTTGGGATACATCGATAGCTCTCCTCCAATTATCCTCCTGACTTGGAACAAACAGCATCAGCATCAAATCTCCTCTTGCTAATATAATAATAATACAGGCATGTTATGCCTTTGGTTGCGCCAATTGAGGTGGATTTGCAACATTTTCGTCAATCTTAACCACACGACATGCCGTGCCATACGCAGCGCATTGTGCAAAGCCGCCCATGTCTCCAGCATCAAACCTCAAGCAAATAATAGCATTGCCTCCGCGCTTCTTACACTCGTCGACCACTCTGCTGATTGAATCGTTCCGACACGAGTATAGCATTGAAGTAAACCAGCGCAGTTCGCCGCCAGCAAAGCTCTTCAGAACCATGGCCAAGCTGGCGCCAAGGTTACGAGAACGGACCGTGATGCCGTACACTGCACCTAACACTTGCTCGATGCGATATCCGGGGAGGTCCATCATGGCTACAAGGGGGCAAGGTTGTTAGCGGCTCTAGTGATGCATGAAGATCCCCGGGGGGAGGGGGGTGCTGGAGTGCTATGAGACACATACTAGTTGTGACGACACCGTCTGTTTCTGTGAAGCAGTGCAAGTCTGACAGGTGTGGGGGGATATTTGCAACATCTTGCTGCTGCGATTCTTTTCCAAAGACCATTTTGAATTATAAAACTGTAGTTGTGGTGTAGTCAACAACAAGAATAATGATAAATAAACAAGCCGAGTCTGGTGTAAGTCGGAGGTGGTGTCTTGGTTCTTGTTTGGTGGACTATCACAGGGTTTGATTTTGCAACAGGATCAATTCAATCTTTCATTCGAAGCCCAGGGCATCATGGTCTACTTATAGTTCAAATCTTGGTCACAGATATTGACTCCCTCATATACGATCGACATGATCAATTTGAATCTGAAGCTTGTCGGCTTCTTCCATGATGCCATGGCTGAGAACAGCTGGACAGTGCGAACCCGCTAAAACAGGCATGTCTCTCTACCGTACTTCGTTTAGCCGTGTTTCGCCACAGTTCATCGATCCTTTAACGGTGCCAGGTCTTACCGTATTCCTCGCGTTTTCCTTTTGGCGCTTCTCCCAGAGTCTTTTAGGCCCCAAAAACGGTTTGGGGGCTGAGGAAGAGGCCGCTGCCCAATCATTCACGACACGATGCATCCGATTGCTCCAAAATCAAAGGCGGCCTGCACTGCCGCAATTGCCGAGCCTAGCTTTGCCTTGGGAGAGTACTTGCACGCCTATCCCCGTGGTACAGGGCCCGGCGGTGCACCCGAGACATTCGCCGGACCTGAGCTTCAGCTGTACAGGGCATGCTTCTTGCCTGGTCGTTGCTGAAGACGACTGGCTCACGGCTTCAGAGAGGTATGGCCATTCGTTCGGCGAGGCTACTCGGCTGCTCGGCCGGTGGGTTCTAGTGGGTTCTGGTGTGATGACGGAGCATGGTGGTCTTCATTCTGGTCTCAAGGGAACCGGACCGCTTCCAGCCGTGTTACTGATTCGTGTAGTCGTCGTATGAGATAATTTAGTTTGCCGGAACCGCCTGCATGGTCAGTCGGTGGCCTCCTCAGGCTTTCAAGTGAAATGTCTTGGTAGCCAGACGCGTGTTCATTCTTTATATCTGCTAAAGCTTGCAATATCTTTTGTGACTCAAAGCTTCTCCATGAGAAACGATGCGCGCCAAAAATCATGTATGCTGCCGACCAACGGACTCTCTCGACTGTGGCTGGCTTCCTTCATCCTCGGTTCATGCTGATGAAGAGAACCCAAGGCGTGCACTTCGCCGAGGGCGAATGCGACGGCGAAGGCACAAGCATCCAAGCCAGGATGTGTCCACCGATGCCACGATCGACAACGACATTACATTACATGCTATGTATGCTATTCGAACGGGGTGTGAGCAAGAGGGATTGAGAAAAGGAGCCCTGGAGGCATGACCTCAGATGCTGGTATGACGACGATGCTGTTCCCCCATTTCGTAGCCCGGTTGGTATGTTGGTTGACGCTGTGCAAGGTCAAATCCAGATTGCTAACATTATTGTTTCTTTGAATAGCATCAAATCTTATTATTACAAACCACAGCCATCACATCACGTCCCACCCCGAATACGACTACTGTCCGGCTGCTGTCTCAGTACACCCCTCTCCTCACAAAGGATTGTGTTGTTCTCTCAAGCGATTCTTCTCCCCTCTTCCTCCTCCTCCTCCCCCTACCCGGTATCATCCGGACAATGCACGGACAATCTGCAACGGCAGATCTCCACTTTCCGATCGATAGCTCGGTTCTCCATATCGGCGTTGGAAGTGCGGATGGATAAAGAATGTCCAAGAAGAGAAGCTGCTATCCGATGAAATCACGCAGAGGCTTCTCCATGTAGCCCCATGCTTGAGTGTTTATTCCCCTTCTCGACCATACGAGTTCTGGGGCCAGAGGCTGCATGCATGCGGGCACCCCAATTGGGCCAGATTTTTGTATCAGGCTGGCTGGTGATTGTTAATTGGGTGTGTGGGGATGTCTGAATCAGTTACGGACATGTCAGTGCATTCCTCGGCTAACCACACATCCATCTATCCTTGCAGCATTGACGGCCAGGCTGGTGGGGTCTCTCTGGGGAGTGGAGGGGTAGAGGGAGGCAAGGGGAAACAGAACGGGGAGAGAGAGAGAGAGAGAGAGGGAGAGAGAGGGAGGGAGGGTGGAGGATAGACGGGCCCCCTTCCCCGGCGCATCACCAGCGTGTCTCCACGATGAGGTTGATGAGCAGGCGCAATTGAGGCCAGAACGGGCCCTTTTGGGGTATGAATTGATGAATCATATCCCAATTGGGTACCCAGATTTTTTTCTTTTTCAGCTGCCGTTAAGGGGCTTCAACTTTCTTTTTTGGAGTTGAGATCAATGGCTTACTTGACTGATTCACTTTTTTTCCCCAGAACTGCCAAGTCACGAAGAGCCTCACGGTCACATCTTCGTGCCGTATGATGCACACACACACATACATTCGTCATCCGCCCGCTTCCTCCTCAATCGCATACATAACCCAGCCTTGCATTGGGCACACTCTAGCCGGATTGTCGCGAACCGCGAACCACGAACCACGTCCCAACTGGTCGACCGAGCTTGGAAAACCGGAATTTGACTCCGCGAGCGAAAAAAAAAAAATATCGCAGAATCCAAGGCCAGGTCTTCCAACTGAAAACATATCGCTCAACTCGCCACCCCTTTTTCATGCAATGTTAATATAATTCTCGCTCACTCCGATCGACACTAACATCTACCGGGCTCAGCTTTTGATACCGCTTCCTGGGCTGTGTGTGAGTGCACATATGCGTGTGGGTGGTATCCAGGGATGGCATCCATGGATCAATGTGGGCCGGTGGCTATGTCCAGTATGTACTGTACGTAAGAAATCTCGAGTCCAAGGAACGAGAGCCGTTCTCCCCCCCCCCTATTCTGGCCAAAATGGACCCCAGCCAATGGTAAGTACCCTGTATTGGTATTGGTTCTTACCCATCAAATGAGTGATATAACCCATGTTTCCCCCAGCAAGGCGTCTGAAGGCGATCGATTTTGAAAACGTGTTGCTGAGTGGAAGGGCACTGCTGCAATGGAGCTTGATACCCAATAATAGACTGTACATGGTGAGCGTTTGTCTTGCATATGTACGTAGATGCAAGAAAGAATGCCAGTTGTTAGGCGTTATGACCGATAGGTTACTGATACAGCCCATCAGGCTGAGTTTGCTTACACGTTCCGTGCCCACTCGTCCTTGCCCTGGATCTCATTCATCATCTGCAATATCTGTTGCAGATTATCGTCTCTCTTGTCTTGAACCTCTCATCCACTTATTTCCGGCTGTTGGAGGTCTGGGTTCACATTGGATGAACTTACGGCCTGTAGATGGGCCGCTGGCGGGGGATATGCAGGCATGGTGGTCTTGCAGGACATGGCCATATGACTGGCTGGATTGCCCCGTTGTCTCCGCACAGAGCCTCACTTGGCTCCATTCAGATGAAGTCAGTCTGGACTCTAATGTCAAATGACGGAACACAGCAGCAGGTGGTGCGGTGACTCTTCCCTGCCATTCATTAGCTGTTTGTAAGTCCCCGGCAAGCCAGGGGCAGCAGTAAAGAACAGTGACAACCGTAACAAGTGTGTCGTTTTTTTTTTTTTTTGCCAACGAAATAATAGACAAATTCATCATAAGCTTGTCTATCGCCTTACATCTTCACTCATGCATGCTGCGCTGCGCTTCCATCGACTACCTGAAATGCTACGTACACTGCCCCCCCATGCTGAGAAGTGTTTATTTACTATGCATACCTTACCGAAATGGATGGGAGTCGACGACTTAGAAGGCCGAATGTGTGGTCCCCAGTTCCGATTCTGGGTTCCAATGCGCGGACTGGACAGCCTGGGAAAATGACAAGGCTGCAGCAGCTGCAGGCCATAAAACCCCATGGCTGTCCAGTCTATATAACAAGGCCCCTCTCTTCTCTCTTCTCTCTTTCTTATAGATAAGCATGATATGAGTATTCAGCCATCTTACTTTTAGGTGCCCATCATGGAAAACGGATTTAACCTAGGATCATCTACCTTTGGTGGCCATACACCACAGGCCATCCGTGGTATCACTGGCGGCGACAATTACGTTGGCAGAACCAGCCAAGACTTTTCGTACGAGTACGTTGACAGTTGTCAAACTCTGGCAATTGAAATTTGTACCCATGGTAACTTACATTCATATAGGACCTTTGGCGCGGACGCAGACATGGCCAACCCGAACACCTCGCCGGACCCTTACCAAACCGATGGCACTTCTTTACCTTCCATATCCCTACCGTCTTCGACCTATGCTACGAACCAAATACCACCCATCATGAACCATAACCCCGGTGCATCTACCTACAACACTGGCTACTATAGCTTAAACCGCCCTGGCCATACCCAGCTCAACTGGACTCCAGGCCCCAGCGACCGATTCCCCACAACCTCGGCTTTTCTTGACCCGCCAGTAAGTTCATTACAGACTTCCTTTGGAATGAGAAATGAACTGGGCTCAACGTCTTCGTCGCAGATAACAGGGAGCTATCCTGTCCCTGGCCTCGGTCTCGGAATCCAGAGTCCGCCGGAACTCACAGGCCTCAGCTTCTCTGGAAGTTTGACTCATAATAGACCAAGTCTATCTATTCCTTTCCCCCCTATAAACGCGCAATCATTTCAGGGAGACCACAGCCCATCAACTCTTGGGGGTTCGTCTCCAGCGTCGATTGATGAGCCTTCCTTTTCTCCATTGAACCAGATGTATCCCGATCATATGTCTTTCAATAATAGACAGGAAACACATCCTTCATTGGCACTGTCTCCTGCGATTTCTTTTTCTAGCAGCAGAAACGATGATGCGAGAAATGCGACACCAGCCTTGATTTCTCGAGCAGCAAATCAAGCGCGGCGATCTCAATTCCCTTCATATGTGGCCATTGATAAATATGGGAGATATAGCGTCTACTGCCCTAAGACGGGGAGAAGATTTCCCCTAGACTTGTCCCGTACCCCATCTGAATTCGCTTCATCACCCAGTAGGCCAAGGTCACCGTCAACTGGATATGAGCCATCGGAAGCTGAATCCAATTGCACAACACCCCCTTCGCACTACGGGGACCCTCAATACCTCTCAGTCCCGAAAGCATTGACCCCTCGCCATCCCCGGCGACGATCTGAACCACCTCCTCTATCAAGTTTTGGCTCACCTCATGCTCAGTATAGGCCTCCAAGTGGCCGGCCCTCACGGCTTCCATTGGCCTCGAGAGTTCCACAAACGAGTCGACATAACGGAGAAGGTCCAAGCAGCCCCATATCGGTGACGCCACGCGCTGCCCGGGGGAAACGACTGGGTGGATTGAATCCAGATACTAGAGACAAGGCGAACAAAAAGAGGGTCGACCGAAGTGTTTGTATTGGTTGTAAGATTAGCAAAATTGCCGTAAGTCGACCGAGACATCTGTCAATCCCCTGTGACGTTCTATGAGCTAATTCTTCTTGTCAGTGCGAGATACCAACGGAGTCTGGCGTATGCTCCAAGTGTACAAGTCAGGCAGGCAACGAAAGAAAGCCGTTTGTATGTGTATCGGCTTATTTCTTGGATAATGTCCAAAAAGCAAGCACAATGACAACAGGTATGACTTTATGGCTTCCCCAACTACCCCCTGTAACAGCTCTAACAATCAATGACCAGGCCAATACATGATTGACCACATTTATGCAAACGGAATCCCTCGTCGCCGCCTACAACTCCCCAGTAGCATCGACATGGTTGAGCTCCTCAACAAAATCGACACATGGGGCGATGAGTGGAATATTCGTGTATATCAAGACAACAATCATCTCTATGACCTTGATCTCCGTGCTTGCCACTTCTACCTTAAAAGCCATGGTGCACCAGAACGTTTATGTTTCCGCAAATTCATCAATCATCTCACACTGAACAGGTCAGATAATTGGAGGACCTGTGTACGTGAAGTTTCTGGCTATCTGGAGACTGAGAATCCCTGCGAAGCCTTGATTTCGTGGTATGAAATGCCTACTCGCTTCACCTATTCTATTGTGCATCGACAAAAGGCCAGGACTGAAAGATTCCTCAACTCGCAAAACGATGCGGACTTGCCGATGCTTTATACTGCCGCCCAGCTTGCCTTTATTGTGGGAAGAAAGCTGGAACTTGCAACTTATGACTATCTCCAGAAACTACTCATTGCCAACCCCAAGGTTACAAGGAGAATGCTCTCAGATGTGGGCCGCATTGTTCTTTCATTGCGCCGACGCCTTGTCTGGTGGAACCGTATGGGAACCGGAACACCTCAACCGCAGCCGCTGAAGAGTGAAGGCGAGTCTGCGAACTCTTCCCCATATGACAACCATAATAACGACGATGATGATGATGATGACCACACAAATCGCGTTTCGCCTGTAGAAGGAATTACGAGATTGTGTAAGATCCTCTATATTTATTACTGCTTTATGGAGCGCCGTGCGTCGTATGATGTTGAGAGACCGAGCATGTCAACCTTTCCAGTATCCTATCCTGAAAGCAAGTCGCCAGTGCAGGAGAAGTTTCCAAACATGGAGAGTTGGAGCGGTTACAACAAGTGGATGGAAGAGGGCTTCCGGCATTTTGATGAATCCGGAGTCGACCCCCAAGCGACGGCGATGGAGTTGGGCGACTGAGTGCTGATAGCATGTTGAAAGCGCTCTAGTATTAACTTTTTAGAGTTATGATTAAGACTTATGACTGATGTGTGGTTAAATTTGAGTCTGATGAGCAATACGTTATGACATTTCATACGAGCTACTCGTGAATAACGATTGGTGTGGTTGGTCTGCATTGTCTCGGATGATGGATATGGAGTTGGATTACAGATTGTCAAATCTTTGGATATTGTATGGGAAATTATTTATGCCCCTGAAGTTTGGTTGGCATTGGGTCACAGGAGTCAGGGGTCATGTTTGATCTGGGTTGGCATTTTCTGCTTGTTGGGTTTAGTATGAGATTGTTTTAAGCTTATTTTCCTTTGTAACAAATTTGATGATGCCCACCATATTATGCATGACCCGTTTCTCTGGTCTTGCTCCACATTCTACATTTGCAGGTTATTGTAGTCTGATTGAGGTATTTCGGCCAACCTTTCGCGACAGAAGAAATATCGTCTTTGTTATACTGTGAGGCAACCAGGACAGCAGCATGGTCAGCCAATATGTTTGTCCAATAATATGCCGCTCAGTACTCCATAACCTCCAGCGACACCTGCATCGACCCCTGCTTATTCCAAGCAATCAAAAGCCAAGACACAGCCTCACATAAGGGAAGGGCTAGGCATATTTACTGAAACAAGAATCATCATTTCTTACCTCTTTTCTTCAATTACCGGTCAGTTGTAGCCAACATATATTTGGTGATGACTTCAAATGAGTGCACCAGAGCGTATTTCAAAGGTCTTTCGGTTGCGCAAGCTGCCAAATCACGTTTCCACCCCACATGATGTAGCCCAACTACTCAGTAAGGCGTTGGGCGTCGAAGCCGACCATATCATCGTCTACTCACTTGCGAGGACTTCTGATCGATGGGAGGTGCCGCCATCAAGAGTAGCAACGCTTCAATTCAAGAGCATCCCTGGATGTTTACATCCGCAGCGCGAAGAATGGGAAATTGCCCTATCTGACCAGCCCGAGCACAAAATTATTCTTGACACCCATTTTGAAGGCTTCACGGTTCTCAATGACGTGGAACCATCTCAGCATCATGTAGAGTAGGTGAGGCCCATTCATGCATTCCATTCATAGAGCTAAAGCAGAAAATAAGTTGCATCGCTATCTCGGGGTTGGCCAGTCATGCATTCGGCTCCTGGCAACCTCATGGCTCCGACAAGTCCTACATGTGGATCAGGGATGAGATTCCTAAGTCACTCCCAGGAGTTCGCACTATTGTCTACGGATATGATTCCAAGCTCATAGGGAGTACCTCGTTTCAGTCCATCAGCGACATCGCGCAGACTCTTATACTTCAACTCAATTCTGGAGGTTGGAACTGCCCCTCCAAACCCATTGTCTTCCTTGCTCACAGTTTGGGTGGAATTGTCCTTAAAGAGGCACTTGTCCAAATTGCCGATCGCGTGAAAAGCGTCGCGAGTATTCTTGATAATGTTCAAGGTGCAATCATGTTTGGTGTTCCAAGCCTAGGCATGCAGCAATCCCATTTGATGGCAATGGTTGAAGGACAAGCAAACAATATGCTGGTTCAGGACTTATCCCGGGAAAACGGCAGTAACTATCTACGGACATTGAATAAGTCGTTTGAAGGCATAGTCTTCACTAGAACGGTTCACATTCATTGGGCATATGAGACGAAGGAATCGCGAACCGTAATTGTCAGGCTCTCCGAAAAATATCTTGAAGTAAATATTCAAGCAGCTAACTTTCAATAGAAGCGACCTGATGGTGCCTGGGATAGAAACGGTCCGTTCGCGGTTCTTGTCACTCGTGATTCAGCAACGTGTCATCATGCCCACAGCTGTAGAAATAAAGGGCTGACAATCCCCATCAACGAAGATCATACAAACATGGTCAAGTTCTCCAGAGGTGGAACAAATCTAGGGCCGGTCATGACTCTACTAATAGGGTTGTGCAACATTCAGCCAAACAGGCTGCCATCCGGTCTCTCCAAAAGCCAATATTCTGACTCTGATCTTGGTACTGGCTCTATTTCGAGCGTAGTTGACAGCGATACACTATATGAAGAAGATCCTGTAATGAAAAAACTCAGCCAGATTCTATCAGCCCTTGAAGGTATTGTACAACGTTATATTAGTCTTGTCCCCCATTGTACCGGCGCTAAACATAATTCAGATCTTCGAAACGAACTATATTCACCAGAGCTGGACTTCCGCATTGACGAAATCGAAGATCCCTTCCAAAAGACCTTTCAATGGATCTTTGATCTTCCATTATTTTGCAATTGGCTTCACGAAGGCTCGGGGCTATTCTGGATTCATGGCAAACCTGGTTCCGGAAAATCAACGCTCATGAAGTTCATTTATAGAAGTAAGCGGACTTGGGAGCTCATGCATGATTGGAGAAGAGGCTCTTTTGAAGTAACAGCTGGCTTCTTTTTTCACTATCGAGGGACTGCCCTTCAAAAATCCTTTGAAGGTGTTTTGAGGAGTCTCATAATCCAAATCTTTTCACTTCACTATACTGCTTTTAGAGAGAAGTTTCGTCCCAACTGGAGCCATTTGCAGGAACTCAAAAAAGAGCGACAGCTGGTTTCTAAGGAAAGCCAAAAGAACTTGGAATCCCTACAAGAAGTGACGGCCAACCTAACAAAGTTACACGATCGAAAGGCTATACACTATACAGGAAATGATATATCCGAAATAGATGAACTAATACACAAATTAAAAGAGGAGAAACTGAATCTCGAGGGAAAGAAGCTTGAGTTTGAGGAGGAAATGGAGAAGAAAACGAAAAGTATACTCAAAATTGGGCAACAGATCGTTGAACTCTTCCGGCCTCATCAGACAGCTCCCAATACGCAATTCCTTGCAGAAATAGCAGAAGTATTTCGAAGCAATGTGGATGTTCTAATCCCTAAGCTTGAGCAGATACTTCGTCTGCTCCTAGATCACAGTACGATGCCGATGGATTTGGTTCTCTTCTTTGATGCCCTGGATGAGTTCGATGGCCATCCAGATATGATCAGCAGGTTCCTTAAAGGGCTCGTTCATATGTCCCAAACATCAAAAACTCGAGTAAAAGTATGCTTCTCAAGTCGGCCCTGGGAGTCCTTCCAAGCTCATTTTGCCCATTGTCCAAATCTCGCGCTACACGATCATACTAGAATAGATATTGAGCAGTATGCAGCGAGTTCACTGGCACAGTCTTCTATAAGCAACCATTGTGTTCTTGAACTGATACCAGTTATCATTGATAGAGCAAATGGTGTGTTTCTCTGGGTAAAGCTTGCAGTGAAAGAGCTGTTAGCCGTGGTTGCTACAAATGCTGCTTTTGCTTCGCGACAAGTTTTGGAACGAAAACTTCAGGAGCTTCCAGATGATCTTTCTCAATTTTACGAACTGGTCATTGAAAGAATCAGCCTTTCGAATCGTCGTCGAGCTTTTGTGCTATTGGAGCTCCTCGTTCGTCAACATGGTGGTCCTGTTACTGCCGACCATACCAGACGAGCAGTACTTACTTCAAACTGCTCTACCTACCAAGAAGTAGAGGAAGAGTTAAGGAAAGATACAGCGAGTTTTCGGAATCTAGGACCAACACAGATAGAGGAGCGGGTGAAGAATGATATATCGACCTGGGGTGGTGGATTAGTCGAAATCAACGGAAAGCACGCCCAGTTTATGCATCAAACTGTCCTTGAATTCGTCATGGATCTATCATTCAAGCGAACTGTGCTTGGCGATCGTGCCGCAATTTCTAATGAGAATGGCCACTCCTTTCATCTCAAATATTGGATCTTCGCGCAAATCAATGCTAATTCTCAATGGCAAACCACAAAACTTGCGGTGGACATAGCAAGGATCACTCATCATGCCGAGCAATCTGAACTCACAACAGGGAACAGCCAGTTTCACTTTCTTAACAGTGTCCCCAGCCATAGACTACAGCTCCCATATAAAATTCGCTCGGGGGCTCTGGGGCCTTCTATCGAATACTTTCTCCCGTTTCTTATCTCCAACGGATTGACTCTTAGTCTTCGTGACTGGATAGAGGAATACCACATCGACCTTAAATATCTTGTGACCCAACGCGTTTACTTTCCTCTTCTTAGCCCTCTTTTCTTTCCATCTGAGAGTAGGGTATTTCAGGAGAGGTACTTGAGTGCCGCTCGCTTACTTCTGGAGAATGGCTATAGCATGAAACAGGACCCTGGTTTCTTCAGAATACTCCTCGAAAAGGGATGTTTACCTATCACTAAGGATTCACATCAGATCCCGAAACCGGCTCTATACAGTTTGGCCACACTCGCGTTGCGGCACAACCAGGATCCAAATGTGACCATCAGGTTATCTGCGGGGTTTAACACTATCATGTGCAGCCCTCTTCATATAGCCCCGCCATCCCTAGCAACCGAGCTTCTTAAACACGGTGCAGATCCGAATGCCCTTGATTCTAAGAAATGGACGCCATTGAACTGGATTCTGGATCGATATTTTGAGGTAGAAAAACTTGGTTTTACGAAGTGGGACTACTCGCAGAGGTATGAATTGTGTAAGATTTTGGTAGAAGCAGGAGGTGTGGTGGCGAGTCAAAGTTGGACAGCAGCGCTGGCTGACTTTGAGAAGGAAGGCTATGACACACGAGATCTTTCAAAAACTCACCAGTCTCGAAGCGGAAACACATGGAGAGATTCTATCTATAAGTTTTTGAGCTTTCATTAGTATAATAGCAGAATATCTCGCTTCCAAATGCTCCGTTCTTACCAATTGGCCATTCAGCCCTAACACCTTACTCTCTGTCTTTTAGCTGGACATTAGTTTGGACGCATTGGGAAGACAAACAGTCAGGACACCTCCATCATTTCGCACTGTCAACTCATGAACAATGAACAGAACAGCAGGCATCTCAGACTTAGAAGAATCAACATGGCCACTTAAGCACCTAATTCCACATCAGCCACTTTAAACCCAAAATATTCTGTGACAGTTGAAACAGACGCGATAAAGAACATTCAATTCTTAGTTAGCACCACCTTTTCCATTGGCTCACCTCTATATTTTTTTACGGCAGATTTTCAGACAACTAATTATGATCCTATAACACCTTAGTATCGCAGAGACGTCCTCTCATTCATGTATACAACCGCTTATTACTACTAAATTAACGTTGACTACAAAATATAGCATGGTAATTCTTCCCATCTGGACCGTTGCCATGCTCATCCGCCAATGATACACAAACCTACTCAACATGCTATTTCATAAAAATAATTGGCGACCGGGCTCTATCTCCCCTAACACTCCTCCAGTTTCGTACATTCCCTACGATATAGTCGCAGGTGAGAATACGTAAAACAGCGTAAATTCTTCTTTGGCTATCCTTACCCGACAATTCATGGTGCTCATTATATCAAAAGCATCATACACTGGGAAGGGTAAGGAGTCTTGAGTTCTTTGGACATCTTCATTCAAGAAAACAAGACAAATAATGTGGTCAAGGAGTTGCTACTTTTGTTATCTAAAGGGAGATACTACCAGTACCAGCCATATACGAAAACATGTAAAAAGGAGAAAACGAATTGATAAGCAGGACACAGAAAGCCCTCACAGCCAATGAAACTACCTGTGAGAAGCTATCTTAATATAAGTGCCCTACGTCTGGGTATGTCCACGGTCAGCAAAAGGTTTACTTGATGAAACCGGTTTATAAGAGGAGCAGAAGCGTGATATGGGCACCCAAACTGGTTCCATTTTGAGCCACTATTGATTGAACTATGTTGTTTCTGTTTCAGTACTACTCAAGTTTTATTAACAATACCTCTGTGTTGCCGATTTTAGACAGACGAGACACTGATATGTTGATGCTGTAATTCTCTGGTTTTTTGTATGATCTCATCACATTATTAAAGACCCAATGCCAGATAATCATTTCTAATTAACAATGCTTAATTTCATTATTTGTTCCCTTCGTTGCCTTCCGGGCTATCATCTAAATATCTAACTTCGCTCTCTTGCCAAATTTCTTAATCCGGCTTGCATCGCTAGCATCCAACTGCACCGCACTTCTTGCCTGTCGCTTCGAAGGCGTTGTGTGAGCTGGCTTGATATCACCACAGTCAGGCCTCTTAAGGCTGTTGGCAAATGTATCGGCGGTCCACATGAGCACGCCGTTTGTCCAGCCAAAGCCCTCGACGACTTCATACTCGCCTCCGCTGCCTGCATGGTTTGTCGAGTTGTCATCGTACTTTTCAAACATGATGCCCACGTCCTTGTCCGTCAAACCCTGTAACTTGGGTGTCTGAGAAGTTGATCCGCCGGTAGCGTACCACGTGCAGAACGTAGAGTCAAGATATCGCTGACCCAACTTCAAGGCCAAAGCATTGATGGACTTGTAGCTTGGATCCTCTTTGCCGAAAGTGGCGGGCGTGTTGAGCAGGCCCTTCATGAGGACGTGCATCAGTGGCGGCCAGACACTGGGCTGATCCCATTGCTGGCCGGACTTGACGTTGGTAGAGGGGATGCCACCACGGCGGACGTCGAGGTATTTGGCAACGCGGGAGAAGATTCGGGAGATGGCGTAGGGGTTGTTCTTGAGGTGTGCGGGGGCGGCGCCCATCCAGAAGGGATAGAATTGGGCGACGTGGAAGAGGACTTGCTTTCCCTCAGGGGCAGTTTCTTTATCGTAGGCGGCGGTATCGTCATCTGCTGGGACGTAGATGTTGTGGGAGGACGAGGTAACGTTGTAATCGAAATAGCTGAACTGAGCTTCGTTCCAGAAAACAGCTTGGATTGCGTCGCTACGCTTGGAGGCTTGGTTGAGCCACGTCTTGGCCGCGGTCTCATTACCCGTTTGCTTGAAGAAGCCAGCGATGGCAACTTCATTACCGTAAAGGATGGAGTTGAGATCCACGGGCACAATGTTCTTGTTGTTCAGCGAGCGCAGCGGGAAGTAAACGTCGCGCATAGCATCCGCGGGGTTAGACGTCCAGCGAATGGTATAGTCCATGCCGCTCTCAGCGCCGGTGGCCAAGTTGGCATACACGGAAGCCACCTCGGATTCATTGAGCTTCTTGTTCTCAGGGTAGATGATACCGGACGCAGCGTAGTAGGAGGCATTGGTGGCAGTTTGCCAGTCCTCGCGGAAAGACTCTGGACGGGGTTGCGTGTTTGACACGGCGTATTGCTGGAGCTGATATGCCTTGCCGCCGACTTTGACCTCGATTGTGCGGTTGTTTATGAAGAATTGGTGCTCCTGGACGAGTAAAGGCAAGGCGCGATCAAGGATGCTGGTGTCATTGGTGTGCTCAATGTAAATCTTGACCATCTGCGACAGCATGGGCGGCTGCGAACGATTCAGGTAGTAAATACGAGCTCCATTGGGAACAAATCCAAACTGCTCGACAAAGTCCAAAAAGTTCTCAATCGTGTTCTTGGCAATCTCCGTAAAGGCGCCCCCGGTGCGCAGCAGGCCCTCGAGGATCCAGTACGAGTCCCAGTAGTAGGGCTCGCGGAAGCGCCCTCCGGCGACGACGAAGGTGCGCTTCACGGGGATGAAGCTGTTGGGGCACTCTGTGCAGTTGCCGACCTGGCCGGCGTACTCGCGCGTCAGGTCGGGCCAGATGTCGATGACCTTGGAGACGAACTCCTTGATGACGGGGTCTTTGAGCTTGTTCAGGAAGGTCGGGTTGGTCTGGAGTTTTTCCTTGGGTACCTCAATGAGCTCGCCGCCGGCGTCGGCAAAGTATGTGGAGAGGAAATCGTGAAGCACGGTGTCGTTCTTGAGAGGCTTAGGGAGCTTCTCGAAGGCAGCTTGGATCTCTGCGAGGGGTTTCGTAGCGGGCCTGCAAGGTGTGAGACAAGTCGTGTGAGCATACCCAGAACAGTGTAATCAGCAGTAAAGTGTGCAACTTACATGTCCACAAACGTCTTGGAGTCGCTGAACGGATGCGCCAACTCCACCTCTCTTAGAATATCGCCATAGCAGTAAATTGGCGAATCGCAAGGCGCAATCACCGAACCATTTGTGTAAAGCGCATTTATCACAGGCACCGACGCTGCAATGGCAGTCGCCGCGAGGTGTCTAAGTGAAGCCATGGTTCCCACGAGATGCCCGTGCTATCACGACTCGAAACCTTGGGGGTGGGAAAAAGGTTCGACAAATCCAAGCACAGAGCAAAGACCAAAAAGAAAAAGAAAAAGAAAAACAGCTCTTCTCATTCCATCAAGCTTCCTTCCCCGGCCGAGCCGGAGGGCCGGCATCGTTGGATTATATACTCGCCATTGCTTCTCGACTTTTCTTGTTAACAAGGGCGCGCGAGCATGCCCACGCCCCAACACCCCATGCATGTCTGTACATACATATGTAAGAGCTTGCTTTCGCGCAGCTTGTCATTAGACGAACCAACACACCAAGCTTGGATTGCGCCGAATCCAAGCCTATGCGCCAAGCTACTTAGAGGTAAGGAAAGGCCTTGGTTTGCTTATGCCCCCGTTGACAGCACCATATCCCCTTTTGGGAGTGTCCTACGAGGCCTTTTTTTTGGGCTGTTTCCCCTTTGTCATCTCTTTTCATCACTAGCGAGTCGTTGTCATTATTTTTTCTTCTCCTCTTGTTTAAGATGACAGGGTCTGAGCCATGAATCTGGGGAAGAGGCTGGCTTGGCTGGCGTAATCTTGGGAAGGGGGACTGTTCAAGTGCCGATCGCCTGCCGGATGCGGTAAGTTTTTTTAGAAGCAGCTTAAGCATAACCGCAGTATTAGTTTTTCGTCCAGGGCCCTGAAGTAGCTGGGAAAAAAGATGGCATGGATGGGCAATCAGCTTTGCCAACAATTGCCTATCCTTCATCATGACAACCCATTATGTTTTTTTCTCTATGACATGCTCAATCTTCAAGAGGCAAAAGTCCCTCCATGATGGAATCATTTTCTTATGCAAAAAAGCTTGGACTGCATGCCGAGCTGTGCCAACACCAACTATTCAAGCTTCCCCCGCACCGGGGGGGGGGAGTCAGATGCCCTCCTCCCCCAACTCCCATATTGCTCCGTAGACGTCTCCACATTCATCCCTTCTTCTGCTTCTTTTTTGTCTTCTCCACTGATTTTCGGTGCTGGACTGGCATTCGAATCCATCGTGGTTGGACAGTCCCTGCATAGCGATCCCTGTTTGCCATGGTTACGCTTACTGTTACTGCTTCATAGCTCTATCAGTTTCCTTCTCTTACTTACACTTACTTGTAAACTCTTGAAAAGAGACGAGGAGAATAGGGAAAAAAAGTTGTCCACTTAGCCGAGAGCCGCAAACGGTCCCAGTCAAGAAGAAGAAGAAAAAGGATCCATATCCCGTCGGCCTTTCTCATCCCGCCACTCCACGTCAAGAAACTCCACGAAATCCTCTCCCGCGCCTCACAGCCCGCAATAGCCAAGGCCCCCCCGTACGGTTGGTAGTTTAGCTGTCAGTTCTCTCCTCCCCCCACCCTTTCTGCAGAGCCATCTCGCCATCCAGACTTTTTCCACCGCAGTAAAGCCGTGAGATGCGCAAAACCAAAAGACGCCTGCCGGGAACGTTGCATGTTTGGCGTCGTGGCTTCAGCCATGGCGTGGGTTTGGCTGACGTCAAGGGGCTGAAAGCAGCTTGGTGCTGTTTGTTTGCTCTCTCTCACCCTGGGACAATCAATATTTCGGCCCAAGGCGTTTGGCGACGGGATGTTTGCATGCAGCCACTCGAAGAGAACATTTGGACAAACATTCTCCTAGCTACAAAGCAGGCAACTAGTAGACAGGATAGTATTTATCAAGTTTGTTGCACTTGTTTGCCAAACCCAGCAGCCTTCTTTTTTTGGTTGTGGAACAGTGTCGCAACACGGATCGTGGAGTGTGTTTCAAACATTTTCCCGACTTACCACGATCCATCGTCCAGGCCAGGCCAGCTGAACTACCGGTAATTTCAACCTCAAAGCCAGCACTCACAAAAGAGCGGCATTCAAGGTGGTGCACTCACTCACTCACATACGTAATGCATAACCAGATTTGACCGAGGCCAAGACGGCGAGTCCGAGCCCTCATGGCCTTTTTTTTTTCTTCCATGATGATCCTCCCTCCATCCCACTGAGAGCTGAACCCCGTGGGTCGCACCCCAAAAGTGAGAACAGACCACTGAACTGGGTCCCCCGAAACTGATTCCACAAGGAAGAGAAGGGGAAAAAAAAAAAAGCTTGAGCCTCATTCGAGAATTCTGGAACGTTGGTGTGGTGCGCGCGTCTCAACAAATCCCTGCGGGTGCTACCGCGGAACGGAATGCTACCCTGTCAACCTGTCTCTCACTTACACTGGGAGTAGGCGGCGAAGCTACAGGATGATGCTCCTTCAATTTTAAAGAGTGGATGGGTGAAATTGTAAATCACATGACAGTCCAAGATAATCCTTTGCTATGTCTATGCCGACGATCAATGCATACAGAGCTGGTATCTAATGTGCAATCCATCTACTATTCACCCAATTCGGCGATCCAGATCTTCCAAGGCATCAATCTTCAACGGCCCGACTCCTGTCGTCCTAGTTTCCTATCAAGCGAGTCAGCTTTCCCAATGCCAACCCTCTTGGCAATCCTGTCTTGCGCCCTTTTCTATAGTATTTCATTTTGACGACTCCTCAAAGACTCTTCTAAACACTTTCTCCAGCCGACGTAGCACGTCCTCTCCGTTCTGGGCAATCTGATAGTGCGTGACGAGCCGTCCGCCAGAGACGGCCAGGCCTTCGTCCTTGTTGAGCTCAACAAATCTGTCGTAGCTGCAGTTTGCTGCTTCAATGTCTAGCCAGGCCATGTTTGTGTGAACGGGATGGACCAGCTTGCCGCCCATGTTGACCCATAGAGCTTCCACCTTCTTTGCACATTCGTGCGATTCCTTCAACAAGCCGTCGCTTCCATCGGGCAGCTTTCCAAATGTCTCATCTACAGCAACTCTTGCAGCAGCAGTGAGCATGCCGGGTTGTCTCATACCTCCGCCAAGCGACTTGCGCGTCCATCTTGCGTGCTCCAGCGTGGCCTTTGGTCCGACAATGATGCTCCCAACAGGTGCGCCAAGACCCTTGGAAAAGCACAAGCTGATCGTATCAAAGTATGAGCAGAATTCGGGCAGTGTACCCGCGCCGGCCACAACAGCTTCCCACAGTCGTGCACCATCGCAGTGCAGTTTGATGCCGTGCTCGCGGGCGTATTCGGAGATGCGCCTGACTTCGCTCAGGGGCATGATCATACCGTTGAGGGTGTTTTCGAGGCTGATGACTCTTGTGGGACAGGCATGGATATCATTGCTAAGGACGATGTTCTCTTTGACATCTTCAAGCGTAAGATGGATGCCGTTCTTTGGCACGACAGGCTTGACAGTTGCACCGGTCAATGAAGAGACTCTGCGATTACATGTAAGTCACTTGTGTTGGTGATATATATATATGCGTGTGTATGTGTGTGTGTGGGAGCAACAGAGGATCTCAGGGGCCGATAGTACGTACCCTCCGGCTTCATATACAATAATGTGAGAACGATGGTCTGCCAGAACAGCATGCGGTGGCTGAGTAAGATGACTTCTCAGGGCCAATTGGTTTCCCATGGTTCCCGAGAGAACAAAGAGGCCTGCCTCCTTGCCTGCCAACTTGGCGACATGAGCTTCCAGGTCTGTTGTTGTTGGATCCTCTCTAAAGACATCATCCCGCAGTGAGCAATTCTGAATTGCAGCCAACATGGATGGCGTGGGGACCGTCATCACATCGCCTATTCACGTAGTGAGTGATTGCGCACAGAGCCTCTATCATTTTGGGGGGTCTGATGGATGGGGATAGTGGTGTGAGTAATGATTGCTTACTCCTCAAATCAAGTGAGCCGGGACCCTTGACGCCGACCCAGGCATTGTAGCTGGAACCCATTGCAGCAGCCGTCGTAGTAGAAGATGAATATCTTGAGCTGGTATTAGAAACAAGTCGTCGTGACAAGACAAATTGCTCAGAGTGCGTTTGTGTTGTCTGCAGTATCCTGGTTCTCACATGAAGATGCAAACACGGACTGCGGGCACATCGCCAAATTGACCCCACGCCAGTAGCCATTGTTTTGCTAGAATAAAAGCACAGGGGGTGGTGTTCAGTGTCAACTCCGAATGAAAGCCGATCCGAAGCGCCTTTAGGGTAGAAATTCAGTCAACTCAGTTTCCGTCGAATTCCAGACCCCACGGCCGAGAATCGGGGAGGTCCGGGATATCTACCGTTTGTGTGTGTGTGTGTGTGTACCCTTTTTGGCTAGGATGGACGAATGTGGCCATTCCGAGTCAAGTCTAGCTCTCCCGTTTGGGGGGTTGAGGTTTGGCCAGGAACGATTCGTGCGTTCCATTAGTGATGACATTTTGGTTGCAAGACTGCGCAGATGAGTAATACTATTGTTTACAGCATCAGAGCTTAGAATTCCTTCTTCTGGAAGCATAGCCACGGAAAACGTCTATCAGTTTGTAATCCCACAATGTCATCCTTGTGACACGTTACGCCCTTGGTGATTGTGAAGCGCCTCATTGTGGAGAAGCTGTCAGGAATAGGCAAATAATTCTCCGTGGTTTCGGTTACCTGCGAGTGTGGCTGTGGCGGCTGTCCAGGATGAGATGCTGTTTGGCTTTGACGTTCGAGCCACGAGGGGCGGGACGTTTAATTATAAGCTTCTTAACCTTGACGACCTCTTTCGTCTCCCGCCGCTCAACTTACAAAGTAATGCCATCATAACCATCACCATCATGCCCCTTGTTTCAAACCAGAGCCTTGGCATGAGTGTCCATCGTGGCTAATGAGAATCAAGATCAGCCATTTCTTGGCCCTTCTAGCCAAGGGCGGAGGCGCAAGACAGGCGCTTACTGATACGAGAAGTCCAATCTAAGTTGAATACGAGAAAATGGTTGACGATGGGCGGCTGACGACAATGATCCGTCCCTCAGAGGTCCCCTTTGAGCGTGTGAGTTGATGGGTCTTCACTCGAGCTAGATTCACAAGTGTGAACCGGCCTGTCCTGGATTGGGGGGAAGATGTTTGTGCGTAATGGAGATGGTTTGCCAGGGGGTTAGTGGAAACATGAGGCGCAGTTTCGCAGTTGTACGGACTGGGATGGAGTATTTTTTTGTGTTTGCTTTCTTGGTTTCAGCCTTGTTGATTGTTTGTACGGGCCTTTCTTCTTATTTTTTTTCTCTTTCGGATTGTATATCTTTGCTCGAGTTCTCTAGTATGAAACTGCTGTACCTGGAAAATAAGAAATTGATTCTCTCCTGACCAACATGGCGAACCGGCAGAATTACTTCCTATTCGCTGTTGCGGCCATGGTTTGCTTGGCATGGTGGCTCTCGAATCAGCCTCACTTTCTGCAGAATCCCGACCGAAATCACATCTCCAAAGTCGACCTCAGTCTTGGTAAAGGACTGCCCCCGCTCGACTTTGCGTCCTCGCACGCCGAGAACCGACAATACTACGCTTCCGAGGCCGCGAGGGCGTTCTGTGGTGCCCATGGATACTCCGTCTTCACCCCACAGTCCCGGTCCGGCGAGCGCAAGGTCTACGATCTGCTCATGGTCAACACGGAGCTCGACTTTCTCGAGATACGCTTAAGCACTCTGTACGACCATGTCGACTACTTTGTCATTGTCGAGTCGCCAAAGACGTTCCAGGGCGGGGACAAGAACCTCACCATTCGCGACAGCTGGAACAGGTTCGAGCGCTACCACAATAAGATGATTTACCACGAATTGCGTTTCCCGGCGTCGTGGAACCCGAAGCGCACATGGGATTGGGAGGACCTCCAGCGCGACGCCATGTACGAGCAGGTTTTTCCACGACTCAGGGGCTCCAACGCACCGGTCCACGGAGACGTCCTCCTGGTTTCCGACGTCGACGAGATCCCACGTCCGGAGTCGCTTCTCCTGCTGCGGACCTGCAACTTTCCCCGGCGGCTCACCCTCACGGCCAAGTTCTACTACTACTCGTTCCAGTTCCTACACGATGGGCCCGAGTGGCCGCACCCGCAGGCGACCTACTACCAAGGCTGGAGGACCATCAAGCCAACCAACCTGCGCAACGGCGACGGCGGTATACCTTATCTTCGCGAGCTAGAAAAGGGCGTGCTCAGCAACGCGGCCTGGCACTGCAGTAGCTGCTTCTCCACCATGCAGGAATTCCTCAACAAAATGGCGAGCTTCTCGCACAAGTGGATGAACGCCGACGAGTACAGGAACAAGGCGTGGATCGCCGAGGCGGTCCGGGGAGGGCAGGACGTCTGGGGCAGGGAGCACGACACTTTTCAGAGGATAGAGGGGAACGAGGACGTCCCGGCCCTATTGTTGAGGGAGAAATGGAGGTTTGGGTACATGCTGGATAGGGATGGGGAGAGTGCTGGGTTCAGGGACTATCCGTGATTTGAGGGGAGGGAAGGGGAGGGGTTGGGAGAGGATGGCGATGGCGATGGCGATTATGATTATGAGTGAATGAACAAATGTAAATGATAATTGACAATTGTAAGCGGTTGTATGATAGACATGTGATTGGACTCTTTGTATATAGACCCCGTTGGTGTTATCTAGTCGTCCTGGGTGTTTACCTTGTTGATAGCCAAGAGAGAGAGAGAGAGAGAGGAGCACTTGATACCTTACAGAAACCTTACAAGATAGATACTGCACGATATTATGCATCCAGCATATGCTATAGGGCACGTGCCAAAGACGAACAGACCTCATTGCAGAAGACGTTGAAATCCAATATTTGATGCAAGCCATGATTCCCCTAATGCGATTGTGCCCTAGGGATATCCCAACCCAATCCTACTCTATGCTGGTCTATTCTATCCGGTCCTATCCCACCCTACCTCTCTTGCATAATCTTCATCTACGGGCATCTGCCAATTCTCCCCTGAACTAGCCCCGTTCAAAGAGACACACACACACACACGCACACATCAGGACGAGCCATCTCATCACACCATCTTCTCTTCTCTCCCCCTCTTTTCTTCTCTCTACTACCCAACACTAATAAAAAAAAATAAAACATCTCGGGAATTTTTGTTTTGATTTTTTTTTTTCACTTTTTTAGCTCCCAAGCGGGGGTGACCCCCCCTCCTTCTCGTCACAACGATAGTGGTCCTGGCATATGGGCGTGAAGCTTTTCCATAGGCTCGGTAACAACACCAGCACACAACCCTTCCCGCATGGCCCCCCCCATCAATTCGCTTCGCTACACAGCCAGAAAAGGCCTACCCAATCGATCTAATCCAACCGTAATTGAACCCTCTCTTTGTATACCCTCTTTATATGTGTATATTTTTTTTAATATATATATTTTTTGATACTATTATATTAAGGGTTGTTGGAGCTGGCTAGGGCTTTGGGTGTTGCGATTCGTTGCTTCCTGTAAGCCACCCCGCGCTCCGATAGACGCTTAGAACTAGCCATGTGTGGTTACGGGAAAAAGAAGCACATGTCCCGTTACTTAGATTGAGCCTCCTATGGATAGTCCTGGAGCTAGAATAGTCCTAATACCAAATTGTATCGTGGTGCGTGTAAAGGGTAGCTATGTTTATGTAGATGTCCATATGTAGATATCTATATACTATCATCAACTCTTGAACATCATCATTGTTTGCTTCCCGTTTAGCAGACCTGTAAAATAAGAAACACTTTTTACTTTGACTCTTTTCCTTACTCAGTTCTCTTATCTCCTCCTCCTTTCAATTATCCCTCACTATTGGCTTCTGCATCTCATCTCAACACTTCCCATCCCAAGCCAAACCGTCTCCAACCATGCCAGCGAATGCCCGCCCTCCACGCCATCAGCAGCACATCTCCTCCCCCTCTCTTCTATCGAGACTTCATCCGCCCCTCCCTCCAACCGCCCTCCTCCCACCCACCCCTCCATCCGCGCTTCTCTCTCCCCTCCCCTCCCCTCCCTCCCCCGCCGCCCATGCCATACCATGCCGAATCCATCCATACCAAACCAAACAAGAAGCAACAAGAAGAACCCCCCCATCATCATGCGCCGACAACACACGCAGCAGCATCGCATCGCATCGCATCGCTCATACACGCACACTCACCCTCACTCACTACTTGCTGCTCCCAATACTGGACTGGACTGGACTGGACCCCTTCGGCTTTCACCACTCACCAATACCACGGTACTCCATGCTACTACTGGGAATAATGCATACCGAGAAACTGCCAACTCATAACAAATCACAAAACAAACCACTTGCATTCTTCTCCTCTCTCACACTTACAAATGCACGTACAACAAATCCCAACGAGCCTTTATTCTTTCTTGCATCTCCCCTCCTCCCCCTCCCCCCTCCCAAGAAGTACGATGATTTCATCCAGCATGAAGAAGAAAAAATTTTACTTGCATTTGCAGTTTGCATTCTGTCAGTTTTTTTGTTTTATTTTTGCTTTTGTAAATGTGACCTTGTTTGCTTTGTCCACGCTGCTCTCTCTCGCTCTCTCTTATCCCGTCTCCCCAATGTCTCGCAGAACAGTCAGTCCTGTGAGTCCCAGCCAAGCCCACCCCTACTTGATGCGCTGGCAGTGGCACACTGGATCTGGGCCACCACCGCACCGAAGCACTGCGACTGCACCACCCCCAATAATGTCCCGAGACGTTTTTTTCTTTCTTTGGAAAGGCAAGAATTCCAAGTTGACGTGAGAGTGAGAGTGAGACAGGCTATAAAAGATACTGAAAAAAAAAAAGACAATATGAAATAGTTTCACCGTGATGATTACAAAATAACATTATATCTTGAAAGCAATTAAATAAAAATAAACCAAATAACAAATACAAACACAACAAGAACGCCTTATAACACCCCCAAAAAAATTACAGTTTATTCCAACAACATCACCCGCAGATCGCAAGTCAACATCCCAGACAGGGAACGCGGCGCTTGTCAAATGCAGTGATGAGTTGGCCAACGCATCAAGTGGTCCGTGTGTAGCCTCAAGAGCCGTTTCAACCACCCCAATCGTTCCCAAAACAAACTCCTCGTTCACCTTTTTGCTCACGCCAAAATTTTCCTCTCCCTTACCTTCTCCTCTTTTTTTCTTCTTCTTCTCTCTTCCTTTTGTTTATAACCATTTCGTTCCCCTCGCCTTTTTTTTCTATCATCACCAAGAAGCCAGTTCTTCATCATGGGATGTTGGGGGTTGCGACGGGGGCGGACCTGAGCCATGGGGGACCCGTCACAACCACTATACAAATCCATACCACCTACACCCCGCGCAGGGGGGTCCAAGGTGGTCTCTCTTCCAAGGACATTATGCTATCATCTCACGGGCTCCTCGATACTCATCACATCACACAGCGAGACATTTCTTTCACGGTTCACTGACAATTTTGGAGGAGAAAATCCTACTCTGGTCGGTCATCCATCAACGGGGGGGTCACCGGCTACTGGACCATCATCATCATCATCATCATCTTTCTTCTTTCTTCAAATGCTGTATCATCATTCATGTCTCATCGCCCGCATCGCTTGCTACAACATATGGCGCCGTCATGGGGAGGGTAATCTGTCCGCGGGGAAAATGCAACATATCCAACCAAGGAAACAATATTAACAAGGGGGAGGAAACACACAAGAAGCCGGGGCAAGTGCCCATCATTCTCCAGGCCCGGACTCCTGTTTCTAAGACAAAAAAGCTTCAGAAGCACGCTCGACGCCAGCCCGGATAAGGCGCCATTCTCCCCGCTCCAGGGATCCCAAGGATTATCCAGCCCAGGTTACCATCCGAGAGGCCGTCTTTGTGCTTGTTTGTTATCGTATTCAATGCTTTCGTGAGAGAGGAAATTTATATCAAGTCAAATCATCGTTAATCCAGCCAGGAAATCATTCCGCTAAATGCCAGCGCGCGTCTTCGCCAATGCTCCAGGGAGTCTAGTCGACTATCCGTCCGCAAGAGGTCTAGGGAGTCTTGGTTTGGTTCATGGTCATGGTCCTTATTGTCGTCAAACTCATACCCGTCTTGGTCCTGCGTTTACTATTAGAGAGCCAGACAAGTGTCTGCCCCGTCTCTCATCCGGTCTGGTTTGTTTTGGTTTGCTTCATCGGTTTGCCCACTTCACCAGGAATTGGACCACGGCATCAAGATTTGTTTCTTGCTTCGCACTTATTCCATAGCAGCAGACCTCGCGGCCCTGGATGCTCTTCAAGTCAAGCTCGTCGATCAACTCATCCACCGATAGTATCTCAGGAAGGTCAGACTTGTTTCCCAACACAAGTAATGGGATTCCAAAGAGGGATGGATGGGCCATGAGGGAGTGGAGCTCATCTTTGGCCTGGGGGATTAGGGCTAAATCCGCAATGTCTACGATAAAGACAATGGCGTTGACGCCTCGGCAGTACCGCTCCCACATGGTCCGGAACCGCGGCTGGCCACCGATGTCCCAGCATTTCAGTGTAACATGACCCCGTTGCACACGCTTCATGTTGAACCCAACGGTCGGAATCGAGCTACACAACATCTATCGTCAGTCGCTGCATCTACATGGCATGTTGAGCTACTCAATCGATGGTTGGGTTTTGGGTCCATCTATGTATGGTTGACAGAGAGAGGATGAATGAGGGGCAGGCTTACTCAAGGGTGAACTCTCCTCCCTACACACATGGCCTGGTTAGCAAGGTTGGGGGAAACAGGGGCGCTGGGTGGGACCTACGGCCAATACTCGAAGCAGCGACGTTTTGCCAGCATTTTGCAAGCCAACCATGGTCACCTCCATCTCCATGGCCCTAAAAATCGCCAGTCAGAACACAAGCACATGCTTCGGACCAGTGGGTCCCAAGACGCAGAGCTGCAGGCATCGAATACACACAGCATCAGACTGTGTATACCCCGCCTCCTACTGCCGTTGGATTGAAGGACTCACCAAAACGTCCGCAACAGCCAGTCATATACCTTCCGAAATAACCCAGCCATGTTTTACAATTTGCGACTCGAAAACGACGATCGGCTATAGCTGTGTGGAGATGTATCGGAACCGACGACTCTCTCAGCGGACGACGTGGAGGAGCTCGGCTGACAGTGGATGGCAAAACAATTGTGGCAATGTCTTGGGTGAGGTCGCGCGTAGTAGCAAAGCTCGTCAGGAAAAAGCAGGTAGGAAGTGTTGGGTGGGTTCACGGATCGATCGACAGATTTATCGGCAACTGGAACAGGGAGCCCCGTGATAGAGGGATATGTCGCCGCTTATGCTACAGGAGGGATAATCGTGGGGTCGAAGAACGGCGAAGACTGTGAATAGGTGACTGTCCTGTATTGGTAAGCTTGGAGCGGGACCACTTGTCTGCATCAAATGAAACAGTAAAATGCTCGGTTATGGGATGGGAGAGAGAGAAAAAGCAGGATAGGATAGGAACAGAATGGAGAAAGGAAAGGCTGTCGCGCAGACAAACAGATGCAAAGGTAGGTAGGTCAAAACAACAGAGGGTATGGCCTGGGGTGAGTGACGCCTGGGCGGCGGAAGCACCAGCAGAACCCCACCTGAGACGGGATGGTGGCCGAGACAGAACGAATAGCGGGCAGATGGACCATTGGAGCGCTGAGCACACAGGCTTTTTGGGGTAGGTTTATGCTAACCTGTAGAGACTTGCAACGAACAGGATTCGTCTGGACCTTGAAGAACCAGGAAGCCGAGAGAGAGAGAGAAAAAAATATGGTATGCACGTAGCTGTAGCTGTAGCTGTAGCTGTGGTCTTGGATAATCCGATGAAATGAACAATGTCGCTCTACTGCTGCTCCGCAGCTTCGTTCAGTCAGCGGATGTGGAAGCAAGGCAAGTAGTTGGTAGACAAAAATGAGATGATAAATTACCTTGGACGCAGCTTAGGCAGAGAGCAGCCCTCCGTTTGGCCAGTCAATTAACTCGTCGCTCGTCGTACGAAAGAAAGAAAGAAATGGAGTACCGTGCGTGTGAGTGTGTGTGTGTGTGTGTGGGTGGGTGTGCGTAGCTTCGGGACGTGGTATGGAAGCGGGTATGCTGTGTTTGTCGAGTCACCAGACCTTTACTGCCAATCCAGGCTAACCGCTGCCCTGTGCCAAAAGTGTGCCAGAAATGCAGCGTTTCATTCGTTTGTCCAAGCTAGGCCGATCATGGACTGGGGGTGGTGTTGGCTCGACGTCAGTATGCGTATCGCGTACCCTAGGCAGGCAAGTAGATAGGAAATGGTGATGATCCGTCCGTCTTGGATGCGGCGGCTATTTGTTGAATCGGGAACCCGTACAAAGTGCAGACTGCAGAGTGCACCTGGTGACGGCAAAGGATGGGAGATTGATCTAGGATTGTGAGGTCGTGTGGTGGTGATTCCTGGGTGATGAGTTGCAGTAGTGCAGAAATCAGGTTCCAGTACAGGTATGGACGTGCACGAGCTGCACATGCACTGCAGGGTCTTGGCTAGGAGAATAGAGCGTTTCCCCAGCAAAGGGTCGAAAAAGAAAAGGTGCCTTGCCTTAGCAGCAAGTAGGTACGAAAGGAAGCAGATACGATAAGACCACTGGTAAGCAAGAATGATCCAAGGTACTGCCTACAGTCAAGACATGTAGGACGTTTTGGCTGCCTTGCAAGTCAAAGAAGCTTATGGCGCTTCTCTGTGTCACTCGCCGCTGACGCCAGAATGTATTATGGCTGACGGTCTCGATGGCCGACGCGCTGCTTCTTGGTGGGGGTTGAAGCAGCTTGGTACTGGAGAGGACGAAGGTCTTTCGTTAACGATAGGTACATTAACCACACCAAGTGTCCAAAGGCGTAGTTGCGTGATGTACCTATGCGAGGAAAATCCTTTTGAGTAGCTCGCCGTCGCCGCTCCTTAACTCGCAATGGCTCGTTCGATACTGTCGAGGTCTGATCTCGTCGATCTCGGAGAATGTGGGGTGTTAAATGGTCTAGGTTTAGAGACCCCCCTCAGTGCCTAGTTCTATGACTGGTGAGCAACGTCAAACGGGCGTCAAGGAAACCAGGCGGCGGCGACAGAGACGGGGTGACGGGAGGCGGGAGCTAATTGAAACCGTTAACAGAGTGATATCGATGGAGGGCGTTTGAACGTTTGAGCGTTTGAGGTTGTGAATATACGGACATGCAAGATGCGAAAAGATGCAACGGCCGGATGTTGAAAGCAACGAATGCGGAATAGCGGGCTAGAGGGGATGGAAACTGGAGCCGGCGAGACAAATTCAAAGAAGGGGGAGGTGACCAAAAAGTTAGATGGATCAGGCATTGCACATCCATGGATGTTTTGACAAACTGCATGGAGACAGCAACCAGCCCACTTGGAACAACTCTCGCCTGCAGTAGTCGATGAAGGGCGCGTATGTGAGGAGCGCCATCAAAGAAGACTTATGGGCCCCATATCCCTCTACCTGATACTCTACTAGCAAACCTTACAGCGAGTCTTTGTTTTTCCATCTGCTAAGCCGTAAAATGTTGGGTCGTACGGAGTACAGTGGCTTGATGGCTGGTTTCGCCTCTACAAAAATGAAGAAGCCGATAGTTCCTTGCGTGGGCTACGCGGAGTGCAGGCCTTTATGCACTGCTGCATACTGGGGATGCATGGCACATTCCCGTACCTCGCACATCGTGCTAAAATGATCCCCATGGTTGGTCAACCTGGTCTATGGATGGATCCTCAGTCACGGGGGTTGATGATGGTGTTTATCATGGGTCTCGAAATGGGCCATTCGACCCTCGTGCTCTGGCACCTGGATGGGTGGTGTGAGAATACACATGCATCCGTGGTGGGAAGCAGCTCCAGGTTCCAACCACCACAGAGCTCTAAAACAGGAAAAGAGAAAGCTCGGTCGGCCCCAAATCGGGCCAACTGCCCATCTATAAGCAGCGCCTCAAAGGCCCCAAGGCTTCAAGGTTTCGACTCGGATCTTGTTTTCCAGTTGTTGTTGGGTGAGCCTGGTTTACGCGGCCACTGAGGCAGGCCTAACTTGGAGGCCTCGTGATGGCTGAGAACCATTAGAGCAGTGAGGGGAAGTTCGTAGAAGACGAGGCAAATCTGATCCGGAAAGTGACAAACCATATTTTGTTCATGATGCTGGTTTTCACACCGCTTGCGCTGACCATCTCGCCATTTGGTTTGTCCATTGATATGCCGCGGCACTTGGTGGGATGACAGTGCCGGTACGCAGTCCGAAAGGCTGAGACAACTGAGACAGGCTACTGGTGTGCCTGTAACCCAAAAAGATATTCTCTTGCATGCTGAAGATGGCGGAATCCCCCGTCCCGAGCGATGGCGAGTAAAGCCTGTGCCACTGATTCATGGGAGTTGGGTTGCCTGTGTGAATTTTGTGGCTGCAGCTTGGATTTCCTCTGCAGCCACTACAGACTGAGTCCAACCCCGCTTAGGCCCACCCAATCCTTATCGATAAAAAAAACCTCTCATGTGACCCAATCGAAGCCGCCTTATCGCATCCAGTCTTATCGGTAAACTTTTTTTTCTTCGATACGATAGCAAGCTTTGCGGATTTGTAGATACCTTCAAGTCGCAGTTGTTTGGGAGAAGCAATTCAATACTCCCCCCGACTCTTTGTTCTCTGGCCTTAGATCTGGTGGCTTAAAATTAAGCTACTATCTCGGCTGCATCTAACATTTATTTTCTTCGGTCACCTCAGCTTGGCGCAGCAGTGACGGCTCTTGGCTGTCCCTCCAACATTATGGCGCCTTCGGCAACAAAGACCGATTGGGATCATGGATTCAACACTCTTCGTCGTCAAGATCTCTTTCAGAATCCCCCAACAGACCATACTGCATACCCTGCCCTGCAATTAGCAGTTAACCCCCACATCGAGTCCTTCAATGCCATCTTTCGTCACGATGGCAAGCCTGGTTTGCTCGCTCATGGCTTGGCAGACATTGGCACAAAGATTTTCCTCGATGGCGATGATCGCTCTGGGTTGGAAGGGAGAAATCGGCTCAGCATACGGATAAAGGATGTAGCCCTTCAGAAACCACAAGTTCCACCCTCCAACAAGAACGCTCTTAACCGAGAAATTTTCCCCGCCGAGTGCAGAGAGCGACACGCCACATACAGAGGGAAGCTTTCCGCAACCTTTGAATACAGCATCAACGGTGGGGATCCTGTTGAGTTTGCTCGAGAATTAGGCCAGGTCCCTGTTATGATTAAGGTATTATCCTTGCAAACCGTTTCAGAGATCGCCGCTCACCAGTCATGATTTATAGTCAAACCGATGCCACCTCGAGAATAACTCACCTGCGTTGTTGGTAAAGCGCAAAGAAGAGTCCGAAGAACTTGGTGGATATTTCATCGTTAACGGAAACGAAAAGCTGATTCGACTGCTCCAAGTGAACAAACGAAACTTCCCAATGGCCATTAACCGTCCCAGTTTCACAAACCGAGGCGCAGGATATACCTCTTTGGGTATTATACTTCGATCCGTACGACCAGACGAAACTTCCCAAACCAACGTATTGCATTACCTTAATGACGGAAACGTCACTTTCCGATTTTCATGGCGAAAAAATGAATATCTCATTCCCGTTGCCATGATTCTGAAAGCGCTCGTGGAAACAAATGATCGCGAGATTTTCGAAGGATTGATTGGCCCCATGGGTTCCAAATCGACAGAAAACACTTTCCTTACGGATCGAGTAGAGCTTTTGCTTAGAACATACAAGGCCTATGGTCTATACAGCAAATCAGAAACCCGTGCCTACTTGGGCTCAAAGTTCAGAGTTGTGTTGGGTGTCCCAGAGACCATGTCGGACTACGACGTTGGAACCGAGTTTCTTCGCAGAATTGTTGTAGTTCATTTGGGCAATGTCGATGTGACTGAGAAGCAGGACGGTGACAAGTTCCGCATGATCCTCTTCATGATCCGCAAACTTTACGCCCTGGCAGCTGGTGAATGTTCTGTGGATAACCCCGATGCTCTCCAAAACCAAGAAATCTTGCTGGGTGGATTTCTCTACAGCCAGATCTTGAAGGAGCGTCTGGATGAATTTCTCAGCGTCAACGTTCGCGCTTCATTGAGAGATTACATCAGGAGACATCCTGCGGCAACCTTCACGTCGGACGAGTTCCGCAAAGAATTCCCCGGTGGAATTTTCAGAAAGGCCAACGAAAACGTTGGAAATGGTCTTGAATATTTCCTATCAACTGGTAATCTAATGAGCCCTTCTGGTCTAGATTTGCAACAGACTGCCGGTTTCACAGTTGTGGCGGAGAAGCTTAACTTTTTGCGATTTATCAGTCACTTCAGAATGGTTCATCGTGGTGCCTTTTTCGCTCAGCTGAAGACAACCACCGTTCGAAAACTGCTTCCTGAATCTTGGGGCTTCATGTGTCCAGTTCACACCCCTGATGGTTCTCCTTGCGGCTTGTTGAACCATTTAGCACACAAATGCAAAATCATGACTGACCATGTCGACGCATCTATGGTTCCTGCTTTGGCAGCAGAACTCGGAGCGGTTGAGGCATCATCAGCCTCAACAGAAGAGAGTGTTGTGGTCATGTTGGATGGCAAGATTATTGGCTGGTGCAGTCCAAAGGAGTCCCTTCGAATTGCAGACTGCTTCCGATACTGGAAAGTCGAGGGTTCGCATGGCCTCCCTGTGGAACTCGAAGTTGGATACGTACCTGCATCAAGAGGAGGTTCATACCCTGGTGTTTACATGTCATCCACACCAGCCAGAATGGTTCGACCCGTCAAGTACCTGCCTTTGCAGAAGGAAGACTTTGTTGGCCCATATGAGCAGCCGTACATGTCCATTGCGGTCGTTCCCCAGGAGGTTGAATCTGGCGTGTCAACTCATGTGGAATTTGAACCTACTAACATGCTCTCAATTCTGGCAAACATGACTCCCTTCTCCGACTTCAACCAATCCCCCCGTAATATGTACCAGTGTCAGATGGGTAAGCAAACTATGGGTACGCCTGGTGCAGCGATTATGCACCGAACAGACAACAAATCATACAGATTACAAACCGGTCAAACTCCTATTGTACGAGCGCCTCTTCACAACGTGTATGGTTTTGATAACTTCCCCAATGGAACAAATGCAGTTGTCGCTGTCATCTCATATACCGGCTATGACATGGACGACGCTATGATTCTGAATAAATCTGCCCACGAGAGGGGTTTCGGCCATGGTACCGTTTACAAAACCAAAAAGGTTTCACTGAAGGATGATTCGAGAACAAGAGCTGCCAAGAGTGTTACCAAGGCGTTTGGCTTTGCTCCTCACAGCTTCGTCAGCGCGGCATATCAAGGTATGCTGGACGATGATGGTTTACCCCATGTTGGTCGAATGGTGAAGGAAGGCGAGGTGATTTGCGCATGGCACACGGTGACACCGGATTACAACGGTAACCTCGTCAACCTTGATGGAATCACGCATTACGAAAAGTACAAGGATTCCGAGATCGGATTCATTGAGGAAGTTCGATTAATAGGGGCAGAGACCGGCACTGAGCCTCTGCAAACCGTTTCCATCAAGTTCCGAATCCCCCGTTCACCAATTATTGGTGACAAGTTTTCTTCTCGACACGGTCAGAAGGGTGTCTTGTCACAGAAATGGCCAGCTGTCGACATGCCCTTTTCTGAGTCAGGTATTCAGCCCGACGTCATCATCAACCCACACGCTTTCCCGTCTCGAATGACGATTGGTATGTTTGTGGAGTCGTTGGCTGGAAAGGCTGGCTCTTTACATGGCCTGGCGCAAGATTCCACGCCATTCAAGTTTGACGAGACAAACACGGCGGGAGACTATTTCGGTCACCAGCTGATGAAAGCTGGCTTTAACTATCACGGCAATGAGCCCATGTACTCTGGTATTACTGGAGAGGAACTCGGCGCCGACATTTACGTTGGAGTAGTCTACTATCAGCGTCTGAGACACATGGTTAACGATAAGTACCAAGTACGTACAACCGGTCCGGTGGTTCCCACAACCGGCCAACCCATCAAAGGAAGAAAGAGGGGTGGTGGTATCCGTGTCGGAGAAATGGAGCGCGATGCCTTGCTGGCTCACGGAACAGCCTTCTTGTTGCAGGACAGATTACTCAACTGCTCAGATTACGCACGATCATGGATATGCCGACGATGCGGTTCCTTCTTGTCTGTACAACCAGTAGTATCCCAATTTGCCCCTGGCAAGAAGAAGGCTCCTAGCATGGTGCGTTGTCGAAATTGTGCCGTTAAACTGGACAATAGTGAGGGCATTGACTTGACAGAAATCCAAGGAGAGATCTGGGAGGATGGACAAGGTAACTGCTGGGTGGGCGGTGACCAGACTACTCAGGTTGTGGTTCCTGGTGCCCTCAAGTTCTTGGATGTGGAGCTGGCGGCGATGGGTGTTAAGTTGAAGTACAAGATAGATCGCGCAGATGAGCCTCGGAAGGGCCCGATGCGACCGATGAAGCAAATAGCTGTTGCAGCTAAATGAATGTCTGAGAAAAAGGGGCATGCTGTGGTCGGTTAGCCATCTGAAACAACTATACTGAAGGTTGCATATCACAAGCGTTGAAAGTTGGAGAAGGTATATATGTGCATAGAATAGCAATTCAAATCGTTCGAGTACCACATTATTATATTAGAGACTTTGATATATGCCTGGATTCCTTATCTATCGCCAATACTATTCGGATAAAGATCATTTCAACCAAGGTACCGCCGTAGCCCTGTTTGAAAGGCAAGCTGCAGCATCCCGTTTTGGAGGGTTCTATTCTATGTTACACCGGTTACACAAAGGTTGAAGCAACCCAGAAGGCCGCGCTCGCGCAATGTGAAACTGGTTGCGTAACAAAGATGGGATGGAGAGGGGACAGCAGAGCTTAGAAGACAAACAGACAGTATGGTATTTTATATCCTTGCCGATACATCCGAGAGCCATGATTGTGTTGTCTTACGGCAACTACATTAAATGGCCCAGTACCAGGATGGATCCAATGCTTGCCTTTGTGATGCCTGAGCACATATTCAAGACGGAAGCCTAATCTGGCGCGCGCCATGTGTCACACAGGCATCGAATTGAGGGCTTTTCGCACAATAAAAGAAAGAAGCAACACGTCTGAGTCAAGCCACGATCTACTCAACCATCTGAATGACGAAGCTGCTTCTGATAAGAAGATACGGAAATAAGGAGCGGAAATTGATTACCGGTACTCGGCAGTTTGTACCAACTACTGGCAAGTGCCTGGTTGAGACCTGCCGCCTGGTCTCTTTCCTGGCAGGAGTGACTTTTCTACTCCTGATGGGAGACAACTTTGAACTTTTCCCTCTGCCCTTTTCTGACTTCATCAGGAAGAGACCAGAGCCAAGGAGATATTCAGAGTCGGATTTCGCCTTGAATAACTCCGATTTGGCCCTTTCAGTCATTCGTTCGATATTTTGTTTTTGTCCCTCCACGATCTTTGGTTCGTTGCTGCTAATGTGGTATTCATCCTTACCGGCAAACGCTTGATCTCTCCCAAACAACTGAACTTGATTGACAATACAACATTGCGAATATTCAACTCTGTCATTCCACCACTGTTCGGTCATCAGCGAGTTACCATGTACTTGCCCCTACTAGCTTGCTGTGCTCTGGGCATATTGCTCTCCGCTGTCACTGCTCAAGACTATGACTTTGGCGTCGATATGGTATCGCTTACCCGCCGTCAAGACCCAAATGCGCCGATAGTAGTCAGTCGGTTACCATTGGCCGCAAATGGTAGCATTCCTCTGAGACTGGAAGTTCGAGAGATGAGGACGGACAAGTACAAGTGGGATCTGTTCATTCTAGCACTGAGTATGTTTCAGTCAGTTAGTCAGGACGATCCCCTCTCGTGGTACCAAATAGCTGGTGAATAAAAGCTCACCGTCCCTTCGATTATGACAGTGCTAATGCTTCTTTTCGCAGGCATCCATGGCGTTCCATTCGAGACTTGGAACGAAGTTGAACCAGTGCCCGGAGCGGGCCAGTCGGGATACTGCACGCATAGCTCAGTACTATTCCCCATGTGGCACCGGCCCTATCTGGCTTTGTACGAGGTAAGTGATTTCTCTTTCATCAGACCGAGATTGCGCTCTCTCAATATCTAACGATAGGCTGACTGCCCTTTTAGCAAGAGTTATACAAGCTTGCCAGTGCGATTTCTCGCATGTATTCTAATTCAACGGAGCGCATGCTCTACCAGCAAGCGGCTTCGGACTTTCGAATACCCTATTGGGACTGGGCCTCCCCCGCACCTCATGGGGAAAGCTTTTTCCCAAACATATTCTGGGATCCCGTAATCACCCAATATGGACCCAATGGCATACAGGCCATTAGAAACCCTCTGTACTCATATTCCTTTCATCCGCTGGATGAGCAAGCCTTCATTTGGGACCCGGTGAGTACACTACAAATCATCATTACAAATTTCGACGACTAATCTCTTGACCAGCTGCGACAATGGAACGAAACCAAGCGAGCCCCTGACACAAGTGTCAGCCTTCAATCGCCACCTTCGATGAACGACCAGGTGAACAGTGCATTGCTGTCCAAACTACCGGAAATCCAGCAACGTTTATACGCACTGTTCTCAAGTTATCACGACTTCAACTCATTCAGTAACAAGGCCTGGGCGGTTTCACAAAATCTGTCTGCTCTAGACTCAGTTGAGGCTGTCCACGACATTATACACATATATGGAGGCTCTAGAGGCCACATGACTTATGTACCTTTATCCTCATTTGATCCCCTCTTCTTTTTACATCACACAATGACAGATCGACTGGTAGCTATGTGGCAGCTTATCAATCCGACTGCTTGGATCACCCCAATGGCAGCGGGAGAAACGAGTTATAATTCACTCAAAGGGACAATACAGAACTCAAGCACACCACTGACACCATTCATGTCTTCAACTGATGGAACGTTCTGGACCTCTGATATGTCCAGAAGTACAGAGACTTTTGGCTATGCGTACGCAGACACTAGGATACAGTATGGCGACAGCCAGAGTCCTCGAGAAAGACTCGTCAGAAAGATCAATAGTTGGCTTGGGGGCTCAAGTCCTATAGGTCTTAGGACCAAGTCTAGATTCAAACCGCCGAGCTGGCGACCGCATATTGATCACGCCTGGGATGGCGCTGATGTTACCTTTAATGCTGTTGGTTTCAGACCATATCTCAAAATGGATGCTGAAGACCCACCGGTGTCGAAAATCATCAAAGGTGGACATTACACAGAATGGATTGCAAACGTCTATGTCAATGTGGAAGCCTTGGGCGGGTCCTTCGCAGTTCACTTCTTCATCGGCGAACCTCCAGAGAACAGCCGGGAATGGAATTCTGCTCCAAACTTGGCAGGATCAGTGGGAATATTTGCCATGAACAGAATGACAGGCTCACACTCCAAGATATCGGGGGCTGTTCCGTTGACTTCAGCTCTGATCAAGCTTATTGCTTCTCGGGCCATCCCCAATCTGGCTCCAGAATTTGTGGTTCCACTCTTGCAGAAGACATTACAATTCCGCATTCTTGGGATAGACGAGCATGAAGTTGACCCAACACTGGTTGAAGGACTCCACGTGGGCATCAGTAGCTCAGAAGTAAAAGTACCCAACAGTGATGCTGAGTTGCCTGAATGGGGTGTACCCACAGAGCGCCTCGGAGTGTGGGGCTAGTTAGAGTCGGAGTCGGACGGCATATTATTATCATCCTTTCTTATTGTCTTTCCTTTTGCTGTTATTTCTATCGCATCTTTTTATGTGTAGAAGCTACATTTTATTGCATGGTCACAAGGATGGCGCGAAGATAAGTCAAGGAGAGATCTGGCTAGGACCTCGTGTTGTCGTTATGGTTCCATAGGTAATGTCTTGTCGAACTTGTTCATTGATAAAGCTTCATAACGTCCACTACTTCGGATGCTGGGGTTGCATTGAGAACAGACCTGTTTTGCCCCGCAAGTTCCAAAGGATCCACGGATGCCGTGAGGCCTGCTCCGGCCACTTCCACTTTCATCGAGCCCCACCATGCACGACATGATAGTTCATGATATGCGCGGAGTCAGCAGCAACAATCCAGCAGCCCAAATAGAGGCCGAGTCCATCTGGGCCATCCTCTTCCTCTACCTGAAAGATCACTCATTTTCTCTTTTGACATACTCGAACAGTTGCATCGGAGACATCACGAACACTCATAACTCGAAACACCTTGGCTGATCTATTGTAAAGATGGAGAGCAATGGCGGAGAGCGTTGGATCTCACACAACTCCTTTGGGGATAACACTACGATACATCAAGGCGATAACATATATAGTACGTCGAAATTGTGTACATTTACAAATACTCAAACTCATGTCTAGCCAGTGCAATCATCCAGCCAAAAGCTGGATCTTGATTCCCTACATGACGCCGCCTTCAATGCTGCAAATAAGCAACATACAGCTGCCTGTCTTCCAGATACCAGGGTAGAGCTTCTTAGTCAGATAAAATTATGGGCGAATGGTGGCGGGGGGAAGCGTATTTATTGGCTCAAGGGTATGGCGGGTACCGGGAAGACAACCATCTCCATGACACTCGCCCGCGAGTGCCATCTCCAGAAACAACTCGGCGCAAGTTTCTTCTTCTCTCGGGGAGGGGGTGACCTTGCTTCGACCAAAAGATTTGCCACCACCGTGGCCGTGCAGCTCTCTGAAATGCTGCCCAGCCTGAAAAAGCGCCTGGCCACGGTTGTCGAGTCTTGCCCTTCTATCAACAACCTAGGCTTGTATGATCAATGGCAGAAGCTGATTCTGGAGCCTTTGACTACAATGGAACCCAAAGACTTGCCGAACCCCATTGTTCTAATTGTTGATGCTCTGGATGAATGCGATAACGAGTATGATATCGGGGTGCTGATTCAGTGTCTTGTCATAACCACAGAAACTGAGAACCTTCCACTTCGAATATTCGTCACTAGTCGTCCAGAACAGCCTATCAATCTGAGCTTCAACAGAGTCTCATTTGATAAACATCAAGACTTTGTCCTCCACGATATTGAACACTCAATTGTGGAAAAGGATCTGGAGATATACTACAAATACGAGCTATCCCATATGCAACTCGAGGCCGCTCTCATTACTGAGGACACAGTTAAACGACTGGTTCAAAAGTCGCATGGACTATTCATCCACGCCATTACCGTGTGTCGCTTTATTCGAGACGGGAAATCTATTGCAGCTCAAAGACTCGCTTATTTGCTCGAGGCGCAGACTTCACAGCCGGGACCGGAGAGTGAACTGGACCTGATGTACACTACAGTCTTAGAAAATGCCATCGATACCAAGCTAAGCAAAGATGAACAGCAAATATATCAAGAACGCTTCGCCAAAACAGTCGGGTCTATCGTCATACTCTTTGATAGAATGACTCCGGCTGATTTGGCAACCATGATTGACGAGCCAAAGGAGACAATGATGAAATTCCTCAACTATCTAGGGTCAGTATTGGACGTGTCGGAACAAGGTAATAGACGGATCAGCGTGCTTCATCCCTCTTTTCGAGATTTTGTTCTGAGCCCAACGAGATGCACTAATACCATGTTCCACATCGACGCCAGAAAAGTACACGGCTATCTATTCAATAGCTGCCTTGATGTCATGTCCAAAGGCTTGCGAAAGAACATGTGCAGGATCCAACAGCCAGGGATTCGGGCCGAAGAAGTGCCCAGGTCCGATATTGATGCTTGCATTGCCCCTGTTGTACAGTACGCCTGCAGTTACTGGATTTACCATTTACAGCAGAGTGATGTCGACTTGAAAGAGCACCCCGGGATACTGGACTTTTTCAGAACTCGGTTTCTCTTTTGGCTTGAGGTTCTCGCACTCATTGGGCGAGTAGCAGGTGGTATTGACATGATGAGATATCTGGATTCATCAATCGTAAGTAATCAGCACATATATCTACTCCAAATCTAGATACTTATTCAGCATCAGCCGCGTGACCCCGTGTCCACTGGTGCCAAGGCACTGTTAACAAAAATGAAGGCCAAATTTGCTGGAAACGCTACGAGCCAAGAATCCCCTCTATCTCTAGGAGCAGTTGTCCACGATGCAACTCGATTTCTTTTCCACAATAGCAACACCATTGAAGAGGCCCCGCTACAGTTATATTGCTCTGCTCTCATTTTCAGTCCAAGAATGAGCATTATCAGGCGTCTTTATGAGCACCATATTCCAAACTGGATTTCCAAGCTACCTTCGATGCCGGAGACATGGGAACCTCGTTTGCGCATGATAAGGGAATCATCGGTTTGCAGGGTGTTGTTCTCACCCAACGGCTTGATACTGGCAGCCGGGGATATTTACGGTAGGGTGATGTTATGGGATACGAAAACTGGGACTAATCGACTTACCCTCGAAGCTCATACGAGCGAAATTTTGTCGCTTTCGTTCTCTCCAGACAGCGGGTTCCTTCTAACTTCATGCAATAACCGTCAAGTTCGACTGTGGAATACTACAACAGGTGCACAACTTTCCGCTGGTCAAAGTTGGAGCGTGAATTCCTTCGCAAAGTTCTTAAACAATGATCAACTTGCTGTGTTCCAGAGCGGTCAGCAAGGTGAGATCCTGGTCCGGCTGTGTGATGTGAAAAAGGGGTTTACACAGCTACAAACTTATCAATCACCCGCTGGTACATCTAAAATTGTTGTCTCAATTGACGGGAAACTAATCGCGTATGCAACAGCCGCTGGTGTCTGGCTGATAGACACAGACACTGGTCAACCTCAACATCGCTGGAAGCTAAAGGCCAGTTCACTTGGATTTTCACCCAACAACAAGCTACTAGCGACAGGAACTCGCAAGGACATCAGGATATGGGATGCTACTACAGGAAAAATGCATAGTGCTATATCTGCAGAAGACATTACGGACTTTATATTCTCTCCCGACAGCAAATCTATTGCCGCGACTTCCAAAGGGAACGTTCGACTTTGGGATATAGAATCAGGAGACAAAAGGTGTGAGTTTCGAGATCGTGCTTGTAATTTTTCAGGTTCTGAACAAGCCATCTCTTTCTCACCTGATGGAACTATCATCGCATCAGTGGGAAACCGTGAGGGAGTCTCGCTGTGGGATACATCATTTGGCACCAGGCAGGTTGTTGGCGATCGCGAGCAGCCAGTCAAGAGTGATTTTGCTATCTTACCTGATAGAAAGCACATCGCCACCGTGACCAGTGAAGGCATAACTCAGATATGGGACACAGAAACAGGAGAAGGCACTGGATTATATGTGCAAGCAATTGGCACGATGATTGAGGGCACCATTGTATGCTCGCCCGACAGCAAACGCATCCTTGTTCACCATGAGATGTTTTCCTTTGAGATCTGGGATACACAGAAAGGAAAGAAGTTATTTACCAAATATCGAACTGGTGAAATTCGGTATGCTGAGTTCTCACCCGACAGCAAGCTCATCGCCATATCGAGCAGTCAAAAAGTACACTTCTACGATGCGAAGTCTGGATCTGAGTTGTATAGCCTTGGATCAAGTCACAAGTTTATATTCCAGTTTACATTTTCTCCTAACGGTCTATATCTGGCCTACATAGAGCACAATAAGGACCCAAACATGGCATGGCAAATCGAGGAGGGCGAAACTTTTCGTGGGTTTAGGACAATTGTTATATACCTGAACTTTTCAGTTTCCCTCCAAGTTTCGCCCGATAGCAAGCTCCTAACCTGCTGTTACCATGATCAGCTTCGTATATGGGATGTGGAAACTCTGAAACTACGCCACGTCTTGAAAACACATCCGTGGGGGAGCAAGGAAAATATTTCCGTATTATTCTTTCCCGATAATGAACATATCGGGCACTTTAGCCGGGAAGGAGTTCTGTCGGTATGCGATATAACAACCGGAGCGGAGGTTGGCAGTTTTACTTTCTGGAATCAAATAAGTGAAGTATCATTTCTCCCCTGTGGAAGGCACTTGATTACCCACAATGAAATATTTGCTCTTCCTTCTACTACTCCTCCTGACTGCCACAAGTCTGAAATTGGTATGAACTACATGTGGATAACAGAGGGTGAGGATGACCTCATACGTCTTCACCCAAATTATGAATTCTTGGTCAACTTTGTGGTTGGTCCTGCCGTGGTTTTTCATGCGCAAAAGCCCGAGTTCATCACGCATGCCTTGCGAGCTCCGGCTCCCAATGTGTTGTTACTTACCAGTTCTGAGAAGGCCATGGATTGGGAGTGATCTCTTAAGTTTGGTTACGAGCATTACCTACGGGGAAACTGATTCAAAGTTATGTAACGTTATAGATTCGTTGGTCTAGTGGTAATGAAGTTTGAGGTTTAGATACCAAGTTGAAGGAAGAGTCGTTGGGACAAGAGTGTTGACCATGAAAGAGCGTCTGCAGGTAGGTAAAGCGGTAAGGGAAGTTTCAGTATGCCAGCGAATGCCGGGACTCCGACAGAAGTACTACTGGCATCTTGGAGTTGCATCAAAGGAGAAACGCTTGCTAGGTGAAACCATTTTGTCATAGAATGCTATACTGCCAAAAAGGGGACAGTGCGGCGAGAGGCTATTGCGGTTAATTGTAAAAGAGAGACGGGTAACCAATGCTCCCAAAATGGCTATGAAGATGTAAAGATGGGCTGATTTCATATCATCTAGAGGTACCAAATACGCGGGATCTCGATGGAAGAAAGGGAACCTAATCGTGTTTAGCTGCAGCTCCATATGACATGGCAAGAGAGAGCAGGTGTGCAAACAGAGAAACAGCCCGTCTCTGTCCCGAGCGAGAGAGTACCATCTTTCTTGGCTGCGACATGTACCTTTTGGGCCTACGGGGGACACGTGGCCGGCCTTATAACGAGATCTCAGAGACACAATAGTTTGAAGCGGGAGGTTGTAGGGCACGATGATGCGAGACGGGCACGGTACCATGGGGAAGAGTTTCTGCGACGGAGAAATGGAGGAGCGGAGCGGAAACGGCATCGAAACGGAAAATGGAGAAAGGAATGGGGGATTACAAAATAGCAAATTGAACTTTGTCATGAATCTAGACTTGTTGAGGGAAGATGTCTGGATGCGTGTCTCGCTGTTTGCAAAAAAAAGGTCTTACAAGGAGGGAAGGTTTCCAATCTGAGGATGGTGTCGCTCAGTGCCTTGGAAAACTGAACCTTTTCTGACTCTTGTGAGTTCGTTCTAGTGTCAGAACATGATGGCATGGTAAGACATTTTCTTGGTCGTGGAGTGTCTTGGAACTAGGGGGGGAGGAAAGAAAAAGCTGCTCGAGAAAAATGAAGTTCAGGTTCAGCCGCGAAAAAAAAAAAAAGGTGAAAAACAGAGGTCACCTGTCCTACCCTACCGCAGTCATGTCTTTCTCTATAGTGTAAGAGTGAAGGGGCTGTTGGTTACGCCCGTATAAGCTGCATATATGTCCACGGGATGTTGAATATGCATGCGGCCGTCAATAGTACGGGCGGCAAACAGTAATAAACTGGGCGGAGCATTTCTCTTGGACAAACGAATAAAGATTCCCGGTTCCGAAATGAGGGATAACGGGGGGGTCTCTCTTCGATTTCATCAAGTCTACGGTCTGTTCTTTGTCTCCGAGAACTTGGCCATTCGGCACGACTTGATGTTGGATGGCTGAGTGAAAGAAGTAGCTTATAAGAAAGGGAGATGTAATCATGCAAAACTGGCAAAGGGGCAATATCAATATTGGATGACGGAAACCTCCCACCGCAAGATATGACATGGGGGATATCAGTGGAGGCGGCAGGGCGCATAATATTGTTTCTGTGTCACCCGACCAGGCGCTTACAAAGAGGACGTAGGACTATGTCTCTGTTTGTTGGAACTCGGTGCCTTGCTGGAGATGCCACGCTTCCGCATCGGATACTGGCGTAACACAAGGCGAAATGGGGATTCATATACGGGATGGAGCTCGGCATGTCCGAGGCCTGGGCAAGTCAAAACTTTGGACGACATGGGAAGATTTATCCGTCTTGGAAGTAACAGGACGTACATGGCTTGCAAACATTCAGGCTAGTTGCAATGATTAATGCTCAAGAACATGGGTGCATTCATGGATGCTTATCCTGACGGTTTGTCATCTTCAAGGGACGCACGTATAGGCGTTGAGTTGTAGTAGCATACGAGGGAGCCCCCATCTCCAAGTGTGTTTTATTCGTCCAAGGGCAACAAAAAAAAAAGCAACACTTGCACGATTAATGCCTAACATGATCAGATCCAACGCCAAAACCTATCAACCATTTTCAACTTGAGAAAAGAAACGACGACAAAAAAAAGAGGGCTGCCATGGGGTTCCGAGGTCTCGGATGTGGCACACATGTTAAGTGCTGACTTGCAGCGGATGTGAAACATGGATGGCGGGCGGACAACACTCATACACGCCCCCTCCCCCCCATTCTCCGATTGACATCCCGGTACACGCTCTTTACAAGTGTGTATGGTTCCACATAGGCTTGATGCAAGTTGGGAAGGGCAGATGTCTGTGGTTGAGAGAGAGAGAGAGAGAGAGAGAGAAAAGTCCACGGACCAACTGGTCGGGGAAGATGAGACCACGCGAGGAGTGTCTCTAGTTCTTGGGGGAGGTTTTCTATCGATTAGTCCTGGCGGAAGTCGTTTCTTTTCTTTTCCTTTCCCGGTCCATCGGGAATTGGAGCTGCCTGGTGTCGTCATGAGATGCATTGAGTTGAGGGGGAAAAGTTGAAGCAAAAATAGCCCTTCAGATGTTTCCATTTACGGGATAAGCCATGTTACGTCACAAGGGGCTTGTAGAGAAGAAGCAGAAGAAGAAGTAGAAGGAAAAGAAGAAGGAAAGGGAAAGGAAAAGCCACTCTCCTTCATGAGAGAGCATCATCATGCGAGGAACCGTCCTGCAAGTGACAGCTCACTTCTACAAAGAGAGAGAGTGTGTGTGTGTGTATGTGTGTGTGAGGGGAAAAGCCTCCCTTGCTTTCCCCATCTGTCCATCTCTTGAAAGCTTGTTGCCTTTCTCTTCCCTCCCCTCCACCCCAGTCCAGCCCTTTGGCATGTCTGAGGCGCCACACACCGCCCTGACCTGTTGCTCCTTGTTGGTTTTCCTTCCTCTCTCTCTTTATGCATGACCTGTTTGCCATCCCGCCAAGCTTTGCATTCTGCATCAGAGAAGAAAAAGGCAAAAAACAACAAGCGTACGGCCCGGGTGTGTGTCCACCCTCCCCCCCCCCATGTAAGACCCCTCAAATTCATATAGTCCAATCCACGCCCCTTCCACCCGCATGGACCTGGTAAGTGAAAATGCTACGATACATCTGAGGCCCACAGTCTCTGCCTCTCTTTTTTTTTTTTTTGCTTTGTTTTCTTCTCTTTTTCCCCCCCTTCTTTCTATCATGCCTGTCTGGACATAAGGGTAGCATGCGGGCATCGACAGTTGCTGCCCAATCAACTAAGACATGCAGAAAGCAACGGCCCGGCAACAAAAACCTGGCACGTAATTGGAACGCAATACCGTTGGTATGCGCATGTCCTTGTTCCTTGTAAAAAGTCATGGAGCAAAAAGAGAGAAATTAGCCGTCTGCATGGCAAATCGGGATTTGATATCGTCATGGATGTGTGCCTTTTTTTTCGTTGTGGCTGCATGTCTGCCACAACTGGTCTTCCATGTGCTTGCCCCTCCCCTCCCTCCCTCTCTCTCTCTCGAAACCCCCTTGGGTAATGCAAGCAGAGTCTAAAACAAAAAAGCCATGCCTAAGTAGAGGAGCCACCAACGAACCAGAGAACCCTTGAGGCGCAAAGTGGGTTAAACGGTTCTTACTGGGGAGGGGGGGGGCAGGTCTCATCCAAGACAAGAAGGGAGGGATGAGATAGACGATCCCAAGGCGGTCCATTAACATAATACATTCTTTTCCCTCCCTCCTTGCCTTAACTATCTGCTCTAGTGCTACTATAGCTCAGGTCTATGTCTATGCCATGTATCATTCCGTATCTAGCACTCGCAGAGAGGAGGAGGATGTGAGTAAAGCACTTGGTAAGAAAAAAAAGCAAGCTGTTCGGGTATGTGCATGAAGATAGTGCTGGATCGTAGGAAGCAATGACCTCCTCCCGTTCCCTTTACGATACACCGACACACTACACTTCTTCTTCCTCCTCCTCCTCCCTCCCTCCCTCTCTCTCCCGGTATCCACAATGGGCCCTCGTTGTTGCTCGCCTCCAATTCGCGTTTGCCTGACTGCATCTCATGTACTCTCCCGATGCACAGGCATTGGTCGGCCGAGACTCTCCCGTTGTTCAAACGCCCTCACATCATACGTCAGCCGCGTGCATATAGATCCGCCAGAAGTCTTTCGGCTAGAAACCTGCAGGCTCTTTTTCGCTCCTGTTACATGACACCGATGTTGGCATACATGCAGATGAGCCAACGTTTGATCCATACACATGTACCCACAACTCTCTTCTTGCCTCTCCACCGTCCCCGGCCAAGGCGCGGGACGTCGTTCATCCAGTAGTCCCTTGCCTTGACCAACCTTAAAACAATCCGTAACTGTTGGTCCGCGGTCTCTCTCGCTCTCTCACTACTACTGCTACTGCTACTACTACTACTATCGTCTTGGCCAGCCAGGGAGTATCGCGGCTTGTCTTGCCCAGATGCTACATACATGCACATGCACTTCCATATCCAGACATACACCAACACGCATACAGAGACGGCTAGCTACTGACTGGCCGGTGAGCTCTCGGTAATCCCAAGTTCCCACGTAATAGACAGTCATCCGAAGCCATGTACTGGCTACCGACGTTCTCGTACGCACGTTTATTAGAACTGCCTCCATTTCTCCGGCCGTGGGGGCGGGCTAATTGGCCTTCTTGATTCGGCCTCAGAGTGACATTCGTAGACTAGGCATCACATCATCTCTGACCCGATGACTTGGTAGACTCCGTTACTCACTCGTATCCCATACCTTTTTCGAGTTGACGAGATATCCCACTCCGTCACAGACAGCAAGACGCTTACTCTCCCTTACCTCCCCCCTCCCTCTCCTCCTCCTCCATCACGCCCAACGAACCGCCCATTGTGTGCCCCCATCAAACCCATCTCGCTTCCACACCCTTCATTGTCTATTTATACCCGAGCAATCCTCTCCGTGCTTTGGCCAGCATCCATCTCATGGCGCCATAACTCGAAGCAAAACTCAAACACACCATACCTTCTTATACCCATCATGTATCAAGCCCCCAACCTCACAGAGGAAAAGATCTCCAAAGTCAAACCAAATCTACAAGACTTGGACACTTCCATTTCAGACATGGAACACCACCAGCAGAACCACATGGAGGAGGGCCAGCGCTCTCCTCTTCCTCAGGAACAAGAGTCCTGGGACGCCTCTTCAATGTCGACAATCTCCTCCACCACCACATCCACCACACCAGCAATCCTCCCTGGACCCCTTCATCACTACCCTGAAATTGAAGAAAAAGAAAGCACACACACTCCCTCTTTTCCTTCTTCTTCTTCTTCTTCCTCTGAACCTATTCCTTTTGTCCCCGCCCCATGGGTTCTCAGAGGGGATGTCTACTTCTTCAGCTTCTGGACTTCAGAGACCAAGGCTCGCTCCATGCCCACAGATTATGTCTACTCCCCCCTTGAGGCTCAGTCCAGCTTTGCCACCTCAGAAGCGAGCAAGCCTGTCGGTGGTCTGGGCATGGTTCAGATCCTGAGATACAAGGATTCCCCCGTGGGGCCGTATGACGAGCTGTTGGTTGTTCCGGGGAACTTTGACTGGACAAGAGAGGATCCTAGCGGAAGGAAGATGAAGGGCAGGAATCCCAAGATTTCTAGGATATATGTCTCACAGAAACACACCTGCTACAATGGAAGGCTGAGTGCGTCATCCTCTCCTTTTTTTTTCTTTCTCGCAATAACCACCAGCTAACAAGATTTACCAGACTGGAATGTCCCCAAGCATCTCGCCAGATTTGACTGGCAGGACTCCCCTGATGGTTCCACCACCGTCAAGGTCTTCCCCCACGACATGTCTGGCGATCTCAACGAGTCCCAGGCCAGCTCCCTGCCCTTCTTCCAGGGCACCTTCAAGCCCATGCGCTACGCCCCTCGTTTCCCCTTCGCAACCCGGTGGGTAAACTACCTCGGCTTCGACAGCACGCTCGTCATGCCCCCCCTCCCCGCCGGCTCAGGCAGCCAGGGCGAGCTCCCCGGCACGGGGCGCCGCTGGTGCAGCCTCGTGCCCCAGCAGTACTGCCGGCGCACGGCGCTAGGCTGGTTCGACATTGCCCAGCGGGACGAGTACGGGAGGGTGACGGGTGCGTACGAGAACTTCTGGCCGGGGCTGGGGAGGTGGCAGGTGGGGATGAAGATGGAGGACGCGGAGCTGAGCTTTGAGGAGCCGGTTGATACCTGGGAGGAGGTCGTTGCGCTGCATGAGCGGTCGCAGAGACCGAGGGCGAGGCTATGAGTTACCGATCCCTTCCTTTCCATCTCCCCTCCCCCCTGGAAGCTGCTGTCATAGGACGATGCAGACGTTTTTTTTTTTTTTCTTGGGCGGAAAAACCAGCTGCTCCAGCTGGGCATTGTCAGAACACCGAAGAAAACAAAGGTGTGGAGAATGAGGCCCGGCTCGAGGCGGCCATGTTAGGTGTGGCGTGAAGAAAAAGGGAGTGACAGAGAGAGAAACTACCCGGCTACGAGAGGTGAGACACAAGGCGGCGCGATGCGTGTCTTGCCCGTCATGGACGTTCTGTCTCTGACCACCACCACCCCCCCCCACATCTCTCTCTGGCTCTCTCTTTCTTTCTGGGGTGGATCCCATCACTTTTTCCTCTTTGATTATTTTTTTTTCCCTTTCGTGTTTTGCATGTTGGCTCTTGTTCCTGTTGTTTTATTGTCATGAGAAGGGGGTGTGCAGGCGTCTAAACGAGTTCCAGCTCATGGGAGAGCTATTTGGGGGCAGAGCATGGTTTCTGGAGTAATTAGGCTCCTTGGATGAGAAATAGGTGTTTTTTTTTTTTTTTTTTTTGGGTTCATGATGATTCGGGGTTTTGCATTGTCGACCATCCAAACAGAGATGGCTGGAGTACACGCAATATGCATCAAGGGAGCGTGGGGGTGGGTTCACGATGTCATGTCATGGTCGTTTTCATAGGTGTGTATCCGATTAGCAAGGGAAGGGGTTCCTATCGGGGAATGAGACGGATATCAGGTCGATTTCTGTTTGGTTCGAGATTCCATATCCGTACATTCTGCATATTGACTCTCCGCCTTCTGGGCTCTCTGACCCTGTGTGGTGTATCTTGCTCCTCCTCCTCCTCTCTACCCTGGCCCCCCAGTCTTACCGATCGTGAGAAAGTATTGGTGAGACTTATACGAACGTCTCCAATCAAGTTATGTGCTCAGAGACATGTCTCTCACCCCCACGCCACACTTATACTCTGGGCTATGCATTGCAACATTGGTTTTTTTTTCTTCGGGTTATGGATAGGCGGTGATTGGTTCGAGCTGACATGGATCTGACATGGATGTAAGGGAGGGGGGAGGAATCTCTATGAACAGGACCGAAACAGTTTGCGCAGGAACTTATATGGGGAAACAGAGTCTAATTCCTAATTTGGTCATCATATGATTCCATAAAGATGGTTCATACTAGAAAGAAAGCAAAAAAGTACGAGTGGCCATAAATAAGTCTCTACATGCCTATTCTCGGGTAAAAAACAAAAAAGGTCAAGACACGCAACTAGATATGTACACACCCTTCCTCCCTCTCTCTCCCCCGGTCCTGGTTTTATTCAAGCTGTTGGGTCTCCATGCATCAAGTTATTTCTCAGACATGGTCATGGATGTATATATCGGGCCACACACAACACACACGCACGCACGCCTTGGGGGCCAAATCGATCAATGTCTCAAATATTTGGACAAGAGTAGGAGACGGTAAAAAAAAGAAAGCAAGCACTTGGACGACGCCTTTTCTTGGCTCCCCCCCCCCGGGCCCCTTAAGGTCGAATCCCTGATTACCCGCTTTTGTTTTCTTTTCTCTCGCTCGATGCGGGACCTTGGACCGGTACGAAGAAGACTTTGATTGGCCTACCTATTCCAAGAGTAGAAGATGAGAAAGAAAGAAAAAAATGTCTGACGTTGTTGGGCGAGGTGAAAGAGAAATGAGGGAGAGAGGGAGACAGGAAATCAATGTCTATGTATGTTGGTTGTAAAAGAGACATGTTTCTTGTCTTTGTTTTTTTCTTTCTCGGTGGGTTTCTTACATTAAGGGGCAGAGTCAATCCTCAGGGAGGAGTGAATCCATTTTGTTCTTTTTCTTTGTCCCTACTTTGGAGCCACTCTTTGTCTTCAAGGTGACAACTTATTCAAGGGAGAGTAACAAAAAGTGAGACTCTCTCTCTCTCCCTCTCTCTCTCTCTCTCTCTCAACCAGCAGATAGTCCCGTCCCAGAACGGGTACACACTCATACAAGGCAAAAAGGCAACTCATATCACAGACGTGCATACACATGGCATGTAAATATATGCAAGCCCTTTCTTTTTTCGGAGAAAGGGGACCGTTATGTCATGCCCAGTCTCCATTCCCTTGTGATTCTCGCTCGATGCATGGAAGTTTCAATACCACATGCGGCTCTCCATCCATCTCTGTCCAATAAGCCAACGGTCGTCGATCCTCAAGCCATTCCACGCATCCTCATCCTACCCTCCTCCTCCTCCTCCTCCTCCCCTCCGGCCCTTCCAATCAAGACCCCATACTTACCCTTTGTTCTCCCATCTCTCTCCCAAACCCATCATTCCCTTCCCCGCTGTGTAAACGGTAACAAGGCAAACCAATCTCAAATCCACCCCTCCCCTTCCCCCTCCCCCAAATGAGTCAAACACACATGCTTCGCCTAGCCTCAAACGGGTGAGCCATTCGTTGGCCCTGGCCCTGTTATACAGACTTTGCCAAAGCACCTACATAAGTGTCCAAACCCATGTTAGCTTCGGCACACTCCGTCATCTTCGTCCCATCTATGTACTAGGTATCACTGCCTTCTGTCAAATCTCCTGGCCCCCTCCGTTTCCCCGTTCCTCCGGGCCCGAGACTCTGGTCCGGCCGCGTTGGCCACCGCCGCCATGGTTTGACGTCTCTCCCCGTCCGAATCCGTCCATATCACGGCTCGATCCATCCGTACCAATTAATGTATATATCTATTCCCTACATAGACTCCCCACCTCTTCGCCCTCACATATTGCAACCTCACAACTCACTCCCTATCCACATTTCGCCTAGACACAGCCCACGTCCGTTCCATGCCTAGGTAATAAAACCAACAATCCAACCAACCTCCCAATCCCACTGCAACCTCACTCCCAACAATCATCTCTCTTTTCCTTTTCCTTTGCCTTATGCCACCCGCCCGCCCGTCCCGTTCTCCACTACACCGGGCTCGATCTCACTCCCTTGTCTTGTCTCTACCGCTAATTCCCATTCAACCATTTTTGTCTCACAGCCTCAACTCAGCTCACTCTTCACCCGCCCTCCCCCTCCCGCACCTTACAAACAGGGCGAAGTCACTGCCCACCTCAATAGTACTATCCATACACGAAGAAGAAAAAAGGACGCCATCCTACGCAAAAGAGATCAGCCCCTTCCTCCAAGGGGGTTTCTTGCGGCCGTCAATTGATGATCTGTCGGTCGCTTCAGGCGCCTACATTAAATATCACGGTACCATGGTAAGACCCATTGGTAAGGCAAAGACATACATGTGAACCAAATACTACCTACCTCCTCTGTACATGGTTCAGACATACACGATACGTAATCCAGATTTATCACATCCCCCAGACGTACTGCTTGCCTCCCGTCTGTTTCGGCTCTTCCGTTTACCAACACTACCAAAAGTTGATTCCTGACTCTCAGCACGCCTCTCCCGCCATCACCTGATAGTCAAGGTCAACGCTAACTCGATTGCTATTAGAATCGTATAAACCATCATCGTGTTTTACTATGTCATATCAGAAATTTCTATGTTTGCGTAATAATCAAGGCTCCCTCCAAGAAATGTTAAGTCTCGCCTCCGCCTCCAACCGAATCCCAACACGTCAAGAAGAAACACAGACAAGAAGTAAAGAAAAACCAGAAAAAATAAAAGTCCGGCCGAACCCCGCCTGCGCCGTTGCAATGGTTTCATCCGTCACTTATCACTTCTGCTGTGTCGTCGCCGTCCTCGTAAAGCCCCTTCCATGCCTGCCTGAGCGGCCGTCCCGTCTAACTAGATCGTCCACCTGCAAACGCAACCCACAAGCTGCCCATCGGCATCACAATTAGCAGCCGCCCATCATACGATAAGCCCTAAATATCCATCTCCAATGCGGCCAAAGCCTGCATGCTTAGTTCGACAACTGGCCCGCACCATGGTCCTTTCTCAAGGAAACCATTGCAGTCAAGGCTGTCATGGAACATCATCTGCTGGGGATGACGCTGCTTATGCGTCGTTCTCGTTTAATATATGCACATGCCATCTACATCGGGAATAGTCCACAGTGATGCATAAGATATCATAGCCGCGGGGGGCGAGGCGTTTGTCAATGCTCGGGGTAGATATTATCCTCTGGCAATTCCAACTATCCTCATCTCCCAGACGGACATTGGCATGGCTTGAGTTGATGTGTTCATAAGATGACTCGTTACACACGTATGAGAGCCATCCACCGTTATTCCCATGCCAGGCTTACTGGGGAGTCGGACGCCCGTTCTTTGGTGCCACCACCTCTCGTGCATAAAACTCTACCAGCATTGTCGCATAAGCCTCCAGGTCTTCCACTGGAACGGCTAATCGAAAGTCATTGAGCACGAGGAACTGAAGCTCCAGATGATTAAGTTCTGCGAGAGGAAGCCCACCAACCTGGGAAGAGAAAAGTCAGCATGAGGAGCAAGGCGGGGGCGCTTGGTGAATAGTGAGCTTACCTTGGCATATCTCGAATTGGTATAAAAGACATCCGAGAAGAACTTGCTGGCACAGGTGACTCCAGCAATAATCAGTCGATGAATATTGAAGCTGTCAACTACAAAGTATGTCGCCGAGGGACTGGCAGCAGGGTGCTCTACAGCCAGAGTCCCGGCTGAAGCTCCGACTTCTCGACGACCAGCTGCGGCGGGCGAGTCCACCATATCATCGTCCTCCTCGTCTTCATCATCATCGTCCGCAAGGTCCGAATCGCTTTCATCGGATCCCCGGGCCTCACTGAGCTCACGCATCGGCGTGTCTTGGGGTTGCGCCGCCGATTGAGAGATCCGCGGCTGTGGGGTGGCTTGTCTCTTAGCCTCCTCGCCCTTCAATACCAAGTCGTTGACCCTCTCCGTCATGCGATCAAAGTACACCAGCAAACTCAAAAACACCTCGTAAGTGGTTGGGCAGTATTTATGTATTCGAGAGAGATAGCTTAGAATTGTAATGGCAGGCACGTTCTTGCCGTGAAAAGCCAGTACAGAGTGGCTCAGAGGGCTCATCTGAGAGCTGCCACCAGCGTCGGCATTCTGACTTGCCTGCTGCTGGTGAGCAACGTTGCGCTGCATAGCATCGTGCTGCAGGTCGTTTGTCGTTGTAATCTTGGTTAACAAGGCAGCCACCATCTCGATAATATCGCCAATGGGCATGCCACTAATCTCATACTTGACTTGATGCATCGGAGGATCCCGGAGGATGCCGGTGCCAGCTCCGCCATTGACGGTATCGGCCTGTACGAGACTCTCAATATGCGCAAGGTCACGCAGGTGAACAACATTTTGATGTGGCATTCGTTGGCTTGCGGCCGATGATGCAACTAGATACGATCCAGATCCTGGAGCCGGAGCAGCTATCTGGAAGTCGTCGGGGGGTGATGGTTGCTGCCGTCGAGCAGCGTCGTTATCTGCGGGGTTCGTCTGGGCGCGACCTGCCGAGGAGACGCCGTCTCCAATGTGAGGTGCCATAGACGCACTCTTCCCATGTTCAACGGCTGCAGGGCCGGGGGCAGCAGTTGGAGAAGACGAGGGAGGCGGGGAGGGGAATCGGGAGGCTCCGCCGGTGGATGATGAGGTTGAGTGGACCCCAGGCTGTCCCGCCAGCGCCTGCCCCTGTCCCTGTTGCGCCGGCCTGCTGGCACTGGAGGAGGACGAGGAGGGTTGAGGTTGTGTAGCTGTGTCTGATTTGTGAGATCGCGGAACCGCAGCGGTAGCAGACGAGGGTCGGTTTCGACTGGAGGAACGATAGGCGGCAGCAGAGGGGTCGTGATTGGAGTGTTGTTGACCTTGGTGTTGTGGTATAGAAGCGGAACTCGAGATCATGCTGTGGAAGCGGGACAGGTCAGGAACAAAGTCGCCGATTACAGCGGCCATGGCATCGTAAGTTTAAAGGGCGCGTAAGTTTTGTTGACAGCGGGTGGAGACGGCTCAAGTTGAGTATAAACCGCGGCGCGGATAGGATAGGTATCAACAAAAAGATGGGGGTAGAGAAAGACAAGTTGTTATTACACAGTAGAGGACGTGAGAAGGAGGAAGAGAGAGGGGGGGGGAGGGGGGTATAGACGTCAACTAGAAGAAGAGCGCAACCGATTAAAAATTAGCTCAAAGATCGTGGGCGGTCATAAAGCAGAGCAATAGGAAGAAAAAAAAGGGACGCTGAGGCGACAAAAAAGAGGCCTCTTTTGTGAATCTCGTTTACTGCGGCGAGCGCAGACGATGCGATGATGGAGGGGCGGCGAGGGGAGGAGTTAAGAAGGAGGGAAAAGAGTGGAAGGCTTTTTGGAGGGATGGGGGGATTTGCGGAGAGGAGGGAGAATGATTTGATGTCAACGTGATGAACCAGGAACTCTTAGTGGCAGTAAAAGCAACTGGAACCAACAAGGGGCAACCAGTTTTAGGGGTGGTGGCAGGTGGTGGCAGTGAATCGGCGGCTATCCGGTAGTGGCCATGGTGGGTAGATAGTGGTTGCGTGGGCGGATGGATGGATGGGTCCATGGTTGTCGTCTCCGTCCTCCAGGGCTCCGTTTTCAGCGAACTGGGCACCTGGAGTTACTGGCCCCAGAAATGCCCATCGCGACAAAATCCCGGGACGGCGATGCCGAATGAAAAAAAAAAAAAACTCCATCTTTGGCCATAGTTCTGGTGTTGCTTGTCGATGCACGGCTGATATCAAAAGATGGGGACACGGAATAAAAGAAACGAATAATGGAAAAATAACAAGAAGAGTATATCGCAATACACACTTCTTTATTTTTCCATCATCATTCATTCTCATCCTGTGGCAGTATCATCCGCTTTGATGATTCACTACTGCGTCTCTCATCTCTCTCTCCCTCTCCATGCTTTTGCTTTTTCTATTCAGACAAGTGGGAAAATCCCAAGGCGCAGTTACACACTGTAGGACTCGGTCTGAGAAGCAGAGAGCAAAGCAACACTTTTGAACCAGAGAGGCCAAAGCATAAAGCAGCCAAAGCAAAGGTTGGCGGTGAGGCTGATAAAAAAAAAAAATGAATAAAAAAACTTGGGCGAGCACACGGCCGATTTTTTCCGTCAAAGGCGTTGCAACCATTCGTCCAGTCCAGTTCAGTTCAGTTCGTTTGTCCAACTCATTCTCAATCCATCATCCCCCCTTTCAAAATCGGTGGCGTCTTAACTTGTTTGGGTCCATCGCCAAGTGTGTGGCGCGCCGCGACGTCACCCGCCCGCAAGGTTGGGGAGGCACATGAGAAGCTTGAATGCATGTGCGCGCGAGTGGTGCCTGTGCTTGTGCTTGTGGTTCTTTGCGCTCCGTTCGTGTTTATGTGTGTGTGCCTGAACTTGAGGAGGAGGGGGGAAGACTGGGAGAGGTAGGGAGGGATAGTGGTGGTGCAGCAAAGCAATGACGGGCCGTGAAAGCGGGGGAAAGCGTCAAAAGAAGAAAAGAAGAAAAAGTCTAGACTCACAATGTAATTATGTAAGTAGAATCCTCTCAAAAAGGACAACAAGCTCTTCGTAGGGGAGACAAGAGCGACAGTCGCAGAGACGATAAGAAGTTCAAGATTGAGGCAAGGCAGGCAGAGACGTAGGTAGTGCGCTGTCTCGGAGAGAGACGATCTAACGGGAGGAGGACTCGAGGTAACAAGGCTCAAGTCACGATCGGATAAAGCGCCGGGAATATGGTAACCACCTTGGAGGAGGGTGGATTCTCGTGTGCGCAAGGGGGTAAAGGATTCGATGAACTGCCAAGTGATAAAGTCGCAAGGCTGGTTGAATGCTTCAAAGCCCCGTATAAAATAAATAATTCAGTGGCCGGATGTGAAAGCAGATATATATGTGTGTATGTATATATGTATGTATGTAGTAGGTGTGGTGGTATATAAGGTAGGCGTGCAGATGCGTAGATATGTAAGTAGTAATCGTAAGTAGATAGATGATGTTGTTAAAGTCGTCCTGCGATATATAATAGGGGTGGTGGGTGTGACAGCATCGCCCGCCTTGCACAGTCCGCAGTTGGATGAGGGGCTTTTTGATTGAGGGTCAAGAGGGTTTGGGTAGGCAGAGAGATTGAAAGAGAGTGGGAGAGGAAGAAAAGAGAAAGAGGATCTTGAAATGGGTATGACAGAAGAAATGATTGGCGGTGGGGAATGAGGTCGACGACAAGCAGGCTCACTTCTCTCCCTCTTCTCCTCTCCTGTCCTCTCCTCTCCTCTCCTCTCCTCGCTCTCGAGACGTGCTGTGTGCTGCGTGTGCTGCGTGTGCTGCGTGGGTGGTGGTTCTCGGTAGTGGTGGTGGCAACCCAAGGACGCACGCGGGTAGGTACTTGTAACCTCCCTTTTCCTCGGCTCACGCAGCGATACCACTTTACTTGAGATTTACGTCTCTTCCCCCCTCCCTTGTTTGCAGCCAACTCTTTTTGTGGTTTTTTATTTAAAAGTCATTCACGACACTCACACCAAGCCTATTACACGGAACCTAAAAAGAATGGAGGGGTCCAAGAAGAAGATCGTGGGACCCTGAGTAAAGAAAAAAAAAAAAAACAAGGGACACGGGCGGACGGGAACGGCGGGATCGTGCCTTGCTTTCAAACCTTCCCTTCTGTTTTAGAGAGAGAGGGGGGCCAGACCAGAACCAGCAAAAACCAGAGACATGCACCAAGACGCTGACTGGCTTTCCTGTGAAGCGTCCAAAAAAAGCTTTGGTGCTTGACGCTGGTCGACGCATGCAGCAGGTTGGAGAGGTGGGGGTTCTTTGCGATGCATTGTTGCCTGTTCCTGTTTTCTGCAAAGGGTTTCCTTGTTCTCTCCATGCGAGTTGATACATTTCATGCAAGGAAAAGCCCATACAATGGATATTCTCAAGTGTTGATTCGTTCTTACAGGTAGGAAAAGGTCGGACCTTTCGCCCTGCTTTGCAAGGCTGCCTTGGTCAGGACCCAGACTCACCAGCAATTCCAGCCACAGCCTCCTGCACGTGGGTTCCAAGTTTCCCAGGGTGCCTTGTCTCATCGCCTGCTTCCCAACAGGAGCCCAAAGCTTTTTTACAGGGTCTGAATCTGCTACTCGTTTTTTTTTTGTTCAACAATATCAATCCAAATCCTGTTGGTTACCTTCCTCATACCATCAGTTCTTGGAGGTGTCATGCGTCCCATAATTATCTACCTTAGCCTCGTCTATCACAGTTAGGTAAAGGAAATGAACCCTTGAGCAAAAAAATCAAACCAAATCAAAAAAGCTTTCACACGTCAAAAGCGTCAAAATAGAGGGGGGGGGGGGGGGGGGGGGTCCTCTGCCGTAAGTGGCTCAGGCGTCACCGAAAAGCTTGTCTCCTTGGCTGCTGGTGTGACAGTGGGGGTTTTGCAGATCACCTACCTCGACAACCTGGCTAATGTAATTCCATCCTATCCATGGTTAGAGCAAGACGTTATTTCATCATTGGGTGGGCTTGAAGGGTCCATGGGACCCTTTTTTTTAAATAAAGAGCTACCAAACAGCGTCAAGCTCCTCGTCTGATTCAATCGACGTGTTTAGTAGGCATTCAAAAATGTCCTCAAGCTGAGCATCAGGCGACGAGTGACGGAGGTTTACGTATGAGCGAGGGGACCAGCACAAGCGACATCGATAAACAACCCAGTTGTCCTGTCGCTCTTCTACGTCATTTCTCATCCAATTCAAGAACTCTCGCATCATCAGCAACTGCATCAGTGGAAAAAAAATATGAACGCTGCTGATCCTCATCAGATTGGCTGCGGCCATGGGTATGACGCAAGGTTAACCGGATTTGACAGACCAATAGCAGCCATACCTGGGAAACAAGATATGCAATTCTTTTTTGTAAGAACACAGTTCTGATTTCGCTGTGAAGAGTAAGGTTACTTGCCTGTTTTCTGAAACAATGCATATAGCTTCGTCTGCCGGGCGAGATGCAACAAACTCATATGTGAGCTATCATCTGGAGGATCAAAACATCACCGGAAATTTATCGCCGAGAGCATGGGAGGGTGGTCCAGAAGCGAACCGAGGAACAGTTTCCCCTACCATTTCCATATGTAATCTTAACCTGATTCATTTCTCATGTTTCCCCAGATTCGCAGATGTCTTCCGTTTTCTCGATCCCCGTATCATCTCCAACGTTGATCATGTCGTATTTGGCTTCAAGTCTATCATCACCTGCAGAATACTTCACACCAGAATACGAGGATCGCCGTTATGTCCCCAACACGGCCCCCATCCAAGACCCCTGGCCGTCACTAGATCTCCTTTGCCTCAAACCATAAACTGCCGCTCCGATCGGCTCTTCTTGGTGCTTCGAGTCCACCTCTAGCTAGGGCTGTGGAGGGATTTTATATCTCATCACGTGTTGTTGAAGTACCAATTGGAATCGTCTCGCATGTCTTTATCTAAATTTAACAATGTTATACAACATCAGTCCTGGCGAACCTTGTAGTCCGTGTCTGGCAGATAGAGATGCCTGTCAGCACCCTTCTTGGTCAAGACTACCATGCGAATGACACCACCTGAGCTGCCATCCCACTTGATAGCCTCTCTCAATGCTCCCTTGACAAAGTCAACAGCCTCGGCCTCTTCCATGCCCTCCTTCCAGTGCGCGTCACAGTAACCGTAGATGTATGTTGATCCGGATCCACCAATGGCATATGCTTGCTTGTGTAGGGAGCCTCCAAGAGGAATGGAGTAGACTTGACCACCGAATCGCTCATCCCAGCCGGCGATAATCAGACCAGCCCTATTAAAATGTCAGCCATCCGTGGCCTTCACAATAGCAAAGGTATCATGTCCACAAGATCCCTTCTGAATAGTAAAAGCGTCACTCACGACAATTGGTCTTTGTTGGCATAGCAAATCTCCTGGAAGATGGAGGCTGCTGTCTGTGTCATGGGAGGCTTTCCACTCTGCATGGCAAAGAGTCCCAGCTGGTATTGAACAATATCTGCAACGGCCTGGGTGTCGGCGGCGGAGCCAGAACGACAACACCAGATGGTATCGTGAACTCGGGTAAGCTTGTCGGTCACTCGATTCGCAATGTAGGAACCGGTCGTTGTCCTGGAATCAGCGCCTAGTACTGTCAGTATATTTTCAAAGAGCGTCAGAAGCCCTCATACCCAGAATAACACCGTCCTTGAAGGTCACAGCCATACTGTCTAGAGTTAGAGACGGTCGTCGTCAAACAAAGGCCGATATCATACATAGAGGTACCCAAACTAGCAACCAGTCAGCAAGGTCATTCGTATTCAAGCAGCATCTAAGCCATGGTAACTTACTTGACCTCGCCTTTCTTCAATCGGTCCATGTCGACATGGATGCCATCTGGTTACCGTCATGTCAGCGGTAAACCCCACAGTTGAAGCTCCCAATATCGAGTGCGCACCTTCGTTTAACACACCAGCACGGCCGAACTCCATGATTGCGGACTGATAATGGGGATTGTATTTGGTGGCTTCTTGTTCGTAACAGATTACGTATGAAGGGGTCGTCGTGGGATTTCTGGCGTTGTTGCGTAGGTGGTGGTCGTCTGGGGAGAGCTCCAGTATCTTGCCCACTACCAGGTAGTCGTAGTACTTGCGTCGAGCTCAGGCAGCTCTGCGAACGCGCAGCCGCGCAGGGATCCACTTTCATGGCTGCATCACGTGCCAGGTCACAATATGAGTGTTGGCTCAAGATGTTCTTCTTTGATGGTAAAATCATGGGACATAAACTAGTATCTGATTAATCCGTTAATCCATTTCATATTTCCTATGCAACGAACAGTATGAGTTTTATCCCATTATCAACCTGAACATTGTTGTAATCTCGGCAAAAGAGAAGTAGAAGAGGAAGCGTAGAGAAGGACAGAGACATGTTGAACTTCAACACATGCAACAACTTTTATTGTCCTTACGAACGTCTTTAAGGCAGTATATCCCTTGCTGCATTATAATCGAGCATCTTGACTGACTTGTACTTGATTACCCTCAAGTTGGACTGTTGACAGCATCTTACCACCCTTGTCACTGCAGAGCGCACGCCAAGATATAGATATGTCGCACGCTGCAAGGTTATTGTAAATTGTGTAATTACTACATGTATTCATGGATGGTTTTCTTCTTCAATCTTTATGGAGCTCTGGCGAAACCTCTGCATCCTCTTTTCCTCCTTTCTTCTTTTTATCCTCGTCGCCACATCCACAATCATAAAAGTCACCAATATTGTTACAGTCAAATATCGGCTTTTTTAACCTCTCATTGACCTGGTTATGCGCAAAGCAGAGCCACCCTGCAGCAGAGTTGCGACTGCTTGTCTGAGGTGGGTATTTGGCCAGCAGTTGTCGAAAGTGCCTTGCGCAGTCGCCGCAAGGATACAGTCGGCCGAACAGGTGCATAAAAGTCTCGAGCGCTTTGCGGTCTTCGGGTTTGGGCTTCTCGGGGAACCTCGCTACCATTGTATGGAGGAATTTCCATGTTGCGCGGCCAAGTTCGGCTCTGGAGAGAAATACGGATTAGCCCATGAGTTGAAGTTGAGGGAGGCTGTGAGAGAGAGGCTTACTTGAGCGTCGCATTTTCAAGCTTTGGGGCAATCGATTCGCCCTCCAAGATTCCGGCTGGTATAGCCCCGATATCTATCGAAAAGTCTGCCTTGGAATCCTCGGCTGCTTCCTTCAACGAAACCGCCGTGTGGGCGCGGGGGGGGCTATGGCTCTCAGATCCAGAGAAGAGATAGGATATGCTAATGAGCAGAAATACTGCCAGCAGTACCGAAACGGTGAGGTGTTGACGCCGTGCCATGATTGAGTTTTTTGCAAGGTGAGAAGGAAAGGAGAGAATCCTCCCTTTCCCAGACTCGTCACTTCATGATATGGTAGGTCATGTTGGACACGTTCATCTCAAGCTGCCGAAGGGTGATGGCGCCACATCGCGCCACAAGGGAGAGCTCACGGGCCACATCATCTCAGGGTGCTGTCAGGTGGGGCCGCTCCGCTAATCGACTCCGGCTCGGTAGTGGGAGCCGCATTTCAGTTTACCTACCCTATAGCATTTCAGTTTCCATCCCCGTCAAATATCGACGTAAAAGGTAGTGTATTTATTTACTTATATTGATTTAGGTTTGGGTTTCTCCTAGTCAGTCTTTTACTTCATTGAGAACTGTATCTGTATTTGTTTCATAATAGTACTAACGCCCAAGTATGCCAAGTAAACCATGAATACGAGGTCCATAGCTTCATTAAGCAGAGCAGACACCGAGTTTCATGATCGAGAGCAATTATCACTCTTCAAGTTAAAGAATGTCATCTTTGTTTTCTAGACTATCGTAATTTGAGTTTGACATTGTTTCATACTGTTACCTAATTCACCCTCATCATAGGCCCGGCAATCTTTCAAGTGAAGCAAAGCCACGATCTATTTAGTTCAGCCATTCGGATCGGTCAAAGTATAATTGTTCGGTAGACCATCTTTGCAGAAACTTAGTTTTATCTGAATTACAGTCTTTGCATCTATGTCAGGGCGGTGGATGGCATTGCTGCACATATGTCATGCAGAAACTGTGGCGCAAAGCCATGAAAGCCTCGGCAGCTGGGCTTCACAGAAGCAAAAGAGCATCGTATAACGATTAAAGTAATGACAAAAGAGTGATGCCCATGATATAGACAATCATCTCGAAGACCAAGACTTCCTCGTATACAATCACAGAGGCAAGAGTTCTAGAACATTAACGGTTTGGCCCGCAATTCGGGAGTGAGATGCACTCACAATTCGTCGGGACTCGTGTGGACGGATGTTGATAAACGTGGGGCATTCGAACATGTATGTCCAAACAGACAGGAATCTCTTTACGAGTACTGACTATCACCGTGAATGAACCGCACTTCTGCTCCCTCAATCCTGAGCTTTGACTGCCAAGCTACATATCAGGATTCATCTGTAGTCTCTCGAAGGATCACTCAACTGTGACAGGTACTGGCAATGTATACTCAATGTAGGTGGCATCACTGTCTGGTAGGATCATATCCATATGCCCATAACAAGGTGTCTGTTAGGATAGCATACGGATGGACTTGTGTTTACGACCCGACACATAGGCACGTCTCAGTTACTGGGATTCGTCACATGCAGACTGCACCTCGAGGGTGTTGAGTCATTGGTTTTCTACAAAAACCAAAAGTCCCGTCAAAATTGGGGACATAAAGGATCTTATACAGGGTATGCTAGTGATGGAGCCTGGAGATCATATCCATCGCCATTGACCAACGGCCGATGCAAGATGTGGCTTATGTGACCAGCCTAATAGTTGTCAGCATCTAAATTGACTGATGCCCAGCATGATTAAACAATACGGAAAGACAAGACCGCGCGGCTAGGAGCTTTTCCCCGGACCCGAGTCCTATCCGAAGTTGTTAGTAATACAGTATAATTTGTCGTTGGTCATAATGAGACTTTGATAACGAAATGCCGAAAAGGGGGCACTGGGTATTTCTCCTGACCCAACGCTTCTCCTGAATACCAAGCAATGGCAAGCCATGGAGTACCATCATCGATAAAATCCCGTCTCACCAAGCAAGCACTCGGCAGTCGCTTACAAAGGACTGGTGCCAAGCTTGCAAAGTCTCACAGATAGGCACAAAAGAAATGCGAATGGAATCTGGCACGGCCTGTCGGTGATCTACACCGAACATTGCTTGCTTTTTCCTGATTGTCGAAACGACCTAACCAGCCATGTGATGTCTCGGATTGAACCGAGAAATCGCCTGTCAAACGTGAGTTGCAGTATGCTTTGACTCTCTGCGCATAGAAAGGCTTGAGTCAAGTCTTGATCGTCATGATGAGTAGTAAAGAGTCTCATGCGGCTTGTTTTGCGCAAAAAAGGCAACCAATCATGAGCAAAATGACTCTAGGGTTGAGGTTGAATAGAAAGTGACAGTCAGCGACGTCTCACATACCCTCGATAGAGGATTCCTTCTGGAGGCTGTAACGGGAAGAAAGAGGGGCCATCGAATGTCTCAACCTGAAAATCGATTCACTCGAGCATGAACCATGCGTCTCGGGTGCTTTGGCAAGGCTGGAAATGGAAATCATTTTTCTTTATACCCGAACTACAGACTCCTTGTAGAGTTTGGACTCCGTCAAAATTCGGCTACCTCGTAGGAAGACCACCAAAAGGAGCGTGCCCCCTATTGAAGCTTCCCCATTAAGCAACTTTGGGCTAGCGACTGTAGCATATTGTGCCTCACCAACTCGGTAAGATTAGAGACAGTGTTCAGGTGAGATTCGAAGCTTGTTGCCAGAGACCGCTATTTGCTGCTTGCCTGTGGAAAACAATGCGCACTGATGTTTGGAGCACAGGAGCCATCACCCTGCTCCCCATGACCTGATACCGCCAAGTAGATGGTGGCTTGACCTCCGGCACTGATGATTTTCTTTGAGAGAACCTGGTTGTCCTTCGGCTATCGACGACGACGCGGGTTGCACTCGCATATTCACAACAACTCTTTTGCTGCACTTACTACAACAAGTATTGGTATTTTCGATACATGCACCTGAGAGATTGTTGAGCAGCGAGTAAAGTGCTTCACCCCCGCATAATGCTACCGTAACAAGCAATAAAGTAAAAGGGAAGGAGGTAAAAGGGGGCCCTGGAACGTCTTGGCCGAGAAGTAATCCATACTGTATTACTTGTATGTAGGACGTGAGAGAGAAAAAAAAAAGGTACCTTAAACAGCCAGCCAGGCTAATGATGGATCTACGTATCAGCCGTCTAACCCCGCATCGTCGTTCAATATTGCTCCTCATTTCCGACTTTTGGGAGCAGTCACATCCATGCACCTAATCATAGTAACGGCCTGTTTTTGCCAATCTTGCGATGCCGAAACATTTGCACTTGCTCATAGTCATCATTGATCCTTTCTGACAACACATGACCGTTCTGTAGCACCAAAACCGGATGGTAACGAAGCATCGACTGCTACAGTAAGCCGTCCAAAGACCAACACATACATACAAGCATATGCAAATACACGGCAACAATAACAAGGCTACCAAAGGCTACGATGAACCTGAAGCACAGGACGACCTTCCCTTGTCGTCAAGGTGATATTAAGGGCAGGCCGGCGCACCAAAGTCGAGACAAACTAGACCGGGTGGCGTCATCAGCATTGGGTCCAGGAACAGGGGAGCTGTGCCAGGGGGTGGGAGCATATTGAGTCAGGTACCTACTCTCCAACGTTTGTTACTGAGCTCAGCAGGAGTTTCAATAAAGGATTTTTCTCATGAAGAGGATCCCTGTCGATATTACGAATGCTCCCCCATCAAACCTTTTCTTGAGTAAATGGCCCACCTCCCCCCCTCCATTATGGGGAGACACTGATGTTCTCAGAGAGCACAACTCCGGTTAAAAAGGCGAGGCATTTTTTATGCAATTCATTAAACCCCCAATTAATCTCATGGGTACCTATGTAAGAAGGCGAACAATAGACAAGGTTAGGCTTTCCAACGGTACTACCTTAGTTTAGTCGTTGCTGGTCACACCCTTTCTTCATTCTTGTGGACCGTCTTACAAGAGTTGGTAGGAACAATCTACTCAAGCAAGCATAATCAAGTGCTGAAATGAGCTGATAGATGAGCTCGCCCGCCGTTACCAGCATGCGGAGGACAAGCAACGTGGGAGAGAGAGCCTCTTCTAGATTGCGAATATTGGCTGCTCTGTACGTGGTGGCTTTCTTCCACGCGTTTGGACGCCGCACCAGAAATCTATAAAAAAAACACCCGTAGCGTCGTTATTCTTGCTGCACGTTGAACCAATGGCGTTTTCTTCAGGCCCACCCCTGCTTGACCCCTGGCAGTCTAGGAGGAACCTATTCCTTGCTTGGCAAGTACATGACTATTATATGAGGCTTACACCAGCAATATAGGTTTTCTATTATTACCGCAAGGTCTCTCTCTCTCTCTCTCCCCCATCAAACCGTTGCTTGCTCTGGATCCACAAACGTGCTACAACAGGATGGGACTACCCAAGTCCGTCGCCATCCCGCATTGGGCACTGCAATTTCCCATGCAGAGGCAAAGAGGGCAGTGCTCTGCACCACACAATGTTCGCATGAATGGGCATATCTCCCCCAACAGCCAACAGCAGCCGGCAGCAATCAGGATGGACATGGGTGTGAGCGAGGGATGTCCTGGTCATCAAATCTCCATCGTATTCAGAGCCTTCGGTCGACGAGGATTCATGAGGTCTCGGTGTTCATGGTGATAGAGCGCAACCTGTCTCTTCCGCTCAGAGTACGTGAGCAACCGCCGTCTCATTCATATTAGCGCCTCGTATCTCTGACATGTTTGCTCTGTACTTCAGCATGTGTCGCAACGTTGGCCGCCGGCTACCCTCCATTCCAGCCAAGCCAGCCGTTGCGTGACATTGGAACCCACACCAACTGGTTGGCGCCGGGGGGAGCGTCGGTCCTGTTCCCTGTCCAGGGCAGGGCTGGAGGCGCTGATGTTCCCTGGATACTCCCATTCTTCGGCTGTCTCGCCATCCCTCCAGGGACCCAGGCGCTACGCTGGCCCGTCGTCTCGTCTTTATGCGCTGTTGTTGTGGTGCTATGTATGCACGCTGCATGTCCCATGTGTTCATTAATGCACTAACAGATTCTGCACCGCGTCCTCGCACACGCACGCCCACCACCTTTCCAACTCTCGCTCCTCCTCTCGTTTCTTTTTTCCCTTGCCCATTTTCCTACCCCCCCTTTGGTCTGTCGTGTTTCCATACGCCGTCTCTCGTTCCATTCATTCGCTAGCCGTACTCTTTTTACTCTCCCTCCTCGCCCTCTCTTCCCTCCCTCCATCCCTTCCCATCACCATCCATCGCCATCCCGTCCTTTGACAAGATCGTCAGGCGACGTGGTCCCCATTCAACTCTCGACAGCGACCCCTTGGGCGCGACCAACATTCCTTTCGAGATTCACCCTTCATGTTTGGACGACCTCGGAGCCTCGGGAGGTTCATGCGACAGATGCTTGCTTAGAATTGATTACTTTCGTTGGACATATACGAGAACAATTTGCTCCTCTCACAGCGTTACGAATAACCGTGTGACGGACGTATTTTTTACGATTTTTCTTCAATCGAGTCGCTCCTTTTTTGTTTATTCAGATCATCGCATGTGTACATTGGCGCACGACACAAATAAATGTAAGTGTTGGTTGATGGATAAGTCTGGAGTCATGGCAAGGGGCAACAGGAATTCAAGCTGAGAACAAGCGCTTCCACTTTTTGCTGCTGTTCCCGCCGCTACTCAGTTGCAGTTTCAGAGCAATTCCTTGACAGACTGCTTCGTATTAACGTATTATATGTGGGATGAAGTTGAACTGACCTCGACCTAGACATTTACGCTCTTTGACAGTTTTGTCAAGTACATTCGTTCCATCTACCCCTGACAGTCAGCATATATCCTCTTCTCAGCTGTAAATGCTGCGCGACAATCTAACAAGAGAGATAGTATATTTGGGTCGTGTCCATAGTTACGTTCCACTCCTTTCACAACAAACACCACGTACATTCGTTACCTTCTAAGTCGCGGACGGATACCACTTGACAACAATGCACTCGAAGTCCGTGGCCCTGGCCGCCGCTCTGACGTTGGCAACAACTGTCATCGCCGAGCCTGAGCGGCCTCGATTCTATTACCCGCACAAAGTCAAGCGCGAGTTCTTCAACACAACCATCACGAGCGCCCAGACTCTCCCTCCTGCGGAAAACACTCACACGACTTCATCGACGAAGAGAGATAGCTTGTCCGATATCCTTTCTCATATCTTTAGCGATCATAAGCCCGAGAACTCGATCCCTCTCAGTGAGGAGCCCAGCGTTACAACAATTGTACGACAGTCAACCGTCTATGTTTTGCCAACAAGTAGACCACCTCCTATTCCTGTGCGACCAACGACTTCAGAAGAGACTAGTTCTGAGAACACACCGACACAACCGGAATCAGCTATTGTTGTTGCGCCAACTGGCATCAAATTCCCGGAACCGAGCGACACCACTACCACCGGCGACCTTTCGTCCACTATCCTTGCCAACTCGACAGTCCCAGGGACTTCGAGCTCAGTGCCGACTACTTCTGTTGCTGACCCCGATGCGACAACCTCCATTCCCACCAGATCAGTCGCATCTACAACTGAGGAAGCTGCTTCAACTTCGACCGAAGGCCTTTTGGACCCAATTGTAACATGGTTGACCAGCGCTTTGCCAATCTTCCCTACTCAATCGTCAACCAACTCGACCCTTGAGCCAACGCTGCCCAACACTGTCGATTCTACTGTGCCTGCTACTTCTGTTGCAGAGACCACAGCGCCTGTTTACTCCGAGATCACGACTTTGCCCACTACTCAGCCCACAACGACGCCCAGTGAGAAGGTGCCTCCGACGACATCTGCGCTGATTGAGACCCCTACCCTCAGTCTCTCATTGATCCCGACACAGGACCCCTCATCTTTGCTTGGAATTACTGTTGGCATCACCACCAGCACTACTGAGAGCCTCAGCGTAACCGAGAGCTCCAGTACAATTGTGATTCCTACCACAACTGAAAGTCCTAGCACCATTTCCGCACAGGATCCTACTTCTATTATTGGTGTCACTGGCATTACAACAAGCGCCCCTGTTTCCGAGACCTTGACTGGAGTTCCATCAAACACCACTGTCACTGAGCCACCAGTTACCACCAGCGCATACACCACTCCGACGGATGTTCCGGCTACCACGACCACCCCCGATGTCCCAATTGTCAATTCTACCAGCACTGATGTTACAAGTGCACCAACAAGCGCGCCTACACTCACGTCTCTTCCCACCACCACGCCGACTGATATCCCGGTGACAAATGGCACGACCTCCCAGGAGCCAACCAGCCTGCCTGCTACCTCGACTGTCATCTCAACTTCCGCCACTGTGTCAATCCCGGAGACCAGCATCCCCACTTCTGTTGTACAAACCAGCACCATAGATAATTCTACCACTGCCTACCCAACAGGTACAGTTACCTCCGACTCAAGCACGGTTGCCAAGGCCACAACGACCTCTGTGGAAGAGACATCAGCTCCAACAACGTCTGTGGAGGAGACATCGGCCCCTACCAGCACTGTCGCCGTTTATACCACGGCCTCAACCACGTCAGAAGGAGTGCGCGTCACTAGCATTCGCCCTACTGCTACCCTGACCAACACGGCTGACTGGCTGCCCACTACCATCGTTATTGAACCTACTACCATGTCTTTCTCTCCTCCCACCCAGTCGCAAACACAAGGCACTTCTACAACGGCTCTTCCAACTGGAATTCCTAAGATCATTCTTCCTGACGATCCCAACACGCCTGCTCCTGAGGGCACCGTTCTCATTCAGATCGGTTTCCTCTACCCTCTCAACTACGTGTTTGTGTCAAGCAACACTGTGGCGGCTGCTCAAATCTTCAAGTATCTTCCCCAGGCCCTTGCTGATGCTGCTGGCTTTGCTGTGGACAAGATCCAAATTTCCAAGCTTGTTCCTTATGACACCAGAGACAGCCAGGGTTATGTCACTACCCTTGCTCAGCTCAACTACCCTCAGAAGCTTGTTGAGAAGCTGCAGATGGATCTCTGGTCTCCCAACTCTGCTCTGTACAATAACCCAGATGCCATTGTTCGCAGCCTGACTGCTCAGATCGACCCCAAGATTGATCTCCTTGGTAACAAGAGCGGTGGTGGTCCCACTGGAGGTGCCAGTTCTCCACCTCCCTCTGGTTCTGGCAACGATGCCTTTGGTAACAACAGTGGTGGCCCTGCTGATAACCAAAGCTCCAAACAGAAGGCTACTACGGCTGGTATCGCTGTCGGTGCAGTCAGCCTTGGCGCTGTCTATGGTGTAGCCATGTTCATTGTTGCCCGTCGTTACAAGCGCAAGAGACAGGCTCACCGCCGAGCTAGCTCTATTGGTGGCAGTGAGGCGACCTCTGAGATGCGCTACGCTGGTAACGGTAGTCCTGCGCTCATGGGTGGTGCCCTTCTAAGCCGTGACGTCTCTACCTATGGCGGTACTGCTGGAGCTCGCAACAGTCATGGTAGTGGCGGTTCGAGCTCTGCCCGAACTGGCCGTACTGCCAACATTTCTGCCCCTGTTGCTGCTGAGAATTCTCTTGGCTGGAACTGATGATCTACGCCATTCTATCATTTCATTTTCTTGGATATCAATGCATTGTTTGTTTTCCTTTTAACCCACTTCGATACCCAGGGGAGAGCTGCTCATGTTATGTAAATGTTTAATGACAATGCATCGGGTTTTTTGTGTCATGTAATGGTTCATGAGATTCCTGAGACTCTTGCTCCTTCATGCCCTCTTCTCCCTACATGACAGCTCGGCGAATGTGTCACCAAACACATGCCGTCGGTTTCACTACCTCCCCTTTTGAAACACGCCGACCACCTCTTCAAGGGGTGGAGCCCACACATCATTTCCTTTTTCTTCTGGCTTCATCCTGGTGACTTTGGCTTTTTTTTGTTGTTGCTAATATTCTTAACCTGTTTGGAGTTGGATAACATAGATGGCATTGTAGGAAGTCCTTGGGGTTAGCTGTCGTTGTGTAGCCTCTTGGAGTGTTTTGAGTAGATGGCAGGCGGATGGCTGTAGGCTGAGACGTGTATGTGGGTGTGTGAGCGCCCGGGTTATGAGTGTATATCCATTAAGACAGCGTGTTCCGGCGTTGTTTCATGGCGCTCTGTGCTCGAGAAAAGGGGGCAGTTGCGTACCTGGATAGATGACAATAAAAACAATTGACCCAATTCTGATCCTGTGCTGTGACTTTGCGAATTTGAATCACATTTGCTACTAGTTTAGTTTTGACTGTCATGGCCAATGCCACCATAACAAGCTCGTCTTGCACCGTACGGATGGATGACCTGAAGACTTATTTGACTACTGCTCTTCTGACCATAACCCTCCTTGGGCCTCTACTCTATCGAAATATTTCACTCTCATGCACGTTTAACATGTCACCAATATTACACGTTTATCTTTGTTCCAATATGTTTATTGAAAGCTTTTATGGTTTAAGTAAATCTGTAGGACAATAAGGAGTGTAGAAAGAAACTGGGCAGAACGAGAGTGCACATCTCTTCTGTCCATCGTATCATTTGGCTTTTTTCGCCATACGATTTTATCCGGCTGGAACGATTTAGTTTCGGGGACGACCCTGAGGATCCTCGCACTTGATGGAGACGGCTTGGGCCAAGTTGACTTCCACCGTGTCCTCGAAGTATGCGGTACCGGGACCTTCGCATCCGGCGACACTTGTGAACTGTCAGTATGTCTTGTAGTAACCAGGCTTCTAAGGGAATTATGACTTACGGGAAGAGGACGCAAAGAGAATCGGGGTTGATCTTGACCGAATGGATGTTGTTCTTCCTATATTTAACATCAGTCCTACTGCAGGCCTCTTCGTATGTAGAAGTGTAGCTTACAAGTTATCGCCGAAATCAAGGCACCAGTTTCCTGGAGGGTACAGGACTTGGCTATCGCCAGTGAAGTTCACATCGGAATAGGCGATGCCCTGTAGTAGTAATAAGTAGCTGAGCTGATTTGAGTTGAGTCATTAGTGACGTACGTTGTAAGCACGGTCTTTGGCAGCGACCAAGACGCTGAAGGCAACGGGGACGATGGTGGAGAAACGCATAATGGGCAGTTGATTGTGTTGTAAGAGTGGACTGGATTGTGTTGTGAGGGTGAATTGGATTGTTAAAGATGTTTTTTTCTTTCTTTTTCTACTTCTTCCTTCCTCTATTTATGTTGATACCTCTCTTGAATATTTAGGACTTCATTTGGAGGATCGTTACATTTGTTCTCGGCCTTACCGACTGGACTCGTAACTCTACCCTGTGAGTAGTTCGGGCCGGCTATGATGTAGGACAAAAGCATCGATCAACCATGCCTTGCAGCATGCTAGAAGTCTTCGTATTCTGTAGAATCCTTAACGTAATGCTCAGGAAGGTGGTATTAAAACCTGGGGAAAGCGGAGATGATGGTAATGGATGAGACACGAATCTGGGCCCGTTCTTCATCGGATCCTGATTGCTGTTCAGCTGAGCGAGTGCCGTCAGCGTTTCCTGCTTCGAAGTGCCTCCAGGATTTCTAGTACCGTACAATTGATCTTGCCAAGGCTCAGTAGTTGGGTTTAGGTAGAGGAATAATTAGTGATGTGAAGATGGATAAACATAGGTTGGATGGATACATACATATTGATTGAATGGACTGGCGTATCCTATCTTGTGCTCCGTCTGGACATTGATGGTCATCCTATCTGTAGTGAGAGTCCTTAGACCTAGAAACAACCAAATTCGTTAACACCTAGCTCTTTTGGTATCAATTTTATTCCCATAAAGATCGGAACAACAACTCCGAGTAAATCGGTCCTAATAACTGGAGTCCTAGCTTGGCGATGTTGCATTGCGTTGGCGATCCTCCGCAAATATTCCTTTCAACCGATTGAGTGCTCTAGACTTATATCCACAGCTACAGAAGCGTGCTGATAAGACAATCTCGGTAGAATGGGAACTGCATATTGCTAGCAATCTTTACGGTGAAGTCAAGCTATTGTATCTTTGTGCAGCATTATGTGAGTAGAGTGTTCAATGACAAAAAAGAATACATGCCATGAGCTGTTTACTGGGTTTTCAAATCCTTCAGTGAGTCATGAGGATTTGAGAGTTTCCTGATCCTTTTCATCCTGTGAGCTGACATTAAACCGACGGCTTCACGGTCACTGCAGCAGGATTGTATATTTTGATATAGTAAGTATCACATGTCAACTGGCATAAAAGCCGTGAGAAGGCGCAAAACATTACGTTCCAGTACTATGTGCTTGTTCCTATGCCTATTATTAGCAAAGTTAAACGAATAGTGGTCGGCACCTGGTGTAATATAAAAAGTAAAGACGGCCCGTCCCTTGTTATGGCTTAGCCCAGGGGTGAGCATTGTTTCCATAAACATATAATGAAACCAATCCCAAAGTCCTATTTTCTACACGACCATGCAAACTTCACTTTAGCCTTGAAATTACGCGTATTATCCTTGTTTTCTGTGTGTCACCAGGATACCTCAGAGACGGTGGGTAAGGTGTCGACGTCAAAACTCCCCGGAGGCAGAATATCATACCAACATGAGCCCTGTTCCTTTGAGGAAGGAGGTGTAGCTACTGCATACTTCCAAACTATGCTAGTCTTGCGAGAGGAAAGAGATGGAAAGTAGCTCTACATTTGCTGCAAGTTTCTGTGTAGTCGACCATTAACATGACATGTAATCACATGGAGGACTCAGTGGTGGAGCAGAGGGCGAGGCAGCAAACAAGTTTTAGGCGTGCCTCGCTGGACATAACACTTTCTTCACGACCTGTAGTCCTCACTAACAATGTGGTTCCAGATCGGACCCATCTCCGCCCATCGACCCACACAAGTCCGGATACGCCGCCCCGAACCATTTCCCCTCACCGGGGCTCCCACCGGGCCCCGCTTCGGAGTTCCACTCGAATCACTAGCACTCTCTCAAAACGCTCGGACTGCTTTGTGGGACTTTATATATCAAGAATTTCCCTGTTCTTGTACATTTTTATGCTACCTACGGACTCAGGGTAGGTTTCCTAGCCGACAATCACGTGAGAACGTTGTAGAACATATTTGTAGAATTCTTTTGACTTGAGTAAACTAAAGAAAATATGTATAAACACTGCTGGAGAGCTATATATACGCGTCATCATCCGCTAGTTCTGTGAACATACAAAATTATAGCTCCCTAGGTTAGGTGTGCATTTCTACCAAAGCATTCAACGGAAGAGACATCGTGGTATGGTGCAGTCGTATCGTCCGTGTCACGGAAATACAAAGTAGCATTTTGGCATCCGGACGCACTGGAATTACACCGTTAATTATACGCCCCCTAATGTTCCTCTGTAAATTCATGTTATCACTTACGGGGACAAGGCACAAATAAACTCTGGGTTAACCTTGAGAGATTGGACGTTGTGAAGGCTGATTGACTTTTATGAGTTGCATTGAAGGAGATGGGGAAGATTGGGATTGCTCGCTTACACGCCACCGGTCAGTTTGACGCAACCAGCTCCAGGAGCTATGATCTGAGACTCTCCAGTGAAGCTCACACCTGAGTAGAGGATTCCCTATAATGTGAAAGTTAGTGACCAGAAAATACATCAAGTTTGGTATGAAAAAAGGGATAGCATACACCGTAGTCCTCGGCTGTGGCAAAAGCGGCAAAGGCAACCGGAATGAGAGTGGTGAAGCGCATGGTGATTCGTTAACCAGTGGTCTTGATAAACAATGAGGTTTTAGAGATAATAAAATCAGCAGTGCCGTGATAAGAGATTTATGGAATATGGTCTTTTCATTGAATATTTATACACAGGGGAAGCCTCCTGGGGTTTCTGCCAAGTGTTATGTATATTTGTAGGCCCGGACCAACCGACATGAGGCCCTAACTTCCCAAGGCAGCTCGAGATAATGCGAGACGACAAAGATGGGAATCCGTAATGCCGAAAAGAATGTAAGGCATCCTGCTTTCGCAAGCCCGGCAGGTCAATTCGTCAGCAAAGCTACGTAGGTTCCAGTAGTGGAGATGGAACGTAGGATGAGACAATCTGTAACCGGATCCTTATTCGCCGTAGTGATTACCGTGACCAAATTCAAGGTTTAACGAGATCGGAGCGTTTGAGTTGTACCATGGAAAGGCTGCGCATTGTTCCCATACAAGACATATTGTATAGTCTTTGGGTCATCCAGATCTTCAAGGGGCCTTTTGACATGCATAGAGCGCTTCAGCTGAAGCCGAATTATTCAACATGAAAGGATTTCCTGCACTTGTATAGACAAAAAAAAATGAACAATATTCCTTTGATGGGCACGCTACATTTCCGCCGTTGGATATCTTCGCGGCGAATGGGATGCAATCGTTTAGGGATGAGACAGGTTCCGTGCGAATCGGCCCTAATCTGATAAGATCGTCCGGAGTAAACTATATGACAACGATGCTGATATAAATAAGAAGGCTATAGTATCATTGAAACAGTTGCGGGACCTTCCTCATTTGCCTCGCTCTCGTTTCGATTGTGGGTGAACGGATCGCGATAGTAAACAGGCAAGTCTGAGCTTTGGGCACATCCGGACCGCCGGCATTTCTATTCGACGTGAGAGCCTCGACCCTCAACCATCTGTAAGTCAGCGCCAAACAAAAATTTGATCCTACCAAAAGATTTCAACCTTGATGCTTTTAAACTCTTCTTCATTTACAGCAACGGCGTATGTATCACTGGATATATGAGCCCAAGTTTGTAACCTCGTCCAGAAGAGCCGCAGGTCGATCATCTCCAACAAGATTCCCTTATAAAGGTGCCAGCCGCTGGCAAAAGGCGGGAATGATGAGAATAGAGCCGACAACAGATCCCGTCGCCTTCCAATAATTAGCCACTGGACCTTGGACCGTGATGCCTAACGCCGCAAATTTACCTTTAACCACATTCCAGTTACTGCCGTGACTATACATGTGTTGCTTATGGTCTCATTCACAATGGAGTCCCTTGGCATGGTGGGATTGCAGCAGCTTGACCCCCCGGCATTGATGACACTACTTGCTATCGAAAGATGGAGAAGTGGTTACCTCTCATCTCTATTTTGGCATCAGATGCGCCATTGAATTTGGCCGCTAAAATGAGATTCCGGCAACCACATGGCCGACGATGAAGAAGGCTTTATATAACCTAATAAGAAAGTCGTAGGGGACTGGTGTTGTCGGCTCCGCCGCGGCATTCGCAGACTCTGCTTCATCATCATCATCATCACAGTTACGAGCTGCTCCCAGCTCGTACCATTTTGTATATAATGTGCTATAAATACAGAGCCGGTCACCTGTATCTATGTTACAGACAAAGAGATTAATCGCAACTTTCTTCTGGTGTGATGGTGACGGCTGTTTCGTGATTATTGAGATCATTCATATAAGGCCATTCTGCTCTAATAGACTTTATAAACATCCTTAAACATGCCACTCGCTGAAAAACTGCTCTAATAATACATTATCACGATATTAGGTCCGTCTCCGACCCTGACACCTGTAGGAATACGCTTAACCCAGCCACCTCCCTCTATGCCTCCGATATAAAGCGGGCCACTGAGACCATGGAATAGCTGCTTTATCAACTAGATAGTTGGGTGCTTCTATTGATCAGGGCCATGCCGCTCAGTTGATTGAACTATCGCTTCAGTTCTCGTCCCATCTGAATTCGTATAATTCTGGCATTGCGTTATTAATGCTGATGTTGGCCACAGTCTCTGATGATGGCTTGTACTTGATGATCTGCCCCCAAGGGCTGGCCAGCTCCGGCTGGGATGATCCAGGTTACTCAGTCAATTAGCTGTAGCCCCTTTTCTTTGGCCGTGACGCGATACAAGCCCAGGAACTCTTTTGTCAAAACTGTTGCGGCGCTGGAGCTCATCATACCCTCTACATGGGGTATAGATAACAGTCTGGAGTTTGTCATATCGAACCGAAGGTGTTGTAGATCCATGGATCCACCTAACAAGTTGCTTAGATGTCGATGCATTTGGCAGCCCGGGCATGGAACATGATTGGGATTCAATTTTTCGAGCTCTTGATCTAGATCGGCCAGACGGATCTCGATTGTGCTTTCGAAAAGCCATGCCACCCCATGAGGTTGAGTCCAAACATCCCACCGACCGGGGATCCCAAATCCTGACTGTGGCGTATTTTGTACAATTGTCAATTCAGAGCAAAACAGCCTGAATATTGGACCAGGTGAACCAGTCCATAAGTCAACCATGTTGGGCAGATCCTCCGGTCTCATACCGGGAGGCAGACCCATTCGCATTCGGATGCCAATGTTGAACATTTCTTTCGTGAGAAGCACAATTCTTGGGTCATCAGCAGGGGTGCCAGCAGGTATATCGAAGGGATTCACTCCGTCGGTATCTTCGAGAAAATCCGCGAGATCAACTAGGATATCCGGGTTCCCAGTTTGGTCGACAAGGTAGCAGACCTCTACGGCTGGCTGCTTACCTTGGCTGAGGAAAGCTTTGAGATTTAAGTTGAGGTTTGCCTGTATGGCAGACGCTACGTATTCTCTATCCCAATGCTTTTCGTCCAAAAGACATGCATCGATAGCATCTTGTGGTTTAGCCATGGCACAGTCTAAATTCTGCTCTGGAGCTATTGCCGGCGGGAGATGCGATTCCAGAATCTGTCAAGAGTTAGTGGTGATGGATAATAAAGATGTATGAATGTCTAACTGGAATAAAAGTATGGATTGAGATAACTATATAAATCTGCACGCATAAGTAAGGCTTGGAAGCTTTGCATATTCTCTTCTCTCCACCTCCTCTCCCCTCTCCTCTCCTCTCCTCTCCCCATTTTAAATGATAGATTAAAAATGGTATCATTCACCGACCTCCCAGACCGGCTGCAGTCTATTACGTCAGGTATAGTGAGGGGTACCCAGCTGTAAATCTCCCTTGCATAAAACAGGATTCAAAACCAACATCTCCCAAAAAGCAATACCATAGTCAGGTAGATGCAGAGAATCAGTATCGACCTCGTCAGCGACGGACTTTTCGGCTCGCGGTCCGCTCCGCCAGCGATCTGCTTGTATTCTCATGATGTTTGACAGCAGGGGACCTTGTATTAGACAAATGATTGGTCAGTGTCATTACAGCAGCAGGATCACTTATTGAAGATGACAGCTCAACTTCTAGGATGCAGCACCACTCCATTCAGCCTCTCGTATTCCAATCATGATAATGCATGCTGCAAGCAATTAATTAGCATTGATGAGCATGATATTCACATCCGCAAAGATTATTTCCACGTGCCTTTACACAGAGAGACAGATGGATTCACTAGGATGCATTGGCAATGCACTCTTTCTCAAGCCAAAAGCTTCTTCCCTGAGATGATGCAGTGCCTTGCATGGCGCATCTGGATAAAGACCACCTTCAAATGTATAGATAGATAGTGTCGATAAAGCAGTGTTGAGCCATCGGAGGAGGAGAACAGGCCGAACCCTTGCTCCGTAGGAGGCGAGTATCCAACCATTCACAGCCTGATGCGTGGCATTGCATGTGGCCTGGCCCCAAAATACTTCCATGGTAATATGAGGCGATTTGCCTGCATCTATTTTAATTGACAGCTAATTAGCCGCATCCAAAAATTACCAAATCAGACTCTTGCTGCAGATGAAGTGGATATGTGTGTGGGGAGTCCCCCCTCTATTTATGCAGTCGTCGAGGCAGTTGGGACTGACTCGACTCAGCATCGCCAAGCATGAACCGTTATGCTATTGGTGTATGAGAGATACTTCCATCAAATGTCTCAGATTGCGCTATTTTATTCAAGCCTCAGAGGCATCCTTTGTTTAGAATTAATGGAGCATAATGAGGGTGCAATGTTCGGAGCTGTAAGCGAGGTGTATTGTGTCTGTATACCGCAACGATACGTATCATACATCTGCTCGGTTATATTGCAATGACTCCGAGTTAATGATGCTTCGGAATAGACTTAAACCAGGAGAGAGAGATATATAAAGCAACAAGTAAATGAGATACAGGGGATGGTGGTCAATGGCCCAATACTGGCAGTTTATTGCCATATATGGTGATTGTCTAGGGTAGCCATTGATAAGGTGGACAAGGCACTGGTGTGGGTGCCAAGGTATGAATAAAGGTCAACATCAATGGATCATAGCAATACAACCTCGATACTAGAAGTATTTCTTAAAAGTCTTAAATGAAACAAAAGACGTTAATTAAAAATATCTTTTCTTATAATGCGCATTTAGAGGGAAGACTTGAGACGTCCCAACTGAATGAGATGCCATCCCTGGAGAGAGACCCACATAATTCTATTTAGCCACTATCTATTACACACCACCAACATTGAGCTACCCAAATTAGTAGTGTTCAGCTTCAGAACAATAAGAGACAGGAAGCCATAAATGCATCTGGATGACTCTGTGTTTTCATGTCTATGGATAGAAAATGAACGATGCTCTGTTACAAATGGCCTTCTGATGGGACTCACAATGAACAACAACCCTTTATCCCCCACCTGCTGCGATGCCTCACGTGACAAGTATTCAGAGAACAAACCACATGTATCCCCTCGTTGCGATGGCAACCCGCCACCCAGTGTCAACAAACCCATCACCGCTATTGATGCCATCTCTAATACACCCACGCAACTTCTCGGTCCTATGAATAATGGACCCACAGATTCGGATCGTGTATGACTATCTTGATGATGAACTCAATGAAAACGTCCTTTTCCTCACCGAGAGACTACACGCTTTGAATCCTCACGATTCGACGTGGGCTCATCTCCGCGCTCTCGCTTGCCTTCGGCTGGGACGTTATGCCTTGGCGTCCGAGTTCAGTCGTAAGCTGGGCATCAATGGCGAACACCTTGGCTGCTCATATGTCTTTGCTCAGTCGTGTTTGCAACTCAAGAATTATGCGGATGGTGTGACTGCCTTGGTCAGGGCACAGGCTGTATTGGCTTCCCAGAAGCAAGCTTGTAGGCTGTATGCATTTCCTTCGCCGAGGGGCCCAGGTAGTCTAATAAGTTCTAGTAAAGACGAACCATCACATTCCGAACGATATCTTCCCGATGCTTCATCTGTGAGCCGTCTTCTTGGGAAACTGCATAAAGCGAGCGGTGATCTCAAGACTGCTGCCGTTCACTTTGCTGCTGCTCTGGAGGCGAGCCCCTTTATGTGGGATGCCTTTACTGATCTATGTGATAGTGGTAGGCTTTTGTGCGAAATACTACTCCAAGACTATTGTTGCTAAAGATGGCTAGGTATAAGCATCCGTATCTCAAACATCTTTAAACTCCGGGATCCGGTATCACGCAATGAGCCCAGCCAGAAAAAGCCGGCCAGGTTAACACCGATGGCACTTACTAACGTTAATACCCGCAGTCGCCAGCCTCTTGAGTCAAGACTACGTGAGCCCTCCAAGCTACCCGTGCAGACTCCGAGGTATAAATCTCAGGTTACAGATGAGAATGAGGCATTGACAGAAAGCCGGAATGTACCAAATAACACCAACCCTGTAGCTCCAGGGACCCCCAGAATGAACATTCCGGTCATCTCAAAGAAACGGCTCCGCTCCGGACTCGATCAACAGCCAGCAGAAATGTTGATGACTCCTTCCGAATCAAGCCATAGCCAGGACGACGGTTTGTCTGCTGGATCGACTGGCTCCGACTTGCCCCTTGCACCCCCACGGAGAAGTGCTAGGCTACTCAATCAGCGTGCACCCTTTCCAACCTTGAAGGACAACTCTCGATCTGATTCTGGAGCAACCAAGCGCATAGCTAAACCGAAGAACCCGGCACGGCAGGCTGAACAAAAAGCACCAGCAGCCCTTCAACCAGCAAGCACTGATTCAGCTGTCAGTCAAGAACAAACGAAGATAGAGCGTCCGCCCCTGGTTCAAACACCCAGGGCCACCATAACACCAAAGCCACCTTGTACTGACCCTTCGACACCGTTAAATCATGGGAGCCACGAGAAGCTTCGGCCAATTATGGATCTGTTACAGAAGCTTGGTGCCGGCTATTATCATCTGACCCGCTTCCAGCCCAGGACATGTCTTGAAGTATTTACATCCCTTCCAGTTGGACAGCAGGCGACACCATGGGTTCTTTCAAAAGTCGGCAGGGCTCAATATGAGCTCATGTCATACAAGGAAGCTAAAGTAACCTTTCAAGCGCTCCGAAAACTTGCACCATCATGGGTGGAGGACATGGAAGTATTTTCGACTGTATTATGGCATCTTAAGGAGGATATAGCACTGGCCTTCCTCTCACATGAACTTTCCGACAACCATTATTTGTTGCCACAGACGTGGTGTACCCTGGGTAATATGTTCTCGCTACAAAGATCCCGGAAAGATGCCATAAGATGCTTTCAGCGGGCATGTCAATTATCGCCTCGCATAGCCCACTCTTTTTCTCTCCTGGGATATGAGTATATGGAGATGGAGGAGTTTACAGAAGCAAGTATCGCTTTTCATCAAGCTATTGAGGTTGACTCTCGCCATTATTCTGCCTGGGTTGGTTTGGGTCGTGTGCAGGAAAGACTTGGACAAGGAGGGAAGGCGTTGGAGTACTACCTCGGAGCGGAGAAGATTAACTCACATAATGCAGTGTTGCTGACATATATTGCAAGGGTAAGCATTCCATAGAATTCCGTCCTCTCAAATATCAATCTGGCTAACTTGGGAAGATGCTTGACAGAGCCGGAAGGCGTGAAAATGCACTGATCTATATACGCCGTGGTATTAAGCTCGACCCACCATCTGCGGTGGTCGGCTTGCTTAGAATGCAGGCTGCTGGTATTCACTTACGGCTTCGACAACCATCGGAAGCCTTGCGCGATTTGCGCTTGGTTGAGAAAATGGCCCCAGACGAGCCTCGTGTGTACTTCCTGTTAGGCAAGGCCTATGCCATGTCGGGACAAGGCAGCCGGAATGCAGCACTGAAGAGTTATACCACGGCCCTCAGTCTCGCCCCCTGGGTAAGATATCATGATACAACCGAAATATTCTCCTCGAATGCTGACTGGGTAACTAGAGTGAAGAGATCAGGGCGGCTATACAAGATCTCAACGATGGCATGTAACAAGTGTCATGAGCTGGGCTGTACGCAATTGGGAGAGGGGGGGTTTAGGCAGGTAGATCTATGTGACGAATATACTGGATTACTATCTGGTCATTGATGACGGTCAGCAATTGGCCCCCAGGGCAAGTCGATTATACAGACTTGCGGATAACGCATGATGAATGGGGAAAACGTTTCTCTTGGGGTGTTTCAAGTAGGCATTTGGGCAATGGATAACGCTGTGATGCCGAAATTAGAGGAATCAGAGCACCTAGAAGCAATGGAAGCAAGCCTTCTATCTACTAAAAGCCGACACTTTGTCGTGTTGGTTGAAAACAGTAGGATGTGAGAGGATGCCGCTCCTGTAGAGAATCTTCATCCCCGTAGAGTTTGTATCATAATGACCAGGATACTTCTAAATGAGGCCGTTTGCAGCATGAATCAGCTCTGAAGGTAATTTCGGTTCGCCTCGTACCTCACCCCTGCTTTAGCGAGATTGTCAGTCCCTTGCCTGTATGTTTTTTTTTTTAAAAAAAAAAAACTTATTTTTACTTTTTTCTTTTACTATTTAAAGATGGTGGGTGATGGCTTGGCTTGTCCTAACATCCAACGCTGATGTTTGCATACTCACGTCCCGTTTACCCAACCGTCTTTGTGAACTGGTCTTCATCTGCCCAAAAGAAAATGGCCGATGATTCGAATATAATAACGGATCCAAGCCGTTTGTCCGTTTTCTCGATCGGGCAGCCCAGCAGCAACGGCGAAATACCAACACCATCCTCAGCATCGCAAACGCTCCAGCATGTCAGGCTGGTTCTGTTGCAACCCCTTGCCAAGTCTGATATGCTCGATGCGTGCTACCACCCCTTTACACAAGATATTTATAGGGAGGACGGAACAGTTATTGGTACGGCAGATTTCAAGTATCTCGACATCAACCCACTCAGCACAGCATGGAGGCGGGCCATTGCTCAAATCGCACCTTTCCGCCAAGTAACGTTTGATCTCAGCCTGCCCAAAGATGAAGGCGACGGGATGTTTAGAAAAGTGTACTGGAACTCGAGCCTGCCGCCAGGAGGAGGCATTGCCGTCTTTATGCAGGACGTCTGTACCATGGTGAACTTGCTTGCTCTCAACATGAGGATGCGAACCAGGGAGGACTTTGTATTCAATGTTGTTTATGACTTGGATGAAGGAGTGAAAGAACAGCCGATGAAGCTTTTGGAGTCTCAGCTGTTTGGGTTACAGAGACGAAAGGCTCCATTGAAGCAGTAAGATTGTCACAGGCCCAAAGATTTGACATACACTACAAATGACCAAGGGGATGACGGAAACTATCACCAAGCCTCTCATTTAGCAGAGCTTCATCCTACGCACGTACTTGTTTTAAAGTCGTATTTCATCCTGGCCGAGAGGTCATTGCTTTTCCCTGGATCTCTTTCCCTTCTTGTATATTCGACTCTTCTGGCGTTAGTGTCTGCCCTCTCCTGCGTGATGAAATCCTTGATCTGGATCATTGAACCTTGTGTACGGGCACCTTAAATCCTATCAGATATTTGATTGCTTATTGTGTATAAATGTATAATACCACGTTCCATTAACCTTCGATCCGGGTCGGAATGCGGGGAGGATGAGCGTCACCTTATGAGGTATCATTGGGAATGCCACCGCGCTTGGGTAATTTGGTAAATGCGGACTTGTTTGGGCCAGTGCAGTGGAGATATGAATCCATTCATTTCCATTCTCGCTTTGAGGGAAATATGCTCCAGCTTCTTTGAATGTGGCCCCTCAGGGGTGTAGGCGACGGCATACGGGCTTCTATCTAACCTAAGAGGCCATGTTTAGAATCTGATCCGATGTTTGAAGCATATCTCACACTGTAAAGAACTTTTGTTCTCACTGTAGTACGTTTATTGCCACAGACTAACGGCTTTCTGTCTCCCCCCGACTTCTCCTACCCCCCTGAGAGAGTGAAGACGCTCTAGAGCTGATTCATCTGGACCAACTTATGTTGAAGTCGGCAAAGATGTACTTACCTCGGACGTCGATGAAAGCTCTTTTGTTTTTCCTTTAGATTTGTTGGTTAACCAGTAGGATCACATCTTCTGCTGAAGGCATGCCAGAGGCTCCATTCAAGGCAATAGTTCAGGAGACCGCAGTCGGTAAAGGAAGGTCGGAGATGACTGGCCGGGGAAACAAGCACGGTGTCCGCTCTCATCCTATTCGTGTAACGGATTTCCACTTTGGTTGGATGACGACCTATTTGATGGGCTTGAATTCGGCTAGTTCCTGTTGTGTCTCGGGTGCTTTGACTGATAAATTCTGCCGACTCTGGGCGCTGGTCGCAGCCTGGAGATCGCGCTTCACAATCCTGCTACCATATTCCAAACGGCACTCACCGGAAACAGCCTTTCGCCGCGTAGCGATCGCAGATTGCGATATTACGCTTTACCATGGAAGTAGCGGAATGGATGTGACCATTGGAAACCTAGTGAGGGAAATTGATCATGCTTTGGAAATGACACATGTTCCTTGGTTGTGGTGATCGGGATTGTAAGCAAAAGCGCATATTAGGTTTGCGCCTTTAATATTACCATGTTGGTAATTGTCAGTTTGTTTTCTCGCCAAGCCAACCAGCAAATCTTCAGCCATTGGGTCCCAACATCTCAGTTCAAGGGTTCGGTAGATTCACATAAACATCTCTATACAATCCACACTTCCGGCCTCGTGGAGCATTATCAAGACTCCTGTCAGCCAACACGGCATTGGAAAGCGGCTCGGCATAAGTTTTGGGCGGAGCAATCTGACGTAAATTCTTCTTAGCGGTAGATGGTCTGAACAGGGAGCACAGTATTGAATCCTCACGAGAGTATGTGATTCTGGAAGCCTGTAGACAGTGACATCGCGCGCTGCTGGGCATATTGCCTAATTCGGTGATAATAAATACGGTATGGCCAATTAATCCGATGAATAACTGGGTTAGATTAACAATCCTCTTCAGCGGATACACACGTGGGTTGGCCATGTCACCTCGGCCTCTGCTCTATTCGGCAGACCAGGGGGCACAACAACCTCATCTTGAAACGTACACAGAGCCTCACTGAAACCCTGCTTACACCTTTCACATACAATTGATGAACTCTCTGACCAACAGCACGATATTATTCAGATCCGTCAGGGTCTTCCACTCTACTGCGTATATTACAAAATCCCTCGTGATTTGAGGAGATATAAGTTGGCACAATCTCGGTCGTGGATCTCAAATGCCGACCTGCATCGTCGAATCCCGCGACTTACGCCAAGAATTCATATAACCTCCATCATGCAAGGCACAAAGGACAATTCGCCTCAGGGTGTTACGATACTGTTCAGTGTGGAAGATGAACGAAAGAAACGCAATCGAATCACCAAGCGCAAGTCCCGTATGCACACTCTCTACCAAATCCAGCCCATCTCTACGACAAACTACCATGATTGATTCACTGGCTAACATGTTAATAAAGGACAGCGAAAGTCACAGCGTGACAATGCCTGTCAGTATACGACGACGCTTGTTGATGATACACTGCCCACCAACACACCCATAGACAATTGCCCATCATGCGGTTTATTACCTACAATGAACGTCGAGCAGTTTCAACAAAACACATTTGTTACAATTCCGAACAGCTTGTCTGCCTTGGAATTTTCGCCCTTTCTATTAGATCAGTCGACCACATTGCCTAGTCCACTATGCACCAATATTCCCGGATCCGTCGATTACCAACATCATCCGTCATTATATGGCATTAATTCAATTGACAATTCGCCATTGCATGGAGCCTTTCTTATGGAAGATTCGGATGACTTCTCACCGCTACAGTCTCTGGCAAATCTCTGCGCCGAGCCGTCACCGAATCAAATCATCGACCTCCCACTGACACCTCCTTTACCTGAACCGTACACGTCAACGGATTACGGCTTTTCGGCTCAATTTACTCCTCAATACGAGACGCTACATCTGTTTCAAACATGATGGACAAAAGAAAACATTGTATGACTACTTTTGATGTGCTAATTGTTGTTTGGCGGGTAGTAGGCGTACGGCGAATGTATATATAAAGAAGCTCAGTGTATAATCAGTTCATCTGAGTACACATGTACAATAGACAGAAAATTTAACGGAAGAATATATTAGATCCTATAATCATCTTTATCGTTAATCAAGGACATTGTCACTTGCTTGAGCAACATGGACGCACATTCGGCGTATCCTCCAAAGATATGCATGCCCTACACCAAGTGGCAAGCCCTCAAAGAAGAACAAAAACGATTCTATAAATAGTGTGATTGGATTCTCCAAGTTCAATTCAAAGCTGGAAAGCAAAACAAGCGTCCGGCTTGCCCCTAAGTTGTTTAAGCGTTAAAGCTGACCGTTTTTACGGCGACCTACATGCCTTTTATCCGCTATGATTGAATGGCTTCATACTATTTATAGTAGTGTGTCTTGGTTTTGGAGGTTCGCCCACTATCTCACACCAATAAGGTCGGTGAGCAGCCGAAATCCCCTCTTCTTTACAGCTCTTTGTACTATGATTCATTTCTTCATGATCATTCATGCGTTGTTGTTTGCCTCAGTTCAACATTGCCAGAAGTGTAGACTACTCTTCAGTCCAAGCCCGCGTGGATTCTGTGTTTCAGCACATAACATACCACTCGACAACATGGATACGACGGAGAGGCATTGTGTAACGGATTGCCTTGACATATCCTGCGGTTGCACAGCAAGAGGCGAAACACAAAAGCCAAACAAAGGACGATGGCTGTGCCTTCGTAGTAAGACTGAAGCTTCAGGTCTTGCCAATCACAGGCTGTCAGCTGTCAGTTTCGGGATCTCTAACGTAGCCCAGCTCAATTTCGACGGACTGTCTGTTACGGACAATGATAGGGCCCATGTGAAGATGTTCGGAATGCACCACAGGGATCTGCGTCGGCCATTAACGGTCCTCATTGAGCCGACGGTGGGATCACTGTTTTCCAAAGGCAGTTTTCTAGGCGGCTCACTGGGACCTGAAACCATCCATGCTATAACCTCCTGGATGGCGTACGAGCTGACCGTGGCTGACTTGCCGAGGCGGGCTGCACCAGAATCATGGCTATCAATTCCTTATATGCAAGACTCGCCTGCGTCGCCTGAACTGGTCTCGGCAATCAAGGCCAGTGCGGATCCAACGCTGCATCAATACTTGAGAGCCGGTATGCCAGTGTCATACATCATCGGCTGCGTCATCATGGTGGTTACCATGCCGGGGCAATGGGGGACTGATTATGGTTTATTGTCTGCAGTACTACTCCTCGGGGAGTTCCAGCATACCAAGGAGTATGCCGCATACAAGGCTGTTCTCCTATCGTTAGCCAAGTCCCTCGAGGAAAAGCTTGATCACGGCCTGCTAATCAGCGCCCTGCTCGGTGAGGTTTTTCGCTGGAAAAATGAGCTTCACCGAGAGCCTCGTCAGGTCTCTGTTCCAATCGCGGCAAGGGATCCCCCAGTCGAGCACGACAAGGATTTGGTCCTGGATCTGATCAACAATGCAGGCATAGCTGCAATCCTTGATGTTGGCTATCCCACATACATCGTTAGTGACAATTCCGAGCCCCAAATCCCTTGGAAAGCCATCTGCGCCAGTATTACTGGGCGATTTGATGATTGCACGGATGTGTTTCGTGACATCTGCGACAATGAGACACGAAGTCAATTGGCTTTGATTTACCGCATTGGAGGCTATCGGTCGCTGGTCGAGGAATATATGGGCTATATACGATCAACTCTTACTGCAATGGCTGTGTTTATGACCAAGCCTCTGTCATACCAGAGCCTCTCAACCCTTGTTCTATGCGTGGCTTATCAACTCTTCAAGACAAAAAGGATGTGGGCACCGCGATCTCGCCACACCAAAGCTCTTGTCAAGCATACCATGAAACAACTGCAAGGGATGCCACTGACCTTCTGGACTACTGCCTTGTCATCATTTGCTGGAATACCAGATCCAGCTGAACAAGATTATCCTCAAGCTATGCAGGGCATTATACCCATTTACATGACATTTGACCACAGTCTCTTCCCTCAAATCCCATCAGAGGGCATCGAAACCGAGTTATCAGTTTTAGGGGCAATCAAAGGAATAGATATACCGCGTGATGACTCAATAACAGAGATTGGGCGCTACACCGCAGAGTGGTTTGGCGTCATCCTACCTCCTCTTACCCAAGGCCTCAAAGAAGAGCGGTTCAATCTCTCAATGGCCGTATGGTGGACAGCGACAAATGACCAATTCAGCTGGCTGACTGTCTGCTGCGACGCCTACTTATGGATGTTGCACGACTATGGAGGGGAGGAGGCTGTTAACGAGCAATTGAGAGCTATGGAGTCGATGCAATAATGTAGATTAGACGACACTATTTCACTATATCACTTATCAGTAGCTTTATAGACTATGGCCATAATCATGACCACAATTAGGGTGATGTTTATTTCTCGCTCAAGATTGTCACGTTCTAAAGACTGATATGGCAAGTTTCCGACGTAAACGAAATGAGAGTAAGCGCATCATAAATTGATGACTCAAAGACATGGTTTATATGCTTGCTGGATCCTTTTCTGGTGTCCCTAGAAATGCTTGCTCTCGAAGACTTCTATTCGTACTTACTATTTGTCATCATGTTGTATCTGCATTCGATAAAAGAGAGACAGAGCCAGCATCAGCCTCCTGTCGAGGTATACGCATGCCCCAAACCAGGAGGCTTGCTCCGGCAAACAGTATGGCAGCGATCATGTAAGGCAGTCCAGTCCACACGCCCCCAAGCTCAATCCCATGGCGGAAAGCCAAGGCCAGCAATGGACCAGCTGCCATAGACCCTGTGCTCTGCGACAGAGCGATGGCTGTGTTCAGTACACCTGTCTGAGACGGGTCAACCAGGGCAGTAGCCAGGCTGCGAAGGGCAGAATAAAACCCCCATCCCAACGCAAAGGTGCAGACGCCAACAACGAAGAGAACTGGATGTGCAGCAAAGGCCATGATTGCGGTCCCCAGGGCAAGCATCCATGCACTTCCTTGAACAATTACGAGATCCTTGATGGCAGCAGGCATGCGCTTACTGAGAATCACAGAGAGTTGGGGAAGTAGCACAAGTAACAAGACAAGATTGACGATGCCCTTGAGGGTGATGAGATAACTGGCCTTGGCGATGCTCCATGAGAATCGTTTGGACGAGTACTGAATGACAAGCTGAAGCGCTTGCTTACCAATACTGGCCAAGACAAACGCTCCTACAATCAGGGTAAGGTTCAGAATCAGACGGAAATCGTAATGGCCATGCCTGAGCTTGCTCCATTTCTGCGTCATCTGTGCCACCCAGCCATCTTGACCGCCAGAAACGGACTGCCGTCCAGGATCCTGCTCCTCTTCATCATCTTCGACTTTGGGCGTCTTTTGTAGCGTCTCGCTCACAAAGGCCGCTGCCACTAGCCCAACCAACTCAAATGCGACGCCCAGAAGGGATGGAAACCAGGGGGTGTATGACATGAGAGCCGCACTGAGCGGGGTCGCAAGGATCTCGCCCAGCAAAATGACGGCAGCCAGAAGAAAGAATATCGACGATTTCTTTTCCGCGGGGAACACGTCTGAGATTATGGTGTATGCCATTGATGTCGCAATCTCGGGACCGCCACCGATGATCTGGAAAAGCGGTGCCAGCCATATTGCGCGCAGCGGGATAAGATCGCTCCACCAGGCAATCAACCGAATGGCAACTTCTTGCAGCATAAGACCAACCAAACTCAGTAGCAAGACGGTCTTCCTGCCGACACGATCGGCCATGATACCGTAGGGCAACGCAAGCAGGATCCCCGGCAGCTGGTTGAAGGACTGGTTCCATCCAACAAGCAGCGCCAACTCACTCTGAACGTCGTCCGACTTGCAGACTGAGGTGGAATTGCCTGTCTGCTGGGTGAAGCCGAAGCTGTCACTGTGCAGTCGCCGACAAATAATGGACTCAAAGATCTTTATATGGGGCGCGTAGGATAGGTAGTTGCCAAAGTCGATTACCACGATAGAGACACAGATCAGTAGCAGAAGTTTTCGGGCCTGTGCCCGAAGTGTTTGCTGTTGCTCTGGCTCATCATGTCCATTTTCCTGCAGAAGAAGAGGTGTCGCCTCTGAATGGGGGGAAGAGGCATCCATAGCTGTTGTTCCCAATAAATACTGGGAAACAACTCGTGGCAATGTTGTGTTGCTCACGAGTGTCAAGCCTGAATACCGATACAGCCAAGTGGAGGTCAAGAAACGCGTTTACACATTTGTATGTAGATATGTCATCCGTTCCTGATGTGACGTCTGTTTTGGGCTCCACGCGGCAGCCCAATTACTTGTAGTAGCATAGAGCATCGCTAATCGGGCTGCAACTACGCCTACTTATAGTTAGACTACACAACCCTGTACGGAGCGGAGTATGTACTCAAGGCGCTGTAGCTCCAACGCTGGACTAGCCCCGCTACAGCTGGGACTCCCGCTCCACGGGTAGGGCCATAGCCCACTCAGGTTGAAGTACATCCCGAAGAGTACTCCGGAACCTCATACGCTTAATATAACCTGCAGCACCCCCTTGACACGTGTGTTGTGGCCAAACTTTCTCTCATTCACATACAACCGCTCACCAACTCAGATGTTGTATCCAGGTCGAGGACATATCTGATAGGCCAGTTCCTTGGTATTGTTTCTGGCAAAATGGCGGTTCAGAATTCCATGCAGTTCAAGTCTTGCCAACCAAGGAAGCCAATCAGACACTGGTGGAGATGCTGCTATTCACCGCATACATCTGTGATTAACGCTCATGGCTGGGATTGTTGTATGATGCACTGGCATACGTACCAGAAGCGGAGACAAACTCTGTATTGGGGATGTCAAGATGTCAAGTACTGTATCCAGCAGTATTGACGCAAAGATGTGTTTAGGTAGCCTATTAGCATCGCAAACCATTCCTCGCAATGTGGTAACCAACAGAGTGAGATGTGCCTTCAATATTGCCTCCATCTTCAAACATTAGACACTGTAGGAATACTCTTGGTATAGCCCTCATCACTGAATCATGAATGCTCGAAATTTTTATTTAAGGTCGACACATGGATGGGACTTGGATGTCGATGCATTAATATTTCCAATACTCAAAGTCTCAATAACATACATCATCAAGAGATATACGCCAACCAGATATCATTCCATAATTCTAAGGCGTTCCGTAATGGACTAAGAAGATTCCATCATGCAGTGTCTGAGCCAGCTGAGCCAGAAAATAGAGTCAGTTCAGCCTGCATGCTGGGGACGCCTCCCCGCTGAATTACGAACCCTGATCCTGGAATGGACAGCAGCGATATCCAAGGAGGAAAAATTATCTCTTGCTGGATATGCATCAGTAAATAGGGAATGGTGCGACTTCTTTGAGCCGCTCACATTTCGAAATCTCCGTCTACTACCAAGCTGTCTTGATGAGTTTGATCGCATCGTCAGGGACAAGAAACGCCGTCAGCACGTCAAACATATCTGGTTCAGATACGAACGAATATGTCGATGCGCGAATGGATTATTCAGGTTTCTCGAACCAGTCAACATGCATGCATTCGCAGCCGGCATTATTCACCTCTTTCATATTCTTCAGTCGTGGACGGTGATGGATAGTAATAGGAACGCACATCTCCTGACGTTGGAACTAAGTGCGTTTGCGGCCATTGATCCAGATCACTCCATGAGAAATGCAGTTGCAGAAGAACTTGAGGGCATTGATCTCGAAGCAGATAGATATGCACGTGCTGCCATCTATGAAAAGCGCCCAATGATGCTCATTCAACGCTCCGAAGCTCAATTCTCGGAGTGGGACAGAAAGTCATACTATTTGGCACCATCACGAACGGATCCCTTCCCAGCTGGTCCCTTGCCGCATGTCAGAGTCGTAAATTTACTCGTTATTCGTCGGCAAACGCACGTAGGGTTCTTTGCTCCCTTTCTGAAGACAATCATCAAGGCGCTGCCCAATCTCGTGAGTCTGACATACGAGCCATGGCGCAAGCATGCCAGCAACCAAGGGGCCGAGTCCGCATTGCTGAGCGAGGCCATATCCGTATTGCCAGCGTGCTTCAGAGGCCTGGTGATATTTGAAAACCACTCTGAAGCTTATCGCGGCCATGGCACCCCGCGTGTATACACGGAGCGGTGTTCCGTTTTGGCCCGGCAGCTCAGCCAAGTCGGAAACCTCAAGCATCTTTGCCTCTCATACGTAATTGACGCCAAGGACTTTTTTTGCTGATTTTTGGACACGGCTGGCACCCAGCACGTTGCGCGAATGGAACAAACTGGAGGGCCTCACCCTCACCTCCAACGTCATCCAGCCCGACGCGTCTCCCGAGTCAATCACAGAGTTGTTGCTGGCTGCCGGGCGAGCCGCAAAGCATATGCCGAACTCGAAAGGACTGGAGATTTACAATGTCAAAGACACCAATGGTGGCGTATTCAGGTTTAGAATAACCGACGAAGTGACCATTGTTGGCTGGCTGAGCAGCTGGAAATTCGAGCTGCCTGTGGAGGCTATCAAACCCTGGAGAGACATTTACGGACAGAGAAGGTCGCAGAGCTTTGAGGTCAGGGTGTTGTCGGAGCAGAAGATGCATCTGTGGTGGCCTAGTTGTATCTTGCCAGTTCTCTATAGTCGTAAGATTGTTGTGCATCCTATTACGTATTGTAACATGATGAACGGACTCAATAGACTTTAATGACACAACAACACATCACATACGCCAACAAATAGTTAAATAACTCAGCACCGCGTTTCATAAGACTCTGTCTCCCTGGTCGCTTGTGATAAAAATGGTGATGCAGATTATGAAAGGCCGACAACTCCAACTGTGAGGTAGCTGGGGTCATTCTCAATTTGCTCCCTTATCTCCCCCGTGCTCAACTCTTCAACATCCCACGACGCCCAGACAAATCGCCCATGAAGAAACCTGGCCTCCTCGGAAGCTGTCCAGACAGCAAAGTGGCCAGCAAGATCCTCCTTCAGAAAGCTCAAGTCAGCACAGTAAATAGACACAGGTGGGGGGGGGGGGGGGGGGGGGGGGGGGGGGGGGGGGGGAGGAAAGTCTCACATCGTCAAAGACAATGTCACTGTTTCCTAATCCAGCCAGTTTGGCTGCAGAGGTCAAGACGACGCCGGGGTGGAAACTAATGACCTGCATGTCATCAGGTTTTACGTCTCTGGAAATTTCCTGGATGAGCAGCGTGCCCGAATTCTTTGAAATTGCGTATTTGGGGAACCGGGGTGGGAAGTGGAAGTTGTGGATGGCCACGGTTGACACATCGAGCAGCACCTGGATGTTGTTAGTCTTGGGGGAAGGTTTCTGTCTCCTGCTTGGAGACGTTTGTATTGGCGCACCAGCTTCCGTTTCTCATCTCTCCTCTTTTGATGATAAAAGTAGTCGGCAGACTGCATCTTTGAACCAACATTGATCACAAAATCAGCCCACACCTCCTTGTACCCATGTTCCAACAAGGAGCCCGACCCAGTTTGGGCCCGAGTCGCGCTCAGCACCAATACATCAACCACCAACCCGTCTTCGTCAAGCCTCTTCCAGAAAGTTTCTACTTCATTCTCGTCCGAGGCATCAGTCACATAGCCCACGAAGCTCGTCTCGGGAAACTGCTCCTTGAGGGAATCAACAGCTTCGGTGAGTGAGCTCTCGTGACGGCCCGTCATGATGACAGTTGCAGCGCTGGCTTTGGCAAAGCCCCGTGCAATCGCGAAGCCGATGCCGCCAGAGCTTCCGGTCACGAGAACGACTCGGCCATGCTGGGAGAGCTCGGGGCGCGAGGGTGATATGGCCGGATATGGGGCGCGATGCAGAGTCTTTGTAAACTTGGCAGCTTTATCAGCAGTCATTATTGCAAGGCGTAGCTACGACCGAAAAGATGTCCCCAGCGTTCTACTCGAGCTGTCAAATTGAGAATTGAAGTCTAGGATATCGATGCACGGCAGTCCAAACAAGCGCCAGTCGTGATATATCCAATTCTTTGAGTATAATCTCTCTCTCTCTCCCCAACAGCTGGAATCTAATCATACAAGTAGTTTTATAGGGCGAATAATCTATGATACAGGAGAAAGCGGTGTTTCTGAGACATTCGACCCAACACACTCTCCGCTAGATACGAAAACCGCAGGGTATGACTTGCGTTTCCAAGGATGAAGTCATTCCAGCATGGTGAGAAGGATTACTACACCGGAAGCCGGCAAGGTACGGTATTGGCAAACGAATAGTCGATCGGCACTCAGTAGCTGCCGGCAGTTAGTCTCGTAGGGCGTTGTTTCAAATCGCCAAGATTGTCCTCACTGTTTCTTTTCCCGCTGCATCTCATATCACAAAACATCAACACCGTCACCACCGTCACCACAACACACCCATGCAACGCACCCCAATCCGGGAACCCTACCAGCTCCGGGAGACGCCCGCACAAAAGCTCCACCAAAGTTCCGCCAAAGTCCCGCCAAAGTTCCGCAGCTTTTCCCGCCGCTCTTAGTCCTCTCACAGTCCATCCTTGCCTGTAAGACACACATCTTCCGTCACCTTCTCCCGAGATATACGGGAATTCCAAAGGGGTGGCGGTTCTTTTTTGTGCTCAGCCCATCTCTTCACTAAACCCGCCTGTTTTCCACTAGTTTGATTTTTTTTTCGGACTGCCCATCGAGCAACAAGAGGGAAAAATCATAAAAATAAAAAATAAAAAAAGGATGGCCATGGCGGACGCGGAACCTTTGAGAGAGGACGGACCGGGGTGGATCCTTCAACGGCGGAAGGCTTGTATCGCGTGTACTCGAGCGAAGCGCCGATGCGATAAAAAGCTTCCGTCTTGCAACCGTTGCTTGGACAGGCAGGTTGTGTGCCAGTATCCGTCGACTCGTCCGTATGCAAGAAGATCCGCACCGTCCTCGGCTAATGCAAACGCGGAACTTCTGGAGGCGCCAATAATAGCATCAGCAACATCGGAATCTGCGGCTTTACATGCGGGTGATGGTCCTGGTGGTGGTGGTGCTTCGTCAATCGCGTGGGCCAACAACCAGTCGGACACATCGGGATCAGGGGCAAACGACGATCAGGCCAATGACATGTTGCTGCTGGGGGCAGCCAGTCATAGTGACGAGGACAACGAGCTGCTGGACTTTGGCGGCTCTATAAATAGTGACACGGATCCTGCGGATTCGTCTTGGTTCATGCGGAACGAAGCCTGGACTATTCACCACAGGAATCGTAGTAACCCCAACCATCACTATCCTAGAACCCCTCTTATCTTGTTGAAGCAATTCATCAAGGTCGTTAAGCAGTGGCTGCGGCAATGGCTGGAAGAGAACCACTGTCCCTTTATCCATGGGCAGCTGTTCGCCGAGACGGGTATTCCGCAATGCCTTCAGGACGCTTACTCGGCGCTCGCTGCGTATGCCAACAAGACGGAGAAGAATGAAGACATGGTGATGCAGTTGATCGAGGACAAGGCCAACGCACTGCTACGACAGCACCAGCCGCAGGAGCAGCAGCCATCCTTTACCGATGACCCAACTGATGACATGTATCTATCAATGTCCCTCCCCGTCCTCCGAACAATCGAGCACCTCGCCAGAGTCCAGGCACTCTTCATCTACCAGTACATCCGCCTCTATGACGGCGACATCAGACAGCGCGCCCTAGCCGAGCGCCAGATCCCAACGCTAACATCATGGGTCAAGCAGCTATGGTCCTCGGCTAACTTGGATGCCTCACTACAGACCACATTCGGTGATGCAAGCTACCCATTTGCCGAAAGCGACATGGGCACCAACAGCCCCCGCGAGGAGGGAGCCGAAGTCTACGCCGTGGCCAAGGTATGGCGCGACTGGCTACTGTCAGAGAGCGTGAGGAGGACATGGCTTGTTGCCAACTACTCTCAGTGCATCTACATCACCTTGCGCGACGGCATGGGCCCATGTGAGGGGACAATTCAGTTCACCGCGCGACGGGGCCTTTGGGATACAGGCTCCGCCGGGACATGGTTCCGACGGTTGAAGAACCGCGATCCACTCTTCCTGCCGTGCTATGAAACAGACCAGCTCTTCTTTAGTTCTATAGCCTCAGAGGTGGACATTTTTGCGCTGGCCGCCATGAGCCTGACGTGGGATTCGGACAAATTTGATGCATGGATATCCAAATCGCCAGATGCAAGGATCAAGAACATTATTATCAGAGCATAAGAAAAAGAAATTCCATAAGTACCGCTATCATAAAATTGCAAGGAGATGTACAGGTTTAGAACAATAGAAGAATAAAAAAAAAAAGAAAAGAAAAGAGAGAGAGAGAGAGAGAGAGAAACGCTTAGTTCATGTAAGGCTTGATCTGCTCGTGGCACCAATCGTACCAGATCGCCGCCATGCCGGTCCCTCCCTCGCTCTTTGATCGTGTACCTTTGTCAAGGTCAGCTCGCGCGGATGCGAATCGCCCCCAGGGGTAGACGTATGATCCGGACTTCTCCAGGGTCACTTCGGGGGACAGGCCAGCGAACAGCTCGGTATAAGCGCCGTGGATGGGGTGGTACAAGATTAGATTTCCAAGTAACTGCATGCCGCTGCCGTGGTGTCGCTGAAGATCAGATTTGAGGTTTCCGGGGTTCAGTGGCTGCATTCATGTTTTAGTAATTGGTTAGACAACTCGATGAGAATGAGAGGGTTTGACTCACTATGCTGATGATGCCCTGGTCCTTGTACCTCCTGGCATACTCGGTTCCCTGGTAGATGGTGCCAGCCTTGCTCTGGCTGTACTTGTAGTACTTGCTTTCATCCTTCTTCTCATAGTTGATGTTCTCCGGGTCAAACCCGTCCTTCGGTGCCATGTCTGAGTACGCCGAGCTTACCCAAATCACACGAACCTGGTTCTTGATGCCGGCTGAGGCATACGACGCAGCCGTCTGCGCCAACACCGGGGTCAACATCTCCGTCAACAACTGATGCCCCACATTATGCACCGCAAGCTGCATTTCATACCCCTGAGCGCTCTTGGATCCCTGAGGGGGGTGCATCACACCAGCGTTGTTGAACAGGACATCGAGTTTGGACTCCTTTGCGAGGAACGCCTTGGCGGATTCGGCAACAGCTGAAAGATCGGCGAGGTCGAGCGCGAGGAATTCGAGACGGCCCTTTGAGGAAGGGTGCTCTTTGCGGATGGATTCGATGGCCTCGTTGGCCTTGTCCCTACTACGAGCGGCGATGTATACAGCTCCGTTCTTGGAGTATAGGATCTGGGCGAGTTCTTTGCCGACGCCAGTGTTTGAGCCGGTGATGAGGTAGACCTATGAAACGACTTAGCAAAAAAATACGATGACCTGAAGGAGAAATTGAAAATGTTACCTTGCCAGATAAGTCCCCCAAGTCCTTCTCTGTAAAGGTAGGCTTGGGGGGGAACATCTGAGTGAACATGCCCATTTTGTAGACGAAGTGGCGGTTGTCTCAAGGAGAGGGGATAAAGAGTTATAGTCTATGTATGGGATGTAGATGAGTTTTATGGCTGATGGAGCGAATAGTGTACAATGCTGAATTCCAAAGAGCTTGGGAGACTTGTGTTTAAATAAGGCCATCATCATCATGGCAATCTACGCCTCTTGCTGCCGGATCTGTCTGCCGAACCCACTATTCAACGGTCCCCCTCCCCCTCGGAGCATGAGTTAGATCGTCTCGGGAATACCAGCCTTTCCATTATCCCGAGTGTGAATTCCATACAACCCCAGAACAGGAAAGACCAGAGGGGGGGGGGGGGGACCAAGCAGCCCAAAGAGGAATATTGCGTCGTCTACGCCTCAAACTCAACCAATCATGGTCCCCCCATATCCAATCTAATTTATCCCGGTTAATCCATTACCAAATCCCTGATTCAGCTTATTCGTTTTCTAGCTCTGCTTTAAGAAGCAGATTGTGCGGAGTCCGGGGAGCCGCTTGCGGAGTTGCGACGCAAGAGCCCTGCGGACATTTGGAACCATTAAGTTTTTGAGGTAATAGCTCATGCGAGTGGCTATAGTATGGGTTGTTTTTAAATCGGATATAGCATGCAATATCCGATTATTTGTTTCGGATATTCTCAATGAGAGTTTGTTTTATATTTGGGCCTTCCTTTTAATAGGCGACTTGGTCTCTTTCTTGAACCATTTGCCATGTTTGGCCATATCCTCGTTTTCGGTAAAGACTTAAACTCCGATGTGCACACTTAAGGCTCTCATCAACATCTCCCCACCACCCTGGTCCTTCTATTCAACCTTGAGCTTACTTTCAAACAGTCCCTCATTCCCTCCATAACATCCAATCAGCCGTAATCTCCAAAAATATGATGCCCATTTCTCTCCGCTCTACCATTCATACCACCACATGCCCATCGATTTTATTCTCCGATCCCAGCGCTGCGGGGCTGGCTGACAGGGTAGATATACCACTTAATTATGCCACGAGGCTTGGCCAAGGAATCAAAATGGCTGGGTCTGATCATGAGACAAGCGTCGATTATATAGGCTTATCAAATTTAATTCCATTCCTAGCTAAGTAAGCGGCGGTTTACAGAAAATGAGCGTGCCATTCCGAGGCATTTAGGTATAAGCTACAAGTATCTACTTGTAGATGGTGTCCAAAATCTCATCAGTTCATCTTCCACATTATTCTTCACCCTCTGTCTGCTCAAGGAGTGTCAATCTTCACGTCATCAAGGCCACGCGAGATGACTTCGCCAGCAAGCTCAATCTCCAGCTGGATATCGGGTTGGGCCTCCTCGTACAGCCAGTTCTTCTCACCGGCCATCTTGTAATTGTTCACAGCCAGCTCGTGGGGAATAATGCTCTTCTTAAGGTCAGGGTTTCCAGCACAGGCGGCCTCGACACGCAGCTGAATGTCGCAGCTGCGGTCAACAAGGCCCAACAGGAAAGAGGCCTCGTCAACGGTGTGGCCAACGGTGATGATGCCATGGTTAATGAGTAGGGCGGCCTTGCCCTTGGGGCCCAGAGCGCGGGCAATTTGACGGCCTTCCTGCTCGGCGGTGACGATGCCAGCATACTCTGTGTCGACGGCCAGGACGCCGTACAGGTCGCAGATATCCTGTGTGATCATCTCCAAGGGGCGGCCAAAGGCACACCAGGCGCGGCCGGCAATGGTGTGAGCATGGCAGATAGCGTGGATGTTTTCACGGGCCTTGTGGATCTCAGAGTGAATGTAGTAACCAGGGTTGTTGACAGGGCGAGTCTAAAAAAAAAAGGTTATCATCAATTTCAACTTGATAAGAGCTCAGATAAACATACTCGGTTACCGCCAACAATCTCGCCGTTGCTGATTCTCAAGCACACCATGTCACTGGCGTTCATCAAGGCAAAATGCTTTCCAATCGGGTTCATCCAGATGAGGTCGGGAAATTCGGGATCACGGACCGAGATGTGGCCTGAGATGCCCTCGGTGAAGCCACAGCGAGCCCAGTTGCGGAAAGTGGCTGCCATGTGCAGAACGATGTGCTTGCGGTGCTCATGGAATGAGGGAAAGGTGGGGATGCCTGTAGGTATACGGCGTCAGTGGACGTGATGATATGGAATGGGATGCTGTTGTTGTTTTCATTGGAGTCGTATGAGATGTTCGTCACTGAGGCGGTATGAGATGTTCAACCATAGCCATCCTCCTCTCAGTTCAAATAATTGGCTCGCACACATCATCCATGAGCATATCACGTAGGCATCATGAAATTTGAAATAACTCCATACCTTGGAGAGGATTAGGACCACGACTGAGGTTGACAAGCTGGCATTCCTCCTCTTCCTCCTCAACAACAGCGGGAGCAGCGGCAGGGTTCACTTTGATGACAGTCTCCTGCTGGACATCCTCGACCGTCGCAGTAGCAGTTGGCGGCGCCATTCTAGTCAATGTTGTATAAGATAATTTGCTTTCTTCTCAAAATATGTGTAGTCTCTGACTGAAGAACGACAATGTGAATTGACTGATATGTATGGAAATGGACGACGATGAAAACGGAAGACTTGGAAATTTCACACACAAACTCCTCAATGGGTAAGGTTAGCCCGGACAGTCCTTTTTTTTTTTAGCAGAAACGGCTGGAATGATATACCGCAATTTTACAACTGGACCGAAATGCATGGCGCTATAGGCCACTTTGTCTCACTCGGTTGTGTATGGCTAAGACATCTATTACGAGTACATGATCTGCAGCCTGTAGTAGAAGGCGTGGATATGTGTGTATGAATGTATGGATATAATCCTATAGATACGCCGTAAGAGTCACCATATTCACATATATACATATATGGAGATTGAATTGATATGCTACCCCTGGCATAAGCATGAACAAATGAATGAGGGACTGACGTAACACATTCACGGCAAAGTCAATATTCATTTGACCATTTTTATACATGCAATTTGAATGTTACCCCGCCCTCCCTCCACTATTTTTGTTCCCCCACGATTCACAATCATATCGCCAGCCCGTAATCCGGAGAGGGCGCGGGTGTCGTAGGTTATAATAGGGACCAACACATCATATTGTCATGCTGTTGAACAGACTATTCCAGACACTGTCGGATGTTATTTAGTGGAAGGCGCCGTAGTTGGGTCGGTTTCGTCTGATGATCAGGTCACAGCAAATTGCTACCCAGCCTATCTGATGCTTGTCCCACCACACTTTCAATCAAACAAGAGATACCCATCATCTTTGATCAATGATCATGACCGGTCAATGTACATGTACAAAAAAGCATGTCCGAATAAGCATCTCAATGGACAGGTTGGTACTTGATACCCACAATGTCCTACACCTCCCGAAGGCGTGCGCCCTCTACATACAATCTCTCCACAGAGACTCAACGTAAGGTATTCAGATACCTTGGTCCATCTCCCCTTCACATCAACAAACGCCAAGCACCAAGTAGCAACGCCGCAAAACCCGTGCACACACCCATCAACCACTGCAGCGTCTGAAACTTGACCTGCTCCAGCTTCTCCTTCAGCGCCGCCACCTCTTGCTCAATCTTTGTCTCCGTCTCTTTAATCTTGAGCTCCTGCCCAACGGCCTCCTCTCGGATGCGGCCCTTTTCGAGGTTGAGGTCCAGGCGGACACTGGCCTGCGTGCGCCCAATCTCGTCGCGCAAGCGGCTGTTCAGCTTGGCAATGTCGTTTGTAAGGCGCTCGTGTGCGTTTCGCGTAGTGTTTGATTCGGTGCTATCGGCGGAGAGGAGTTCTGAGCGGAGCTTGGCAAAATCGACTTTTTGCGTGTAGGTTGCTTTGGCGGCGTCCTCGCGGCGGACCATTGTTCGAGTGAGGTTCTGAATACTGCGATAGCTTGTCAAAAGGCGTTTGGGATAGAGATGCCCGTGGGCAGGTGTGCTTACCTCTCCTCAATGACGTCGTTGAGGACCTTCATCATGGCGACAGACTGTTCTTCGGTAAAACCCTCGCCTTGTAGCCTCTTGACGAACTTGAGCGTGTCAAAGTGGTGGTCACGCTGGCGCTGGGCAGTAGCATGGAATGCCCGCGCCAGGATGGGACTCTTGCGACATGATTGAGCAGCGGCGCATCGTCTGACGGGGAATTGGTTGCGGTAATACGATGACGGCGATGGTGATGTTGAAGTCGCAGGCGAGCTGCTGTGTATGTAGCGTTGGTGATTTGAGCGCACAGCGACGAGGGGTAGAGCCGTAGCAGCAACTCGAGAGGCTGAAAGAGGGGCCGTCCAGCTTAACTGAGGGAGCAGAAATCTGGGCAACGTCTCAGACGCAGTGAAAACGGAAAAGGCCATGCTCCAACAACTACCGGCCTAGCAAGGGGGTGCTATTACTTTTGCTGATGTTGGACTGAAACTTAAGACCAGGCTCAGAAAGAAGAAAAAAAACTCTCCGGATACCGGGGCGGATGATGCGGGTCGGTTCTCGGGCAATAGAAAATGGAACGATGTTCCGGTTATCGTTGAAAAAGATGACGATGAATTGCAAGTTGGCTTGTGTGTTTGTGCTACAAGTAGTATGTGCAAGGATGAATGGACAAGCAACACATACTATTAGTACCTAATTTGACCCCACAGTCTGTGCGGGACCTCTCTTTGTTGATGTGGGACGTGATGAAAAAGAGGGACTGATGACTGATTTATCACCGTGTCTGGTGAGTATTATTCGTGGAAATCCTGCATATAGTCAATCTGCATGAGAGAGGGAAAAAAAGTCTCCGTTGATTGATTAGCATTATTGCCACAGTAACCCACATGCAGGGACTCGTGGGAGTGATCGGTTTTGCTTATTGCCGCTCTCTTTCGACTGTCCCTGCATGGTTTCAGGGTAGGCTTTGTCTTGAACAGGAATTGGAGAAACCCACCCTGACGGCTGAAACCCACATCACCCTCATGCAAGACACTTACACCCGCCTGGTGCGCCTCTTGAGATGGCATCGTAGCTATCAATCTTATTATAGTTCGTCCATGTATACTTGATCTGGAATACGACCGGTACTAGATCGAATATACGTCTAAACTGATTGGCTCGGTTCACTCATAGTCGAAGAGTCGGAGCTTGTCCATGCTGCTTACATGGCGGCGAGACAGGGGGGGTTATAGGAGAGAGAGAGAGAGAGATGGCTTATACTTACATGTAAGACTCAAAAGCGAGAGCGAAGGTGGGTTGGAGGGATGGTGACGACTGGCCATGGAGATGGACTTATATACTATCATGTAAAACCAAAAAAACATGCATGCCATCTCGAATCCACCGCGACGGCTACTTTTATTTTATTTTATTTATTTATTTTACTTACTGATTCCCATATGATCCCTCACTTCAGCGCGCAAAAAGGGCATCCCTCAGGACAATGGATACGACCGGAATACGGAACTAGCGCCAATCCCGGATCCCGTCCCAGCTCTTTAGTCCAGGAACTGTTCCGACATCATTGATCCTATTCATCAGACGATGCACCATCTTTCGGATGAATCCCGTCTCTGCTTGACAGCCGGCAGGGTCTCTCCATCTCTCCTGTATCTCTCCTGTATCTCTCTATCTCTTTGGGGGAAGAAGACTGGGGACTTCGGCGCGCGTTTTGTTTTGTTGTTTCTTCCTTGGACATTTCACAATAATACTTGATTTATTTATTGCATTTTGTTTTTTTTTTACACCACGTCTTTTTTTTTTCACCTTTCGATTTCCCCAATTCCGTTGGCACCCTTCATCCTTCACAGGGTCCAACCTTTTTGACTGACTCCCATCGGATTTGGGAGACTTTGCTGCTGTCCGTCACCCCGTCTAAGCACACACCCAGCTGAACAAAGATTCAAGAGGAATTCGCCTTTTTGTTGGCTATACGAGTTACATACATATCCCGTTTTTTGGTTCTTGTAAGACAGACAGATGGTGCCGGCGCCACCACAGCAGGACTCGGTGCCTGTAGGCGGAATCCCTGCGGGCTATGGCAGATCCTGTACAAACTGTTCACGAGCCAAGTGTAGATGCATCCTGCGTCCCGAGGGCGGCAAGTGTGACAGATGCCACAGGCTGGGCAAGGATTGCCAGCAAATGGTCACGTCCCGCAAGCGAGTCGCCAAGCGTACTACAGCATCCAGGACCGCTCAGCTGGAGGAGAAGCTCGATGATCTTGTGTCGATATTGAGAGCCACCCAACAACCACCTCCTGGTGGCGGTGCTGGCCCTACCAATAATTCTGGCGGGGTTAATCTTAATGCCCAATCCATGAATAAGTCCATCTCGGCATATCCTCCTCCTCCTCAACAGCAGCCACCTCCGGGCTATCAGTTCCTGAGCCGATTGGACTCCTTGGCGGACGCCGCGACGACCAGTAGTTGCGGTTCAACCCCGGGCACACAACAGCAGCAGCAGCAGCACGCCCATGCTCATGCCCATGCTCATTCACACCCACACCACCAACGGGCCAATATACATGGTCATGGCAGCTCCAGGTCCTCCAATCTCAGTGAAAATGACAGATTACCGGAGCCTACGCCAGCTGAGGCAGAGGCCTACCTCAGCAAGTTTCGACAATGGCTGGAGTTTTGGCCATTCATGCGCCTTGATCCCGAGGTTTCATCAGATATGCTGCGGCGGGAGCGTCCGTTCCTATGGTTGTCCATCATGAACATTACAACCACGTCCTTGCCGCAACAATATCTGCTGAGAGAAAGGTTGCGGCAGGAGGTTTCACAGCGGCTTATTGTCAGTAGCGAACGAAGTATGGACCTCTTGTTGGGTCTGCTCGTCCATATTAGCTGGTATGTGACCCTCTTTCTATACCTCACCCTTGTAATATCAACTTTGATCTAACCTAACTACAAAGGGCAACACTTAATTCTGGAAATGGGGGAAAGCCATTTCTTACCTTGTTCATACAGATGGCTGCCAGCATCATCTACGAAATGGGACTTACAAAATTTCCCAATGAGGAGCACTATTCGGCCATCTGCTTCAAGGTTTGGGGCGGCCGGTTTCAGTATCCCAGTAAGGATCGTACCATGGAAGAGCGCAGAGCCGTTCTGTCTGTCTGGTTCATGTCATCAGTGTAAGTCTCCATAACCCCCATGGTCATCCGTCCACTCATTTAGTTGACTAAGTTGGTCAAGTTATGCCTCCTTTATGGGAAGGATGGAAGCTCTCGTCTTCACACCCCACATGCAAGACTGCCTGGAGGTGCTGGAGCGCGAAAAAGAGCATCCCAATGATGAAACTCTGGTAACGCTTGTGAAACTGCAACTCATCGGAGAAGAGGCGCGCAAGCTACTTATCCGCGACATGATGACGAGGGACATGATTAAAGACGGCGGTCAGGTTCCTGTATATGTCTTTAAGAAGGGCTTGCTTGATCAGTTACAGGCCGTCCGTCAGGCAATGCGGCCATTGATTGCTTCAAAGCGTGAGCCCTGCCGCCACCCAACAAGTCCCGATAAGGAATCCACTAATACCGCAGCAGATGTGATATATGCCCATGCGACAAGTACCGAGGCTCAGATTCTAACCATTGGCCTCTTTGGTGAGCAGAAACTGCCGGATACACCGCGCATTGAGGGCATGTATGCAGCCGTCCTGGCGGTAAAGAGTTGGTACGAGACGTTCTTCTCCGTGCCGATTTCTTCTTTCCCAGGATTGCCATTCAACAACTACGTCGGCCTCGCTCAAATGCACTCCCTCCTATACAATCTCACCGTTGCGGAAGATCCACTGTGGGACAAGGACATTGTACGCTCCACAGCCGACCTGCTCCTGTACCTTGATCAGACCACCGATCTCTTCTTCAAGGTAGACGCTGTATATGGATTTAAATATGAGGGAGAGGAATCGAGCATTTTCACCAAGTGCGCGCGAATGCTGCGCAACATCCGCTCTGTTTGGGAACCTTCCCTGTCGCAGCACTTGGGCGGCCTTCCCACGCCCAGCAGCCAGGCCATGAGCTCCAGCGCGGCGACCGAGTCGGCCATGATGGTTGAGCAGCAACATCAGCACGCTTCCATGATGGAGGCGGCGGACCATCATCAACAGCAACATCAAAGCGCGCAGGCAGACTTTAACGACTTGACGTGGATGACTGACGTATTCGGACCCTGGGAGTTTTAGATATTGTCCACCGATGGTGGGCCAAACCGCCTTTAAGCACCACCACCCCTAATGTTCTTCATCCGACCAACTGAGACAAAAAATGGGGCAAATCTCTCTGATCTTTCTTCTTTAGGAGATTTACCGAAGACGGGATTCGATGTGTTCCAATAATGATTTGGGCTCGTTTAGCATGTGGGCCGGGTTTGAATCCCGTAGTGGATCGCCCCCATTGGACGCGAATCCCGTTCTATTCCATTGTGGTAAAGAAATGGGAATACTAATTTTGGATATCTCTCTGCCTGGCCATGCTGCAATCCCGCTTGTTTATACAACATGTTTTGTCTCTTTTGAGATTGTCTTTTCTGTTTTCCCTCCTCCTTCCTTGATGATGGGAGACGAATAGCTGAGAAACAGCCTCGACCACGTGCAACCAAGACGATATTCACCAGCGGACGCTTCCTAACACTATGGCTGCAGCTGCGGGGACTGAGAAGGATCTGGGTGTTTCGGATAAGCTGCCCTTCTCATTGTCGTCACTCACTCCTCGGAACTCACAGGAAATCGCATCTCAAGACAAAAAGGAAGAAGACAGGGTTTCCGTTTCCATCAACACTGTGCCGAATGAAGACGTTGATGATTATGTAAGAGGATGGAAGCTTGCCGCCCTGGTTGCTGCTATGTCTGCGGCATGCTTCTTGATCCTGCTGGATACGAGTATTTTAGTTACTGTATGAGATTCCCCTCCCCTGCGACTTGAGAGCGGGAACCCCTCAGATGATCTGACCTGACTTGAAGGCGATCCCCCGCATAACGACAAAATTCCACTCGTTGGGGGACATTGGATGGTATGGTAGCTCATATAATCTTGCATGGTGAGTTCTCATGTTTAAAACATGTGTATACGATAGTATTGCTTATGCATACTAAAATCGGTGTGTAATAGTGCCGCCCTACAACCACTCTCTGGCAAGTTTTATACCTACTTCAAGATCAAAGTATGGCCATTGCACCCCCTCTGCGTTGCTGACTATTTGTATACTAAAGAATGCTTCATAGTGGGTGTTTTTGACCTTTCTGTTTGTATTTGAATTGGGCTCACTTATTTGCGCCGTCGCTACATCATCCAACATGTTCATCATTGGTCGCGCTGTCGCCGGTCTGGGTAGTTCAGGGATCATGAATGGATCTTTCGCAATCATCGCTGCCGCCGCACCGCTAGAGAGACGACCTGGTCTCATGGGGACCGTCATGGGAATATGCCAGCTTGGAATGGTTAGTGGACCCTTGATTGGCGGTGCCCTGACACAGTTCACATCCTGGCGGTGGTGCTTCTACATCAACTTGCCCATTGGCGCCGTCACTGCTCTGCTCATCCTCTTGATCAACATCCCCGAGCGCCTGGCGAAGCCAAAGACGGGGCTTTTCAACATCATCCTCACCAAGTTTGATCTGCCCGGGTTCTTCATCTTCGCGCCCTTTGCTGTTATGACTCTTTTGGCCCTTGAGTGGGGTGGCAACCAGTATCCATGGAAGTCTGCCACCGTCATCGGCATGTTATGCGGCGGAGGCGGCGCCCTGATCCTTTTCCTGCTCTGGGAGTTTCGGGTCGGCGCAGATGCCATGATTCCGTTGGACCTCCTTAAGAAGAAAGAGGTTTGGACTTCGTGCCTCACTGGTTTGTTCCTCATATCTTCAGTCATGGGCTCGTCATACTTCCTCCCGATTTACTTCCAGTCGGTCAAGGGAGTGACGCCTTTCCAGAGCGGCGTCGACATGCTTCCTACCATCCTCACACAGCTTTTCTTCGCCGTAACTGCTGGATTTCTGCGTAAGAGCCTTTTCTCTTGTCCTCTTCCTCCTTTTAGCTGCTAACAATGTGAGCAGTTCAAAGAGTCGGCTACTATCTCCCCTTTGCCGTCGTCAGCGCATGCATCATCGCCACCTCCTACGGCCTCCTCTCCACGCTCTCCCCTTCCACAAGCACAGCAAAATGGGCCGGCTACCAGATCCTCCTCGGCTTCTCCCGCGGCATCTCCATCCAGATCCCCATCATCTCCCTACAAGCCCACACTAGCGCCGAGAGGAACTCCATCGCCACCGCGACCCTCGTCTTCTGCCAAAACTTTGGCGGCGCCGTCTTCCTCGCCGTCGCAAACTCCATCTTCAACAACAAGCTCAAGTCGGAGCTCCTGTCGCGGCTGCCGAGCGATCATGTACAGGCCATCATCAATGCCGGCGCCACGGGCGTAAAGCTCGTGACTTCGCCCCAGGACCTGCCCGCTGTTGTGGCGTCGTATGCGAAGGGGTTTGATGCGGTCATGTATCTCTTGGTTGGACTCGCGTGCGCCATGTTTGTTACGTCGTGGGGGATAGGGTTTACGGATATTAGAAAGAAGAAAGCTGCGGCACCGGCTGCTGCAGAGGCGTAAAGGGCGTTTATCCTGGGGAACTTGTATATATCGGATAGAATGGGTTTATATGAGTTATCAATGAATCAACGATGGCATCTAGGCGCCGGTATTCGGCATGAGCTGCATGATTCCCGGATAAAGTGCGTATTCAGAGACGTGGTACTACTTATAATAATAATTCACGCCTTGCTAGTTCAGTTATCTATCCATTGTTCATAGCATAACGGCCAACGAAATCTAACTATTTTCAACTTGTTTTCTACAACGAGCAGAGGTTTAGGGTTGACACATGTTAAATATCAGGCTTTGATGGTGTTGGATGTTTTTGGCTGTTGGGTCAGATAGCAAAAGTGAGGACGTTGTCGCTAAAGCAAAGGCTTGCTAGGCTGTCACCCAACAGATGACAGGACGTCGCCAACACAAACTTGAGCCTTTAAACTCACACAAGACAGAATATCCTTCCTACTTTAACTTGTCCTATATTCATTAATCCAGACGCCCAAGACCTTCAAGTAAATTGGCTACACCTGATTATTTCTTCAACGTACGTCAAAATGAGTGACTCAGATGGGCCAATTGAAACCCTCGACAGCATCCCTCCCATACCAAGGTCCACCAAAAGCGTCCCCTTGGGCTACATGATCCTGATGATGCAGGTCACCAGATTTCACAAATGGGGCTTCGTCATTTACCGCTGCGCCTATTCGGATGATACATCATGGGAGAGATATCTTCAACATACGAGAAACGAGATTCATGAGGGTCTTGCTCGGAATGAACGTGAGGAGCTGCTCTCTCAATACCTTGAATGGACAGTCGTTGAGGACCCTGCTCTTGAAGGAGCATCAAAGAGTCAAGTACGACAGTACTTTTCCGAATGGGCTGGGAACCGGAGCGTCCAGCGTGACGGACCAGGCGCCGAAGATATCAGGATGAACAATCGCATCCCGAGATTTAACTACTGCATCATGGTGGACGACAAGTGTCTCATCATGTTTAAGAAATACGAAGAATGGCAAGCCGCTGGCGGACGAGGCAGGGTCCCGTACGTGCCTTGCGTATTGGTTGACCCAAAGTGTAATTTGGTAGGGAGAGGACGGAGTGGGTTTCCATCTGTGGAGGGCTGTACGAGAGAATACACGGGGTGGATATATATCGATGTTGGGAGTATTGTGACATGGTACGACAAGCTCGGATACTATGATTTGACTGGGGGAGGAGACTCTTACGCCAGACCGCCTCTGGTCTATCCTGGACACCACCGGGGCATCTCCGTGCCTGAATAGGCATTCTTGAATGATAGGATCCTGAAGCTCCGCAACTATCATTGTATTGGAACTGGTGTATCTATGATGTAGAAAGGCTATTGAAAGGAGCACGATGAAACTTTCCACTCGAATCAAAAATAAATTGACGTTACGAATTATATCGGTGGTTGGGGGGGGGGGGGGGGGGGGGTATGGATGGAATACGGCCAGAGTTGCGTGAGTCAACCCGACAAAGCCGAACAATAAGTTGTACTAAGAATTAGAAAGGCCCTATTACTGTTGAAATAGATGTTAATCAAACTGTGATGCCTATGCCGAATGTGGGAAATACGCAATAAAGCCGGGAAAGGAATGTGCACTCAATGTTCGGTGAGTATTACAGATTGGCATTGAGCCTTGGGTGAGGATTGAATAATACTATAGCAGCCGTGAATGCGGATTTTGTGTTACTACGTGTGAGTTCTGTAGCAAAAAGTGCCAGAGCAATTACGAACTCCAACCCGCTCCCTCAAGCAAAGGAGGCGGCAACGTATGGAAACCAATTACTGTCATGTGCGTTTTGGTTTATATGATGCAGATATGGCCGACGACATTCAATTATCGGGATACTACGAAGGATATAATGCAAAGTCAACATGCTACCAAACCCTGCGAAAAGATCTACCTTGTAACTTGACTTTTCTTTCTCAAAGTATAGATATCACGACTAACTATATATATACAGCATACGCCTTGACACATATCAATTTTGCCGTTGCCGTTGCCGACCCTCCTACATGCGATCTTGTTTACGTAGATGAGAAAACTCCAGAGATTTTTTATTTTCGTTTAGGCTTACCAACCCAATGACAGTTAGTCAACGGCGGCTACTTTGTCTTGCAACAGAAATGCTGGTTATGCTTCGCGAGTGTGCACCTGTTGTCCTTATTAGCTGCCATCGCCATGTCCTTTTCGTCATCTGTCCATTTTTCTCCACTGGCCATGGCATTCGCTGCCTGAACCACGCCATGTACAAACATAAGGGGCCGTCTCGATTTTGCAACATATACTCTACCTACGCATGCCTTTTCTGCTCAAAGATGGATTAGTTCAGTAAGTCAAACAAAAGACAATGTCCACTTTATTTCTCCATTGCGCAAAACTCCGCAGCCACCATCTTTCGTTTACCCCTTCAGAAATTGGACACACACTCGCACCTTGTTGACCTAATTTGTAATGTTTATTGTGGCACGGTGATGCCAAAAGAATGTACCGGGTGTATCAAAGGAGGCCTTGCGTAGTTGTCGAGGCCTTGGGTCAAGTCGTTGGATACAAGCTCCTCGTAGTAGGTGACGATTGACCCAACATGCAAGTAGATCCAGCCAGGATAGTGTCTTGTACAACCTTCCACAAGGGAAAAGCCATCATCTCCTTCTCCATCTGGGTCGCAGTTTGCGTCCAGAAGAATACAAGGCAAAATCCTCCGGAATCTTGGAGTACCGGTAGCAATCTTTTCCTCGTAGCCGCTTAGCATGGAAAGGCATTTCTGGTCGACAATAATACAGTAGTTGAATCTTGAAATCTCTTGCCCGACGTTGGGAGTATCGACACCCGGTCCATCGCGTTCAACGCTTCTCTCACTCGCCCATTGATAGAAGCGCTCTCATATTTCATGCTTAGATGCACCCTCCAAAGTGGGATCTTCGATGACGGTCCACTCAAGATATTGCGAAAGTAGGCGTTCGCGTTTATACATGACAAGCCCTTGATGAATTCCTTCTCTCATGTGCTGGAGGTATTTCTTCCACGCCGCGTCGTCAGAGTAGGTGCAGCGATAGATGACGAATCCCCATTTATGGAAACCCGAAAACTGCATTGCCTTGATCATGAACTCCAAATTCACGACATGGGCTGTAGGTCCTAGCTGACCGATAATTTCGAGTGTTTCGGTTGGTGCATCTTGATTGGACATTATGAGAATGCTTGACTGATAAATAACCAATTGAATTGAAAGTTTCTTTATGGATGGGATGTGTGGGAGATAATGTGGGCTGGTAGATGTTCTTCCGGTCCCAAGGCCGTGTGTGTATACTCTTTGCCCCGTGGATAAGTAAAAGAAAAAAAGGCGGTGGAAGGCGGAAGACGAGTACGGTGATTGGTCTAACACAACCAATCAAGGCATTGTGAAACCTAAACTGGGTTGTACATGGATATATAAATCCCCATCCGTTTATGCTGTTGGATGTCGATGAGTGCTGCACAAGGCAAGGAGGCTACTACTACCTACAAGTATGTACGCACACGGTGTTTTTAATATGGAACTGAAAAGCCATTAAGCTCCATGTACTCCGTACCGATGGATAGAAAAAAGCTAGGCCCAACAAAGCCATCAATACAGCAAAGTGCACCATGGCATTCTGATACGAGTGTGAATACATGTCTACGTTGCTCTGGAGCCAGTTATCCTTAGCTAAAGATTGAAACGGGCGGCATGGCGATACGGTTAATCAATTCTACTTCTACCAAGCACGCAGCACCACAGCCCTCGTAAGCCCCCCTGCACCTTTTCATTTCCAATAAGTGCCGAGGACAAAGTATGTTCATGCATTCATTCATTGCGTAGTTAACCTATTAGTACCTCTACCAGGACGATATCATATATACGCGTGTGTATGTTGTGTGTGTGGCAATCAACTAATCAGTCTCACCATCCTTTGGATGATATTATATATATTATTAGTCAAAAATTCCTCTCGTAATTTAAGACAAAACGAACGCGTTACAAACACGAAACTTGCACGTCTTTATGCGTTGGCGGGGCTTTTCTTCTTCTTCCTTCTTTCGCATCCGTAGAGCATTTACATCATTGTTCTGGGGGGCAAATGGGGGTATTAATAGATCCATAAAGCTGCATGGGCTGCATGGGCTACATGGGGCTCAGCTGGCATGATATCATGTCAATTGAACAAAGTAAACAACGCTATTGTTTAATAAATGCGATAGATTCGTCTGTTCGTATATTTGCGCTTCCAGTTCCTTCTCACATCATCCAGTTCCTCTATAAACGTGTTCCATCCCATTAGAGTTCCCACCCCGCACATCGTGTCTTAGGCCCATCACTATCGCCAGGGGAGCTACATAATACACACCAAAAAAGCTACCCCTCCTCCCATCCCACCACAGCACAGAACCTCGACTCTGCAATCACCATCTCCATATCCTTCTGCAATTCTCTGCAACGACAAAACCGCCAAAATGTCCGCTACTATCCCTCCCATCGAGGCCCGCACCAACCTCTCCTCCAAGATAGACGACTTTCTCCAATCCATCCAGGCCATTCCCGAGTTCAGCTCCAACCCGGCAGAGAGCGACAAGGGCCTCTTCTACATCTGGGATTTCGTCATGCGCACAAAGTACATACTCTCCGAGCTCGACAACATCATCGAGGGCAAGCCAGTACAGCACCCGGAGCAAATTCCTAGTTACAAACGTATGTTCTTATATTCATATTATACCAAATCATCCTTATCACAACAGAGGGGCGTGACAACTCCCCATCCAGCCAACACTTCACCATTCACGTTGCCGCAGACTGCCTCAAATATCCAAATGCTAACAAATGTGATTCTCTCTAGCTGCCACCGGAGCCGCGGCTCTCAAATCCGCCCAAAGCTCATTCGAAGATGTCATGACACGAATCCTAACGATTCATAGCATGATTGCCGGTCCCCCATTCATGCTGGCCATGATGGGGCTCGGCGTCACCCTTGGGCCCGAGATCAAGGACAGGGCGCAAAAAATGGCGGACGCTTTGCCAAAATAATGTATAATGAATGTATAATGCAGACTCTGAAGGCCATTTTAGGAGTATAATAATGGTGACAGTTGACATCTGCTCGGTAAATGGTCACTTGGATAACAAATAATTGTTGAAAAGAGTGATAGTCAGGCCCCAACACATATTATAATAATAGCACTGAGATACAAAAGCCGTCCCATTCAAAATACGAATTGCTTTACAGTCACATCAACATAATCTCTTATATAACCCTGGGACAATTCTTTGTAGACATATGACAATGACAATAGTCCTCTTGTAGAGGATCAATGCCCTTTCTAATATTATTCTCGAAACTACCAACACCAAGAAAGGAAGTTTAGAAGACAAGTATTAGTCTATAAGATCACCTCCCTCTAAACACCTTCACTCCACCTAACCCCCCTGGTCACATACTGACAACTACCCCCCTCCCCTCCTTAACAATGGCTGCTCACACTGAAACCCTTTGCTTAACCGATCCAGCAAGAGACGGAGTCAATGTACAGAGGGCGGCTGGTGGGCAGCTCAGTAGGCTGATGGACGGAAATAGTCTGGAGAACCTCCCCATCCTTGGCGAAGAAATTGCAAGTAGCGAGGAGGTACTGGTTGCCGTCCCAGTAGTTCTCAACAAAAATCAAGGTAACGGCCTTCTCGGTGGCTGCATGATGACTGTGAGTGCAAGTTTAGATCAGCCAAAGAGGGGGGGGAACGTACGGTGAGAATAAGGATTGCCATCGGCAGGGACGGGGAAGTTGTCGTCCCAACTGTTGTCCTCGAAAGTATAACCGATGGTGACGGGATCGCCAACGTGAGAGGCGGCGACGAGGCCGATGAAGGAAGCAGCGAGGACAGCGAAGGAGCGCATGTTGGTGGTTGATTATAAAAGGGTTTGGAGATTGGTTGAAGTTGCTGATGGTTTGAAGGGAAGTGTGAGTGTGAGTGTGAGTGAGTTGATGATGAGATGAAGCTCAAAGGGGCTTCTCAACAGGCTTTATATATCCATCTCCCCTTACCACTGATTGGGCTTTGAAGTTTCTCCTAGAATACGACGGGGATAATCAGCATTCCCGGCATTGCGATGCCAAGTTAAAGGCAGTGTATCTGAGACCTTTTCCTTCTGATTCTCGTATTTTCTCCATCACCATGGAGAAGCTTACTCGGGGCAACGCCATGGGCCAGTTTGTCTCTGATATCCCACATTTAAGCCACTATGGTGATCATCACGCCCTTGCTGTCCCCCCCCCCCCTATGTCACCAGCCGCTGATTCGATTTCTGCGCTATTTGCCAATGCTCTCCGCAATGGAAATCCCTTACTGTAGGTAATTGAAGATGATGGAAACTATGAAACCTGTTTCGTGCTACAATTCTGAATGAACAGAGGCGTAACTGATATGAGAAGGCATAAGCATAAGCATGCATGAAAACCCTCGGTAAAACAACCCAACGTTTCTACTCGACGTTGATACTACGAATAACAGATTTTACTTCTTATCTTCGTAAATTGTTATAGCATAATCTCGCCTTAAACCGGGCAAATACTAGACGCATCATACTCTCAGACATTAGAGGCAGAACACTATTCAATCAAGCCAACCCCGTGTTGTCATCCCCCCCTTTTTTTTCTCTACATAGCCTCATAATTAGGAACATTTTCAAATAACTTTCACTACCGCCAAGCACAGATTGTAGATCCTTAAAACAAGTCTATACTTTAAGCCCGTGTGAGATGTAGTCTAATTTGACCGCCATCCGCCTGTCAACCACACCCCTCCCCTGTTTCGTCCACATAAAAAAAAAAAAGCATAGAAACGGAAACAGCTAATCGAGAAACAGGGCTCAGCTTATTTATCTCCAATGCCATTCGTCGGCATCGGACTGTTTCATAGTCAATCCCCCCAATCATCGCTTCGTATCCCGGAGAAGCCCATGGCGTTTTTTTTTTCTCTCAACACAGCCACAAGCGGTCTGCGGATGGTTTCCTCCTTGCGGATATAACATGGTCAATGCAATCCATGAAATCGGTAGTTGTAAGCAGATGCCGTTGCCTCGGACGCTCTGACACAATCTCTTGCATGTTTGTGGATTGACTCGCGTTTCTATTCCCATGTGAATGCTCTACAGTGCCGACAAGAATGGTGGTGTTTCTGTACCAGGGCCGAAGCTAGACTTACACGTGTTTGTGTTTCTCCTCAACAAAACCAGTGAGATGGACTTTCACATAGGTTCTGGATCATGAAGCGCAAGCTACAATACTATGAAGCAGAGCAAAGATAATACCGGTATATTGATATACACATCGTCGCATGAGATGCACGAAATGACTGGGCGGATCTTGTGTCAAGTTACCTCAAAACTAAAGAACCTTGATAAGTTTCCCAGAAACTCGTGGTTCCATCTAATTCTACCACCTATTGATGTCTACTTTTTCCACTATAACTGGTAACAGTCATTTTAACCACGACGGCCTCGCATAGGTAGTTGATTCCACTCTGAAAGCGGCCATCATCAGATGTGTAAACAGATCGGTCCCTGCCCGGCATGAGAAGCAATAGTTGAATAAGAACTTGTTGATAAACACATAAATAGTTAAACCAGTTTGCGTGCAATAATCCATATCTGATACAATACAATCACTTAATGAGAATTTTTGACTGGGTGTTCAAGCCAGGGCAACTTTCCAACCTTACCAGGTTATAGGGTAAGGATTTTCCTCCGTGGTTTGAAGGTTGACGTAGCATAGCCCCCGTGCCATATGAGAACCTAACTTGCTCATCGATCTAGAAAAGAGGATTATGCAAGGTAATAGACACCTTATTTTAATATCTTATAGTTTGTAAGAAGTCAAACTTCCAGTTCTAAACAAGGCGTTCTCAGCGAATAGTCATGACACCAATGCCAGCATTCACCAGCCTCAGAATGCAAAACACCATCACTTGAACCAAGACCCGCTCATCCATTGTGGACATCAAAAACACCATGTCTTTATTTCATGGCGTGAAAGTTGATTTCATGACTCCTTTCCTGGTCCCATAACTATCGTGACACAAGCTCGTTATCCCGGCCGTTCTGTTGCCCTCCTGATGCTCTCCTCCATTGATTGTTGAAACAAAAAAAGATGATAATCTTCCGTGGTATCGCTTTCATGCAATTTACCGTTCCCAAAGAAAAAAAAAGCCCTTCGCTCAAATAGCCCGCATTTCCAGATCCCAAAAAAAGCCACAGTTATAACAATTGTACAAAGAGGCTGGCCCATGCTTCATTCTGTTTTTTTCCCCTCCTCTTCTTACCGCGTTCCCCCCCCATCGCCCCCTTGCCACTGCAGATTGACCCCATGTCAATCTCCTTCCAATGTTGCCAAAGCACAACGAGCTGCAAAACAGGACACTGAGCATCCAGATACCCGTTTCAATGGTCTCTTGACTGGCCACCCCGCCGAGCATGAACGAAAGGTCTGCGTCGGCTGAACCATTTCGCACAAGAGACGCGGATGGAGTTGGCATCATTTCTGAATCAATTCCGAGTAGGAATATGGATCCAACGAGGGCGACGCCTGCGGATAAGACGAACCCTGGCTGGGATCTGTCAATGAGCCACCATAGCAGAGGGTTGACCAGCGCCAACGTTGCCGATAGCTGCATGGTCGATGTCCAAGCCAACTTGCGCTAACCCAACAGTCAGTAAAGGCCGTCAAAGCCAAAGAAGGGAGGCAAAAAAAAAAAAACTCACAATTGCAAAAACAATTCCAACAAACGCCCCGATCGCCCTCATAACCAACGCCCAATCCGTACTCGGCACCGCCTCCTTATCATCGCTTCCCCCCTCGACCCCCTCCAGTCCAAAGGTTTCCTCCCAGAACTTATCAAACCAAGGCTGCAGAGCCCCCAGTACGACACCAGTAACCCCCCAAAAGGCAAGATACTGGCGATTATTCCCCGGCTTGATGATGCTGCTCCCTTCGACTATCGGGCTCAGACCCTGCTCGTTGTGAAAGTGCGTAACCAGCACGCCGTAACCTACGCCAAGCACGAAGAGTAACCCCACGCGTGACACGAGAGAGAAGGCCGTGCCGATGGCTGTGGAAGGTTGGTGAACGTGAGTCGTCTCAGCGACGCTGTATAACGTGCGCAGGTGTGGGGGATGCGATCTGTCGCGCATCAGTTCATATGTCGCCTCGTCGATGCTCTGCCGTCTCTTGACAGGCGTTTCCGCACCCGTACCCCACGGCGTATGCAGCTCGCTGCGGTCATTATACTCTTCATCATCGTACGTAGACGCGGTGGGCGAGTATATCCCTGCCAATGTGGACGAGGTGAGGTTCTGGAAGGACTGCGGGCGACTGATGGTGGTTGCGGACGCGGGAGGAGAGTAATCCGGGCTGAGGAAGTTGGTTGTATGTAGTTCGTGGCGGAAGCGTGCGAGAAGGAGCTCTTGCGAGGGGGATTCGCAGTCGTCTTCGTCTTGGGGAGGCGTTGGGCTCTTGAGGCTGAGGGCGAAGGGTCGTCGCGGGATGGGGCGTATCAGAGGAGGGCCGTCGTCTGCCATGGCGAATCTTGTTTCGAAGGGTGGCATGTAATTGTGATCAAGCGTCGATTGAGACATGTCGATTGTGACAAGTGATTGAGGCCTGTAGGTGAATAAAAGGCAGGTAACGGAGTCGAGTATAAGTATGAGGTGAGAGAAGGGAGAGTTCCGTCGAGCAGGGTTGTTTGTTGTAGATCAAGTCGCCTGCATGCAACAAACGAAGGATGACCAAATTTAAGCTTTAATATAAATTGGAAAGCTTCGTCACTTCCAAGCACCGGCGTGGACCCCAAAATACCCCGAAGTCAAGCGATCTTTTTTTTTTTTTTTTTTGTATTATGCTGGACACAAAGTAATCATAATATGCCGTGACATGGATGAAAAGTGGTTCGGTTCGGTCCCGGGATGTCGCGTGAGGAAGAAGCCAAGCAAGCCCACTTCTTCAAATTATAACAGACAAACGATTTTCCCTGTCTGGGTGCGTGTGGACCAATCGGCCCGTCAGACGGCTTCTTTATGCTATGATAGTTTGGGTCTGGTGGTTTACGAGAGGAGCAAGGGTTTGTCGGGTGGTGGAGGCGAGCTTGGATGGTGGTAGTAGTAGTAGAGAGAGAGAGCTTTGGCATGTGAGACAAGGCGGATGATGTGTGGTGTGATGCCGAGCTGTCAAGGGTTTTCTTGTATTATGTGTAGGTGAGGATTTTGAAGAAGATGTAAAGAAAGAAAAAGGAGAAAATAGAAGAGAGAGAGAGAGTGAGAGTCAGAACGCTGAGTACAAGTAGTCGAGAGAAGGGTAGCGTATGTAAGATGAATGATGAGATGGATGGGCCTCTGGCGTTTTGCTTTATTTACTTTCCAGCACACACACACACACACACACACACACACACACAGTACGACAAGTCTTGCTCTCCCTTCCTCTTTTAGGTCCCAATTCCAGTTCCAGCTCTAGGCTTCTTCTTCTCCTTCTTGGGCGTGACTTGCTGCTCGTATGACTGACTCTACATCCGCCTCTTCATGTCTCCTCTTCTCTCCCGCCCGTCTCTCTCTTACGTTCACATGCTCATTCAGCCCAACCAAGCTACCTACCCATACCCTGTACCCTCCATCTTGCCTCTGAACCCCTGCCCTGCCCTGCCAAAGGAAGAAAAAAAAAACCAGGTACGGTTCTCGCTGCCCTATCAAAACTCTTGTATTTTTATTTATTTATTTATTTCATTCTCTGCAATGATACGGTAGTATAACGAGCCGGTTTAGTCGACTCCGTACTCCGTCTCATCGGTCATTTTACTTTATGCACTCCGCATTTCGTCACCCTCCTAAGCAGCAGTAGATAGATATGTGGTCCAATACACCTTATGCACTGCTACGTTGGCCAAGTCTTTATGGATGCTCTCCTCTCCTCTCCTCTTCATGCAAACTGAGGCGGACGAGAGAAGCTATCCATGGATGGAGAGATACTGCTTAGTAGATAGATGCCCAGTAAGCAAGGTATCCACCGCCTTTGGTGTAGGGAACTTTGATTGTTTGATTTACCCCAAAACAAGAACCCCAACTCTCTCCCTCACACTCACACACACGCACACACACTCTCTATCCGAACACGCGATTGCAACCTCAAACAACCTGGCCCAAGCCATGCATTGGAAAATACATCCGTTCCAAGACAAATAAAACCATGAATGTTACACCGGTTGACTCTTTCTCGCACTAGCGTTGCATCTCAACACAGCACAAGTGGCAAACAAATTAACAAAAATTATAATATCCAGTATGCAAAATATATAAATAAAAACTTGCACATGTGACTGTGTCGACTTTTTGGGCGCCTTCCCCGCATCCGGTTGAGTGTTCCTTGCTTTTCTCATCTGCATCTCCTCCCCCTCCTTCTCTCTCGCACGCACACTCACACTCACTCTTCTGTTTGTCTTATTCTGTTTTGCCTGCCAGAACACTCTCAGCCCTTTGAAAACGGGGAAGCGGACAAGGGCGTGGGGGGAAGGGAGGGGGCGAGGAGGGGCGAAACGATCATCCAAGAACTAACAGAATTAGTAGTCTGGGGTAAAAACAAGACAGCTAATAAGAAGACAGCTAATAAGAAATGGGCTGATAGTGACTTGGAAACCCCCAACGCCGCTTGATTTCTCCAACACGTGTGTGATGTGTGCGTATGTGGCCATACGCTTTGAAAGGATCGGACTGTAGCCCAAGTATCAAACTACCACTGACTTTGCCTGCAAGGTCGTGTGGCAGCTGACCTGGGGCGCCAGCACTTTTCCATTCATCATGGACCACCCAATATCCATAGGCCCTATCCGTCTATACATTGCATTACTGCCATGACTGGGCTTGACTCGACCGTACCTTTTTGCTTCATCAGAGTATTTCTTTAAATGACTCGAGGAAGACAAAACAAACAAACCATCAAACAAATAAAAAAAATAATCTCTCAACCCAGCGCTTGTCCTGCCGCTCTTATTACCTTGGCCCAACTGGCATGCAACCTCGCCAATAAGCACTGCATGCCTTTCGATGCAACACTTTAATCTACTTCCATCATCTTGGCAAACATACGGAGTACATATTGCACATTTACTGCCACAAATACGACGACCAGGTACTCCGCACGCAACCCAACCTTACATGAACCCAACCCGCCTGGGGCATGCCCGCTAGTATGCAAGCCTATATTGCTAATCGAGCAATCATCAGAGGCACGAGGCACGAGGCAAGGGGTAAAAGAGGAGCCCAAAAGTTACTAATTAGTCACGCAGCCTCAAGACAAATGTTTGAAAGAATCGAACGATCGAGGGCTTGTTTTTAGATCCCGCTGCGGCGTTGTGGCAACATGTACATCATCTAGAACTCCTTGCATTCGTATTATGGTAGTATTTTCAGATAGTTCCCTCTCGCACCCGGTGGCTCATCACCCTTATCACATACAATTTCATCCATTCCTCATTCCTCATCAGACTCAGAATCTTCCTCCTCCTCCTCCTCACCCAGCTCATCCTCGCTATCCTCAACGCCTTCCGGCCTCGCAATCATCAAGTACGCCGCCATGCAGGTAATGCGGTTGTGCGTCTCGTACGTCCCCGCGAGCGTCCCTATTGGCTCCTCTGCCGCCTTGTCCCAAGCCTTCTGCAGCTCCTCCACCCGCACCACCCAGAGTCTCACTTTGCCGTCGCTGCTTGACCCCACCACATACAGCGTCCCCGGCGACACGTCGCTTGCCACCACTGTGAAATCCTTGATTCGTCCGGAAACGCCATCCTTGGAACCGCCAAGTTGTCCAATGAACTTGGCGACGGGGAGGCTTGGTTCTATTCCGTTTACCTTGACTGTGGCTTCAGGCTGAGCAAGATCGTCCGTTTTCGTCGAGAAGAAACCAATGCGGCCGTCCTCGGTGGCCACAGCTATCAACGTTGACCCGGATTCCTCATCCAGCGTCACGTAGCTGAACTGATGTATCTTGACCTTGGAATTTGGCATAACTCTGCACTTTGGCACACTGTCCATCCCAAAGACAACAACGTCCCGTTCGAATCCCACAGCAAACTCATCCGCCCCGTCTGCAGTTCCCCATACTACCCTTCTGGCCTCTCCTGTAGAATGCCTGCTCTCTCCAATCTCTTGCATCATCTCTCTGCTGAAGCTCAGCACACCAGCCTTTTTCCCCGTCACCAAGTTCCATAATCGCATGCATCGCTCGCCCTTGCTGACGCTAATCATAAGCTTCATGCTGGGGTGGATGGCAAAGTCGTTGACTCCGGACGGTGTTCCTCCAAACGGCGCAGTATCTCCACTCGGCCTTCCCTGAGCCTTTGCCTTTGGCGCTTTAATGGTGCTCAACATCGACCAATCCCTAGTCCTCGTCACCGCAATTGTAGAGTCATCGCTGGACGACAACAACTTCGATCGTGTAGGAAACCGTAGTGCCGTAACTGTCGACTCATGATGTAGCAGCGTCCCCAGCTCCCTGTTCTTCGGGTTCTCCAAGATTGGTCGTGGAGCCACATTGGCCATCAGCTTTTGGTTCTTCTTGCTTGGTGGGTATGCCGACAAGTTGTATACATGAACTCGCTCGTCAGTGCTACCTGAGGCCAGTAACACCTTTTGCGTTTGGCCTGGAGCCGGTGCTGATGGGGGGGAGATGGCAATGCAGCGGATAGCAGAGGCGTGCGCATTGAACAAGAAGGTATCCGCAAACTCTACCTCCCCCTTGGTGCCAATTGCTGCCGTGAAGCCATGAAGAACTCGATCATAAGACCCCGCTACTATTTGAATGGTTTCCGGAACAGATGGCCCGGTCGGTGTTGGCTTCGGTTTCGTCTTCTTGTCGTCTGAGGCTTTTGATTTCTTAACCGGTACGGGCTCAGGTGCAGGCTCACTGCTGGCAACGGCTTGTCTCTTTCTCTTAGCCATCTTTGTTATGAAAAAATCTCAATGCTTCCAGATGTTGGTATGCTCAGTCGAGACCAGAAAGGCTTCTCAAGGAAAAAAAATTATGGCAGATAAGCCGATAAGATAAGAAACCTTGCAGCACCTTTTTAGTGCATAAGTTCATATATAAGCATACCAAGGTTTTGCTGAGACGAATACTATGATGTTGCTTGCAGTGGAAGAAAAGAATGCTTTTTATATTCATGACCGAAGTAAACTCCGTTTATATGCTAAAGTATGTATCTGAACTAAAATGATTACGAATCAGGGCGTCTGTTCTGCAGTCCTCATCGGGATCTGCCAGCGTCGCCAGTTTGATTCAACTCTATCGTACTAAGACTAGGAAAACGCTTGGTAAAATCTTCAATATAGTCATCCCGCTCCCGGGCTGTAATGTCCAGCATAGGCTGGCCGGGGAGGTCCATGGCAATGAGGCGTTCAAACTGAGTCGATGGGCTCACCTTGGTTGGCGAAGTCTGCCGGCCTCCAGTTGGAATACTATTCAAATGAACAGGCTTCTTGGGAGCCGAGGGCTTCACTTGACTCTTGGTAGTTATAGGAGGCAACGAGCTGGTGGAGCTTCTACCGCCAAGAGTGCTGGTACTCGCCGATGGGCTTTCCACAATGGGCTTTGATGGGATCACTGGCTTGCGCCGTATTTCAAGCGCAGGCTTCTGGGCCTCATTAGAAAGCTGGGCAGTATCAGTGTATTTGCCGTAGCCCTGGGCTGTTCGTGGTGCCGAGGTAGGTCGCTGATCTTCATTCAGCAGGTTTTGAACTCTTTCTTGTATGCTGGAAGCACGAGATGCGCCGCCAACCTTTGGTGTCCCAGCGGTTGATTTTGACGGAGAACCAGCGTCCGCAATGCGTCTTCTATACTCGGCTTGTGCAGCCTCAACTCGAGCCTCCTCCTCTTCCAACTTACGACGCTCCATGTCACGCCTCATTTCTGCGGTAAGGTAATCGTGGTCCTCATCATCCGAATCATCACTTCTATCACCTGTCATTTCGGAGCCCGCAATAGGAGTCAGGGCTCGGCGTGCGAGATCCCTCTGCGGGGACGAAGACCGGGAATTGTCCCCTGATGGAACGTTGTTCTCAAACCGCTTGAATGCATCCCCAAACTTGCCTGCAAGTAGGTTCTTGGAACTGGCCGCCGATGCCGGGTCGGAACGCCTGTTGATATTTGCTGCACTATGTTCTCTTGATCCAGAAGCACCTCTACTCCTGGGAGCATCTCGATCTCTCAAACCTACATCATGATTTCGTGGGGTTTCTGCACCCGACAATGGCAAATGATACGAAGATTGCCGAGATGCAGGACGAGACTGCCGAATAGGAGGCCTCGTGGCATTTTCTCGCTCACGTAGAAACTCCAAAGTACTGGGCTCAAAAGTAGTACTGGCGGGTCGCTGTCGAGGGGCTGAGGCATCAGAAGGGCCAGATAGATCGATCAAATCAGTTGCAGAAGATCGTGTAGTGTCTATCGATGCCCTGGATGAACGGAGATGGCCGTGACTTAGCCTGTGATGAATAGATGAAGATGACGACCTGGGATCAGTTGCGGTCCAGTTTTCTAATGTTTGGCGCTTGGTATCGTTTTGATCCGACAGGCGAGGCATTTCTGCCTCTGGTGCCTGCTTAGCTTTGTCCACACTCTTTCGCTTCTGTTCTGAAGACTTCTCTGCCATGGTTCCAGAGGATACGTATCCTGATTTGGCAGTCTTGCTGGCGATTTCCTTCAATTCGGGGTTATTCCGAATGATGGATTGAGCACGACTCATCGAGGGTTGTGAAGTAGATGAAGAAGTATTGGAATCTGCGGGTGGCGACAAAACCTCAGGGCGAGAGGTAATAGGCGCAACGGTTTGAGGCCTCGGAGTTGGACTTGGATGAGTAGAGACGTTTCGAGAGGTCGAGAACACTTCATCAACCAGCCTCTCTGTGATCGCCTGGCTCATGTCCTTGTCCAATGGCGGGGAAATGGGAGCAGAATCAAAGTTAAACGAGCCTTGATCGTGCAGAATAGAGAAGTGATCCAAGCTGGGGAAACGAGACGAAAGCTCATCTGTGTCGACCTTTCGGGCGAGCTTCGAATCCAGAGCTGCGAATGGATCACCTTCTGCAACTTTCCCGGCCGCTGAAGACTGCCGAGGAGTAGTGGTTCCTGCAGAAGGGGATGGCGTCGGACGACCCCTCCTCATCGGTACGATATCGGGAATAGCTTGCTGCTCTTGCACGGGTGCTGAGAAGACGGCACCAACAACTGGCGCTGGTTGTAGCTTCTGCTCCTTGGACCGAGCAGAGTCGCCATTTTTCGTTTGAAGATTGTTTTGGCCTGCGTAGATCTGCGTTCAAGTATTAATATCTCGTCTAAAAAAAGTTATATTTCTTCTCCTTACATCATGGACCGGAACCTCTCTGCCTTGCATAACACATGCTTCCTTCAAGACCTGGTAGATATTTGGTCTCGCTTGCATGTTTTCCTTCAACATGGAGGCTATTCAAGTTAGTCTACGCAATGCTCATTCAGCAATTATCTCAAGGGATTTATACCAATCAGTTTCTTGAGCCTATCCGAAAAGACTGGGTAACTGGGATATTTGTAGCTTGCATTGAGGATTGCGAGTTGCCCCTGGTCCTCGAATGGTGTCGTGTAGTAGCAAAGCTTGTACAGGAGAACCCCCAACGCCCAAATATCCGACTTCTCGTCAATCGGCTGTTTTCGATAGACATCAATCATCTCAGGGCTTCGATATTGTAGGGTCGTGTGTCTCTGAACATCTTCATCCATCAAACGGCATTCGACGACGGTCGTGGGGGCTGATCGGGGAGGTGCAGCGGATCCAAAATCACAGACTTTGAACCGTTTGTTGGAGCCATTGTCGGTTATGAGGACGTTTTCGACTTTGAGATCGCGATGCAACAGCGCGGGCTTCAGGTAATGCATGCAAGCAACTCCCTCCGCAATGTCGGCAAAGATGTTGAGGATCTCGGGCTCGGTTAGGCGATGTTGTAATCGGGTGTTCATGAAATCAATCAGACCGCCTCCGCCGCAGTACTCCATCAGCAAGAAGACCTCGTATCCTCCTCCTTGCAATTCCGACGCGTGGGAATCGATATAGGTGACGATGGCTCGGTGCCCCTTTAGTCGCTTCATGGTTTCGACTTCGGTGCGCATGCCCCGCAACGCCTCCTTATCGGGCACGGCGACTCGTTTGAGGACTGCCAAATCGGTCCCGTCGACGGGTTTTGGCATCTTGACGAGGTAGACGTGGGCAAAACCGCCCTCTGAGAGATACTTTTGGATCTGAACTCTATGGTTGCCAACCTGGATCTTGGTCCCTGGTGCAAATGTTCCGGCCGGCGGGACAACAGCTGGGGGAGCCATTGGGGCACCATATCCAGCCTGGGGATGATGCTTGGGAGCCGCCTGCGGAGCAATCCGATGACCATAAGAAGCCATATCGTCGGTTCTATCGTTCGAGTATCGAAAATTCAATCTATATCGCGCAACCAACGGGGGCACTCAGGGTCGTGGGATGGATGAAGCCCAACGTTTCCCCTTACGGGTGACGTACAGGTAAGCTTGGCAGGGAGGGGCGGGCGAACAATTAGGAGAGAGAGTCAAGATGGGAGAGGGTAAAAAAAAAAGAGGACCAGGACAGAGGCAGAGAGAGGGCCCGACAAGTCAAGACATTGGGGTGAAGCGATGATGAATACTGAGTGTAGTTTAGATTTCTTCAAGGAATTAAGTAAAAGCACATGGCGGCGAAACTAAATCATTCGCTGGCCAGCAAGACTTGATAAAAACTTTTGGAGAATGGATGTCCTGCATGAAGGCCCAGCCTCGTTCCAAGACCCTGGGTGGTTCCACGTTTCCAATCGATGTGGTCCGGAGCATCATCGGATAATCCTCTATTTGGGAGAGGCGGACGTCATTTTCCCCAGGCACTTGATTTCATTGGACCAAGGAGACCAAGAATCCAACAGAATAGCATTGGCGGGAACAATTCCCTTGGGCACCAGCAGCCACTAGGAGGGCACCGCTGGAGGGGGGGCAGGTTTTACAGGAGGTGAACGAGTGGGCTGGGGGTTATTTTTTAGGGGGTCATAGGGGGCAAGACTCCCCCTCCCCCGCCACAAAGATAACCACGGACGGCCACTAGGAGCCACCGAGCAACCACTGAGAGTCACTGGAAGCGCCACATCAGGGCTGGTAAGCTTCGATAACGCACCGCGTGATTGGGCTCCCAGATTAAAGCTGCCCTCAAGATCAGGTCACGATGGACGACCAGGGGAGGGTGACCCGTGGGCCGGGATCTGCCATGCCCATCGCTGAGCTGGTTGAGGTGAGTTGGCTTTTAAGCATGAAAATGGTCAAGTGCTTAAAGGCAAAAAGACGTGGAAGCCTGACAATGAGTCTTGTCCAAAGTTTCGGTGTCTCCTTTTCCGAGTCTGTTCACCTCTTTTTTTTTTTTTTTTTTTTTTTTTGGCATCGCAGGGTAGCAAAGGAAGCGGGAGAGGAAAAGAAAGCACGCCTCCAATGGACATTGGGGTCAAGAAGTCCAACGTCTGGACTTTATGTATCCGTCCTTTTTATTTTATCTTGATTCACTCGTACACAATTCATCATTGGTGAGAGCGTCTGGGTGGGCGGCTTGTCCCGCCTCTAATATCTCTGTTCCTGATGTCCGCGGTCAGTCAACAGGAGAGCCAGCCATTGATTCTCCCTCCCAACCATCCATCTCATCCACTCGCTCGCTCGCTCAGCTTTCCATTCAGGAACAGCCCCGAATGCAACAGTGTGCGTGCGTGTGTGTGCCCGAGAGCGCCCGGTAGGGCTATAGGAATAGGAGTAGCTATGACTCGGGGTTTGCCTCATAGGCCAATGGTTTTTCCTCCGCTGCTTCTTTTTATACCCTCTATGCCATGACGGAGGCATTATCTGACTCCCGTCTCCCTCGTTATGGCTCCTCTTGGCTCTTACAAATTTGGCGGTATAACCCGTGCCCAGCCCCGGAGCACCTTCGGGAGCATGCCGAGAAGCCGAGAACAGCCACGATTTTAATGGACCCTTTGGATCCCATAATCTCCATCATCGTTACATTCAAAGGATTTCCGTTTGAGATGAAGCCTTTGTTTGACATACATGGATGCATACATACATACGAAGAGCCTGTCGGTACTTGGGAATACATTTGTCTATGTGATACGCAGGATCTTCATTACCGAAAAGTTCAGGGTGCATCAGCTGTAAAGAGGCCACCGACTTGCATCAATAGATCTGCGACTTGTCCTCTGAGGCTTGATGACGGGGTTCTTTGTGTGGCTGCTGTCACTTGTTTCTTATAGGTTTGGCGAGAGCTGGAATTCTTTGAGGAATGCAACAAGACCACATGAGCTTCTCACTAACAATAGAGCGACCAACCGTCCCCCTCCATGTCTCAACTCCGTCGGAGCGTAGCAAGCATGCTGTTCCCAGAGCCTCGGACAGTCGGTCAACAGATTCCATCATCCTTTATTCTGGCAGAAACGAATCCGGCCAAAACCACTACCAGTAACACAGAGGGTTGTTTAAACTATTCGTGGCCTAGAGCCTTGACGCGTTCGATTCAAGTCTGAAAAGCCCTCGTCTAGCACTGCCCTGATCTGCCAATTAGGGAATCGCTTTCGATGCACCTTGACGCAGCTGTTCGGCTCATTCGTGCCGTTCTAAGCGGGCTGCCCGGCACGTCAGGCGCCCACCCCCCTGCTGGACCTCCCTCGAGCCCTCTGTAAATCCCCAATCAGGACATGGCCTTGCAACAATACCAGTGTTGAACCTGCAAACCCGCAGCGGATATGTAGGTACATCCAGTTACACGGGAAGTGACATCCATCCATCCCATCGAGACAAGATGGGCTCTGGCTGATGCCAATAAGCTGATGCTGCGCCGGACTAGTGACGAACCCTTGTGTTTAGCTGTCGTATGTAGTATTGTTGGAGAGAGCTCATAAAGAGAGCTCGCGTCCCCGTTTCCTGACGTCTTTCCTCTCTCCATTCATCTGATCATCCATCTACAAGTCAAGCAGCTCTTCCGTGGCATACTCTTGAAACGAGCGGTCTCACTCTAAACGCATTCACTGACTGCTGAGACACTCCCTACCGTTAATACCATTTCTTCCACCTCTACCACATTCACCATGCCTTCCGAGCAGATGCAGATGCCCGAGCAGCCGATGACTGCCCAGGTCGCCGCCCCACGCACAAGTTCCGAGCAACCGGTATGTGCTTACACGCTCCTCCCCGGTCACGCCTTGAATTACATCCCACCACGACCATACTCCAAAACTCAGTCCTAAGTCAGTTAATTAACTCATCTTCTATAGCGTGCCGTTGAGCCCATGAGCATCGAATCTGGCCGCATGCGCGGTGGCGGTGGTGAAGGCGAGGTAAGCCCCCGACGCTCCCGTCCAAGTCATGTTACATTTCTGGATCTAACGGATATGCTGTGTCTAGGCCATTTGCTGCGGTGTCTGTGCCGGCCTTTGCTGCTTCGAGTGCTGCGAGTGCTGCTGCTAAACAACCTTCTTACTGTTACGCGGGCGCGCCGACTTACACGAACGGACATTGCCAGAACAGTTGGATACTCTGGGGACCAAACGTCGAAGTTGGCGCGTTTGCGACGAGGAACGATCTATTAGTTTACCTATTTTATGATATGATATCCCAGACTATTCAATAGAATATATACCACGTTATTTTGGTTCATGTCTAGTTGTCTCAATATCACTAACTTTTACTACCGTGCTTCCTGTCTCAATTCATTCACAGATTAAACAACAATCTCTGCCAGCTTCTTTACGACATCCTCGTAATACCTCATCGATAGCCTCTCAGCCACATCGTCTGCCGTTTCGTCATCGCCGGCCTTTAAACCTAATTCGCCTTCACCCGTCAGGCATTTCTTTGCAGCCTCCTCAAACTTCTCGCCCGTTTCCGCGCCTATATCCGCTATTCTCTCGGGCGAAAGCAAATCGCTCTTCACATGCCTAACCACATCAGATTGGCCCTTGGCGAGCCTCATCTCAATCCCCAGTACCGCCTCGACAGTTTTCCAGTGCGCCAGCTCTACGAAAATGACGCCCAGACTGTAAATGTCGAAGCTCTTCTTAGACCGCTCGCGGTGTTTGCCCTGGTTGGATTGCGCCCGTGGATGCCGGTACAGATCATGCTCTGCATCATACCCGGGAGACTCCGTCATTTCATCGGAGCCGCCGGGGCGAGAAAAGTCAAAGCCGGAGATGTAGGGACGCCCATAGTCGACATGCCCGGATTTGGTTCGGAAGAAGAGAATATTATGGCTGCGTAGGCCCTTGTGAAGCCAATTGACGGCGTGAAGGTACAGCAAACAATTGCTTAGAGCATGTGCGAGCTTGATGCGCTCCGTGACTCGGGGTTTGCGAACGGCATTATCCTGAAGAAGCTCACGAAGAGAAATTGGCGGGAGAGAATCATGTAGGTTGTCATCACTTGGGCGTTCGAAGATTAACCCGAGCCGCCTGTCTAGAATATCGACATCATCCTCTGGAACATCGGGGTCTGCCTTGTCAAAGAACCCAAGGCAATGTGGCGTTCGGAATGCCTCCGGCTTTGGACTGTGATTGAGCAAGGATGCCAACTTGCGAACCCGGTCAACAATGTCCTCCTTTGGTAAACACCCAGGGCTTCCCGCAGTGTCGTAATCCTTCCACTCTATCCAAACCTTTTTCTTGCCTTGAGCAGTCTTCATAATGGCTTCACATCGAGGGTCGTCAGACTCATCCACATCAGGACTCAGTTCAATCAGATATTTCGGGACCCGGACATTGCGCTGCTGGCCAGATTTCTCCAGACCAAGAAATGTCGCTACAGAATCATCGATCACGGCTGGAGTATCTGATTTGGGGTCTATAGTTTCATTGAAAGCCTTGAATTTTGCTAACCTGGATAGCTGTTTCAGTTCTGCTGCGTTTGCCTCCCGCTCTGCCTTTGACATTTGCGTTGGGGCAATGGGACCCTTGAGGTTGAGCTGGGATTTGAGGGCCAGAACGAGGTGACTAAGATCAGCAATCTTATGGTGGAGGAGCAGTACTCCCCGGTTCGTATCCTGCACGGTATGCCGAATCTCGACCTGGAGTGAGTGGTCTAGAATGTTCATCATGCCGTCGTTTAGAAGGGCGAATTTGGATAGCAATTGCTCAAAGCCTTCCTTATCAAAGGACACCCACTTGAGTCTCCTCAGGCCCTCTTGGGACTTGGATTTCAGGCTGTCCATGGCCTTTTTAATGAATAGCCTCTTCTTTTCTGAGAGGGGAAAGCTCGCTTGCTTGGCATCCTTCTCTGGCGATGTGAGGACGTTGCCCTCGTCAAGAATGGTAGTGAGGTTATTGTGCTTCTTTTGATACTCTGTAAACTCGTCAAAGAGACAGCGAACCTGCACCAGCAAGTCCAGGACGGTTTGCCGGTGCAGATTGAATATGTTATTGTCCAGTATCCGCTCTTTGTTATCTGCATCTAGGTCCAAGAGGCCCGAGGTTTCACTCCAGGCGTAGAGCCGCTGCTGCTCCATTCGGAGACGCAGATTGAGATATTTGCATTCATCCTCATATCCTAAAGCAGTGATGACGAACTGTATGCCTTCAAGGGGGAGGTGGGTGTTAATTCAAGCAGCATACAACTTGAGATGGAAGAGTAGAGAGAAACAAACGTGCCTTGGATACAGCCAGTGTAGACTTGTAGACCGAGGGACGCAACGCCAAGCGCAAGTCCAGCGAGTGAGACGGGATCCATGTCACGGGATTAAGCCGTGATTCCCTCTCTCTCTCGATGCCTAGCTACTTGTAGAGAGCGTGGCGTGGGATGATAGGTGTTGGATGCAATGGTTGGGAAGAGTCATGCGAGAACCTGGAATGGTGCACGAATCATCGGTGGGGTTTGATGGATGGTGCTCAGACTCGTGCGGCGGTGTTGGGTGGCTACCGATGACCTGAACGGGGTTCATGTCCGACCGATAAAGGGTCCAGTGCAGTGAGGAACACCAATGAACCAGTGATGAACGATATTGGACGACGTTCCGTTCTTGGTGAAGATTGGCTGCTGACATGGACCCTTTTGTGGCTTACATGATACTAGCGATTTTGCCATGCACAAGTTTTTACATTTACATGCAGTGGCCACTGCGAGACCGAGGGGAGAAGAAGTGTTGGTGCGAATAGTCAACTGAGACCTGAAGATGGCTTGCATGTTGAGGCAATGAAGAAGCATCTACCAATGCTTTCTTCACGGAGCAGGCCATCCTTGCTTCCAGTGTCCAACTGTGGTTGATAAAAGGCAAGCCCCGAGGAGAGACAGGGAAACAATGGCTACATCACCCATGACCGCTGCTTCTCAAGCCGTGAGACAAGATAAATCTCGTACTGCAAGGCATGGCCGTGTCACTCTTCTCCTTATTGGCCATCCTGATCCCATTACTCGTACTCGCATATTACCAAACGCAGTTTTGCTGCAAGGTGAGGAATGGACGTTCCTGCAGGGCTTCCTGTCGACGCTCAAGCAGTCTTTCTTCTTCTTCTTGGTCTTCTTCTATTGAGCGGAAATTGCCGCGAAGGCGCGCACTGCAGGTTGTGCATTAATATGCGGCATGTTCCAAAATGTCTTGGTATTGACACGCCTTGTGCGTCGGTTCAATTGCCAGCCAAGCAAGCCAAGAATCGTCCACGCAACACAAGTAATACTTATCTCCTCTGTATCATATTTTCTCATCTTGAATCCAGTGTGGCCGTTCACCAACAGGCCAGAGAATTGGACAAATGCGGCATCTGATCCGTGCGAGAACGACTGTTGGTCAAAGCGAAGCAGATCTGCCCTCAGGCCGCTCCGGGTACATGACACCCTTATTATGGAGAGATGTCATTCACAGAGCTATTATCCGCTAGGGCCAACCGGAAGCCAAAATTGCTTTCCATAGTGCTACAAGCACAAGTATTATCTTCACCGTTGGAATTGCGGAGAAGCGACGCAGACACAGACGCAGACACAGACGCCAATGACACCACTTGCAAAAGGAATAAGACGGGAGGGCCCTTCATCAAGCGCCAGCAGATGGAAGAGGACAACCCAGATGGATGGCTTGTGCCTCTGTCTTCAATCTTACAGGCACACGGATGCCCATACGCGTGTGTATCCGTGTCCTTCACGTCTACCAGATCCCGTGTTGCCAGCCAATCGATTCGAGTCTCGGGCCCCTTTGTGATGGGGCAAAAAAAAGTCTTTGCACACACCATGCTATTCCTTGATTCGGCCACGGTTTTGTTACATGAGCCGCCCCATTTGACTCGAGACCCTGAGAAAACTCTACTTGTGTCTGCCTGGACGGACAGATGCTGGGCCAAAGTATCGATCGGCCCATTCTCTGAGACCAGAGGCTTCGGTCAAATAGAGAGCGCCGAGAGAGGGCATGATTTGCTCTCTTCGCGTCTTCGGGTTATCTCATCTCTCCATAAGGAATACAACACACTATTCTAGCTTAGGTAGAATGATTATGGTATCATCCCTTGTGAGTAGGTGACCATCTCACTTGATTATTAGAGAGAGGGAGAAAAAAAGAAAATAAAATGGAAATAAAATACAATAATCCTCGCATCTTTTTGCCCGCATTCTCTCACATTGCCAAAGGAGACCCTTGCCAACCCTGTTAACCACCGTATTCACATGTGAAGCCTCTAATTGGCATTTGAAATATCCCCTTGTGTCATGAAAAAATAGCCATCCCCTGAACCTCTACTTGGGTTTGGGGGAGTCACTTTCTCTCTCTTGCTCTCTGGCTCATTGGCTCACTGTCTCTCCGGCTTGAAATTGAAATAGGACGTGTTTCTTCCTAGGGGAACAGGCATTGATTGCGGCCGTCGTTGGGTGATGACAACCTGGACAGAGGGAGAGGAGAGAGAGAGAGAGACAGAGAGAGAAAGAAGGAGAGTGCTGCTGCTGCTGCTGCAAGCAAGATTCATAAGCTCTGCCTTATTTACTTACCTCTCCATCCATGCCTTTTTCCCCACCCAACAACAACAAACCCTCCTCTTCTCCTGAATTAATTCCCAGGTAACCTAACAATCATCTCTCTCTTTCTCCATTCGCCCTGGCCAGCCCTTCGAGATCTTGCTTGCATCAGATATAGCGCCGTTATTTCCCTCCTTGGTCGCCCGTTTTCCGCAATCACTCACATATTAGCTACCAGCCCAACACAGCTCAGCTCCGTGGGAAATCATGTCGACTGGCTCTGGCGTGCAGCATCAGCCACTAGAAGGCTCCCTGTCGCCACTGTCAAACCACCCATCCGCCTCACAGTCGCCGATCTCCCTTGCCCAAGGCGTCGTCCGCAATGTGGACATCGCCGAAGTCAGCGCCAACGGCCATGCTTCAGCAGTTAGTAGAGACGCCGAAGACCCTGCCAAAGCATCCGAGCAAGCCGACAATAGACCACGAGAGAGTGCAGTTCCAGCTGCTTGTCTTGCATGTGTAAGAGAAATCTTCCCCCTTGCGTTGATTTGCTTTCACCGGAAACTCTGTGCATATGTTTTGCTTCTGTGATGGTTCCTGTGGAACATTTTTTTGGACGTCTCGATCCTACAATTGAGATCTGGCTAAGCCTCAGCTGATGTCTTTCCCGCTCTTTAACTATCCTGCTTCTGTCATTTATTACAATCCGTTCCTCTGGGACATGCACACGATGAGATCTATGAGTACTGACAGAATTGCCATTCTTCGGGCATTGCGTGCATATAGCGGAGCAAACATCTAAAATGCGATGGCCAGACTCCATGTTCACGATGCGTCGCCTCCGACTTCGAGTGCGTTTACGTGGCCTCTCGACGCGGCTACAAAGGACCTCGCCGAGGTACGGCTCAAAATCCGAACAAGCGCCATGCAACCTCTCCCCCGGAGACCGGGAATGATTGCCCTATGCTACTCGGAGCCACCGTGTCGAATGCCATGGTTTTGCCAGTGTCCGGCCCGACAACGCCAATGCCGGCGACCTCCTTCAGCCCTGCCGGCATGCTGCCTGGTCAATCTCCGGGTTCATCCTATCAAGGAACACCTGGTCCCACACAAGCCCAGCTGTATAGGTCATACTGCAATGCCAATGGCATCGAGACGACAATAATTCCCAGCAACTCTCATGGGCCCTTCCCCCCTCATCTTCCTATGCTATCCCTCCCGGAGAGATGCTTGGACTCTTTCTATTACCATTTCCACGGGTCGCATCCTTTTGCTCTTCCCAAGGAGCACTTGTTGCGGGTATCCAAGGAGAGAAACGTTGAGCCTCTGCTTGCCGCTATAAGATGGGTCGGATCCATCTTTATTGATGTCGGAAACTCAGGCCACAGTCTATATGAAGAAGCATATCGCTTAATTAGTGACCCGCAGCAGATCCGAGATGGATTCATGGTCCAGGCCATGATGCTTCTCATCGTAGCACTTGACGGCAGTTGCCAGAATGACAAGGCAGCGGAAATTCTTGGCAATACCGAGACATTGGCACTTCAAATTGGGCTCAATACTCGGGAATTTGCTACCATACACGGGCGGGGTGACCCGGTTCTGGAGGAGAGCTGGAGGCGGACTTGGTGGGACTTGTTCATCATTGATGGCATGATTGCCGGAGTCCACAGAGTCACCAACTTCTTGCTTTTCGATGTTCCTGCTGGTGCCGCCCTGCCCTGCGAAGAGCACCAATATTTGTCCGGTGTAAGTTGCCCAACGTACTCACTTATAAAGAACCACTCTGACTAGTGAAACAGAGCATTCCGGCGCCACAGTACCTGGAAGATCTTGAAGACAAAGAATTCTTGGGTGATGACCGACACTTTTCGTCGTTTTCTTACCGTATCCTCTGTGGACGGAACTTGGGTAAATTCATGAGAACACCACCCATTTGGGGCACCGAGGATGAAAACTTGGCCCGCATCGAAGCCCTCCTGACAAACTGGCGGCTACACTTGCCCGAGTCCAAGAGAGATGCACTGCAAAAGGACGGTAAGCTGGACGAAATGATGTTCCAGGCGCACATGATGATGTATGCCACATCCATTCTTCTTCACCAGCCCCACTCCCAGCTCGACTCTTCGCCGGCGAAGAACATTACGTCCTGTGCGCCGTACCAGATTGTGCCGGCCGGTGAACTCTTCAACGCGCATACCAAGCATACCATTGCCTCGGCCGCTGGAATCAGCAGAATGATCACACACCGAGTCCCACTTCTGTCCCACACTCATTTCTTTACCTGTGTTATCACGCTGTCATCCATTGTGCACCTCAATAAGTGGGCGCTCTTCTTCATCCCCCACGATGATGACGATCTACGACAGCAGATTAGTCTTAACATCGGAGCTCTGAACTCTCTTTCCCGTGTATGGGGAGCTGCAGGTCGAGCACGTGGACAAGTCAAGGGGGTGGCCCAAGAGATCTACCAGATCAAGAAGCAGCAGCAGCGAGATCCACAGTACTGGATGGGCTTCACCCAGGAAGATGTCATGAATAGCATAGCTGCCGATGAGTCCATCATTAGCAACTTTGATAATATTGCGGCACCAAACAACCACTTGTTGGGGTGAATGATAAATGGAGATAATGATGCTATATGATGGATTATGAAAAGCTTGGACTTGAGAGGGTATTGTAGATGCTCAGAGTTGTTTGGTTCTTGAACCATCAGTAATGCAAGTTACGGCTGAAAATTTGATCGTACCCTTGAAGATGGCATTTTACTTTGCATGGTTAAGGCGTTTAAACTTGCAAGATGGCGATTGTTATCTTATAATGACTCCTTTTTTATATAGTTGTACGCGCGTTTAATAGACAAATCTGGTTGGGTTAATGGCTTGTGCTTTCTTTTCGTTTTCCCACCTGACTACGGCTCTTTAATAGTGTATTCAACATTCTTCATTTTGCTTTTGTGCCGTCTCCTTAACATTATCGGCGACCCATTCGCCGGACAAGGACCCAGCTCACGGCGTCCAAAGTGGCATCAGCCGGGGATCATTCGACCGTATAAGGCAATTCGCAGATCCTCCCTGCAAGCCCTCTTGATCGGAGGATCTCTTGGCGCTACATATATACTCCTTGCATGGGCTGTCGGCATCCAGAGGGCGGCATCGCCGACCAGATCTCGTGTGGGTGGGCTCACAACGGTGGGACCAGGTCGGCGACTTCACTCGAAAGCGGGAGAAGGATTGAGCACCACCTATCCCATGGATAACTTTATTTCTATGCTTATTGAAGAGTATTTTTATTCCTGTTCATTATTCTTGTTCCCGGTGACTCCCCTTCTTGCCCGTGATTTCCCTTTACAGCGGTGGTGTTTATCCTCCCATATGAGGCCCGGGCATACTCTTTGATGCGTTCCTTCATAGAACATGTATCCTGAGGCGGTGAATATATTAGTAGCTGCATCTCCAAGTGGAAGGACTGAACTCTCGTTTGGGAACCATTTCTCGAGGCTGGAGCTGAATGCCGAGCTATGATAGTCCCACGATAGTTTGACGAGGTTTTGTTCGCTTTGAGAATGGTTGGTCCTTTTAGACTGGTTTATTCGTTTTAGTCCAATGCAGGTCGGCAGTTGGAACAATAAACCAATGCATATGTGACGGATCACCGGCATCCTATTGTTTATCCATATCGTAATGGAAACATTGGTTGATCATGACGTGCCGGAGATGCTCAAGATGATGTGTGAGCCAACTAACATCTCTGCTTGTACAGCATGAGGCGAGAGCTGAGTACATGTTTCAACACAGGAGAGCTGAATAGTTTGAAAGGCGGCCAATCGGAGAGGAACCTTTGACGACGAAGAGACAATGCTCGATCACCACGTTTCCCAAGTGGGTTCGGGGACCTGGACCCTGCGGCTCATCGGACACCTCGACAGTTCCCCCTCCTCGCCGATAGCCCGGTCAATAAACGTTTTCAGTCAAGTCTCTCCCAAAAGAAAGTCTCCAAGCCATGTCCAAGAACCCACCACGCCACGTTTTCGAGTCGCCCTTCCATCCAGGCCGTTTGATCTGGCCGTTTCCCTTCTCGGCCACCTTCTCCGAGGGGCGCAGCTAGGTGCAACGCTGCTCAACGTTTTGGATCGTCCCACGAATTGCTGACCATCAGCCCTTAACTCGAGAAGAGGGTCTTTTGGACGTCGCCCAGTTGCCCTGGTGCGGCCAACTTGGAAGCTTATTGGGGGCTTGGAAGGTCAGCACATGCGGCTAAACAGGTTAAAAAGAAACAAACTAAATCCTTCTCAGTTCAAACCGGCGGGTATATCCGAGCGCACGGTGTTGGGAACGGCTTATTGGATGGATGATTTAGCTAGGCGTATGCCTGATTATTGCATATGGCGTGTAAGTAGTCTGACTGAGCCACAGAGAGCCAACTTGGAGATTTGGAAGTGATGTTTGCTGTGTGCATTGTCCTGCTCCAGTAGCAGCTCACAGTAGCAGTTCACAGTGAAGAACCTTACTCTTGGTGTCTTTAACGACAAACTTCCATTCATTTATATACTACTGGATACAGTGCTGTATTTTGGCCTGACTGATATCAAATGGAATTAATTTGAGTGCTCATTTTCCAACATGAACTCGTTCATTCATCTATTTATTCTCCTTTGGTGATGCCATGGCCATAGTCTGATAATAGCCAATCTAAATTAAACAGAAACGACTCAAGTATTAAAAGCCTTAAGCAAACAAGATAAAACGTCCAAGGTCAAGTACTGCCCCTTCGCAAGTCGATACATGTATGAACCAGATAATCGCATGCAATCACCAACGAAACTGTCCCAGTTAAGACTCAGCAGAGATGTGAGTCTTGGATCACCGCGCGCATGTATCCGTTGAATATAGTCGTCTTTGCATTCCTCACCGGGCTGGACCGTGGCAAAATAAATGCCGGCGTTGCCGAGAGCCTTTCGCAAATCTGCGTGCGCTGAAACCAGCACAATACGCGAGGATTTTATAAGAGTCATGATCTGACGCAGATACTGCTCAAGCCATTTGGGATTGCGACGGCCATCTGGCAAGAACGAAAAGGGTTTAGAATCCAAATCCACAATCTCATATCCATCGACGGACTTATGCGATGCCACAGTAGACTTTCCGATGGCGATGAACCCAGACACGACCAACCCTTGCTGCCATAATGGTCTCTCCATCCGAATTCCGGTCCACTATTGAGGGACAGGCGACTGATGTTCCAGGTTACGTGCAGAGTCCGGCACGTGGTGATGAAGGAGAAGGAGGAGAATCAAGGGTGAGATCTCCGGATCAATTGTCCGACGCAGGAGATGGCCGGGGGTCGGCGACCGCTATTCCGTTAGAGGGGTATTGAGCTGGACCCTTTGGCAAAGAAGTCCAACCGCCGTTTGTTTCGAGAAAAGCGAGATGATGGATCGCTTACGCCGAGTGTATACGTGCCGAGATAGGTATGAAGGAAGATGCTTTGTTTCATCAAAAAAAGAGATTCATGGGTACCTTAGGCAAAGCCATCTTACCATGGGCGTCTCTCTCGACCAGTGGTTTGTGTCCGCCCCGCCAGTTCTGACTAGAGAGCGGATGTAACCCTGTATGCTTCGCAGCCACAGTGGATGCCTGCTATAGATCCAATCATGTAAGTGGGAAACGCCCCCGTTGATGAAGAATGAGATATTAAAGTAGATTGAGAAGATGGGGGAATCATGTGAAGTGCTTGGGAATTGAGAGGCGCAGTCAATACGGATCCATCTATCACCACGTCGAGTGTTTCGGTGCCTGTTCACCCCTGCCACCATTGTTTGCTTCGATGTATGTATATTATATTATGGAGCTTCCTTTCCTTTTGCTTTCTCTTATTGCGGCTCAAACCTACGCTATGCGGTGTGATGAAGGATCCGGACTCGTGGGCTACCAACAGACCGCGGCGGTCGGGGAAGCGGATCGAGACTTCACCGAGACATATTTTAACAGAACGTAGTATTAAAGTTGGATTACGCGACTCTCTTGACCCGACATGGAAGTGGCCGAGCCTGTGATGGCTTTGGAGTTGAAATACACTGCAACATCGTAAAACATTCATGAATGCAGTCATAGGGATTCCCAGACACGGTTCGTCCGGTGTGGCGATTCCGTTTGGTCGCATGATAACACGAAGCCGTTGTTACATATCGCATAAAGCACATTGATCACTCAACATCATGGCCATAACATCCAATTTCCGCACCCTCTCACCAGTTTTCGGCGCAGTGACATTCATTTCAGTCATCCGGACATTGACGTGCGTGGGCATTTTTACTACCGTACAGAGGGAAAGACATGGCACCCACAAATGCTCTTTCGAAGCAGTTAATGTGTTGGGAATGTTTGCGGCGCAATTTGCCTTGCGATGGCACACTGCCGGTATGTACTACTTGTCGCAAGACGGATATAGTATGCCCCGGATACGGCGACGCAAGGCCACTCACCTGGCTCCCCATGGGCAGAATCTCAAGACTGCCGGGCGGAAGGACGGTGACTCGCCAGAATCGCAAACCCGCTTCGACCACCAAGGAATTGTTTCCCGGACAGCCAAACTCAGTCAGGCCAGATGCAGCCTGCACGTTAATCACTTTTAGTTCCAATTCCAATCCTTCAAGTCCGTTGGCAGATGGCCGGGTTCTTCTACGGCTGGGCCATAATTCCCAAGCACTCAAATATGATGATTCAACGACAAGCTCATCGTCGGATGAGCACCCAAGACTTGCACTTCGACGTCCGCATTATATCAGAATATTGGATCGGAAGCAAAGGAATACGGTACCAAAAGGGCTGAGGCCGGAGGAATGTGACTTTATAGAGGTCATTGAGTACTGTATGTCCACCTATGTTCTCACTATTGAGGCTTCACATACCTTTTAGGAGCTTTATCACCATGGATCATCCACATTTGTTTAGGATCGCCATCTCACATGGTATCAGGGAATAGCTACGTCATACCAAATCTCGATTCGAGAAACATTGCAGCTTGGAACGGGACCCAAAAACTTGCCAGCAATGACCTTCATCGTATGGCATTATCTGCTCGCCACAGCCTTTTAGCGATCAGTCTTGGGTTCCATATTCTTCATGTATCTCACATAAACGAAACTGATGTGGTACCGAGTCATTCTGGTCCCGTAGCCAAGCTGTGGTCGACATTTTATCGCCATATTGGCATCTCACTGGAAGCACTAAAGAAAGATATTGGCCAAGGTGATTTGAATGAGTTCAAACATGCATTCACAACCATTCTTCATATGATTCTGCTAGAGGTATAGTACAGGCATAGTGTGACTTGCTTTATATTCTTTTGCTTACAATCAGTCAGGCCTTCATAAATAACTCTCCTCTCTGGAGATCCCATGCGCAGGGTTTCTTATCCTTGATTAGGCATCATGGAGGACTTGAGAAGTTGTCCGCCTCTCCGCCGGCCTTTAAAAGGGCTATCCAAATTCTTGTGATGTAAGCTGCTCTCAATATTTTCAAGCTGTAGAGCTGTACTCATCCCTAAGAAACGACTTACTAACTTTAACTCCTATAAAAAGTTCTTTAACTCTTATTAACACGACAAGCCCATCTAATGACCAACTGGTCGACGTAACCCATTATAATCTTGCTAATCTTAACGAACTTTACGAAATAGGGCCTCTCCCTATATGCTTATGCCCTACATCCTTATTTCTTGACATTGTACGGATCAATCGCTTAAGACTGAAGTCCGCCACAACAGAGGAGCTACCAGCAGACTCTACAGATACCATTTGCAGCATTCTAAGAAATGTGGATGCCTGCATACCTAACGATTGGGTGACATCCAATAACCTACCAAAAACAAAAGAATTCGCCCTTGTTATACAAATATTTAAATCCGCAGTAGCCGTCTATGGTGGCCTGGCGTGTCCTTGCGACGCGAACTCTCATGTCGAAACACCTTGCAGTACGATACTGGAATTGCACCGCGCTACGCTCTTTCGCCTGCTGGAAGAGGGGATACTGTTTCCTGTTCGCATTAACAGCATTTTCTGGCCAGTCTTGGTGGCCGGTGTAGCTGCTGGTGACGAGGCGGGAACAATGGATGAGAAGGCTCTTGTGCAAAAATACATTTCTCAGGGCGTGCGAGATCCTTTTCTTGGTATACCCCCTTCTGAATCACTACGGATACTGAGGAGGTTTTGGGACTCTGGGAAGACGGGGTGGGATGAGTGCTTTCATCGACCCTACGCTCTTTTAGTCGGGTAATCGGAGATTCATTGCTTGAAAGATAACGGTTCGATGGTACTAATAGTCTACAAATATTCCAATTTTCAATCCTAGTTCACGTTGCTTCTAGCATTGATAGCTCCTGAACTCAGTTTCCAAGACCGACCTTGTAATTGTTTGCGCCTTAAGGTGGTATTTGCTGGGGCCCGACAAATTAGATCTAGATCGCTTGCGAAGATGTTGAAAGGCTGTTACATGTGGAAAATATACACTCGCCTTCATGACTCAGAGTTTTCAATGACAATTTGGACTAGTATGAACACGGATCTAGTAATTCCAGTGTGCTTTAAGTAAACGTTTGATGATTTACCCTGCATCATAGAGGCAATGCCACAGCTCGAATATCCTTTCTTTTCATGGGCAAATTGATATTCGTTCGGTGACTGCTGTAGAAGTTGGAGTTGCTTCATGAACAAGGCCGCAAAAGCCAAATACTTTAGCGTCAATAGACCGTCCCGTATAGGAGAAATACCGGATCGGAACCTATGATATAGAACAAAACTAGAGGAACAAACAGAAATAAATACAACAGAGAGGTACAAAGGAAATTGCTAGACACGTGAGGAATAGAGAGAAGCTAGTGGTTTTTTTTTTTTTTTTTTTTGCCAGAGGAGAAATCAAGCGAAACAACCAATACTGATATATCCATCACTCTAAATATTCAGCATTTCGATATTTACTTCCTGTCCCTTGCTTCCCTCGGACTGTGTAAGAGCTGGATTGCGCACGACCAACATGCTACTACTCGATAAGCACGCAATGTGTGTACGTCTAAAACGAATGAGGTAAACAAACAATAAGAGCAAAATATATTCTTGTAGATACATAATTCGCGTTTACAAAAACGTTGCCCGCGGGTTAGGCGCGAGCCTATTTCTTGACAAAAAAGGCGGCCTACGAAAGGCAAATATCGTAATTAGGACCTAAGCTGTGAAATATGTAAGTGCCTAGAGCTACAGCGCCCCACTCATATCTTGCGGTGGGCATCACCGATGACTGACCGAAATGGCTTGGTGATAGGTTGCTGGGGAAGAAGAGAGGGTCGTCTCCATGCATGACCTGCCACAAAAAGCAACACTGCAAAGGGCCAATGATGATTTTGGGCACAATTGGGTATCGCTTGAATATGAAGACCCTCGATTTTACACAGGATTTATTCTCGTGATCTTTTCTTTCTTCGCATTTGCATTTATTATCTACATTGGAATATCTACTTCTATTTCTACTTCCATTATCAGGGGTAGTTAAAGTTAATCAACATGGATTGCGACTTGAACACAACAGAATGTATCCTTCTCAGCGTGAAGGGGATCTTGTCTGAGCTACAGGCACAGAAAAATGAATACAATTGGGATCCTCTCACCTTTGCCTTCACGGTCGCAATAGGCATCGCAGCTATCATCTTTGCGATGCTCGCCATTCTGCAAGCCTTACTTGCGGCTGGACCTGGAAGGCTCAAATCCGGGAGATATGCCATTGGGCCGTGGTCAGCGTTGAAGAAACGCAGATTCGACTGGTCGGAATTGGGTTACCGCACCCAAGCATACACCCCTATCATCAGCTTCGACTACCCAAATACAGAAATCATGAAGTTTTGTCTTGAAAAGGGGCCGCGCTTCAAGTCTGAGGATGCTTATTTGAAACGTAAAAGACGATTGAGAATATTCCCTTATTATGTTCTCGGGATGAGCCCGTTGCACAAACATACCTACTGGGACTTTTTCCCAGGCACATGGCTCGCTTTGTTATCTCGTCTTCAACTCGACCGGCCAGGTATTTGGGAACGGAAAGCCACCAACCCAGATTATATTCCATCAGATTTCGCCGCAGCACCTGCATATGGTTCAGCGATTACAATAATCAATCTCGCTCTTATCGTCTCGGAAGGTAAAGGCCTGAGCCTATCTGAAGACGGCCACAAATTTCTTTCTGTGAGGGACGGAACTTTCGACTTGACCTGTCGTGAGCATCCACAATTCGGCCCCGTCTGGTCTTTCCAAACTTTTAGCCCAGCTTTTGCCGCTAACCGGCATGACCACGAGATGGCTTCATTGCTCCTGCTCGCTCATGGGTGGGCAACGATTCCGTGCGTACGATCCAAGGAACCACAACATATCGGCGTGAGCCTGATAGAGAACCAGAGTACAGAGGGCTTCATCAAATATGAGGAAGGGTATATTTCTTCTTTCAATTCTAGGGGTTTGTCGTTCAGTCTCATGATAAAGTCTTTTGTGAGCAATTGCCCTTGTTCTGAAAACCCTACTCTCTACGCACCATCAGGGAAAACATTTTGCCAACTCTGGGACGCTGTTTCCCCGGTGATTGATCGTTATAGGTACGAAGATAGGGGTATGCAGGGCAAATTTAGGGAAAGTCTTGTGATTGCCCTCATTGACCGACCTTACTATCCACCATACATCTTTCCCTTTCGGAAGACAAGGTTACAAATCAGGTTAAGACGCTTTCTCATTCAAAGCAGATTTTGGTTCCGCACGAGGAAAGTTGAGAACCAGTCCTCTCTACCATCTCACAGTACTGAGGAGGCTCGAAAACTTATTGAGCATAATGCTGCCACCTACGCCAATAAGGACGAACCCGCCGGAGAGGTTGTTCCCAGTGAACAGTTGTTAAAGCTAAACCCCAATATTTTCGATGCATGCTGCGACTTCATTGATCAATATGACGGCGGCGACGCGAGAACCCTCGTTCTGAAGCTATTTAAATCTGATGCGGGAAATGATATCTTTAATGAAATTACCATACTTCATTCTTGGCTATCCGAAAATGCCGTGGACGTGTTTTTTTGCCGCACTCTGTCGATGAGCTTTGTTGCCGCTGTGGCAGAGCATGTCTATACCAAGTCTTGCAGAACCCGTTCGCTCGAACCCTCAGATTCAGCTGATCCCGAACTGAGCATCTCTATATGGGACGAGTATAAAGACAATATACTTGAAGAGCTTGCCCAATGGGATCGCAAGGCTGTGTTGTCCGAACTCTATAATCCACAATCTCTCCCCAATTCCATCACTGAGTCAGAATTCGAAATCGCATACGATCACGCTTACCTTATCCAGCAACTGTGGGAAACACACACAGTAACACACGAGTTTATCCATCCAGATTTGTCACATCCTTTAGATGATCTTATTATTTATCGGCTGGTGCTGATTCTAGCACTTATGGCATCTGCTACCGACAATAGCGTTTTGTTTGAGGACAAGTCGTTTGAGCAAATAGTTCCTATGGCTTAATGTTATTCTAAATATACCTCTCCTGCACAAGCATAAAGAGAGGCCTCATAGCAGTGAGGAGGGAGCAGGTATACGGGAGATGGGGGAAATCGAGGGCAGTGAAATAAATGAACAGACATAAGGGTAACTAAGAGAAACAGGCGTAATAGCAAAGAACAAGAATAATTTTAGCAAACATGCAAGCCAAGCTCAACTCCTCATCGGTCTCACGGTGATGAAAGCCTTCTCACTTGGTTGACTATTCCGAAATGTATTGTGAGACTATAGTAGATTGGTTACTTCACATGTTTCTATCTATTTATACCTAGGGCAATATTTGCAGAACTTTAATTGACAAAAGATCAGCGACGGTCCCCTGAAAGAGTGCTAAACAAGTTTAGATATGTGCCTCTGTTAAATTTCAGTCTCTAGATCGCGACCTCTAACCGTTACGAGTTTATTTTTACTCACACAAGACCTTTCACCGAGGTTCCCACTCTATACGTGTCTCAGTTCTATTCTGACAGCAACATCGAACCCGAAAGCAAGGGGCAAGCAAACAAGCAAGGATCTCGAACTCATCCTTGGGGCCGTAAGGACCCTTACTCAGCCCCCTTGTCCCGACCCCAGAACTGAGGGCAAGGGAAGGCTCTCTCCCCTTATTTTGTTTTTTCTGCGGCCTCTGCTCGTCGATCTCTCGCACGAGCTCTACGGTGCGTCCCGAATGCAGTCAGCCTTGCGCCGCTTTGTACCAATCTCGCTTCATTGTGTCTCTTTTCCGCAACCCAACGGTCTGCGGGGCCGTCAAACATCCTGGGATCTACCTCAATGCCGCATTTTGCTGGGTTCTTTCTATTTTAAGACCCTGCCATATGCTTCGAATGGTGTCTTAGAGAATCCGCTGAGTTAAGCATAGCGACGGAACCGCGGCATTGCTCAAGAGAGTCTATGAGATGCAGCTTCACTTGGATATGTTATGTGGGTAAATGAATCTCCAAGGCTCGTAAAGACTCACCAATTACCCGCCCTTATTAAACTTGGTAAAATATGTTTTGCCAAGTCACTCCGCTCCTATAGTGGCTCAGTTGAATGAACAATGAAAAATGTGCGTATCCTATTATGTGTATGACATAAAGTTCTAGGTTAGCCAGTGGGAAGATGTACAACTCAGAATTAAAAATTGCTTCTATTACTCTTAATTCCCTATATTTATCTTAGTTTCTCTATTCCTCAAAAACCCCTTTATCTTTATTTATTGCTCTATTTTATACTGTTCTGTCGAATACATGCTTCTGCCTTTTCTGGAGATCGTACGTAGAAGGCAAGTCATGATCCAAGCCACAATTTTCACCAGCCACATATACTCAGCAAAGACACACCCCTGATAGAAATGCAGTTATCGAGTCTTACACACCCCGCTCGGAGGCAACATGGTTTTCATGGCTCGGATCTCGCATGGATACTCTGTCAACCCCAATCAACTGCATTGAGCCGAACCCACTGTGATGATGACGATGATGTGATACAAGCCCGTTGACCGATGTTCCACTTTGCTCGATGTACCCCAACTTGAAGAGCCTCGAATGCACAAGATGGTGGGCAACTACTCGGGCATCAATACATGCATGGTGATGAAATAAACCCCGTATACACACTCAAGAACGGGTGTTATCAAGTTGTCGTGTTCGGCTCAGAAAACTCGGACGGCAGTTGCCAAGTCTAGAACGGTCGTTTTGGTAGATGGCCGATATCACTAGGAAGAGCTGACTGAAACTTGGTTTCCTGAATGGATAGCGAGGCTGCACTGATTCCGTGCATTGGGCGGTGCCAAGGGCTGAAGGCATTATCGGGCGCCACCCTGTTTGGACCCTGGTCGGCGACTGTGGAGGTAAAGGAGGGCTTCATATAGGCTCGCTCCACTTAATACCGGTGACCTGGCAAGTAATCAAGATGAGGGAGGGAATGATGGTCAATAAATGCATAAGGCTGAGTGAGGTCGCTTAAGACTAAAAACAGTCGTCTCCCCCTCCAGAGTATTTATGGTCAAGCCCACCTGGCATCACAGCTGAGATTGCCCAAGTTCGACTTCTCAACCCATCTCACCTTTGATACATGCTCATCACGGCATACGCTTAGGCGATAAGCAGTTTCATCCTTTGATCTGGCGATCTGCATCTACCTATCAGTATGGCTGGAAAAGAAAAGTCTGATGACAACGTCGACATCGAGCAGCGTCCGCTGGATGACGCCCATCTGCTCAACACCACCGTCCACAACATCACTTTCAGCAGCGTAACGGTTACCGTCAAAGATCGGGAGACCCATGATGCTCGAACTATTGTTGACAATGCTGAGGGCATCATCGAGGCTGGTACGCAATATCCCCCTCCCTTCCGAAAGCAGGGTTTCGTATCCGTAGATACCCGCGTGCAACTTTGACCAACAGCCCCATTACATGCATACTGACTCGGCATCGAATGACAGGCGAAATATGCGCATTAATGGGTCCATCTGGGTGCGGCAAGACAACCCTCCTCAATGTCCTGGCCAGACGGCCAACCAATGCGGCCACTGTGGAGTCCAACGTCCTCGTTAATGGCAAGAAACTGTCAACATCCCAGTTCCGCCAAATTACCTCCTTTGTCGAGCAGGAGGACGCACTTATTGGTGCCTTGACTGTTCAGGAAACACTCGACTTCTCATCTCGACTCAGTTCCAGGTATGTCTTGGCATCATCTTCCCGTGTCTCGGCTCTCCACAACTAAGATTTGACCATAGCTCCCTATCCCGAAAAGAACGCCTGCTTCGCATCAAAAGCTTGCTCAATGCTTTTGGCCTCACTGACCAGGCCAATTCGCTTATTGGCACACCCATTCGCAAAGGCATCTCGGGCGGACAGAAGCGCCGTGTTGGCGTTGCCAGCCAGCTTATCACCAGCCCCAAGATTCTTTTCCTTGACGAACCCACCAGCGGCCTCGACTCGGTGGCCAGCTGGGAGGTCATCAACTACCTTCGCAAGGTCGCCAAGCACAACAATTTAATCGTCATCTGCTCCATACACCAGCCCTCCACATCCACCTTTAATCTTTTCGATAAATTGATGTTGCTCTCCGGTGGAAAGACCCATTATTTCGGCCCTGTAAACACTGTTCTTGAGCACTACGAGTCTGTTGGAATCCCTGCGCCAAAGCACACGAACCCTGCAGAGTTCGTTCTTGAGCTTCTCAACACTGATTTTGCCATTGACAAGATTGCCGCGTCGGCACGACTGGACAGTCTTTATGATTCGTGGTTAACATCTCCTCTGGCCAAGCAAATCCACGAGACTAGAGCTGCAGCTGCTGAACAACAAGACGATCAGTCGGCCACTTTGGGGGATTCTGTGGAGAAAAAGCCCGGCCCAGTTGGACGAACATTCACTCTTCTTCACCGAAGCTTTGTCAAGAGTTTTCGCGATGTCGTGGCCTACGGAATTCGTCTTGCTATGTACACCGGATTGGCCATCATGATGGGCACCGTGTGGCTCCGCCTGGACACTGACCAGCAATCCATTCAGTCTTTTGTCAATGCCATCTTCTTCGGTTCGGCATTCATGTCTTTCATGGCCATCGCATATGTGCCGTCATTTCTCGAGGACCGCAGCATGTACGTCAAGGAACGACGTAATGGACTATACGGGCCTACCGAACTCATCATTTCGAACTTTTTCGTTGGATTGCCCTTCCTCTTCACCATCTCAGTGATCTTTTCCGTCATTACATATTGGCTGGGCAACTTCCGACCTTCGGCAACCGGGTTCTTCACATTCATCATGTGGTTGTTCCTGGATCTTCTCGCCGCTGAATCTTTAGTTGTGTTTATGAGCTCCATCATGCCGAACTTTGTTGTTGCATTGGCCCTGGTGGCTTTTGCAAACGGCCTTTGGATGTCTGTCGGTGGCTTCATGGTGCCCCCGACCATTCTCAACGTCTTTTACAAGTATGTCTTCCACTACTGGGACTACCAAAAGTATGTGTTCGAAGGCATGATGGTGAACGAATTCTCCAAGAGGGTGTACTCATGTGGTGAGGGCTGCCACTGCATGTTCCAGTCTCCCCTTATAGATCAGTGCAAGATTGCAGGTCAGGCTGTGCTGGATCAGTATGGTTATAAGCCTGGGCATTTGGGACGAGATGTGGGTATTATGTTTGCCATAGTAGCTGGCTATAGATTGGCCTCGTGGCTTGTTCTCAAGCTGCGCAAAAATTGAAGCGGATCATGGTCACCAAGCTATGAGCCGGGTCGGATACGACGGTATGGATTAATGAGTAATATGGTATATTATAGAAACAAGTATGTAAAGCAATGTTATACCCATGAAGTTAAAAGTTAGCTGCAATTCCAGTCCACCTCTTCTCATAACCTGAATCACATTATTATGCCTTGAACCAGTCCCACGTAACCCTTCTCGCCCAAAAACTTAGAACAGAAAAACCATAATCATTAGAAGCAATATCCATCTCACATTTGACCCTTGGCAACAGATGCCTGGAGATACCGCTGCGTCGGAGGCACGGATCCCACACCTGCACAAAAAACGAGTGCAGAAACAGCGCTCGATCCCTTTCGGCGAACCCAACTTGGTCGCCTCTCATCCTGCAAGTTTGGTGACGATCCGGGGGAGAAAACCCGCCCTCTTCGCAGGTCGGGCGAGGAGCCGGTAGAACTGGTGCCATCCCGCAAGTATGGGGACGAACCAGGCGATGGAACGACTCGTCGGTTATCTCTCCGAAAGACGGGCGATGAACCAGGAGAAACGAGACTATCCCGTCTGTCAAACCGCACGTCTGGAGACGAACCGGGGGAGGCACCCGCTGCATCAGCAAGGGTGGTGGTGCTTGAGTATCGGAAGGGGTCTTCCTCGTCGAACCGTATCTCGGAGGAATTTCTTTGCTCCAATTCCATCAAGCCCCCACCCACCAATCCTAATCCTTGGATCCCGTCTGCAGGAGAAGGATTGCTTTCCGAGGTTTCACGACGTTGCCGACGGAACGGCCAGAGTCTTGAGGGGCGTCGATCTTGATGCATCATCTTTGAGATGGGAATTGTCGAGATTTTTTTTTAAACAAAGTAAGGATGTTTTCTTTTTTGTATCTCTTAGTGTTCTACTTGAAGCTGGAAGCTGTGCTGATGATTTCGTAATTCAAACGCTGAATCATCGCGTCTTATATCATCACATTTGGTGGCTGTTGCTAGAGCCGTGTAACGACGGAGGATCCGGGAATCCGGCCAAGCTAGGTGACCAACTGCCGAAACTGCGTCAAACGTAGGGGTGTTTTACAATAGTCGTACATATAAAGCAATTCTCGTTTTTATAAATGATTTGCGCAAACAAATTTACTGGTTAGTCTTGCCAAGAACCACCGTCTCATCAACATGAGTCCCGCCGCCGTTGTCGACTCGGAGCCTTACACGACCAAGAAGGTCGCAGATCAACATGTTACATCGGGCGACAAGTTGAAGTCACTAACCCGACAGTTGAATGAGGCTGCTGAGATTATCCGAAATGATCGGGGGTCTATCGAAGATGGTGATCGTGCGAGCTTGGTTGAGGCTGCTGGGAAGCTGGTCGACGCAGCGCAGCAGCCTATTGACCTTGTGCTCAGTATCATGAAGACATCTGCAAAGTTTACAGGCTTGCGTCTGTTCATAAAATGGAAGGCCTTTGAGGCTATCCCTGCTGAGGGGACCATCACTTATACAGCTCTGGCGGAAAAGCTTGGTGCTGATGTCGAACTTATAAGTGAGTAGTGAAGGTGTTTCCTCCTTGGCTTTGAACTGAGCACTGATCGGTTTTTACAGCTCGAATGGCATGGGTGCTCGTATCCAATGGTATTTTCTCCCAAATTGGAAGTGATCAAGTTGCACACACGCAGATGTCTCTTGTATTTGCCTCTATCAATCCACTCTCAGCCTTGACTCAGATGGGGTAAGTAAATAGCATGTTCATTATACACTATGCAACAAAAGCTTATTATACATCAGGTTCGACGACTACTTGGGAACATTGGTTACAATGCCCGAATACTTTAACAAGTTTGGTCTCAAAGAGCCGGGCGGAATGCACAATTCCATCTACGCCTTTGCTTGTGGCGACGCAAGCTTGACTGTTGAGGAACACATGATGCGCAATCCTGAAAGAGTTGCCAACTTCATGATGGGCATTGGTGCGTTATGTCATGGCCTGAGTCAAACTGGGTCATACGACTACTCTTGGATTGCCCGAGAAGCCTCATCAGCTGGCAACAGAACCCTTTTTGTTGATGTTGGAGGGAACAAAGGCCAGTCTGTTCAGGCAATATGCCAGGCCACTCCAGGTTTACCATACAATCGTTGCGTAGTGGAGGATAAGGCGCATATGGTTAATGAAGCCAGAACTTCTGCCGAGGGCGAAATGGGAGAAGTGCAGTACATTGAGATGGACTACCATCAGGAGCAACCAGTCAAAGGTAAGAATAGCCTGATAAATTCGTCACGGTAAACTAATGTTCTTCTCTAGGCGCACTTGTCTACTACATGCGACGATGCATTCATGACTACGGCGATGATGTTGTAGTCAACATGTTGCAACACATTCAAGAGGCCATGGCGGCAGACAGTCGACTGCTCATTTTGGAAGAAATCCATAACAACCCACCGTCTGCGCTGGAAACGGCGACGGATCTTTTTTTGGCTGGAATCGGTGGGAAAAGACGGACCATTGAAGGGTACCGTTCTGTTATTTCCCGTGCAGGTTTGAGACTGGTGGAGATTCATCATGCAAATAAGGCGGATCTTGCTGTGTTTGAGTGCGTAAGGTTATAGGTTAGGCCAGGATAACCTTGGGAACATTGGGTATAGTGGATGGATTTGTGTATTGTTTTTCTTCATTTTTTATGTCTCTCGGTTCCTCTCGTTTTCCCTGATTTCCTTTGTTTCATCCTATCCCCTTTAAATACTTTAATGTCAATTTCCTTGATTGTCAGTTTGTCCATCAGGCCCAAACCTGTTTCTCTCTCCGGTGTGGTTACTTAGATGTGGAGTGGATGTCAGACTTTCTCCCTGTAGTGTATAAGAACTATGTTCATTCCAAATAATCATCTTGAACACTGTGATTCTTATTTTTCATGACTGTGTCCATGATTTTAATTGGCCTTTATCATCTTATCTATACTGTAGTTATTGCAGTACTGGCGGTCTTGATTCTCACTCGTACGATAGCTTCAGATGGGCGAGTCAATTCTCCGCCATAAGAGCGACACTGCTATTGCTCCCAGCTTGAGCATGGTCAACAGAGGATAAAATAAAAACTCTTTATTGACGTGTCATTCTATTTCTGTCAATCTGCTCGCCTGGTCGTGTGTGTTGTCGGCATGGCATCCATTACGAGCAGACCGCCACAGAGCAGGGTTCGAGGGTTCACCGAATTTAAAAAGCCGACACACTTAGACGTGCAGCTTTATGATCTGGCATATTATTAAGACATTAATTCTTCCGAACCTTCGATAATGCAAAATGATCTGAGTGGCGCCTATCAACGGCTGGGAAGTGAGTGCAGCATCAATGTGACATGAATGAGCAAACAGCTTTGGGCATCGTCTCATTCTGGGAGGAGGCCGGCGTTAATAATAACACAAAACATCAGCGTCTAGTATCCCATCTCACATAAACGCTATTGATATCCATTCATTTGCCTCAATGTGTAAACAGGATAAAACAATGAACATAGGCCGCGACCTTCTTTAGCCGGCGCCGTGTCACATGGCCATTGGTTCATTAATTTTGGGGAAAACGCACCTTGTTGGATCATGCATCCTTTGCCGCCCCGTATAAACGAAACAAACATGGCCAAGCATTGCCCAATCGATCCCAGCAACGAGGGTTGCAAGGGGGGAGGCCTGGGAGCCGCACCATGTTTAACCCTGGACAATTCAGTTGCTCAGGTCTCTTCGAGAGGCGGTGCCTTGATCTCGGGTCCTGATGACTCATCATCCTGACTCTAGAACCACCTCCTGAACCAATGAAAGCCCACAAAATGACTTAGATAAGCACTTCCGATTGGCGGTGAGCAAGGGTAGAGCTCGTCACCCCGCGCAACCAAGAGCTGATCAGACTAAACCTCAATAGGTAGCGTCTGACATTTGATGGGAGACCCTCCCGTCCAACTTTCTTGTGCATCCGAAATCAAATTGGCTGCAGGCCGTTTTTCTTTAACGTTCTCCATTGTTTTACCCGATTCCAATTCTTGCATCGGTTTGCTTTGGATACCATCACGATGCCATCGGGTGTCATCGTCTTCTAAGCAACTGCAACGCATCACACGTCCCCTGTGGCCACCCCATAAGCATTGACGACGACGACAGCGACATCCCTTGAATACCATCCATAGCTAAGAGCTTTGCAAGCATTCCTCTCGGAACAAGACGAACGGTACTTTCAATTACGAGCCTCCACTAAAAGGCATTCGAATCGAAAACAATACTACCGGCCCTCCTTGTTGGATTTGATACACTTGCATTCCAGCTTTCTTCGTTCGTCGTCGTCGCCATCATGGCGCCGGCACCAGACCAGTTTTCGGCGCCTGGTGCCGTCACCTATGATTCCAACAACATGGTGGTGGGAGATGGAACGTGGGAGTTCACCAAGAACACATTCCTTCTCCCGAACTTGCAGGGGACGAACTTCGATACCATGAGATACAATGGTTAGCAGCACTCCGAGTTTACTCTGTCTTGGTCGGCCTTCCTCCTTTTGTCTAACACTCTAACGCAGGTATGGGCAATCGCTTCTCAACGGTCCATCAGTACCACACTCTAATTACAGCCCACGGTGTTCTGATGACCATGGTATTCCTCTTCTTGCTTCCGGCCTCGGTCATGTTAACGAGATTCTACTCGAGAGAACCCGGTTACGCTATTCGATACCACGCACAGATAAATATCTTCGCTTGCATACTGGCGGTGGCTGCTTTCATCTTGCCCTTCTTCGCCGTGGGCCAAGCACGAAGCTTGACAAATCCGCATCATGGTATCGGCATTGCGATTTTCGTCATGTTCCTGGTACAAATATTCAGTGGCAGCTTCTTCAGGTACATCACCAAGATTCGCTCGCTGCGCATCATGCTTCACCAGTGGCTTGGTAGAGCAACAGCTCTTCTCGGTATTACCCAGATTCCCTTGGGATTGGCTTTATACGGTTCGCCCAAGGTTCTCTTTATTCTCTACGCCATCTGGATGGGGTTTCTTCTCGTTGTCTACTTCGTCCTCAGCTATCAATCCGAGGGCCGTCGTGAATATTACATGTCAGGAACCCGTTCAGATATGCGTTCCGAGGTGCGTTCCGAAATGCGTTCCGACATGCGCTCTGAAGTTCGCTCTGAAGGTGGCCGCACTCGTATGACAGAGTCGGAATACTTTTCTGAGCACAATGAGGATCACGGTTCCAGGTTCAAGTGGCTGGGTCCCCTTGCCGCTGGTGTAGGTATACTTGCCTTGATGCGAGGTCGTAAGAAGGATCGCGATGACGTAAGTCGAGCTAGAAGCAGGTCGCCATCTCTAAGCCGGAGTAGGGGACCAACGGTGCTTTCATCTCGCCCAGCCTCGGCTAGCTACTTTGACGAGAAGTATTCGGATCTTCCACGTCAAAAGGGTAGCGGTGGTGGCTTTATGAAGGTATTGGGTGCTCTGGGTTTGGCCAGGTTCTTCTCCAAACGCCAGGACCGTGATGATGTGTACTCTGCTGTCTCCACCGAAACACCATACCGTCCAAGGTCCGGACGTGCTACTACGATTAGCGAGTTTAACAGCGAGTATACCGACGATGCATCCACCATACCACCCTCTCAACACCCGGCTCCAACAAACATGACAGCGAGTGCTATGGAAAGCAGGAACCCACGCCAGCCAATGCGGACTGTTGGTAATCCGCCGCGACGTGGTTTTGTTGAGGATTCGGAATACTCTTCCTACGTTAGCCCTTCACGACGCCCACCACAACAGGAAGGGGGTGGTGGGGGTGGTTTTGCCCAGGGTCTTCTGTCTGGTTTAGGACTCGGTTGGTTTTCTAAGAAAATGGCAGACCGACGTGCCAAAAAGGAAGAGATGCGAATGAGGGACGAAGATGACTTTCCTCGTACTGAATATTCGGGCTATACCGGAGATAATTATTCGCCGCCGAGAAGGAACTCCCGTAGAGGACCTGGAAGACGCTACGCGGCTGTTGGAACAGAGACAGCATTATCGGAAATTACGGAATCCAGCTATGACACACGACCAATTGACCGTCCGAGAACACCTACAAATGCCGATTCTGCTCCCCCTGGCCTAGTATCCGGCGACGCACCTTCATCCAAACACGAGATTGAGCATCCCCACGGCATTGTCCACTCTGAAATATCGGACGCCACTACTCAGCCAACCCGACGTGAATCTTCTCGACGACGCAGGCAAGGCGAGAGAGCCGCCGCCGCAGCAGCAGCTCGGGCTAGCAGTCTGGCTGCTCAAGAGCGGGATCGACTTGGATCACCTAAGAGCGTTACTGTTACGATGAAGATACATGATGACAAGGACCGAAATGTGACACTGCGCAAGCTAACGGAAGAGGAGATTGCGGCAGCAAGAGATCGCGGAGATTCCGAGATCAGCTCCGCTTTTGAGTCTCCCAACGGTCGCTACCGTAGAAACTCTATTAGGAGGGCGGAAGAGGCAGCTGAGCAGGCAACTGAAGTTGGCGATATGACTCCTCTATCACCTCCCCATCCAGCCTTCGCCAAGGGTGCCAGGCGGAACAGGGACTCGGCCTATCACTCAGGACAACCAGGTCCATCAAACTTGGCGCCACCACCAGCAGTCTCGATGGTCTCTAGCGTAGGCAGTCATGGAACATGGAGTGGCATGAGCATGTCCCCTAGTCAACCTCTCAGGGTGGCCGATTCTGCTGCTGACAATAGAAGACGAAGGAGACAAGAGCGACGAAGGACGAGCAGCAGTCGCCCATCAGCGGCTGAGATGTTCGACTAAGTCGCTTAATGAAGATGTCTTCTGGCAGCAGCAACTTCACTTGCAGATTCGCGTTATGCCGACTCAAGAACATAACCAAAAAAAATGGGGCTTGTATATACGGGACTGGGTCGGTGTGCTTTCCATATTCCTGGCTATAGAATCTGCTGCATCATGCATCCATCGAGTTGTAGGGGGGCTTATCACGGCGTTTGGGGACGGCATTATTACCAGGCATTCCACTTGCATCTTGATTGAAACAACGATGCATTTGGGTTTGTCATTTTATTTCTCTTTTTTCTTTTCTTGGTTTCACTTCTAGAGAGTATGGAAAACGAAGACAACTTGCAATGAGTGTTTGGGACATTCTGAGGAATGATTGATTGGGTGTTGGAAACGAACAATCACGTCTATATGAATGTATATTTAGATGAGTCGGTATGGGCTCTTTTGTTGATACACAAGGTAATGAATTGACGTCTTTGAAGCTTAAGCTCCAATAATATAGTTTCTCCCTTTGCGCCGTGATTGTCTTGAGAGCTTTGATGTATGAAAGGATCCTGAGTAGTTATATAGATAGGGGATGAGCATTCCTGTTATGATGCTAGGAGTGAGGAGGGGAAGCCATGGAATTCTTATAGGCATACATCTTGTACCTGACGTTGTCCATCTAGCGGTTCACGCAGTTGACAGGTCTCGCTTAGCACTAAAGGGTCCCCTGTTGCGCTGACGTTATCGCCTCAGTGCGACGATTCAGGCGCCCAGACACCTGGGCAACTGTCACATTCAGTGGATGTTTTCCACAATCAGAGATCCACCAGAGCTCTGGCCTTAATGGACATTTTATTAGTAGTGATGTGGCTCTAGAGATCTAAAGTAAGCCTAACCAAATTGCTTCTCCCTCCCTTTTTTTTCTCTTCTTCTTTCCCTTGTCTTTGTCTATTGCGGCCAATGGCTTGCGTCCTGACTTTGATTACCCAATAAAGATGCCTCCGCGCAGTTCCAAGGCGAAAGACTCGCCCTCGCCCTCGCCCGATTACAACACCATTGCGGCACGATGGGCCAAAGCCAAGGCTGCCAAGGAGGCCCAGGATGCTGAAGCGAGAAGCAAAGGCTTGCCGACCGAGAAGGAGCAGACGGCGCTTCTGGAACAGGCGAGGGACAATCTTAATGAGAGGAGACGAAAGGCATACGAGGGACGGTGGCGATGGGCTGTCGCGTTCTGGGGTTGGATCTTTGTGGTGCATGCCGTGGGCATATGGCTCTTCACCAGTGGCTTTCTCCTGACTAGGCTGGTGTTGGAAGACAAGTCCAATTGCACGGCTCCTCCAATTGAGCTGGGGCTTAGCGAAGGGCTACTTGACGCACAAGATGGCTGCTGGCATTTGAAAAAGTTTGATCGTGCGGTTGTCATCCTAATTGATGCTCTACGATACGATTTTACCGTCCCTGAGAGTCCAAGCACGGCGCAAGCGTTCCACAATGCTTTTCCGTTCCTCTACGACACTGCGGCCAAGTCGCCGCAGAATGCCTTCTTACGACCATTCATTGCCGATCCGCCGACTACGACTCTACAAAGGTTGAAGGGTTTGACGACGGGAACGCTGCCAACGTTTATCGACGCCGGTAGCAACTTTGCTGGAAATGCCATTGAAGAGGACAATCTACTCATACAGCTGAAAGACGCTGGCAAGAAGATTGCACATCTTGGAGATGACACATGGTGGGCGCTCTTCCCTGGATACTTTGAGGCCAACATTAGCAAGGCATACGATAGCTTCAATGTTTGGGACCTGCACACGGTTGACAACGGCGTCATTGATAATATCTTCCCGCTCTTGGAGACGGGAAAGAATGGTGATTGGGATCTTTTGATTGGCCACTGTCTGGGAGTTGATCATGCTGGACATCGGTATGGACCCAATCATCCTGCCATGACCGCAAAGTTGGAACAAATGGATGGGTTTATTAGCAAGGTCGCCGAGTCTATAGATGACGATACGCTCCTGGTCGTTATGGGCGACCATGGCATGGACAGCAAGGGTGATCACGGTGGTGAGAGTGATGACGAGATCGAGGCAGCTCTTTGGATGTACTCGAAGCAGCCTGTGTTTGGAAGAACGGCCCCAGAATACACAACTCCTCCAGCTACTGCCAAGATTCGACCCGTCAACCAAATCGACTTGGTCCCAACGTTGGCTCTACTTTTGGGGATCCCTATTCCATTCAACAACCTCGGTATACCGATTGAGGAGGCATTTGCTGGACCAGAGGGCAATGATTGGGCCAATCTCGCTACCGTCTCACGGATTGCCTCCGCTGGCATCGAGAGATATCAGCAGTCCTATTTTACTGCCCGTGGAATATCCCCAAGCAGTGAGCCTGGGTCTCCAGCCGCACTCTGGTCGCTTGCAAATGCCCCTGGATTAAGTCAACAGGATACCTATGCTGCTTTTGCTAAATTCCAAGAGGAAACACTGCAAATCTACAAGGGCCTCTGGGCTCGATTCGACGTCCCTCGCATGGTAGCAGGCATCTTCATTACTGCATTTGGTGTTGTAAGTCTGCTACTATACGCTTCTCGCGATGCGGACGAAGAGTTCGTTGTGAGCAATGATGCTGAGCTTGACTACGCCGAGAGGAGGTTGGAGCTCCTTAATGCCAAGGAAGACGAAACCCATCCCGATCAGCACTATCACTCCAGCCTGCTGAGCGGACTTTGGGATGCCCGACTACTCTTTGTCATCGGTGTCTTGGTTGGTGTGGGGGTGTATAGACAACAACCTATCGACGGCCTTGCCACACTCGTAATGACCTTGCTCATGACTGGTGTCGCATCATCCCTTTACGGAGCTGGCAAGACGATGCGCAATCTACTCCCAACGTCATTCTGGGGCTGGTTGTCCGTTATCTTCACCCTGAGCCAGTCTATTGGATTTGCGTCCAACTCGTACACCATCTGGGAGGATTCCATACTCCTCTTCTTTGTTGCCTCGTTTGGCTTGGCTGCAGTGGTGTCCTCCTTCCGGATTGAGTCCAAGGTGGACCGTACCATGGCAATCTATCACTCCGTCATCTTCATCCTGCTGGGACGTCTTGCATCTTACTCCAAGCTATGCCGTGAGGAGCAAATGCCCTACTGCACCTCGACATATTATGCATCAGTCACATCATCCACGTCAGCTCCATGGCAGCTCGCCATTCCATTCGTCGTCTTTTTCATCCTCCCCTTCGTCATCAAGTCCTTCCTCGTACCGACCAAGTCATACGAAGGCCTGGCGCCGACATGGATCGGGTACATATTTCGGGGCGGCTTGTTCATCTCTTCATTGTATTGGGTGATGGATGCAGCTGACAATGGCGAATGGTTTGCCGACAAACTTCCTGAGGGTGCCCTCAAGTCGGCCGGTGTCTACGTGGCTCAAACCGTCCTGGCCCTCGCCCTCGTTGCCGGCTCCACGGCATTTGTCTGGGCGCCACCATCTGTTTCCATTTTGTCCACGACTTCTAAAGCGGGGACAGCCATCGTCACTATCCTCGGATACGGAAATGCCATGGGTGCTCGGTATCTCATGCTGCCGCTCAACATCCTTGCCGCGTGCATACTTCTTACCAAACCCATGGGCTCGGGGGCCCTGGCGCTCATGATGTGGCAAATCATGTCACTGGCAGAGATAATTGACCTAAACTCACTCAAGTCGGAGACGATCGGACCTATTATGCTGGCAGTTCTCGGAAACTTTTACTTTTTCAAGACGGGTCATCAGGCTGTGCTGACAAGCATTCAGTGGGACAGCGCTTTTATCCCGCTGTTTACCGTCAGATACCCTTGGTCGCCAATCGTGGTAATTCTCAACACATTTGCCGGGCAAATCCTTGCCGCTGTGTCGGTCCCACTGATTGTGCTATGGAAGGTTGGTCCCAAACAGCGGGGCGTGCTGGAGACGACGGCTCGTTCTCTGGGTATCTTTATCAGTTATTTTGCCGTGGAGGCGCTGTCAACAATGAGCTGCGCCGGTTGGTTGCGACGGCACCTCATGCTGTACCGTATCTTCAGTCCGCGGTTCTTGTTGGCAGGTGTGGTGCTGTTGGTGCTGGATTTGATTGGCGTTTTGGTGGCATTGATGGGCGTGAGAAGCAATACTTTGGCGGTTAGCGAGGTTTTTGGCTGGGCGGATTAATAGACGGTTGCATAGGTTGGGTGTTATTTGTCTGTATGATAAGAGAACGATACGGAGCGGGTGGATAGTTAAGATACATTGGATACATCTACGAATAGACATTTTCCTGGTTCCCGAACCTTGTGTCATCTCAAGTGATGTCTAGCAAATCTACAGTTTAGACTTTTGGGAAATTTCGACAGTGGCGGTTCCCTTGACTGCCATACCTCCCTCTGACCCTTCAACCCACACATCATACGTCCCCTTCCCATCCTTGGCATCCACATAACGCACATTCACGCTCGCCTTCTCGCCCACATACAGCGGCGTGTAGTTTCTATAGACAAAATGAGACAGTTCCCCTCCATTAGTGGCATTCAGGTGGTCAGTCAGAGCGCGCAGCATGAGAGACAGGCTGAGCGGGCCGTGGACGAGGAGGGCGCGGTGGCCGTCTGCTTTGGCGAAGAGGGGGTCGATGTGGATGGAGTGGGCGTTGTAGGTGAGAGCAGAGAAGTGGAAGAGGTGGGTTGGGGTGGGGAGGAGGGGGACGGAGTAGGTAGCTGGGTGAGGGTCTGGGAGAGATGGGTTAGTTAGCTGGATCAAGTTTTATGGTGAGATGGGTGTGAGGAGTCCTACATTTGGTGAGTTTGGGAGGAGGGGCCGGTGTGTCGGAGTCTTCTGGTCTGCGCATAAACACCAGGGTTCGCTTCTCGCTGATATCCCACTCCTCGGGCCTCCGTCCGGCTTCATCCCCTTCCTTGTGGCCCAGCCCGTACGTCCTCCTCAGATCAACAAAGTACTTTTCATCCCCCCCGCTGCCCCTCACTTTGACCTGCTCGATGCCCTCCCTGCATGTCCAGCCTCGCCCGTCCAGCACCAGGCTCCTCTCGGGTGAATCCCCCTTCCGCCTGCGAAACTCGAGCTCCCCGCCGGCCCACAGGCGCTTCGCGAACTCGGCGCTCGGGGCATGGTCTTTGTCCGCCGCGTCGGCGGAGAGCTGCGATGCGGGGGTCTGCAGGGGGAAGTACACGAGCATGTGGCCCGCGGGAAGCAGCCCCGGCTGGGACAGCTGGGAGAGCGAGGGCGAGGAGGTGACGTCCTGGGAGGACGAGCCGGTCTGGCCCATGATGTCGGCCAGCGTGAGGTTCAGCAGGTGAGATGGCATGGGCGAGAGGAAATCCCGCGTGACTTTGGCCGGACGGGATTTCATCTCCTCGAGGCTGACGCTCGGTGTGGAAGACATTTTGTATACGGAAGAAGTGCTAAAGCCAGCACGAGCAGTGGTAACGACTCTTGAGATGTTGAGAGCGCGTGAGTGAAGGCGTAAAGCTGACGTCTGTCTAATAGCCTTGTTCATCTTGAAAAAGAAATCTTATGTAAGTGAAAAAGGAAAATTTCGTTTAAATCTATTTCAAAGCAAGAAAAGCTCCAAAAAAAAACCTCAACATAGATGAATGCCCGAAAAATATCCTGAAAGATCCGTATAGTGTATAACAAGAAATATGATGATGAAGAAGAAGAACAAGAAAGAAGGGGGAGAACGAAGGGGGGGATGAGAGAGAAAAAACGGCCATGAATTTAGGGCTCATTCTCGTAGCTATCATCATGTTGCAGTGCTATAATGAAACTAAATAAGACTAAATGATGATCTGGTACTCACATGTCAATTGAATATGCCCTCATTGGAAGCTCTGCGATGCGATGCGATTGAAAAAAAAGTTGACGAGTTAACAAAAGTCTTGAACAAGTTGATGCCCCAACAGAGAGGTTCTTATGGTAGCTTCGCGCCCTTTTTCAGTATGCATGCACGCACGCATGCAAGTCACGTCAATGGCAACGGAAATGGGCATCCAATCGGTTTACATGGGGAGTGGACCTCGCCATTGAGGACGTTAACCGATATATCTGCGAACAGAGCGAAGAAGGCAGTTTCGTGGCAATGGCTTTAACTTGAACGATAAGATTGATTGTCCCAAACAGGACGCAAACATGTCCGAAGCGGAAACCGAGAGATCAAGATCGGACATGCTAGACAATCTCGGGATACCTTCAAGGTTACGTCACGTCTTCTAATCATAACAGTCACTCTGGAAAAGGAAAAAAATAAAATGCATCACCAAGGTCAACACTCTCTCATTTTTCTACCTCTTGATTAAAACATCTAAACCATCATGGCTCCTTTGAGCTGGCTGAGAATTGCTCCTAAACATTACAATTGTTATCGTCATAACCCGCAAGACAACCCGTTTTCCGCACCAGCCGTCTAGAGAATAAGGTAGAATCGTGACCTTCATCATAATTACTTTTCCTCACCCGATTGCTCGACCCAGATCAAGTCGTACGTAGCTCATGCGCATTTGCTTTTCCTTAGTTCAACCTACTCCCCGATTATATAGTTAACCCATTGAGGTTGAGCAGCTGCCCAAGAAAATTCACACCACGTTCCCCTCGTTATACACCAGAGTTACACCCCAAATTAGAACAAGTCCGCTGCCGAGGCAACATTGTTCTTAGCACCCCACGCCGCCAAATCAACGTTGCAGTTGTCAAGGGCTCCAGTCAAGTTGAACTGGCTGGGAATTCCCTCGACTCGGTGAGTCGAGTTGATGTTCTTGACAAGTGTGATCTGGAAGCAGGTAGCACCGCCCTGTCGAGAGGTGATGGTGGAGGAAGCCAGGAAATACTCCCAGATGCGGAACCATCGCTTTCCGTACTTGGCCTCGACCTTGTCACGGTTGCCCATCCAGTTGCGGTACCATTTCCAGAGAGTGGCCGAGTAGTGAACACCAACAGTGTCGACGTGCTTGATCTCGAAACCAGCGCCCTCCAGCTTGTCGACGACCCAACCAAGGGGTGTGGAAGCATCAGCACCAGGGAAGACATACTTGTTCATGAACAGACCCCAAATCAAGTCCTCGTATTGCCAAGCCTTTCGCAAACCAGCAATCTGGAGGAAGAAGACACCATCGTCATCAAGCATGTTGTAGACCTGAGTAAGGAAGGTAGAGAAGTGACGGACACCGACGTGCTCAGCCATCTCCAGGCAGGTAATCTTGTGGTAGCCACCCTCAGGGACAGGGACATCGCGGTAATCCATGCAGAGAATCTTGCTTTGTTCCTCGGAAATGCCAACCTTGCGCATGGAATTGTTACCCCAAGCAGTCTGGTTACGACCAAGAGTAATTCCAGTGACCTTGGCTCCGTAGTTTTCGCTAGCAAAGCGCGCAAGAGTACCCCAGCCACAGCCGAGATCAAGCATTCTCTCGTCCTTCTTGAGCTGAATCTTTTCGCAGACAATAGCCAGCTTGTTGTCTTGGATTTGCTCCAGGGTTTCCTCCTTCTCAGGGTCGGAAATGATACCAGAGGTGTAAATCATGCGGGGACCAAGGAACCAACCGTAGAAATCATCACCACGGTCATAATGGCCTCGGACCTGCTCCTCGTCTGTATATGCTGTGTTAGCATATGCAATGCGGTGTGTGATTGGCGTCAGAAGGAAAACTTACCCTGCGAGCGAGTGTGCATAATAAGCTCAGGAATCATGCCAAGGAGAAAGTACTTGATGAGGCCAACGGTGAAGCGGAAGCTGGCCCAGTCGTGACGGTATTCCAGGATCTCGAGGGCGTCACCCTTGAACTCGACGTCGCCGTCAAAGTACATCTCATAAAAGGTCTCCATAGGGATCTTGTTGGTGCCACGGTACTTGGTGCGATCGGCCTCCTTCTTGAAGTCGAGGTAGTATTCAACGGGACGACCTGGGAGCTTGGCCTTTTCCGTCTTACGGGGGCTGATGGAAGAGATGACCAACCACCATCCTGCCAGCAGGGGAAGATCAAGGATGATAGCGAAGAAGAGGAAGGTCTTGAGACCACCTCCGACCTTCCAGGTGAACCAAAAAGGGACACCGCCTAGGACGGAGAGGAGGAGAGTGTTGTTGAAGGAATCGGCACCAGGGCCGTCGGCAGGGAGAGGGGCATTCTTGATGGCAGGGGACTGCGAAGTGGGTATATCAGTATATGATGCATTGGGAAGATATGGAGCCTTTCAATTTTTGGGGTTGAAGCTTCAATGTACTCGCCATTGAAGCTTCTCACCAACAGATTGACCCCCTGGGAAAGCATTGCAAACAACTTACTGTGGTGATGCGGACACCGCAATCCTCAACCTTCTCAGATGGCGGGGTGGGCTTTGGAGTGTGGATGAACTCGAAGTCGCTTTCACTACCAGTAACACTAGTAGGTTTCGACATGTTGACGGTGGTATAAAGGGTGTACCAGCGCCAATTGACGAAAGATTGAAGAGAAGGAAGAGAAAGAGGAAAAGGGAAAAGAGAGGTATTTGAACCGAGAGGATGAAGCTTCTTTGGTTGAACAAGGAGAGGAATTTCCTTCTGCTAAGGGGATTCGTGTGGCCCAAAGGTGGACCTTGTGCTTGTTGAATGTGGGGGCATAGGGAGACCTCGGGAGGGGAGGAGAGGAGAGGGCAATTGGGAGAATGGGAGAGAAGATGACGCTCTGTTGTTGTCTTTACTTTGGAGCTACATGTACCTGCACGCACAAAGTTGCGCTGCAAGGTACTTACTTGGTGGACGGAGGGTTGGAGACGGAACTTGAGCAAGCTTTCTCGTAGCTCTGCACTCTGTTATCGCAATGTTACAATCAAGTACTTGGTACCTCCACTTTTTGCCCTGCAGATGTACATGTACAGCTACATGCTGCATCAACGAAAGGGGAGACGACGACAGTTGATGGCTGGGGCGGTGAGATGGCAGACATGTCCCGAGGAATAGCATTGCCCATACAAAATACCATCAATATGCTAACATCCACTACATGCCTACCGACATGCATCTGCCCGACATATTGTTGCAGCAGGCCTGGAGGTTGTTTGTCTCTTGTCTCAACTGCGCCAATGCTTCTCTGTTGAGAAGAGCGAGCCTTCATTGTGGGGCTGAGACACTGCAGCGGTGGTGAACAAGGTGCTGCCCCTAATTTAGTAGCACCAGAAGCCCCCTAAACTACAGCCCCCCCTCGCAGTTGACTCTCACCACCGCCAGCCACTGAGCACGATCCATGGGAGAGGAATAAGTATGCCTCATGCAAATGTGTCCTTGTCCAAGGGATCTATTTGTTGGTTCAGGGACTTGATTCACAGTTAGAGCGGATAGTTGCCTTTGCCATCCATGGCCATTGGCAGTATCCTCTTTGTTGCTCGTTGCGGTGAGCACTCTGGGGGGAACTCACCGTACTTCGAGGGCCTTGCCTCTAGCCTCCTACTTTAATATCCTACCCGAGAAATTGAGTGCAGCCCCCCGATATATAGACGGGAAGTTTGCTTAGCCACCCGACCTTGGACCCCGTCTTGTTTCCATGACACGGACGGCTTGTGCCCTGTAATCAGGTACGGGATACGTTTTGCTTTTGGCTGTCTGATATTATACAAGTATTACCTTGTTAGAGCGCGACTTGGGGGTTAGCAGGATGGACACATTGATATTATGTAGTGGAACACTCTCTTCTTTGGTATGGGGTCACCACCAGCAACGCCCAGCAGCGAGATCTTCCAAGGTATTCTACTTGCAGGCAAGAAAACCGCGCAATCAGAATTGATACAGATGCGGCACTAGCAAAGCAAATATCCAGTTAGAATGCGTCTCAGTAATAGCTTCTATGCGAAAGCAATTGACCAACAATGGGTTGCATTGATGCAATTCTTAGACAGACATGCACATACTTGCTGCATGTTGAGGGGGGACTATACGATCGCGCCGAGGAAGGGAGGGAGACCTGGCAGACTTTGGGTTTAGTTGTTGATACAAGCAAAAAAAGGAATTGGAAAGCAAAAACTCCAAAAAAAAAAAACTCAAACTCAAACCATGTGGATTTTTTTTACAATGTAGATAGATAGTCTCGGAATATTCCCTTGCTGGGACTTTGTCTGGTGTCTTCTACCCACGTGGCAACGAGAAGAAACAAAGGTACATGGATTTCTTCATTACCAGATTTGGAAATTACTACTAGTAATCCACAATAGCGCGTTATCGTTATCATGATAAAGATAAGCGATAAGATTAGGTAGATGACTCCCACTATCTACTAGGTAGACAGATAGGTATTGTTTGAATGTCGTCATCCTGGCACTCTAAAGTCCGGACTCACAACAGTGGCAATAGAAACTTCAGCTATTTCTCGTGGGGAGAAGTCGCCAATAAATACGGCAGACCGGAGTCGAGAGAAAATTCTCCGGCAGGAAAATTAGCCGAAGACAAAATGATTAGTTGACAAGTCAAATTCGTGCAAAGGGCGCGCAAGAGGCTGAGTCAAACCTATGGCCGTGGGCTCCCCCATGAATCATGTTTTGTCAACGACCAAGCTCATCCACTATTGCACTAGGATCGGTTTCCTAGAAGGAAGAGAATAGCCCGGTTTCATTGCGTCGAAAGGAGAAACAGACAAATGATCACAGGATGCCTAAACTCGGTAATATATGCGACCTGTAGGTAAGATGTAACATATATACGTGAGACAGGACGGACATTCTACTTTTGGTCAACTGTCATAATAGAGTTTTCTGTGCTTATAATGGATCCTGCCGCTTCGGCCCGCATTTCACCCCAGAAGCCCTGAAAGGTTGAGAGTCCGTGAGACCGTAAGACCGTAAGACAGACCGTGGGCCGCCGAAAGTCGGCCTTGAAATCGTGGAATCTACCCCCACATCTCGGCGGCGGATCGTCTGACCGGATCTGGAAGAGGTGAACCTGCCCCCTGTGATGGATGATGATGATGATAGTGGTGCCGGCTGTGTAGACATGAGTGCGGATGACGAGGGAAAGACTTACAATACACCCCCCCTCCCCCCTCGTGTTGAAGACCAAGGCGAAAGAAAAAAACATCATGGGCACAATGGATCTCATCGTGATCAAGCGGGCAGCATCGCCATTCGACCACGTATATCGAATCGACTTGATCTAATCATTTGTCAGGAATGATTTGCTGGTCAGGAGGTGTGCTGGCGCAATATCTGCAAGATTGGCTGCAACTCCCGGGGACTGATGGACCTTGTCATGGATTCCCGACACTCCTGCTAGTTCTCACAATCTCCATAGAGGCTCGCATGTAGATGCCTACCATAGGTACGGTAAAGACAAACCCTGCTCACTAGAGCAGGAATGAGCCTCCCACGCGACCAGCTCCCTCACCACACGCCTCTCAACCCGACACTGAGGAAAGACCATCCCCAAATCACCAGGAAATCCAGGTCTGGTGATGATACGACATTAGCTCTGCCTACATTATGCAGCTTCTCCTCCTCGCAATCGTCATCGTCTTACATGTTCCAAGTCAACTGACCATCCGTTCATTCATCAGAGTCCAATCAACCCTTCATTCTCCCCCCCCCCCCACAGCATCGTATAGCTCCCTCCGCAGTCACTTATCAAATCGTCTTACAAGCAGATATTATCCCCTGGTCACTCGCTCTCCCTCTCTCTCTCTCTCGACACCTCTCGGGTGTTCCCGTTAGGCCTACAACAGCCAAGATGACGCCCCCAACTCCCCCACAGCCTATCAAGCTGGTATCAGGAAAGCTCTAGGAGGCTGACATTGCATCACGAACTGCCGAATGCGATGCCAGTGTTGCTAGCTCGTCATCTTGCACTGCCAACGCCGCAAACGATCATGCAAGTCATACAGCAACCCCTGATCCAAGGGATGGATCCTTGCCCAGGACTGCCCCAACGGCTCAGCACGGTCTGCACAGGCAACCTCACGTCCCAGGGACTGCAATACGCCCTATTACCGACGATGACGAGCCTCCATCATGTACACCAGTGCCAAGGGGCCAGCAGTTCGAGGTAACAGCCCTGTTGTTTGGATGGATCCTTCTTGGAAGGTGTCGACCCCCTTGAATAAGGATCATGTGTTCACACAAGCGTTCTGCAGATGAGGCCCCTCCATAACCGCCGGGACGCACAACATCCAGCGAATCGCAATCCCGCAGATGCCCCGGTTGCTGACATGGTAGGTCTCTTGTTGATTAAACCGTCACGATTCGTGTGCTGACGGTGATGCCATCCCAGCAGGCCCAGGCGGTTCGCGGACAGGAAGAACAGGCGCAGCAAGACGCCAGAGAGCCACCCCGGTTTCGTTGCTTTCTCGGGCACGAGCTTGTGCGTCGCTAGAGGAACTCATCTCGCCTCGTGCGCATCTGTCTCGTGTTGACGATCATATCTTGTATCGGTTGGATGGTTACTAGCCAAGTCTGGAAATCCGATTTGGAGAAAGGATCTTAAGAGCTTGACAAGAGCACATGTTACGGAGATCGCCACAAGCACGGGGCAAGAAGCGGTTCAAAATTGAAGTTCTTTCCGGCGATGGAGACTGGCAATATGAAACACACGGCATGCCACGGCATACCACGATATGCTGTAGGGGGTAATTCTTTTTTGTTGTTCTCAACTGGATAGCGGTACCCATTTCAGCGTTGAATAATAGCCACGCTACGATATTAATGTCAGACAAAAGTTCTTCCAATATTACTCCTCGTGACAGATAAAGTGAAATTGTATTCACCGGCAAGTCGTTTTATGGAAACGTGCGTGGCCTGTCAGTCAGGGTGAAGAGGAGCCCGACAAGACAGGTCATCTGAGAACCCGGCCGGTCTCCGAAGTCAAAATATGTATGACACATTGACGTTCAAGGTTCACCTATCTCTTGCATGGGCATCATCTAGCAGGGGAATGTGATATGAACAGCGATGCCATATCAGCATATGAGGTATCCAAGCATACCGTTAATAGTGTCCTGAGAGTATGGCGCAAGAGTACATGTACCTATGTCTTTGTGTAGATCGCAAGCCATTGAAGAAAAAACAACGCTAATAGTTTAGCAAAGGATGAAGGAAGGGCTAAAGATTCCCAATTCCCCCTACCGCCCCCTTGCACCACGAGGTTGCACTGTTGTTTCTGGGGGGAGCGGCGGTGGTTCAGTGGCCGTGTTGGCCGTATTTCTCTCTCTCTCTCTCTCTCTCTCTCTCTCTCTCTCTCTCTCTCTCTCTCTCTCTCTCTCTCTCTCTCTCTCTCTCCTCATCCTCACCCGTCTCTCTCTCTATCCCTAGACCAGCTTGTATTAGCGAGAGCCGGGGGTGGCCAAGACAGGTTGAACGATAACCGTCGGGGGGGTGGTTAGGGTGTGGTGTGTTCGAGCCAAGCAGCGCCGCCGGCGCGCGGCCGCTCCGTGGGAACGAGCGCGCAAAAATTGAGGTGAAGTTTTCTCATTGAGAGGGGGAGAGAACATATACATGCATATGGATAGCCTACTCTTACTGCAAGTAGATGTTGTTTTTTTGGGAGGATTGCGGTAATAGTAGTAGTAACGGAAGTAGAAGCAGCAACAGGAATGTGCGTATGTACAGTTATGTTTCAGTCCAGCCCTGTAGGGCTCTCTCTCTCTCTCTCTCTCTCTCTCTCTCTCTCTCTCTCTCTCTCTCTCTCTCTTCCCCCTTGAAGCACATGTAGATGTAATACTGTATGTATAGCATACATACTGATGGGGAGGTCTATCCAATCAACGGATTTCCGAGCTCAGTTTTGTATTCTCCTTTAGAAAAGGCCGAGGTCAACCATGGCCGGACAAATAGCGACCCCCATTATATTGGAGGTTTTTTTTTTCCTTGGAGGAAGCGAATCCGTCCCTGAAAAAAAATAGTGTCATCGTCCTGCAGGAGCGTTTAGTCCGTGTGTTCCTCTTCTGGTGGCGTTTTGCTCGCTGGACTAGTTGGAAGAGGCTCGGCTCATATGGACGGGAAAACGAGAAGGCTGTTGCATTTACATTGAATCTATTGCCTCTATTGTTATTACGGGGGGGGATCTTTTCTCTCTGTGTATCTCGCCTTCTCCTCTTTCCCCCTTGTCAAATACCATAAACATGCTATCAACTCGTAGATGTGGCCGGGTTTGGATGTAATCTTTTTTTTATCTTGCCTGTCTTTTACCAAGTGTTTTTTGGGGTTTTGGAGTAAAGCGTGTTGTACGGAAAAAGCAAAAAAAACCGACGTAAGCCCAAAGACGTAAGGATGCAGCAGCAACCATGTGGCATTCCTGGGCTAAGTAGGGGTTTTTTGATGGATGGATGGGTGGGTGGGGGGCACAGAGAGAGGGACACACACACTCTCTCGCTTTCACACACACACACACGGAAGAGTGGATGGGCAATGGGGGGAGTCTGGATGTGATGTGTCCTGTTCCCAGGGACGCGGATTTCCGACAGGGGTGGTGTGTGTTCCGGGCCAGACGCAAGAGTGGCGCCACAGTTGTTTTGTGGAGGAAGAATATTGTGAAAGAGAGAGAGAGAATAAAAAAAAGGGCCTCAAAAAAGGTCACCACGAAAGAAAAGCGTTTTCGTTCGTCTGCAGTTTTATTTTGCTGCCTTGAGCTAAAGGGGGGGTGAGGGGTGTGTGTAAAGGGACTGAACGATCTGAGCGTGCTTTTGTTTCGGTTGCAGATCGCCATTCATCTTCATGCTGAAATGCCTCTCTGTTTCTCTCTCTTCGTTGTCCGTAACGCCCCGGCAGGCAGACGGCAGTCGAATAGCAACGGTTTTTTTCTTCCTCTTCGCCCCCCCCCGTTTGGATTCTATAGGTGATCGCCGATGAACTGAGATGTTGTCTTAAAGCTTTTTTATCCATTTTTACTTTTCTTACGTTGGAAGTTGCAAAAAAAAACCCTCTCAAGAGGGCATCTATCTCCGAGAAAGATGCATATCGGGTATATGTCTTGTTCCGCCTCTCGCTCTTTGATCAGCCAAAGCCGTAGTCTCCTGCCCAGAGGTTCTAGATCGGGCGGAAACTTCCCAAGATTGAATATGCGGTCTAGGATTTAGAGACACTTTATCACCGAGCATATCCGGCATGAGAGCCGTCGCCCTCGTCGTCGTCGTCATTGAGTTGCAGGGTCTGCCTGATTAAAGAAGTGTTCTGAGAAATATTACCTATTGAGAGAGGAGGAATAGTGGAGTTGGACGACGGAAACTGGTTGGGGGCGGAGGAGCCGCACGTGAGAGCCCTGGAGGTAATCATAGGATTGACTAGGGGGGGGAGGGGGGCATCAATATAGTGAGTACCAAACCAGTTATGGGGTTTGAGCAGGTCGGAGTCTGTTTCTCTCCTCGTCCAACGACTGCTGTATTGCATAGATATTCTCCGAAATACGACACTTTGTCTGTGATGTATAGGTAGGGATGTCGTGTGATATGCGCATGTAATCGATGTAATGCAGGAAAACTTCTACATTACAAAAACATGCATGTATTGCCCTAAGGTATGCAAGCTGAATGTATGATGAGACGTATGTGCGTCTGTCTTCATGCGTATGCGTGTCTCTGATGGTTATCCTCGGCCGACGACAACTGAGCTGAGTAATTTGATTCAGAGACCAGATAAGAGAGAAAGAGAGACATGTTGGCAGAGCTTCTCCTCTACGACTCCTTTTGTTTCTTTCTTCTTCTCTTGCTTCCCGTAGTTGCCGTCCACCACTTGTCTTTGCAGGACAGCCACGCGAGGAACTATAGGATGGAACTATAGATGATGCTAATGGAGTATGCGGCATGACTCTTAGAGAAATGGGGAACCCGACTGCATGACGGTGTTTTGTCCATGTAAGATTGGTCTTGGCAAAACCCCCCAAGGATCTAAGGTTTTTTTTTTTCTTTTCTTTTTTCCTTTTATTTTATTTGAGTTGTATTTTAATTTTACTCATCATCAGCAACAACATCAACCGCAACGACAACAATAGGGCGTAACGAATGGACAATAGATATATGCATGTGCTAAAAGAGAGGCCCTTCAAGTAATATCTCGCGGGAGAGGCGGTAACCTTTGAACGGAGAGACGAATAGAATGAAAACAAAAAGAGGCGTCGGGTATTAAAGGACCAGCGGTAATACGCCTCCGCCACCAGGGGCATTGCCTCCATAGAGTGAGGGCAAAAAAAAAAAGCGGTTCATCAAGAGAGTAGGACACACGAATGAGGGTCCTTGCATCTGGTGTGATGTCCCATGGGTTTCACGCATATGCACGAGTATGTGTGTTTGCCTGCACTTTGCGAGGAGCAGCATCATTGCCATGTATGTACAAGTGAAAAATCAAAAGTGAAAAGCAAAAACAAAAAAAAAGACCAAAGTACTATTATCCTGCAGGAGACCGAGGAATGGCAAAAAAAAAAAAAAAAAAAAACGACTCACCCAAAGCGGACGATCTGCTGTGGGAACAGGGGTGTGTGTGTGGGCTGTGAGTGTGACCCAGCAGGGTGTCTGAGAGAGGGCCGTAACCAGGGACCCTGTTAAGTTTGGCCCCAGGGATTGCACTGGCAAGCCTTGCGACCTTAAAGATTTGCCAAGTTTGCTAGAATCATGCGAGTGTGACCTCTCCGCGCGAACCGTGTCATCCAATCACCCACACAACAACGACATGGCGAACAAACTGGATGATGCATGTAACTTGTCAGATTTCGTCTCTTATTTCTCAGTTAGTCAGTCAATCAGTCATTCGGCCGGTCTGGCAGTCTGTGTGCCTCTCTCTGTCTCCCTCTCTCTCTCTTTGTCTCCCCACCCTCTTTCAAGGCCGGCCTGCTCAAGCTTTTGAAAGGGGGGGTGGGAAGGGGAGGAGACATCCGGCTTGGGTAACCAATGACCACAGCCATGGGCGTACATGGGGCAGAATCTCAATATATTTACTCGGACCTTAATTAGAAGCCCGAACTCCTCTTGGCGGTGGCGGCGTAGTAACCGCTGAGTAACCAAATGAATGAATGAAAGGATGAAAGGGCGAAAGGGCGAAAGGATGAGAGAGAGAGAGAGAGAGACAGGGAGAAAGAAAGAGAGAATAAACAAAAATTTGTAAAGACGGAACCCGGGACGTTGAGAGAGGAGCAAGGAAACTGAGATAGCTCTCCGCCTCTTACGGGTAGCTTGGCAAAAAGGGACAACCTAGAACTACTACTACGTATGTATGTATGTATGTATGTACTATTTAGGCAAACGAGAGCTCCTACATGCCAATTGGTTCTTCCCCCACGCGGGACCGAGCCAAGATACTTTTTTATTTTATTTTCTCATCTGCGGAAGAGAAGAGCCCACCCCTTTGTGTCGTCAGCCGTTTTACGGGGTCCTGTCTATTTTTTTTTTGTCCCTCATGCTCATGCTTGTAAGACAAAATTACGACAAGAGTCAACATCGTCATTCACACACCGGTGCCTCTTTTTTTTTTTTTGCTCTCTTTCTTTTGTGCTTCAGCCGTTGGGCGGTTCCCGGGGCTGCAACCGGCTCGAGCACCGAAAAAAAAGCAAGCCTCCTCTTCAGCCATGCCACATGGATGTGACGAAAGGTCTGAGAGGGGAGACTTCCGGAGAGAGAGAGAGGGAGAAAAGAAGGTCCAAGCATTTGAAAAAGCTCAAGTGGTGTTTCTTTCTCCTCCTCCACTACCATCACCACCACCAACACCGTCACATATAGATACATGCTACTACAACAACCGAAAACCACCCGGTCCCGGTTTAATAGCAAGGGAGCTAAAGCTCAAACTATTTCCAACCAACGCTGGCCAAAGTGTGGGGGGTGGGGGTGGTTGAGGAAACCTCGAGCTTACACTATGCATCATGGTCAAAGTCGTTGTGGTTCCTCAAAAGAGCTTCTTCTTTTTGATAGGTCGGAATAGCACAATAAAATAAAATTAAAAGCCGTAGTCTTCCCTTTGATTGAAAAAGGGATAGTGAATTAAAACTGTGCAGCAAGAGTGAGAGAGAGAGTCACAGGAAAAGACACAAGAGATGTCTACGTATGTATGCGCCCTCCGTGACAACTCGAAATCCCCGAGTGATCAAAGTGGGCCACCGGCAGCGCGGGCTTGCATCTTGATTGGGATTGGGATTGCCATTGCATCAAACGAGTAAGATGAGATGAAAAAAAGAAGAGGGGAATAAAAAAAAAATATCAAATAAAAATGGGAGGGGCAAATATGTGAGGGGATCCGGAAGAAAGGGGGGGGGAGGCGTTGCCGTAAAGGGAACGTCTAATCTTGCCGTCAATTGGAAAAAGATGAAGAAGAAGGGGAAAACAGTGCAAGAACAAAAAAAAATGGCCACGAAGAGTAATGCGTCACGTTCACGACAAGATAGATGCACTGGTGATCCAACCGAGACAGCCGTTTGTCCACCGAGGTATGTGGGACATGTTCCCAGTCGCACAACTTGCAGCCCCTCGCCGCTCACCTCGTTCAGCTGAGGCCTGTGGCTTCTAGAAGACTGTCAAGGGTGGTGCAGTTCGTGTGGTGAAAAGCGTGCATGGAGTGAGACATTGTGGTGGGCTGCCTGGGGGGAGGGCCCAGCCAAGGACCGGGAGGGGACGCTTTTAGAGACGGATGGACGAACATGGATGGGGGCGGCGGCGGCGGTCGGTCGCGCGCCGTTGAAGAGGAACCCGACCAAGGTAAACTAAAGCCAAACCATGCCCATGCCCATGGCGATGCTCTTTTGGGACAAGGCAAGAGGATGTACCCTCGAGTTCAGACAAACCGCTGGGGAGGGGGGGGGGGGTTTCGTTCGTTTCGTCTCAGTGGGGTGTGGATCTGTCTCTGTCTCTCTGTCTCTCTGTCTCCCCTTGTTTGGCTTGTGCAGTTGTATGTTTTAGACAGGATTGCTACCTCTTCTACCTCAATGTCTCGTCCCGGAACTTTCTTGTTGATGCTTCCGAACGTTAGTTCGCCATTGGAATCACGGAATTCGCCCTGGCCCGGGTGCGGGAAGAATGTCGCCATGGTCACGTCGCTTACAGAGGCCTTGGTAATGGATTCTTTGTGTTTGTTGATATGGAACCCCCCCCCCCCCCCCCAGGGCACAGTCCCACCGAGCAAACGAGTGACATGAATGGCTTGCTCTATGAAACGAATGCCAAGTTGGTTGGTCCAGAAAAGGATGCATGTACATTACATTAACATACATAGGGTATACGTACAGACGTACGTACATGGCCAGCCTGCCTGCTGCAGATAAACCAATGCCGTGGCGCCGCACCAGCTGTGAGATGGCTACATAACCTTGACATCTTCGTTAGGTCATTCTTCAATAAGACTAGCTCAGGACTGTCGTGCTTTTTTCGTACAGACCGGTCCTCCTGCGTCTGAAGCATCTCACTGACCACCTACATGTAACTTGTGCCCACTAGAGTAATTCATATTTCCCAAAAGAGGGGACCCAGAGCTGCATGAGATGGAGGGAGGGTGGGATGAAGCATGTAGGATGTGGCATGGCAAAAAGGTGTCATACATCAAAGGAGGAGTAGGAAGATGAGGGAGGGGGGGGGGAGGAGGGGAGGGCATGAGGAACCCGTCTGCCGATTTGACACATTCAGCAACTGCATCAGCTGAAAGCCCCCCCCCCCCCTCCTGGACCAACAACTACCCAGTCCCTTGGGAATTGGTCACATCACAGAGCATAATATGACGTCTCTGGTTTGTAATTGCCCCCCCCCCCCCTCCAACTTCCTCCTCGTCCTCCTCCTCAACAAGGTCGTGTGTGAAAGTCATCAAAACACCTGCAGCCCACACTGCCAAAAAAGGGGGACTGGGGGATGACAAGACGACTAGCACTGCAAGAAACGAAAGATGAAGGAGGGATGGATGGGGGGGAGGGTCACCCAAGTTTGTGGTGGCAGTCCGTCCGTTGCGGCCTATGTGCGGCGTACTTCGTCCCGAAGCGGACGGATCGTGCATCGGCCGCTATCCACGTCCTTTCAGCCCTATTGTATTACTGAAAGTGGGTATATAAGAACTCATCTTCCGTACGAACCGCGGCATACATAGATGCTCGCTTCATGCATAGTCACACGCAGCAGAGGTACAAGCCTCTCTCTCTCTCTCTCTTCCTTTCTCAAACCACATTCAGCTGCCTGTGACTCTCTCACTTTCTCTCTCTCTATCTCTTTTTTCTCTCTCCTGGCTCTTCTCTGGTCCGTGTGCTCTCTTGAAAGACTCCAATACGACTTTACCTCTGGTTCAAGATTTAATTTTAAAACGGGCCACCATCTCCGTGCTTTTATATATTCCTCCTCTTCCCTGTCCCCCAGGGAGCCCAGAACGACTATCCAATCAATACATGCTGGCTGTGCCGACCGTTTTTGCCAACCTTGTTCCGACGGACGCCGCCCCGAGCATTTTGGCCCTACGTACATAGATAGTTTGGCGCGCGCAGAGACCACCGTTCAATACGACATTGCAAACGTCGTCAACAAAAACCGCCCATTCTATTCCAGCTGTTCGGCTCACAAACAATCACAATGAGAGGAATCTCGATTATGCATGGATGCCGAGGCATCGTGCTACCCACGGCATGCTCAACGTCTGTCATGGACTCACATGAGGAAGATCTGTTAGACAATGACAACCACCAGCATCAGCGGCATCACAGCCAAGACATTTGCTATGGAGGCGAACCTCGTGGTATAACGTCCTTTTCCAACAAGAAGTGCGCACACTCCTTGACTCATGATTGTCCCTATCTGGCAGACTCCAACTCCAGTCTCTGCACGGCTTGTGCTATTGCAGTTGCCAACGGGCAACCATGTGTATAAGGCATGGCTATAAGAGCTTTTTTTTTTAGCCCTCTCTGCCCATCTCTTGGACCAACTCCCAGGCTACCCATGTGCCACGATTTACGGGTATGGTTACGATTATCTATCTACCCTTTTCATTTTTTATCCTCATCTTGAATTGGCGTTGGACCGGTTGTTGGCCGAGGAAGAAAAGGGTTCCCCTTGGCCAGGAGTGTCACGAAAAAGACGGCACGAGTCGTGTATCCCTACTTGGGCCCGGCAACAAACAACCGACACGTCAATTTCCAATTTCCCATGGGCCCCCCTCAACTCTACATGAAAACCTAGTCAGTGCGAACTCAAACACGGGCTACCGGACGGAATCGAGCCGGCAAAAAAAAGGGAACTCGGATGAAGGGGGGGGGGGGGGGGGGCCGGCGGGTGTTACAGGTTGGGAAGGCATTCTGAGCAACTTTTCTTAGACGGGACCGGCAGCGAACAAACGTCATTTCTTTGTCTCTTCCCCTTGCGACTGACTGACTCGATTAACGAGATGCAGGCCGCAGGGAAGCGGCATCATAATTGCATGGTATCTCTCAAGGATTATTGGGATTTAATTTACTGAGGAGTTTATTTGGGATCTTGTCATCAGCGAGCATCAGGGATCGGAATTGTATGATAGATCATCACTTAGACAAATACACACACACACACACACACGTCTTATCACTTCACGACATCTGCTTTGCCTTCCATTTTGGTTTAACAGATACACAATCTGCTTCCGAGAAACCCATCATTGGGCAAGATAAACACTGCATCTAACATATGACATCAGTTCCAACTCCGAATCATACCGAGGGCCCGAGGTAAAAAAAAAAAAAAAAAAAAAATCTCAGTCCCATCAAAGAGGCAAAGTTGGGATTGGGAACCTCGCCATGGCCCATTGCCGTCGCCCTTGCTCCCTTTTTGTTCCCCTTCTCCGTCTCTTGACAACTTGGCTCTTCCCTCCACGATGGGTTGCCTCTTCATGCACGAGTCCTACATTCTTATAGCCGTCATCCTTTCCGTTTCTGTTGCCTGCATAAGACACGGAAACCCCCACGAAGCCGTTCGCCTCTGCCGCCGCCGCCGCCGTCAATCTGCGTTGCATCCAAGGGATCTTCGCTCACCCACCCACTCGCCAAGTGGCCGCTGCAGCCAATCAATACCAGTTAGAAAGCTGTCTTCCTTGTCGATCATATTACCGTCGCACCCGTTCCTTTCTCCCTTACTGGGGAGGGGGGGGGGGGTATTGAAACGTCCGAAAGTCTTCGCATGGAGTGCATCACGATGGTCTCCTGCAAGATAACATAGACAAAAAAGCACAGGGAGGGGGAAACTAGGTGGGATTCCTCAGTCCCCAAGGCTAATAGGGGGAAAAAAAGTGCCTCCTGGGACGCAAGTTAGACGGGACAACCCTAAACCCCGATCCGGTGTTAATAGCAGTGGTATTAAAGGGTATCAGCATATTCGGGATGCAACAGGAAATGCAGCATCACAAGTCCAGAGTGAGCCTGCACGATGGGTGAACAGGGATTGAAGAACGGAATATTTGCTTCAATGGTAAGTACGGTGAATGCCGTCGACGACCTCCCAATGTAACCCTTTGTTGCCCACTAATGTAATACTACCCAATATTCGGATGGTTTGATAGACAGAAGGGTCGCAGACGTCACCTTCGACCAACGGCTATTAGCTTCTCGACCTTATGCGTAAGGGTCTCAGCTAGTCTTTCCCATCACAATAGAAAACTGTCCAATCCAGACGGCCTTGTTGTACCCATCGATGCCCGTTTTTGCGGCCTATATGTTCGTTTTAGGACGCATGCATCTTTATTGCTTCCTCTTCTTCTCTCAGCCAAGCCGCTTTTGATTATTGGCTGAAAGAAGATCGATATCTAGGTGGAGAGAGGCAAGGGGGAGAGAGAGGGAGCGAGAGAAATACTTGTGCTGCTGAAAGAGTTTCCGCATAATAGCACGTTACAATTTCTTGGCGAAACTGTCCGGCTCTAGGAACCACTTCCGAGACACAAAAGAGGCTTCTTTGCCTTGGCGGTTTTACTCTGCTTTTATTTCCCTCTCTCTCCCTGTCTGAGGAAGAGGGAGAAAATTTTGACAATTGCCGTGTGGAGTGGTTCCATTATCTTACTGCGGTTCATCGGCAGCAGCCGTCATCGTTTGGATCACACCCTGCCAGCCTCATCTTGTCTTGTCTTGTCTTGTCTTGTCTTGACAGTAGCAGCCGGGTAGGGGAATAAACAGGACATAGAGACGGCTGCTGCTGTCCCCAGCTCAAATCACATGTAATGATGATGATAATTACATGGCATCCGGATTATTAAACGGCGTCGGATGATGCCGTGATGCTGGTTTTGTCTCCGTCGAGACCCTCTCTGAACGAGATTCCCCGAGTTGTCTCAGTCTATTGTACGCCCTTGGCGCACCCGTGCTCCTCCTACTTAATGCAGTAACTGCAGGTAGTAGTAGTTATCTCCTGGAGATAGGCCAACCTTGCCCGGAATATGGTTCTCAATATAGTTAAAAAAAAGCTCACACAAATGGTACGTCATTCGGGGACCTCCAAGTTACACAGGAGTGGATGATCGCCGCCTCGCTGTTCAAGATTTCTCCACAACTGGGAAAATTTGTATAGCGAGCTTAGCGAGGTAGGATTTTTGTGTATTTGATTCCACTTTCTGAACCGCCTTCCAGAGTCTAGACAAGGTGGTCGGTAACTACAGGAAAAGCGCGGCTATTAACGCGCGAGATGCTGTTTCTCGGATGCTCTGACCGATTAATTGTAAGTCGTCGTCACCACAGGGAGCCTCTCGACTGTCTGCTATAGTAAGCAGTTGTTGGTCGGAGTTACCGATGAAGATGATGATCTAGTAATACTGCAACCCCGAGTCACCTCGAGTCACCTCATGATGTTACATATAAGAGAGACAAGAGAGGATGATGATGTTGAAGGGCGCAAAGTTGGACCAGCGTCTCGACCCTGCTGGGCCTCAGCACCGGTCAAAGCGGGGAACATGACTTCTTGGCGGCGCTGTATCAAAACAGTGACCGCGCTTGTTTCAAACCGTGAGATATTTACAAGTGGAGGCAGAAAGACATAACAGACATATACATATATAGATCACGGAAGCCGAGCCAAATTGAGCAAGTTTGAGTGAAACAAAATGTATCAACTTTTATTCATTTCTCGTAATGAAGCCGACAGATGTAAGTCTGCGGGTGCATTCCCAGGTATCAAAAACGCGAGCGATGCCTCCGCATGCCTGTTGGGTATTTGCCATAAAAGGGTGCCGCACCGCACCAGCACTCATCCTGAGCGCAGAAGAGAAAAGTTCCCAAAAAAAAAAACACCTGATATCATCCGAATCCAAGTCTACCCATCTAACACCACCTAAATAACACCAAGCGTCCGTCCCCGAAGAATCAAGTTTGAATAAAGAAGTGAAGAGAGAAGTGTACGGCTTAATGAGCTACCAAGACCAAGTCTACTTAGAAGGCGGCGACAGCAGCAGCCAGAGCAGCGACAACGACACCAAAGACGGTGACGGTGCCCTTGGCAGCATCGGAAGTGGGGAGGGTAGGAGGGGCGGTGCCAATGGGAGCGCCAGTGGATGGCAGAACGACGATGGTTGAGGGAGCGGTGCCGCCGACAGTGGTGTTGGTCAGAGTCCAGACAGGAGGAGCAGTGTAGACCGGAGTGGAGGAAGAGGAAGAGAAGGAGGTAGTGGTCTCAATGACAACTGCTGAGGAAGTGGTAGTGGTAGTAGGAATCACCTCAGCAGTAGTCTGAGTGCGAGCCGGGCAGTCGGTGACAGTAGGGTGGCACTGAGTGATGGTAGAAGTGCGAGTAACAGTAGAAGTCAAGGTCTGAGTGCTGGTATCCTCAGCAGCGACCATGGCAACGCCAGCGGCGGCAATGAGAGTGAAGATGGTAGTGAACTGCATTTTGAAGATGTTTGTTTGTTTGTTTGTTTGAAGTAGTGGTTGAATTGAATTGAATAAGGATTGTATGAGTTGTTGATTGCAAGAGAGAGCAATGGGCTATGAGCACCGGGCCTTTTATGAGCAAAAAATAACAGTTGGATGGTTAAGGGAGAGTGAGTCGAGCGCAAATTGAGCGTCGCTGGAGGGAGTGGATAATGAGTGTTGATATACTTGTAGGGTTGAAAGAAGGAAGAAGAAACAAAAAGAGCGGAACAGGGGCGGGAGAGGCTTTTTACTTTTGTCCTCAACCAAGTCACCCACTCTTTGTGATCTCCTCAGCACACGGGCAATCTTGTGAAATCTCTGACAGCACTACAACAGGGCCTGGCAGATAGCCAAGAAAAGAAAACCCCACAGGGCCTCGGCCACGTAGGAGGCGAATCAGCCTGGGATAATATGGCGGCGTTGACCATTGATGCCGGTCTGTGGATTCACCCTGGAAGCTGGCGCATTCAGGCACATGTCGTGATTGGACACGTCCATGGCAAAAGACCCGATGGTGGACTGGAAGCTCCCCTTTGACTGGCTGCTAGATGGTACCTTGCATGAGGGCGCGGAAGCTCATCCCTGTCCCCAGCTCTTCCGCTGAGCCATGGCGCATCCGACGACGGGGATTGGACCATGTGGATGCGACAAAAGATTGCCTTTCGGGCTTGTTGGGCTGATGCAACGTCAGGAGCCGGCAGCCAGCAGCCAGCAGCCAGAAGCAACCAAGCAGCATTAACCAGAGGGAGATGCATGAGGGCTGAGGCAACAAGCTTTGAGCCGTGTCGAGACGGTGCCCTGAGTGAGAAAAGATTTTTCCCAACTCTCCACCGCCAACGCCAACGTATCTCCACCGTTGAAGACACTGTGGATTTAAATCTCTCATTCAATAACGTTCCGAATTCTCTTTCTTTTTTTGCGTGGGTAAGACGAGAAACTCCAAGTCAGCAATCCTTTCATTCAATCGACATGGTTTTTCTGTGCACGGCTCATCATCATCATCGTATTCTTCCGTCGACCTTAATTGTCAAGAATAGACAAGGCCAGAAATTACGACCCCTTAAGGAGCCCTAATTTTATTAACCAAAGACGCGTGAAACATACTATGGTCTCTGACCCCCCGGCCCGTTGCGCGCGCCTCTCTGGTCAGACAATCGAACACACGACGCGCTTCTTTCTCAGAGTCAGTTAGAGTCAACGATGGAAGACCAAAAGAAAGACCACACACTAGCATTGCTGTAGTGCTCACGTCGAGTTCAGCTTCTTGTTGCTCTGTATGTATTGCTCAAAACCATTGCTTTGTCGTCAACTCTAGACCTGCGCATATCTGCATCTGCATGTCGTAGCGTCTACACCAGGCACTCTGATTTCCCCGTGCGAGGGAGGGAGAGAGATTTTCGGCCTCCCCCTTCTCTCTCTTCTCCCCCTCGACACTGTGCAATCAATATCGGTGACAATGCCAGTTGGCCCCCTCATGCGGTCTTTGGCCGGAAGCAGTTGGCGAATGAAACAATGACTCATGAGCCGGGGAAGCATTCCAAGGCGGCCGAGACATTGAGGCGAATTGATTTTTGACCAACGTGTTACCTTGAGCCGCGGACGAAAACTCAAATTGTCGGGTTTTGGTGTTCTGTTCTGTCTGTTGTTTACTTGGACACATGTGGGCTTGCGGGCAAGACAAAAAGGACTGTCTGCACTGCATGTCTCTCCCTCCAAGCCAGAGGATATGATTGCTCACAACCCCTCTCTTAAACACTCAACAAAGGAAGCACTTCGTATGCAGTGTCAATGTAACGCAGTGAGCTGGACTGCACGAGACCCGAAGGGAGGGAGCAGATGCATACGAGCTGGAAGGTTGTGCGCTCACTTCCTGGCCCCCCCTCTCTTCCCACACTCTACGAACACGCTTAGTCATCCACATTCTTCATTTGGCGAGACCTGCTTGTTAAGTGGCGGACAGACAATACGACGTACTGAACACGAGAACAGGCCTGATACAAGTAATTACATTCGTATAGACGAGGCCTTTGTGACTGCGATGATACAAGTACTTGTAAGTCTTGTAACACACACTTCCCCATGCTCAATAGAAGAAGTATTACTACTTGCACTTGTAGCAAGGAGAACTCCAACTCTTAATCTCGCTTCTGCTTGTCACTGGAAAAAAGAAAACCCTGCATCTCCCCCCAAATTGCTTTTTTCTAATCTGCGCGTCAGTAACTGACGGATATTACAAGTACTCGAACGATTGTGAGCCTGTACAACACCCATGGAACACTTGATCTCACCAAACTCTCCCCACAAAGTGAACTGCTGATTGCCATCTTGCTCCATCTGAGACATGCAAAGGATGCTGATCATTTTGCCTCCTTAAGTGCCGAGATCTAGATGCTGCTGCTGGCCTCCCTGAGGATCAATAGTAATCAATTAAAATGGATTGCATACTTGGATGTTCCTTTTTCTGTCAGAACATCATCCTCCCTTTTTTTGGAGGTTGCTTTGTTCCATTAAACTCCCTGCCGCTATCGATAGCTAAAGGGCATCGAGGGACGCCATGACCCCCCCTAAAGAGCCCCCTTTTCACTGGGTTGGATTGGACGACCCCGCCCCCGCAGCTTTGGGCAACCATTCATCCATTCCATTCCAAATGCATCCATCCGTATCCAACCATCCAGCTTTCTTCTGTGACCTCCAAGGCCAAGTTGCGCAAAACCCTTCTTTGCGTGCACAGAACTGCATGAAACGAACTATCGTCTAGGCCGAGAGATAGAAGCTCAACTGCTCTTGTAATAGTAGTAGTACTACCGTGCCATCAACACACACACCATGACGTCCTATTCGACTGATCCGGCTCTCTACATTTACACGTCCCTTACGGCGGGCTCCTCGCATATCGTTACCGCAACATCTCGCCTCGAGACTATCCTACGCGCTAACAGGATACCATTCAAGGCCAAAGATATAGCCACCGATGAAAAGGCTCGCATGCTCTTTGGTCGCCGAGCTGGCAAGGATGCAAACGGCAGGCAGAGGAAGATCCCAGCGTTGGTGCAAGAGGGTCTTGTTCTAGGTGTGAGTCTCTAGGAATAGGCTCCATATGGTCTTCTTCAACTCCTTCTAACACAGCCCGGGCTAGGATATCGTAGAGATTGAAGAATGGAACGAGTACCGCGAGTTGAAACAGCATTTAAAAATCTACTATGACGAGACCACCATCCCCGACATCAACCACAAATACCCTGAATCGCAACTCAAGAAACGGCCGGTCAAGAAGGCTGCTGGGTCCGCCGCATCTACAGCTTCCGCTTCGAAATCCGCTCCCACACCTCCTCCGCCCCCGCCTGCTCCAGCACCAAAAGCCACCGACGGTGAATCAGCTACAAAGGCAAAGACAGAAGACAAGAAAGCTGATGATAAGCCAAATACTGCTGAGCTGCCAACCAGAGCCGTCGCCGATGAAGCAGCGCAGAAGGCTAAGGAACTTCGGCTGAAGAAATTGCAAGCGCTGGCTAGAGTAAAGAAGGAAGAGGATGCCGCGGCTGCTAAAGATGTTGAGAAAGAAGCACCAGCATCTGTAGAAATAATTAAGACACCTGAAACCAAAACTGAGGTCGAAGCCGAAGCCGAACTGAAGAATGATGAGGTTAAAAAGGAGGAAGTGAAGAGGGAGGAAGTAAAGAAGGAAGAAGTAAAGAAGGAAGAAGTAAAGAAGGAAGAGGAATCAGAAGATGAAGAATCAGAGGAAGAGTCAGAGGAAGAGTCAGATGAGGATTCTGATGAAGAGTCTGACGAAGAGAATGAAGAAGAGAATGAAGAGAAGGCTGACGTAAAGAAGCAGAGTGAAGAGAAAGAGGCTGAGGAGAGTGAAGAAGACGAAGATGACGAGTCAGACAATGACGAATCCGAAGATGAAGAAGTAAAGCAGCCCGAGGAGAAGGTTGAAGAGAAGGTTGAAGCGCCAGTTGAAGCCAAACCGGAGAAGGACGATAAGACCAAGGATACACAAAAATCGAAGAAAACGGACAAGTCCAAAAAATCGTCAGAGAAGGATAAGAAGCGGGACAAGGACAAGGATAAAGACAAGAAGGACAAATCCAAGAAATCCTCTTCGTCCGACAAGACGAAGAAGAGCGATAAGTCAAAGAAGTCGGACAAAGATAAGACTAAGAAGTCATCCGATAAGAAGAAATCAGACAAGAAATAGGTGCATTAGAGAGAGGCTTTAGGTGCTTTTTTTTTGTTTTTTTCTTCGTTGATCATTTAGTGTTGCTTTCGTGGCGTGGACATGGTTGTTTGGTTGGCGTGTGTGATAGATATCCCAAGAAATGCGATACACTCTTCATATGCAATAAAACGAATGGTTTACTCCTTCATATGTGAGGCAGAGCTAGGAAACCTGTTTGACTTCTATTGGTGATCTTCAGCCTCGTACGGGGTTAATGACAGTTATATAGATAGCTATCTATTGGAGCCTTGGCAATGAGGATATCTGTTGGACCATTCACGACTTACTTGAGTAGAAATAGCTTCAGATCATATCAGTTTTTAATGATGGGTGAGCAAAAGGGACCGGCTGGAAAGCAGTTAATGCTGACATCTTGAGGTTCTACTTACAGGAATCAAAGATATAAAAGCCCAAGGACCATTCCATATTTCATCCTCTCTCAAAGTAGAAATGCCAACAGTTGCAATAAGTCCCAATATGAATTGATGCCAAATTCCCCACAGGATATATATAAATGCTATATGGCACATAATAGTCTTTACCCAAGATACAACTATACATTTTTCTTCTTTTTTCCTACAATTCCCTCCCTCGTATACACCCACGCATCTTTCTATATTCCAAAAAAAAAAAAAAAACACTTTCACTCCGGCATTACTTTAGTATAATCCATCGTCATCACTCGCAGTTCCATCCTGGAAACCCATTACCGCTTTCCCTTTACCCTTGCCCTTATTAAAAAGGTCGTCGACTCCAGATTCGGTCTCGTACTCGTCCTCGCCTATCAGCGCGATGGCTTTACCCTTGCCTTTGCCTTTACCCGATGAAGATCGGCCGCTTCTCGAGCCTCGCGATACGGACCTGGCTGTGTTCCGTAAAGGGAGAGCCAGGCCCGCGGGGGTGGGAGCGGCAGCGGAACTGGATGGGCGACTGCCCTCGGGCGCCTTCTTCTTGTCACCCGTGCCTTCAAAGGTAGCCCTGACTCGCTCGTAGTGCGCCAGTTCCCCGGCGCTGACACTGGGAATGAGCTCTTCATGTGCAGCCATAAAGTCGTCCTCATTGACCATGACAGCAATATCCGCCGGAGTGGCATAGTGGTCGAAGAAATACGCCGTTGAAACCTCGTGTTTGGTGGCCGGGTCAGCGTTGAGGGCTCGGACCTTGGCATCCACGGCGGCAGCCTGTCGCGTGACAGCCTTGAGCATAGCATCGCTGCACAAAGCGTAGAAATCGGCACCAGTGTAAGTAAAGGGCAAACGCTGGGCCACTGAGGCAAGAGAGACAGATGGATGCAAAGTGAACCTAGAAAAAATATTGTTAGTAAATCGAGTCAACGAACAAGAAACCATGCAAAACTTACTTTCGAGTTAGAGCCTCTAGGATGGTCTGCTGCTTATCATGGGTATCTGAAACACCAAGGTACAGCATTTTGTCAAAACGACCAGGACGCAGCAGAGCTGGATCTAACAAGTCAGGTCTGTTTGTAGCACCAATGACAAACACTCCGCCAGCATCATCTCCGCCAGACATGCCATCCAATTCAGCTAGTAGCTGCGACACGATTCGATCCATGACACCGCCGCTGTCGCCTTGGTTACCTCTCTTGGGAGCAACCGAGTCCAACTCGTCAAAGAAGACGACACAGGGTCTGGCATCGCGGGCTCGTTGGAAGACACGACGCACATTGGCTTCGGATTCACCAATATACATGTTAAGCAACTCAGGACCCTTGACGCTGAAGAAGTTGAGACTGTACTCGGTAGCAATGGCCTTGGCGAGCAATGTCTTTCCAGTACCTGGAGGACCATAGAACAGGATACCGGAACGCTTCTTCATGCCCTTGGCAAAAAGCTCAGGTCGCTCCAGAGGCAGTTGGATAGTCTCAGTGATGGCATCCTTGACGTTGCTAAGACCACCAACATCGTCCCATGTAACATTGGGAATCTTGGGAGCGCCAATAGAATCCGAAAAGTTCTTGCGAGCTGCCTCAACGGCTACATCAAAGTCACTGGCTGTCAAACACCGCGCCGTAGGTCCACCTGCAACCTGAACATCTCGCACGGTCACTTTGAGTCCATTGCTAGTGGCTTTGCTTGAAAGCTTCTCCAGTCGACCTTGCTGAGCAACGGAAGCTCGTTCGACAACATCCACCAAGTCACCAGCAACCAAAGCAGCTGTCTTCAGCGCAATTGCATTCAAGTCAATAGCAGGCTCCAGGCTTACTCCTCGGTTTTCAATTACCGTTCTAAGGATTGCCTCTCTCTCAGATTCATCGGGAGCACCCATTTCAAGTTCATGCGTAAACAGCGCGCGAACTCCGTCAGGAACCTTGTCAACTTCATTTGTTGTCGCGATCAATACCCTTGTGTCCTCCAGTATCTCCTTAATTGTGGTTTCAATACGGTCGGCTGTCAATGCCTCAATATGTTGAATAAGCAGTGAGCAGCAATCCGGACCACAGCTGACCGCTCGCTCTGCTCGTGTCCTGAGAAAGCCCTCAGTCTTGACATCGCTTCCACTACCGCCACCCTCGCTTATGATATCATAAGCGTCTATGGTGTAGGTATGCAAACCAATGTCGCTACAAGCATTGGTCGCCAAAGTTGACTTTCCAATGTTACGATGGGTAGACGTTAGCAAAATGGCGATGGGGGGCATCTTCAAATGAATAGCCCTTGCACTTGTGGCGGCAGCAAGAAGCTCCCTCAATTGACGTCTTAGAGGCGATATATGTTCCGGTTCTCTCTCAGCCAGCGACGGAGGTGCCGCATCCGATCCCCGTCGCGGTGTCTTCCTCAACCCCAAATAGTATGGCCAGGTGCTGTCCTTGATTCCTGGTATCCGGCTGGTTTCAAACCCAGAACCATGCATGGCGACAGTCGAGCTGTCGATGCACGCCACAGACCCCCAGAGCGACTCTGCAGTGCCGTCCTCATCTTCATCGGACTTTTGTATTTGGATATGTCCAACCTTGAACCACGCAACACTATCGAGTTGAGATACCGGCTCGACCCCGGAATCGCTTGTTCGAGCAGTCAAGGCCATCACATCGTCAACCTCGGAGCCGCCCGCGCCAGGAGATTCTTGTAGGGCCCGGCCTAATTGGGCATCTACCGGCACTGCAATCAAATCGCCCGGTCGTACAAGTCGCAGCTTTTGCGCAAAATAGCGCTTGAGTCCACCCAGCACAGCAGTTTGGTAGGCCCGTTCGGCTGAAATGGGGGTTCGAACATGGTGAATGGCGATGTCTCGGGCGTATGGGGGGTGAGATACGCTTGTGAACTTGGGGTTGGTTCCTTTCCCTTGATAGGCCAATTTTTTGAGAGGAGAAATTCGTAGATGAGAGGCCCCGTCAAGATTGGCTATCAGTATGGGCGATACATAGGCCGCCGGGCTGGATGGCCTACTGACTTGCGACTCAAAGAAAGACATCCTCCTATCCCCAAATCTTGAGCTTGGTATGCGAGTTACAGGGCGCTGCGAGTAGCCCTCGGGTAAACCGTACACTCTAACGGGTCGCCAATTAGATACTTCCGGTTCCTGACCAAAGCTTCCCAAGCCAAAGGCACCAAAGCCGTTGAGAGGCGGTTCCTCGGCAGCTTCTATTCTTGCCCAATCACCAGAAAAACATCCAATCTTGGAAAGGGATGATACATCGACATATATTCGCGCCTCTTCGTCTTCTTCGGGGGCCGGCTTCGGGTGTAGTAGATCGGATGGGATCTCCTTTTTCAGGCCGTGGGCTTTGAACAATCGCCCACGTGGTCGATCGGGTCGAGCAGTCGTAGCCGTGAAATTGGAGAAGACAGAACCCGGTGTCGCAATGCCATTCGTCTTCCTTCCTCGCAACGTGCCAATCGTCATTGGAGTTCCAACCCCGGTCCCACTAGTTGTCGGTAGCATTGGGGCTTCCAGTGAGATCATATCGTCCATGGAATCGTCCGATAGCTCATCCTCCTGGTCCGTTCCCGAGAGATCTGTTTCCGTCTCTGTTGCCGTTGCCAATTCATCCTGTCCATTCACGACTTGGTGGCGTTCTTCTGGTGCCGAGAAAAATTCCGTGTTGCCCTCTTCATCCTCGGTGATCCCGTTTAACCTTTGGCTTGAGCTCATCGATGCCGTACTACCCGCCTGTCTCTTTTGAGTCTTTCCCTTCATGAGTATGATCTTTGTCGAGTCTGTCAGAATACCCTGTGCGACCGGTTCGCAAAGCATAATCTTGCCGGGGTTCGGTGGGACATGTGTCAGGGGATGAGGCGGGAGCGGGAGTGGAAATAAATCGCCAGCATGGACAACCTTGAGGCTACTGAGGGCCGTTCGAAGGGCTGTAGCGAGTCGTTCCTCGGGTGTCAAATTTGCGACGTTTTTTGTCTTGTTGATAGGATGTTCCCTATAGAAGGTGCCCTCGCCATTTTCCAGTCTCTTCGTAAGGTCGCCTTCTAGGCTAACGAAAACACTCTCTAGAGGCAAAGGGGCTACGTCGAGTACGAGAATCTCGATGCCAGTACGGCTCGACAATTTCGACGGTGCGACTTGTTGCAATATAACGGCAAAGGTCTGAAGCGATGGAGAAGACGGCGAGAACTTGACCGTCGAGTGCTTCAAGTCGGGAGATCTTATGACGGGGACAATAGACCAGGCAGTGTCGGTTGGGTTCGCGCTCGGATTCCATGGAGCGACTGCGATGTGGATTTCATGGGCAGGGCCATCGTCTGAATCTGCCAGTCATCAGTCGTCAGCAGATGATGATTGCAGTTAAGCAGCCACGGGCCAATTGAAACTCAGAAGTAGGCGACTTACCATTGACAATGTGTGGAAAGAGATCCGAGAAGAGATCCTCAGATAGCAGGCCAACGTCGCCTTTGATGTGGTCGTCAAGGATAAGTCTGGCGGATATGGCCGGCTTGTCCTGGCGACGCCGGCGGGCCCTTTTCTTGTGCGACACAACGGCAGCTGATCCACTTGCCACAGTCATTTTTGCTAGCGAGGGAGTTTTAAAGCCGAAATCGGTAGACGAAGCTTCGAGATGGATGGGATTGCGAGAGAGGTTGGTTCAAGTTGAAGCTTTATGCACCCCGCTGCTACTGGATCATGGCGCTGGGACAGGAGGTTTTTGGCGAGGATGCAGACGGGAGGGAGAAATTATTATAGCAGCAGATTGTTTTTGCCGTACGATGACACCAGATGCAGCGCGTTTCGTCGAGGTGGTTTGCAGGAGCTTGGGATCAAGGTCGTGTCGTGTCGTGGTTGCGTTCAAGTTTCTGTCAGTTGATTCAGGGTTCGGCTGCAGCCGTGCTAGGCCTCGGCATTGGCGACGAATCCGCTTTAGGTGTGGACTCACCCCAGATGTTCCATCTCATCTCACTGTAACTGTCACTAATCAGTGGGTGTCAGAGACCTACTTGTGTTAATATTGACTACGACTATTAAAAGATGATGTTTCTAAATCGCTATTCCGTATTGTATAGGACCAATTATGTTTCAAGATGAGTACAGTTTCTTTGGAAAATAGTGATTGGACATGATACCAGTAGTACTCCTGTTGTATTATTTGTGGCTGGTTATGCTGTGAGAACTTCATCCATCCCTACCTGGTAGGTAGAGTAGGTATCCATGGCTGATTATAAAAAAATAAAAATAAAAATAAAAACCCACACATCTTCAACATCAACAGAAACACCGATTTCGACAACAACTTGAGCGCAAGTAAATACTTGAAAATACATTCGTGCCAAGCGCGAGAATATTGCATGCGCGCTATTGATGCTCATGCATTTGTCGGAGTATCAAGCCATTGGCCAGGCGCCCAGAGCTGTGCCTATGTAGACTAGGCATCTAGGGTACCATTCAAATGCGCTGAAGGTGATTGGACCCAAAGTCCCATTGACAGGCATCCGCACTGCTAAAGACCTTCACATGCTTCTACCCACCATGGATGGATATACGGCCATCAGACCTGGTCTCAATGACAACACCGCTTACTTTTTCTTCTTTTTCTTCTTTTCTGTCTGCTTGGCATCATTTCAATACCGCTGTCGCTGGATTGGGTTAGCATGGCAATCAGGACGACACAACTACTAAGCGAATCTAATAGGGGATCGGCAAAGGAGATCAAGGCAATTTGCCTCAAATGGCGACCCTTTTCCTCCGGATTGAGTCTTATCGTTAATATCCAGCCACCTCGACCACGCAAGTCTATCTACAAGTAGTAGTAGATATATCAGACAGATGGCGTGGACAAAAGCTGGATAGAACTTGGCATATATATAAACGCGCGAACCTGGCTCCTTTTAACGGTTGATTCCGGCTGTTTCTTCACATTGACCATTTAAATCCAGCGCGGCTTTAACCATTCATCACACAACACTTTAATCCTCTAAAAAACGGTGATGTCATCGCCACATCCTTGCCTGGACTGAAGAAATTCGAGTGGGACAAACGGCAGCACATGGTCACATTGACATTGCATTGCATCCATATTGTATTCCAGTCGCCAGTGAGATCCAGCTTTGCCAGACCCCAATTTGTTGGTGGCAATGGGCCACTTTGAAGATGCCCCGAATGCGACTCCAGCGCAAAATGGCCAATCGTCGTCCGACTCCTCGGTGGAACTCGCGCAAAACGCTGTCGAATTTAGTGATCAGGCCGGAAAGCTCTCATTCGAGCAGCCGACATCCACATCCTCTGCTATTGCGGTGCAGGCCCGTTTCGTCACTCCACAAGACCCAGTCATTGTTACTTCGGATGGCAATCGGTTGCCCGGCGTGCCCCTGGAGGAGGCCCACAAGCTCAATGTCCTGCGGGAGGAACTGCATGGCCAGCCAGAGACGGTGGAGATCAAGCAAGGCGAAGAGACCAAAGTAAAAATATCCAACTTGGCTTCGGATCACGACAGTCATCATGAGCGTCGAAGAGTTATCCAATTGCCCCTGGATCAAGACCAGGACGGCGCGACTTGGCAGCCGTCGACTCGTGGGACATTGCGACGTGCTATGCCTCCATCCCACACGAACCCTCTATTTCCACCATTACCGCTCTACGGCCCGCCATCTTTCATACGCAATATTCAAATCATCTTCTTTAGAGCAACATCGTTCTGTCTCAGCCTGGCGTTTCTGGGTGTTATTGTGCTCGGATCTTTGTTTACAAGTCTGCCTGTATATTGCAACAAGCTCTTTCATAGACTTACATTCCGCAACATTCGCGAGAAGCGTCCGTTTTACGAAGAAGAGCTCCGTCATGCATCGATCAGAAAAGAAAAAGAAAAAGAATGGGAACGCAGAGCGGCAAAGGGGGATCCCAGCATTGACCAAGAGAGCAGCGCGGATGAATATCCCCCAACTGCAGGTGGCAGAGATCCAATCATATGCGACGTTGGCTATTATGCAAGGAGAGTTGGCCTTGATGTGGAAGAATTTCAAGTACAGACCGAGGACGGGTTTATCATCGAGCTCTGGCACGTTTACGATCCAAAGGAGTACACCAAACTCGACGAGGAGAGCAGAGATCAGCAGGGCCCAGATGTTTTTACAAACTCAAGCAATCGGTTGAAAGGTTCGGAGAAGAAACAAAAATTCCCAGTCCTTTTGATGCACGGGCTGTTACAGAGCTCTGGAGCTTACTGTTGCAATGACGACCAATCCCTGGCCTTTTGGCTCTGCAAATCTGGATTTGATGTTTGGCTGGGTAACAACCGCTGTGGCTTCAAACCTAAGCATACACTGCTCAATTATAATGATCCGCGGATGTGGTGTTGGAATATTCGGCAGATGGGCGTTTTTGATCTCACAGCACTCACATCACGAGTTCTTTCTGAAACAGGATTTGAGAAGATTGGCCTCATCTGCCACTCTCAAGGAACGACACAGACTTTCGTGGCTTTGGCCAAGGAACAGAGACCGGATTTGGGTGAAAAGTTGACGGTGTTTTGTGCATTGGCACCGGCCGCATATGCCGGCCCGCTGATTGGCAAGATGTACTTTAAGTTTATGCGAGTCATCTCCCCTGCCATGTTTCGACTCATGTTTGGAATCCATGCATTCATTCCGTTCATGATGCAAATGCACAGCCTGTTGAACCCGCGACTATACGGATGGCTGGGCTATAAGGTCTTCTCATTCCTCTTTGATTGGAGTGACTCACGCTGGGACCGCGGTTTGAGGGATAGGATGTTTCAATTTGCCCCTGTATATGTGAGCGCTGAATCAATGAGATGGTGGCTGGGACGGGAGTGTTTTGCCAAGCACAAGTGCATTCTAGCAACCAAGGAAGTACTCAAGGCCGAGGAGCAAATGGACGCATCCGATGCTGCGGGCGAGAAGAAAGGCTATCACAATAAGCACCCGCGAGGATCTACGGCTTGGTACAACGAGCAGGTACCACCTATGGCTTTATGGGTCTGTGGTGATGATGACCTTGTCGACGGACGGAGGCTGCTGCGAAGATTTGAATCGGGCCGCGAGCCGCACGTCAAGGTGGTTCACAGCAAAGTCATTGATGAGTATCAGCACCTGGACGTCCTCTGGGCGATGGATGCGGCAGATCAGGTGTTCAAGGAACTCAAGGAGGTGCTGTGGGCAACATGCGATGTGCGGGATATTTGCAAGATTCCTGATGGGTGCGAACATGTTCCGGAGTGGGAACCGGAGACGGCAGTGGCGGTGGAGGATACGGACGGAAGCCAGCAGTCGAGCAGCGGGAGCGATTAGATGATGTGTGGATATCCTGGAGACTCCGTTCCTCGGCATATGTGGGGTCGTCGTTGCAAATCAGGGGTGAGTTTGATTGGAGCTTGGTGATGTTTCAGGTTCTGTGTACATACATATGCAGGGCGATGGAACTGGATAGAATTGTATTTAATGCTTGGCTATAGTTGGATATAGATACATATATATTAGTGTATTGACGGGTCGGAGATGTCTGCTTATCTGTTGCATCTGTTGAGGAGATTGTCATCACCATTGTGGCCAGATTAATGTGGACGGGATGACGTGCCGAACCCTGAAAGCTTGTTATTTTCCCTCACCCAAATGAGTGAGACAGTTTTTTTTTCTAAATTACTACCGTGTCCGAGAGCCAGCCAGCAATCGCTCCCATTTCTTGAGGCTTCTGGAGGGGGGGGACCGGAATTGAGGGACAAACACCGTCCCCGCGTGCCGAACGTTGTCTTCTACACCGCTTGTGGGATTGGAACGCTGCCCAACTGGGAATCTGCCATGCAGCTGTGGCGCCCGCGGAGGATGGGGGAAGCCGGACTTGATAATAATGGTGATGGGGTGATGAGATGAATTGACATTGATGTATAGATGTATCTATGGTAAATACGTGAGCCACCAATTGTCCATCATCAACCTCCTCCTCCCTTCTCCCGTCCCTTTTCTCAAGACAAATAATAATAAGTCATCATGATTAATAACAGCAATAATAATATGAATAATGGCTGTGAGAGTGAGTCCACGGATGTCTTGTGTTATACTCCGTATGAATCCCCGCATTCCACCATGTGGAGAAAAGACGTTGGCCCTCCCCCCCCCCCATCCCAAGCCTCTCCATTTTTCCCCCTTCTCTTCCAAGCTAAAGAGAACAGTTCTCCAACATCTTCCGAAGAAGTGGCTCAAAAACCTGGTTCAGCCCCACAGACGAGTGGTTGCAACACCTCGGCTCTAGCCCTTCTACTACTTGTAGGTCTCCACTTCGGAGAGGGCCAGCAGCAAGGGGTGGAGCGGATTGCGGCTCTCTGACTCAGGTGAGAGGTGAGAGACAAAGAAAGCCGCCTTGCTTTGAACGTGACAAATAGCCTTTTTTCTTATTTTTTTTTGTGGAATCTTGGAGCGCGGTGCCTCGGACACACACACGATGGCGAAATTGGATACTGCGCTATTATCATTATTATTATTATTATTATTTCCTTTTCTCGGCCGTCGGAGGGGTGGGTCTTCTGTCCTTTGCCTTGTTTCTGACGAGAGCGAATTGCCGAGACAGGGAAGCTTACCTTTTTTTTTTCTTCTTTTGGCCCCATGCTTGGAGGGGGGATGGGCTTCATGTCAGACTCTACCTCATAGGCTATCTTACGGTTGGTAAAGGCGCATGGCTGCAAAAGTCAGACGGGGTACATAAGGCTGAGGGACGGCGGGTGGTTAAATTACCTAGTTGGTATTATATAAATAGCTGGGCGAGAACGCGCCTCAGATCGCCAAGAAAGCTGAACACCTCCCTCTCTATTGATGTTGCTGTGTTGGTAGTAGCTCGTCCATTTTCTTGCTTGGTTGATCACATCTTCTGTTATATATACATATATACCCTTGGTGTGCTCCTGTTTGCTCGGTTTTGCGTAGACTTCTGTTGTTATTCGTCATAGAAAGGTCCAAGATCCAACACCCAACACCTCTAGCTGGCCTTCGTTTCGACCAAATTGGGGGATTTTTATTTACACCAGAAGATATCCATATCCAGCCATAGCAATCATGCCGGTCAAGTCGCTTCACGCCGATATCTCGGTCCCAGATGTCGACATCTGGGCCTATTACATGGAGACACCCCGACAGTACCCCGAAGACCACGGTAAGAAGCATCCAAACCTCGCGTTTTCTCTACACAAGTCCCTCTTTTCGAAGCTGACATATCCATGCACTAGCCATCCTCATTGATTCAGAAACCGGCCGATCGTACAACTACGCCGCCATCAAGGAACTGGCCGCAGAATTCGGCAAGGGTCTCCGCCACGTCTTCAAGTGGAACAAGGGCGACGCCGTCGGCTTCTTCACCCCGAACAACATCGATATCCCCGTGCTCAACCTGGGTGTCCACTGGGCCGGTGGAGTCGCCAGCCCCGCGAACCCTACATACACTATCGAGGAGCTCGCCCGCCAGCTCAAGGACTCCGAGGCCAAGCTGCTCTTGACGCAGAAGCCCTTCCTCCCGGCCGCCGTCAAGGCTGCCGAGTTGGCGGGCATTCCGGCTGATAGAGTGCTCCTCTTGGGCGATGGACGGGACGAGACGGGTGTGCATAGGCACTGGACGGAGATTAATGCCAAGGGCGCATGGTTGCAGCCCAAGCGAGCTACGATTAATCCAAAGACGGATCTTGCATACCTCGTCTACAGCTCGGTAAGAGACCCTTGCAATGTAGATATGCTTGACTTGAGAGGCGAATGCTGATTTCTATGCAGGGAACAACTGGTCTGCCAAAGGGTGTCATGCTAAATCACTACAACATCGTGGCAAACTCAGTCCAATCCAAGGACTTTGATATCCAGACTATGAGCTGGGATAGAGACACTCACCTGGGCGTCCTGCCGCTCTTCCACATCTACGTAAGACATACTGGTGCATTTCATAGTATGCGATATTGACTGACGGTCGCATAGGGCTTGGGTCCCGTTCTTCATTCCACACTGCAAACCGGTGCCAGACTCATCATGATGGCCAAGTTCGATATAGAAAAGGCCTGCAAGGCCATCCAGGACCACAAGATCACCTTCATGTACATCCCTCCACCGATCGTCCTGGCGCTCGGCAAGCACCCCATCGTCGACAAGTACGACCTCTCGTCCCTCCGCTGGATCAACTCGGCCGCCGCCCCGCTCAGCAAGGAGCTCGTGACCGCCGTGTGGGAGCGCCTCAGGATCGGCGTCAAGCAGGCCTACGGCCTCTCCGAGACGTCTCCGGCGGCGACCATCCAGCTCGCGGACGAGTTCTGGAAGCTGCAGGGTTCCGTCGGCAAGCTGCTTCCGAACATGGAGGCCAAGATTGTAGACGAGGATGGGAAGGAGTTGGAGAGGGGCGAGTCTGGCGAGCTTCTGCTGAGGGGGCCTAATATCTTTTCTGGGTACTGGAAGAGGCCGGAACTGAATGCGGAGAACTTCACCGAGGATGGGTGGTATAGAACGGGCGACGTTTTCTACATCTGCCCCAAGGGTTTCTTCTACATTACAGATCGTAAGAAGGAGCTCATCAAGTACAGTGAGTCTAACACCCCTTTTGCCCCCCCCCCTCTATAATATTTGTTGCTAACCACCCCTTTGCAGAGGGTTTCCAAGTCCCGCCAGCCGAACTGGAAGCCAAGATCATCGGCCGCGAAGATGTTGCCGACGTCTGCGTCATTGGCGTCTGGGACAAGGAGCAGCACACCGAGATCCCACGCGCCTACATCGTCCTCAAGCCCGGCGTCGAGGAGTCTGACGAGAAGGCCAAGGAGATCATCGAGTGGCTGAACGCCAAGGTCGCCCCTCCCAAGAAGCTGCGCGGTGGTGTGCGGTTCATCAAGGAGATCCCCAAGTCACAAGCCGGCAAGATTTTGAGGAGAGTGTTGCGCGACCAGGTCAAGAACGAGGAGGAGGCGCCGAGGGCTAAGCTATGAGAACATCTTAATGACCACCATTTTCTTGGATTGTACATTGGTAGTATACATAATATAGCGTTACTCTACATGGTTTATCTGGCCGTCTATCCATGCCAGTTCTATCGTCTATACCCTGAGCTTCAAACAGCTTGAAGCTCGAAGCCAGTGCCTTTTTTTTCTTCCTCGCGCACCTCATAAACGTCGTAATTCGGGAAAAAGTTTTCCCCCCTTGGTATCATATGCCTCATCCCATCCTCTCAGCCTCCTCTATCAGCTTCTCAACGCTGAAATTGGGATCGCCATTTGTGAACCACTCCAGCAACCTTTTCCTCTCCTCCGCCCTCTCCTTTCTCTGCCCGTCCAAATCGCTGCCTTCCCAGCCGCCGTAGAACCTCTGCAGGCACAGGACCAGCCATCTGGCGTGCTCTGGCTGTATGCCTCTCCCGTCCATGACCTGCCCCTGCATGAGTACCAGTCCCTTATCGTTGATAAGGTCAAGGTGGTGTGTGACGGTCGTATGCGGCTGCGCAAACTCGCCCCGGTTCTTGAACTCTGCCAACTGCGTGAACAAGACGGTGCTGGTCTTGGATGCCGGGTCAAATGTCCACTGCAAGAAGTGCATCTCTGCGCCTTGCTCCTCGTGGGGAACCGGGAGGACAAAGTGCGGGGAGGTGCGGGCAAGCTCCTCCATGATCTTGTATGTGGATGCGGGGATGACGGCGCATAGTGTCTGGGGAGATGAGGCGTGTCGGAGGCGCCAGATGGCTGTGAGTTCCTTCTCGGGAAGGTCAGCGACTTTTTCGAGATCGAGGATGTCGCCTAGAGGCTTGATGGCAGGTTTCCCAGTGCTGGACTTGGGGGGTGAAGACGTCGAGGGTGTAGGTGATGATTTGGCGTCTGATGTTGGAGTTTGAGGTTCGCTATTGGGTTGCGATACCGGCGTGCCGTCTGTTTGAGGGATTGATGATGTCTGCGCTGGCTTGGTCTTTAGGAGTGGTGTCTCGACGGCATCCTTCTTGCGCTGCTCTTGTATCTTGTCTGCGTATGCAGCCTTGAGATCTTCGATGCTAGAGAGTCCCTCCTGAGCAGCCTTCTGGTTGAGCTTCTCCCGGTACTTGTCGAGGACGGCCTGAGGTAACTGCGTGGTGGTGAGGAAGCGAGCGTCGTGAACTTGCGCCCAGCGACGCTGTTGCTGCTGAGTGATGTTGCGGGCGGCGAAGCGGGCTGGGCTACGCGCGAGGCATCGTAGGGCTGCCGATCGAATAGAAGCCATTTTGCAGGCGCTATATCTTTGCGTGAGGGCTCAATTGGTTCGAGAGCTTTGGGGAAGCGACATGGAAATCCATGGACAGGAGCAAAATTATCGAGTGTTTTTTCGAGCCCCGCCATGAACCAGGTGAGCGCGACGATTTCTTGGCCTACCCTAAATACACAAAATGTCACTAATATTAGTTGATAGAACAGATACTTTTCTATAAGCCATTCGATAAAATTAGGATGATCTAGGGGAATGAAAAAGATAGAGTTGAGCTTTTTACTATAGAGCCTCGTTTGGATAACATCTTTAGATCATTTACCGACTCGTGTATACCATGGTTCCACGTTGTAGAATGAGGTTATACCAACACATCTGTCTAACTTTCTTGAGAGTTTATATTAGCTAACCTCTCTTTATCTCTATTACCTGTGGGAACACTGCGGTCTGCATCATCGTCACCTTTCAAACGCGTAAGTAAGAGAACACAGTAAACAGTCGTGGATCTTTTGATAAGCAGTTAATGCTCTATAATAATGGCAAAACATTCAATCCTAGCAAACGGATACTTAGGCAAGGAGGTGAAGATGTGCTGTTAAATAAAATCGAAGTCATGATTCTATGTAAGTGAGTGCTCAGATGTCTGATACCTAACTCTCCTAGTGTTGATTATTGCCTGGTAAGGAAAAGTCTGATCTCTTATGTCTTGTCTATGCGAATGCTGTAAATATAGACTTTATTATGCCAACGCATCTGTTATTATTGTTCGTTACTTAACTTGGGATAAGCTATTGTTTGGAGAGACATGCTGCATAGTCATTAATTTATATAGATATGAACTTTCATCAGAAAAGATACACAGAGAGAGCTTCCGTCATCGCTCGAAAAGTGGGGCATCATATCGATTCGAAATGAACCCCACCATCACCATTGTCAGCGAAGCCGATGAATCTTTATCGCATTTTCTCTCACCAACGCTCCTCTTTACTGAACCACGAATAGAGACCTTGATACCCCTTCTATAAGAAAATAGCCTTACCCGTAAAACGAGCCTGTCTGTCCAAGTTTCTCTGCTGTTCGATCCCTTCGATTGCCAAAGAAAAGGCTTGGTTCTCGAAGCATCTACCCCGCGCTCGCCCATCACCCCACGTTTGCTCATACAGCCTTGCGAATTGCCCATCAAGAACACGGACTGGTGTTGCGTCAACTTTTACCTCGAGGACGTGCTCTCACAGCGTTAATTATATCGCCTTCCTTGTGTATTATACTATTAGACAAGGTTGAAGCTGGGTAAAAATCATGGCTGATTTCCGGCAGCTGGCATTGGACTTTGTGGTGGAGGATGATGAGACTAAGTTAACTGAGATTGCTCAGAAAACTGCCACAGGTTTGTTATCCTATGCATTATCTGCCCGAAAATTGATAAAAAGTCCTCTAACTATCCCCCAAAGTACTTCAGACCGCCCCGGCAAACACTCAACCTGTTGCTCGTTGGGTCGAAGCTGTACAACCATGGATGCCAGGCAGCGGTGATGACTCGACGGATACGCAAGAAACTCCAGATTGGACATCCAGAGCGAAAGGTTAGAGGACAATCAAATCCCACTGGCGGCTTCTCATTGCAGCACTACTGACCCGTTTAGCTTTGGAATTCTTATCGCGCACATTGGACTTTTTGAGTCAAGATATCTTGAAGCCAAGTCAGAGTAAGTGAATTTCATTCCTATAACCTCTTCAAAACCTATGTTTCTAACAGTAGAGCACACAGTCAAGTTGTTGGTCACCTTTTTTAGTGCCATGTTCGACATTGATCACAAGGCTGGTATCATGGCTTCAGCAACAGCGTTATCTCGAATCGTTGCTATGAAGTCGTTTCAACCACAAAGCGGATACGATATCATCCAGAAGATTTACGCCTTAAAGGATGATTTCCCACGACAGACTGTAAAAACTCGCCTTGAAGTATACACATTATTACGATTACTTCTCACAAGTGATGCTGTTGTGGCTGATTTGAAGCTGCGAGATGGGACAAGCGCCGGTTATATGGCCAATCTCCTAGACCTCTGCCAGAGTGAACGAGATCCCGATTGCTTAATGGTTTGGTTTGACATATTGAAGGAATTCCTTCAAAAATACGGGCCGTCAGCATCTGATCAAATTATTGATCAAGTCTTTAATGCATTCAAGGCATATTATCCGATTACTCTACCTCGCATATCGCAAAGTGGAATCACTCCAGAAGAACTCAAACAACAATTACGGAAATGCTTTTCATCTACTGATGTTCTTGCAAGAAATTCCTTCCCATTTTTAATAGGAAAGCTGGATCAAGGAGATGGCGTTACAGTCAATGTCAAGGTATGCCCCTTTAAGCACCCCATCTACAGTATCGTCTTCTCACCATTCATAGGTTGATGTTCTAAAAACTATTAGAGCATGCATTGAAGAATATGATGATACCAGTATTTCTCCATATGTCGAAAGGATATGGCGCTGTCTCAAATATGAGGTGCGAAACGGTGAGGTCGAAGATACGATGTGGGCAACCCTTGAGGTATTGAAGACCCTTGCGACCACGTTGAAAGGGGACCAATTGAGTCGTTACATCTTCGACATTGTCAATGATTGCTCATCAGATTTGTCAAATCCTGCATACGCCGCCCCAGTAGGCCGGATTCTCATCAGTGTATCTAGCGCAAGTCTGGATGCATTCACTACCATTGCGCCGCCAATCATTGTACAAATCACGGACTGTATTCGACGTCAAAGTTCATCGGCACATGCTCAAGACTTATTGAGAATATTGCTTGCACTCTTCGAAACACGCATTCTTTTTGCGAATAAGGAAATGTCGGAAGAAGAAAAGCGTGCCCTTGCTACTAGCAACACTTCTTTCGGGGACCTCGATGTTGTGATTTTTAGGCCCCTGCTCGATCTTGCTAACAAGGCGAACGCAACCGAAGAGGAGTCTAAACTTGCGACTGAGGCTGTCAAGGCTATTGGTGCTTTGGTACCCCAGCCAGTGGTAATCCCGCACCAGAATCAACTTCCTAAGCAACGGAATGGAGACCTGCTGCTTTCAGCACGTTCCTGTTCAAATATTTGCCAAAAGTTGTTCACAGTCGTTCTAAACTCATTCATTGGTAAAGCAAAACCAGATGAACTTGTGAATGAGTCCACACGGGCATTGAGGCGGGCAGTGCTGGCGTATCCGGCAGGCTTCATGCCTTTGGTTCAGCAGGCGGCTACCCACATCAGCGATGCAAAACTTTTCGTTGACGCTGATCAATCAGCAGAAACTATTCAGAAAATAGGCCCCCTACTTTCATATGTGGGATGCTCAGAGCTCTCGCATAATCTAGCAGATGGACTACAGCATTTTCTGTCTCTCATCTGGTTGCTAACCAAGGAGCTCGTTGCGGTGATAGATCTTAAGGCGGACCCAAAAGTCTGGTGTGCCTTAATAGCTAGTATTCAATCTGCTGTGAGATACTTTAACGATGCAACTTTAAAACATGGCGTTGAGAAAGATGTATCATTTGAAAGCTCATGGCAGCAAATAGGTGCGAAATACCCAATACTTGGTTCGATTGATGGATCCAGGGTCGACACGTCATTACCTACTCCAGTATCGTCGATTTCGGAGCTTCGAAATGACTTCTTGCTTATTACGTGGTTCGTGGTCCAACTTCTCTATCGTCGAGCGGCGAATTGGGTTTATGCGCATCCGCGCACAAGAAAGCCGGCTCTTCGCCTCAGTGGTGCTTTTACGAGGGACGGCAAGCCATCAGAGTCCCAGTATTTGCACCTTCTTTCCGGCTTGGCCAGCTTCACTGTACAACAGCTGAGTGAAGCTCAACAATCATCCTTGCAAATCAACGAGAACTTTATCAATTTGTTTCAAGATGAAGCAGCACCCATACCAACTAAGGCTTCTGAGGAGCAAATTGCCTCCAGTCTGGAGCAGGTTGTCGCTGGGAACGGATCCTTATGGAGTTGGCTGATTGAGGAAAGAGTAAATGTACTTGCCCTGGGTTTTCTGGAAACCTTGAGGCCATCAGGCGTAGCGAGTTTGGTATGTTTCCCCCCATCCATATGGTTGATTGTGCTAATTGAGATCTCAAGTTTGATGGTGGCTTGGCACAAGAAATTTTGGTTTACGGAACTTTGGCTACTCATAACGCAAATGATTCTGTCATCAGACCCGTGGCAAGGTCAATCTTGACTATACTCGCTAACAAGTACAGAATTGAGAACTCTGGACCATTGATAACGGTGATAAATCAGCAGTTGGTTAAATCTCTGCAAGGCGCAAAGGCCTCTTCTCGTGTACAGGAGCTTTTACGTCATTTGGAGCAGATATCAGCAGTCTATGCGATTACTGGTGGATTTTTACGAAGGTACACCGGAAAGCAGGCCGAGGGACTGCTTCAGACACTGCGTGAGGCACCAAATGACACGGCCATCGGCCATCATCTCGCTCGACGGTTGGAAATGATTGTGGCTCCTCAGCCAGTCCTATCCAAGGAGAACTTCGCCACTGTCAAACCGCTCTGGATGCAAAGAGCATACATGGAGCTCGTTAAGCCCATGATCTCAAATGCAGTCGGTGCTGATATTCAGGATCCCCTTGTCAAGACCAATTTCAGTATTGGCGTCCTATTGATGGTCAAGCATCTTCCCTTCTCCGTCTATGAGGATGACAGTAGTAGAATTTTGCGAGTCGCTATTTCAGTGGCGCAGAATCTTGGTATTGGTTCCGAGACTCTGGCGGCGCTTGGAGTAGTGAAGAGTATACTTGCAGATTCGTCTGATACCGCAAAAGATCATCTGAGGAGCCTCATCAATATTTGCATCAGCTGCATCTCAAGAAAGAACAGCTCTAAAGTACAGAAACTCGACTGGATGCCCAAGGACTATCTACCTGAGAACGTGCATCCTGATGTGGAGGCCGGATGCGGAAGGCTCTCATTAGAGATCATTGCGGCACTACCATCGATGTTTGAATCACAACACGTGTTGTCATTTGCGCCGCAGGTGAGAAAAGAACTTGCGCTCGCATGCGGACATCCAGTACGAGATCTACGCCGGATAGCGAGAACGGGCCGTGCGGCGTGGGAAGAAGTAAAATGAGTGGTTGGGATATTTGATATGTTGATGACGCGAATAAACGGGGTCAATTTTGTGGGATTAATGATGGGAATTGGTAAAAAAAATATGGAGTAGGGATATCATGTTGACATGGAGGATGAGCATCTCGACCTTGATAGACATAGAATGGAATCAAACCTCCTTCCAAATATGCTATGTTTGGAGACGCTTTGTCTCACCAAATGGGACCCTGAAATGAGCGATTAAGTGAAGCCTAGGCCCAAGACGTAAGGCACAGCTCATAAAGATGCAAGATTCCAAGATAAGCGTATTTGCCCAACTGATCATTGGGCCTATAGTCCCAATTCCCTCATTGACACCTGAGCCAAGATCTCCGTGCGGCCCTCGAAGCGGGTCGATGTGCCGGTCATGCTTCCTATCTCGGCACATGATCCCACTGTGAGATCATCCACTGGCAGTGCCGGTTGCGATTGCGGGGGAGGGAGGGCAACGTCAGCCAATGGCTATTTTAGATTGATGTGACGTCCGATGAGGTTATTCGCTGGGGGTGGCGAGAAGCAAACGCTACCGCGTGGTGGCTTGGGGTTCGGTCAACACGCTGGTGACATTCCATTCGTGCGGAGGGGGACTGGGGGCGGTAGGGTTATAAACTTATAAAAATGAAGGGTGCGAAGCGTTGAGGGGGAGGTGAAACAGGTCGACCCCTCGAGATCATTTGAAGCAGCCCCTCCCGCCACTCTTAAGCTCTCTCTACCTGAACAGTCTACCTGAACAATTTACCTGTCCAGCTACCGTCGATTGTGCAACCTTCTTCAAAAACCAATTGGTCTGCTGCTTAAGCCATACCTTCTTACCATCGACTGCACTCTGAGAACCTTCCAACCATTATTACTCTTTCTCAATCACAACCTTGACAATGGACGCTCCACGAACCACCACAGCTCCTATGGAGATCAAGGGCAAAGGCCCCGCCAAGCAGGACCACTGGTGGTCTTGGTCCCCGACTCAATACTTTCACTCTCAACAAGCCGGCAGCCCTGAGCAGGAGTCTCCCGTTCGACCAAGGGGAGACTTTTCCACCAGGCCCCGACGAGAGTCTCGTCCCAGCCCAACCTATACGGGCTTCCTGGGCACCATGCGATAAGCGAGTAGACACCATGGGTTCTCTCCTCCACTCGATGATTTTATCAATCGGATTCTTTCCTTGATTTTTGGTTGGGAAGGGTTCTGGCGTTTTTAGGTTTTTGGGTTAGGGATTCGGTAGGATGGATTGGGGGAATACTATATGCTATGGGAAGATCTTGTGGAATCTATGCGCCCGATGGTGGTGGAGATGACTATTTTTTTTTTCCCGAGAGAGGGATAGAGGCCGGCCGTTTCTAGAATGTCAACGGCTGAGCAAAGGGATTGGGAATGACAACAAGAGCTGGTATTTTGGTGTTGCCTCAGGAGAGGACAACCTAGGTTTTATATCATGTTTAATGCAGGTTAGGGCAAATGCTCATTGGTATACATGTACAAACACACAATCGTTTTGTTACAACAGTCTTCCCAACCTCGTTGTCCACGCCAAGTAACCTCCATACCCTATCGCCAGGGTCACCGCAAGCTTGCCCATTCCCTTCAACACCTGCTCGTTCGCCCTCACCAAGGACTCCGCCTCATGTATATGAAACTCATTCATGAAAGAACCCCTATCATTAACCCTCGGGAACGGCGCCTCGACCATCTCGCCCGTCGTCTCGTCCTGGACCATGGGGATGGGCACCTCGAGGAACTCGCAGAGCGGGCGCCAGCCGTCTTGTACTTTGAACTCTAGCCTTCGCTCCTCGGGGATGCGGTCGCGGAATTCCTGGTATTGCTCGTTGAACCAGGCGATGGCCTTGTCCTTTTCCTTGCCGTGGTCGTAGCGCATCCCTACGCCCGTCATGGTCTGGTAGAACTGCGCCCAGTTGCGTGTCGAGGAGTCGAAGGTGTAAACGTATAGCCTCATCAGGTGATCGAGCAGCGTGGCATGATTGACGGCTTTGTAGATGCTGCCCATTACGCTGTCGTACCACTTCTCCGGATCGCGATTCAAGATGACAACCCTGGCTTCGGGATATGCCTCTGCGATTTCGGCGGTGAAGAGGGCGGCGGGGAGGTCGACGCAGGCCTGGTGGTGTCCTAGAATCTTGTCCCAGTCCTGTCGTGTGAGCGGCGGTCCGCCTTGGAACTTGGCCCTGAAGGCGGGGAACCATTTTTGGGGCTCTGTGTCAAGGTTGTCCCTGAGGCTGGTCATGTGGTAGCAGTCGTGGATTCCAAGCTGCCATAGAGCGAGTCGGAAGCCTGTCGAGGTTGTTGTGGCGTCAGCTGGGAATGCTTCCTTCAACATAGCTTTCCTGTTTTCTGGGAGTGGACGTACTCATGGACCCCGTTCGATGGACACCGCCAACAACGACTCGCATTGGGACGACGCGGTCCGGTAGGCCGCTATAACTTGATGCTCCCATGATGACTGAAGATGATCAGTTGCTCTTAAGGTAGACTTGGGGTGGCCTTTGCCAAATGTGTACAAGAGAGTATGGAGGGAATGAAGACTACATGATAGAGCGTGGGGATAGCCTCACTTATGAATGTGCTGCTGCTGCACCCACCCACCCTAACACCAGACTCACCCCCCCCCCCCTTCCGCGGCCCACCATTAACCGATCCTTAACCAGGCGCTTGGGTTCTTCAGGCCTCTCCTCCCTCCAATACGATCGCCTCATCCAGGAATGTGCTGCAAAGCGACCCCGTTTGGTTGCATTGGCATACTGTTCATGGCCCAAGAGAACACAGAGATATTGCCCTGCAGTCAGGGATATTGCCACTAGGCAGGGTTGCTCGCTTGTGCCGCTGAAAGGGGGGCCCTCGGATTGGTTCACCCCGTAGTCAGGCGGTAATTATTCCTTTTTTTTCTTCACTTCATGCCGGACCCTCGTGCTCTATGCGAGGCCCGACGAGCCGAAGTGTCGGTCTGTTTTTCTTCTCCTTGATCGTCGACATTAGCTTTTTGACGGCGACGTTGCCTCGAAGGAACGATATCCGTGGGGGGGGGGGGGGGCACCACGTTTCTTTAACGGCTAGCTTCACACGTAGAGTTTGAGATTAAGTGCAAAAACAACAGACGAACGTGTTTTACCACCCGCCGTAGCACCGGCTGCTAAGAAGAGGGTAGCTCTTCGTACATACTTTGCACCGCTCTGCGACATCTGTGGAATCTCTTGATTGTTTGTGCTCTAGACCCCCCTGCTTGTACGAGTAGACAAGCAAGACAAGCATTAGTTAATGATGATTCAGTTCCCACCCCTGCATAAAGAAGCAAGTATTTCTGGAGCAGGCATCGGCAGAAATACAGCAAGCGAGGACCGATCGATGCACTTTATCTCACTCTTGGAGACGCAACTCGGCATAACCAAACGTCCGAATGCTACTCAGATGGAGTCGGTGGGATGCATCACGTCTAGATACCCTGTTGACGGCATACTCTTCGGCCTCGATAACCCCGGATTCTGCCAAACGCGCGGGCTGATAATATAGATGAGTTATAGGATCTTGGCCAAGGGTGGAATGAGGGGGCGTCTGACTTGTGTGGCTGATCGTCTCTGTGCCACCGAGGGGGGGCGTGTGTGAATGCATCTGCATGATGACGGTCGACGACTTATCTTTGACGCAGGCGTTGGGATGCAGACCCTAACCCTCGCTTGAATGCCGTTCATGAGATCGTCATCATGTTCAAGCCAACCGACTATACACAGTTGTGGAGTGTTGACCAAATGAAGAGTCTGGAGAATCTGTGTATTTCTATATCACAGATAAAACAACAACAACAAGAAACTTGGAAGTTAAAATGCTGTTGTGGCCCCAAGTTCAAGTTTAATGGCCGATTGTGATTATCAGGAACTGGTTGCGTTTAGTAACTGTCAAGGCTTCAGTGATACCCGGTATTGATATGCAGTAGTAAGTATAATTTGTGGGGCATGATTAACTTGCGTGAATTATTTTCATTATATTACCTGTTATGTTTGTGATCTTATGGTCCCTTGGTGGACTATATAAGCAAGGGCACGTGCACTCGTATCAGTTTAAATGCTCTGTCGATTCCTTTTTCGTCATCTTTCTTCTCAATTTCATTTTAAATACACTCATTAACTCACACTTAGTAGAGCAAGTTATTCGAGACAGCCATATCTGGTTGGTTGTATTGGATCTTGCAGTTCGGAGCCGCAGGTCGACATCTTGGGAAGGGCGATCTCACAATCAAAGCTATCAAGAGGAGATTGTTTGTCAGGAAAATGATCAGACTGTGGGGCTCTGTATTCCCTTCCCTCATCGCTTAATTAATGGCCCGCGGTATCCAATTGAAAGCAGGTCCGGTTTATGACAGAACCAACATACATATGCAGGACATGGGTCCAGGTACAGCCTCATTGATGGCATATATAAGCCAATGGAACCTGATTGGATTGTTAAGCTTTTCCCCTCTCTCTTCAGAATATGAAGAGGCGTTTTTTTTATCCCTCACCTCCCATTGATCATAGCTACATAAACAATATTTGAACATTGCCACTGTTTTCTCTCTCTTTGTGGCTACTTTCAAATGATACAGTCATGGCGTCTAAACGTTCACCATATGGGAACCATGAATACACTGTCGGTTGGATTTGCTCGAGACCAGATGAGGTGGTGGCAGCGAGGCACGCGTTAGTTCGGGAACACGGAGACCCGCAAACTCCACCGCCAGGATCTGACCAGAATCAATATCTCCTAGGGAACATCGGAGAATTGAAGGTCGTCATCGGCTGGCCGCTTAAGAATGGGAAGAACCCAGGTTCTGCAACTTCTGTGGCAAAAAGCCTCTTGCTGTCCTTCCCTTCCATCAAAATTGTCCTTTTCGTGGGTATTGGTTCTGGTGTCCCAAGTTATGAAGGCGACGAAATCCGAGATATTAGACTTGGAGATGTCATAATCAGCAGTGATGCTGTTGGAGGAGGACTTGTCGCATACGACTATGAGATCCACCAGCCCCCCCGCAAACAGGCATACGCATTGAACAGACAACCTCCCCTTATACGTGCTGCAGTTTCCCGATTGGCGGAAGGGCATGCGAAGGGGTATAAGATTGAGTCCATACTTCGACAATGGCAAGAAAGGGTCTTCAAGAAGCGTGAAATCGTCCGTCCGGACCAGTCTACCGATCAACTATTCGAGGCCGACTATTGCCATATACCAGGAGGATCTTGTAATGGGTGTGATCTGTCAAATCTTGTCAAACGACAGCCTGAGCACAGGTCAGACCCCATTCCTGTGATGCATTTTGGAACAATAGCCACGGGCAGGTCAATAACTCCATGCCCGCCGACAAGAAACACAATCAGTCACGATGGAAAAGCGATATGTTTAGATATGCAGGTCGCAGGTCTGATGCAAGATCTCCCATGTGTCATTATCCGTGGAATTTCTGACTACGCGGACTCACACAAGAGTGACAAATGGTCTTCATATGGAGCAAACGTGGCGGCAGCATGTGCTACAGAGCTCTTGAAATATATTGAGCCAAAGATTTTCTCTATTCTTCAATGGCTTACACCTATTGACTATACCGACTATCATCACGACCTACTCCATCGCCAAGGTCCAGGAAGCTCCCAATGGCTGTTGAAATCCACAGAACTGCAAAATTGGTTCAATAAGCAGAAGCAGGTACTGTGTTGTACTGGTGATCCTGGGGTAGGAAAGACAATTCGCTCCTCAGTTGTGATAGACCACCTTTATCAGCAATTTCATGGAAATTACGATACGGGAGTTGCCTATATTTACTGTGGTCTGCAACAGCAAATCCAGTTGAATACGCGGAATATACTGTTAAGTCTACTCAAACAGTTAGCCCAGAGCCAGGCTCCTCTCCGTAAAGCAGTAAAAGATCTATATGAAAAACATGAGAAGGGTGGTTTTATGCCCCCTGTCGATCAGTTATTTGACGCCTTAACCGCTTTAGCTTCTTCTTTTACACGAGTCTTCATTGTCATTGACGCTATCAACGAGCTTCGGATCTCCGATCGAGGCCACTATAAACTCCTCTCGGCGCTTTCTCAACTACAAAACAGAACTGGATTTAACCTGTTTCTAACAATGCGACCTGAACAGCATATTATGGCTAAAATCACCAGTGTTTTCGGATCAAGACTGTCCATAGAATCCGGAGTTACGGAAGACGATATGAGAAGCTACCTGAACCGGCAACTCACTTCCAGTAATATTGCTGGCGCCAATAGCCGGCATTTACAGAAGGAGATCAAGATAACTATTGTAAATAGCGCCAGGGGAAAGTTAGTATCAGTTTAACGTGTCGCGAAAGGCGATATTAGCTGACGTATTCCAGTTTTCTCCTCGCAGAGCTCTACCTTCAGTTGATTTCACATTCATCAGCCGAAGAAGTGAGAACTGAACTGAAGAGTCTCCCATCAGGGCCTGATGCACTCGAGAAGGTGTATGGGGCTCTCATGACTAGAATTGATACCAACACAAAAACTGGTGAATTTGCAAAGCGCATCCTCGGCTGGATAGCATTCGCCAGGAGACCACTTACCGTGTCCGAAATTCAACATGCGCTCGCTGTAACTACTGGGGAAAGAATCCTTGAGAAACATAGTTTTTCCTCAGTGGACACTATTGTCTCTGTATGCGAAGGCCTGGTGGTTGTTGACGAGAGGATGAGGGTAATTCGATTAGTCCATTCCACAGCACGCGATTATTTGCGTAACAACCAGCAAACGTGGTTTCCGGATGTGGAGCATGATATAGCCATATGCTGCATCACTTATTTATTACTTGATGATTTCAGGACCGGACCTTGTGCCACACAAGAGGGACTTGTCCGGCGAACTCAACAATACCCTCTGCTTCGCTATGCCGCACAGAATTGGGGCCATCACGTTCATCGAGCGTCCAAGTCTCGGGTTAAAGAGAGCATGACTTTAAGCTTCCTTGAAGATAAAGCCAAACTCTCTGCTTCTATTCAGGCAATGATGGCTGCAAACGAAACTGCAATATCTGCGGACGTATATGCCAGGATAACCGCTATCCATGTATCCGTGTTTTTCGGACTCGATAGTATTATGCAAACCCTCTTACAAAAGGAATTAGGGACAGCATATGATCCCAGCGCCGAGGATACTGATGGATGGACACCTCTCTTGTGGGCAGTTGCCACTAACCATCCTAACATTGTCAATATGTTAATTGCCACAAGAGCAGTTGATCCAGACCATAAAGATATCAATGGTCGTACACCTCTATCACTAGCGGCAGGGCATGGGGATGAAGCAACAGTCAAGACGCTACTCGAAACAAGCAGAGTCAACGCTGGCTCACGAGACTATATGGGACGAACCCCACTTACCTGGGCCGCCATACATGGCAACGTACCAGTAGTCAGATTATTACTATATACCAGGGACGTTGACGTAAACTGTCAAGATTATAGGGGACGGACACCCTTGTCGTGGGCCATAGTTAATGGGCATAGTGAGGTTGTTGATGTGCTCTTGCGAACACATGGTATCGAACTCAACTCGATGGATTCGAAAGGAAGAACGCCATTATCCTTGGCAGCAATGATAGGAAACAAGAAAGCAGTAGAGCAAATACTGCTCCTCTCCAAGGAGCAGGGGGAGCGAAAAGCGTACCCAGGCAAGATGACAGCACGCGTACAAATGATTGCGCTGCTTGCGGCCTCGCTCACTATCGAACTATTTTATTCATTTCTTCAAGATGTGAACGGGTTGCCATCGCTGCAGAACCTGTTGCAGCTACGATTCCTTGTTTTGCTTTTGGGCTTGGTCATTAAGCATTCCACGGGCATAAGATTCGAGGGCTTTTTGGGATGGAGCCCATTGCCGTTCCTCAATGACGATCTGCAAAGTCATACGCCTAGGGTGGTGGATTTAGACTCAAAGGATCATACAGGACGGACACCACTTGCCCTGGCAGCGGAACATGGGCATAAAGATGTTGTGAAAGTCCTGCTTGATACGAAATTGGTCAACCCAGAATCGGTTGATTCGGATGGATGGAGACCTTCATGGATGGCAACACTGATTTTCAACAAGCCAGTATTCAAGCTTCTCGGCATGCTCTTTCTACTACTTCAATTTGCAACATTTATCCCCCTTTTAGAGTGGACTACAGCAAAGGCAAGATTTTTCTACGGGATCCTTAACTCACGGACATGCCTGCTGCTACCAGAAGAGAAAGAGTCGTCCTTGATGCTGTGGATTATAAGAGGGATGTTATACATGACAGATTGGATCATTGCCAAGGGGCTTCAGGTATTTGATACTGTGTTTTGGGTAGCAAATGCCACAATAACACCGCTTCTTGAAGCGACAGTGGTGATCATGATGCTTCTTAGCATACTGATGTTGCTGTTCTCGATGCTGCAGCTGTGGTTACTGCTGCCTATGGTCGTATCTGACAACGACAATGATCAAGCTGATGATAAGTCAGAAGACGAATCAACAGTCTGGGCAATCTTTAGTCGACCGCACGAGATAATGCTTGTGATACTTTCGTTGTTTGTGAGTCAGCCAAAACAAAAGCTCCAAATCCAACTTTTGCAGCTGCTGGAGAACCTCGATGCGACGCATAGCAACGGTGTGAATTTAGACGAAGACGTGGATAAGCAACTTCCAGACACTTATACAGACTGGTGCACCCATTTCAACAAGGCATGTTTGGGGAAATGGGAGGCCCTTGTGCCAAGGGTAGCAGAATTCGTGCTGGCACAGCTAAGGGCACAATTGATTGCACTATTATTGTTGCTTTTGATGGTGCCAATAATTGCAGAGCTGGTTGCTTCTAACGATATCTACCTATCCGCAGACAATCATGATGCGTTGGGATTTATTTCTATTGCTCACAGAGCTTTTCGAGATTCGATAAGTTCTGTCTTGACCCCTCAACTCATTTCATTAAAGGCCATTTGGGTCCTGCGTCTGCTCCCAATAGTCATATTGCCTGATATATTGTGGACTATCTGTCGACCATGGGGGACTTCATGGGCCGTTTCATCGCCCTCTGAATCGAACTTTTCATGGCCTTTTTCATTGATTGTCCTGAAGTATATATCTTTAATCTCAGCAAAGAATGAGTGGGATAGCGGAGCTTTTGCTGCCCACCCCGAGCTCCGTCATCGATCCCTCTTGACATCCGCGCTATGGTTTGTATTCAAGGAAGCGCCGGAAATCGCATGGTTACCACTCTTGCCGACAAACAAGCGCATATTATTCCCGATACTCTGTGTTGTCATGTTGGTCAGTATGATTCGCTGGCACGAGTCTCATATTTACCGGGCCCGGAGACTCGCGGCTATCCAGTCTCTGTGCGAAAACTGGCTGCCTCCGATCTTTTTTACCTGGTTTGTTATAGCGAGAGCACTACCAGTCTATTTGGACTTTCCAACTGAGCAACTATTTTCTAAAGTATCAGAAAAGTCCCTCATCCCTTTTGGTACTTCCCAGTCGGATCCTGAAACGTCTCTGCACTGGACAGCGTGGGTGACACCACTCCTCCTGAGCTTTTTGTCCTTCTGGCAAGGGAACTTGCTATATGTTGGATTCTTGTTTAAAACTGATCCCGGAACATGGTTCTATATCCTGCATGCACTTATAACATTATATGTCGCCCCTTACGCACTTGTTTTCATGCATCGCATAGTCATGGACCAATACAAGCCGTACACGGGCAAAGATCGGGAACTGAAAACAGAAGAATGGTTGAAGCTAGGAATTGGATATAATGGTTTGGTAAAGATGCTTCTTGTCGCTCTAGGTACCACTCGTTCTGTATCTGGTAACCTCCATGGATGGACGCTAGTGCTGGCAATGGTGTTCGTGTTGCTCTCATGGCCATACTTTTCCAAGCACAAAGTGCAGACGCCACTGTGCCACGCGGCAAGCAGCGGGTATGAAGATGTTGTCGACATGCTGAAGAAAAAGGGATGCGACCCCGGCTTTGTGTCCACTGGACTCTCGGATGGAGGACAGACGCCACTGTGGCGGGCCGCAGAAAACGGAAATGAAGCGGTTGTCAAGCTCCTCCTGGCCACGGATGGTGTGGTTGTGAACTCGAGGGAGCTGGTGTCTGGGATGACTCCACTGATGATCGCGATACGAAATAGACACGATGGCGTGATCAGACTATTATTGAATGACCCGAGGACAGATGTTAATGCAGTTGCCACATATCACATGACGCCGGTATCAATAGCTATGAAGTATGGCAGACAGGATATAAAAGAGCTACTTGAGGCGAAAGGAGGGCTTTGGAGGCCATGGCACTATGGGATTGGGCCTGACTATGATGATATACGCTAAGGTAAACGCTTGCACCATGAGTTAAACATGTCAGGAGGCTTTTGTAATCATGGTGGAACAGAATGATATCTCAACTAATGATTTTGACATGGACTAAATAGACTATTTTGAATTGACAAATATGGATTGTAAACGACTAGCTAAAGATTACTAAATGTAGATAAACAGTGCGTGATTCTATCTAGAAATACAATGGATGAAGAAGTAGTTTTGGCAAGTATTAAATGGTATATAATAGTAAAACAGTAGCAGTTCCTCCCAACAAACAAACAACTAGTTCCGGTTCAGTATTTTTTTAATGTTTCCATCTTTTTTTTCTTTTTGTTTTGGCCATCCCATTTTTTGGTAGCCTATGCGTGAGTATATTGAAAGCATATTCGACTCTCTTGGCTACAAGCCGTTCACAAGGCCTACACACCAAGTGCCTTTGCCTAGCATCTGGGGTGGGGGGATCCAGATGTTGGCGACAGGGCACGTGAAACCAGGCCAGCTGGCTGTGTATGGCAATGTCCAAGGAGTGTAGAAATGAGTTGATTGACGTAGGGGGGCGCCGATATCGAATAGGAACTCGTTGTCAGAATGCCGAATATGATCAATAACTGCCGCTTTTGTTGCTGATGTAGCGAGTATGGTGGTAATCACCACCCGTGGTCGAGGATCTGATCCTCTCTAGTAGTGCACCTCCAAGTTGCCATCGAGGTTAAGACGGCAGAGAGCACCACTCTTGTAGAATTTGTTCCAGTGTTGCAAGTGTCGGTAGGGAACCCAGTTGGGCAATGTCAACACGGTAGCTGCCTGGGTCTTGGGAGGATCAGCCAGATACTCGCGGAAGAGAGTAGGGCCCTGCACGACAACTTCGCCTAGGGTTCCGACGGGAGGAAGACGCTGAGGGTCAGCAGGGTCGACGATCCAGCAGAAGGAGCCGACTGGCTTTCCAATGGTGTTGGGCTCCTCGTCAGCAGATTTGAACTCGTGAGTTGCGCTGAAGGTACCAGTTTCAGCTGGTCCCCAGGCGTTGATCAAGCGGCATTGGCCGATCCAGGTTGACAGGACGTCGCGGGAAACTGGTTCACCCACAAGGGCGAGGGTCTTGAGAGAAGGAACATCATTGGGGACGATTGTAGCTGCGATTGATGATGGAAGGTAGGCGCACGTAACGTTGTTCTCACGAATGAACTCGGCCAGATTATTCGATTTCATCGCCTCAGAAGGAATGCATAGGGCAGCACCTGAAATCAAGGTGTTGAAGATTTCACCAATGGAGACACCATTCATGAAGTCTGAGAATTGGAGCATTCTAGTCTCAGGGGCAAAACCGAGTCTCTTGACAATGGCAACCTGGCTAGTGCAGAAAGAGCCATGCTGCATGACAAGGCCCTTTGCAGGACCGGTTGCGTTATACAGAACGTAGGCTGCGTGGTTGGCGGAGACCTGCGTCAATGGGCCCTTGCGACTGTGTAGCTTGAACTTGGACAGCCTGGTATCGAGCTCACGGCCGACGACGACGACAGAGTGAACCATGCTGGAGCAGAGCTCAGAGGTGGACGCCGATGCGAGAGCAACCTTTGCGCGTGTTCGCTTGGTGATGAACTTGAGGCGTTGTGCGGAGTGGGACGGGTCAAGCGGTACCCAGGCACCACCGGCCTTGAGAACTGCCAGGATGGAAACAATGAACCAAACAGACTTCTCAAAGCAGATGGGCACACGATCGTCTCTCTTGATGTCGTAGTTGTTCTTGAGATGGTGGGCGAGACGGTTGGCGGCGCGGTTGAGCTCGGAGTAGGTAAGTTCTCCATCCCAGGCAACAACAGCGGGGGCATCAGGAGTCTGCTCAACCTGGTCTTCAACGAGGTCATGAATGCAGGCGTCAACAACATCCGTGAGCTTAGAGTTGACGTTGATGTAATGGCCCATATCCCAGGCAGAAGCCAGAGACAGGTATCCGAGGCTGGATCGGGAGTTGGACACAATTTGGTTGACGATGTGATCGAGCTGCATAGACAGAGCCTGGAGTAGGTTCTCAGGGACGCAGGTAGAGTTTGATGTGAGCGTGAGATCGGCAGAGTCGTCATCCAGCTTTGCTTGGATGATGAGCGGGTACTGTTGCAGTGCCTCGGCGGACACCGAGATCTTGTCGTGAGTGAGTATGATACTGGCGAATTGGCAGGCTCGCTCCGCATCTTCGCTCAACTGAGCAATGTTCTTCAAGCCAAAGTTTCCGTAATTGACGGCCTCGGTAGCTTGAGTCTGGATCTGTCCAAGCAGTTGTGGGATTGACGTGTCGGAATCAACAGTGAGTCGGACGGGGACAATGGTATCAACAGAGTCAGAAGTGCTGGTTCCGAAGCAGACATCGCTTGATCCGCAGTAACGGGATAGAAGCGTACCCCAAGCAGCCTTGAGAACAGTGTCGTTGGAAAAGTTGGTGGCTGTCGCGGAAATATCAATTTTGCTCTTGACCTGGTAGGTTGCTTCCTTTGAGGCATCCGAGATGGGAGGGAAGCCGGTCAACTTGGCGCCGTGGAGTAGCTCGGTCCAATATTGACCAGCAGCAGGGTCAATGGTGACTACTTTTTCTTCATCCTCAGTAGCTTCAAGAGATGGCTCTACAAAGTCGACGGTATCGACTTGAGTGGGCTCAGCAGTAGTTGGTTGAGTTTCGCTAATGTCTTCAGCAACGGATGTTGGCGAGGCGAGGGTATCCAGATCCTCAGAGTTCTCAGAGGAAGATTCATAGTCATACAGGTTTTCTTCGGGAGCCGTGACGACATTCAAGGGCATCTGAGGGAAGTCCAGCTCCGGCAGAGCGTCGGACTCGTCGTCGCTGTAATCAGATTCTGAAATGTTGAAGAGGCGAGCTTGGCCGAACCAAGGCTCCAATGCATCACCCATGACAGCGTAGTCATCCAGGATGATGAAAGACTGGAGGCAGGGTACTTCCTCTGGCTTCATTGTGTAGGTGGCAAGAACAGGCAGCATAGCTACGTTGACCATACTCTCTTGCATGTAACCGATCAAGGAGACGGTCACCTGCTCAAGAGATGGAATGCAAAGGGTGGCGCCAGAGATGAGCGGAGCGATAATCTCAGCGACGGAAACATCAGAGATGAGGGAGGCGAGTTGGAGGGATCGCACACCAGGGCCATGGCCAAGTGTCTTGGAGATGGCAATCTGGTTGCTGCAAAGCGTTCGGTGCTCAACAACCAGGCCCTGGGGAACGTCTGTGCCATCCAACTCGAACAAGACAAAGCTGGTATCTTCGGGAGTAAGAGCAATGATGGGCTTGCTGCGATTGTACTTGGAAACTCCAGATAGCTTGGTATCAAGCTCGGCGCTGATGACAAGAACATTTGGCGCAAGCTCTTCGCATCCAGAGGCAAAGGAAGAACTGGTAAGCAGCAAGGAGGATCGAGTTTGAGCAACAATCTGCTGGTTGAACTCGGTGTTGAATGGATCAAGCGGGATCCAGGTGGCACCGGCCTTGTTAATGGCAATGATGCTAATAACGTACCACGCACTGTTTTCGAAGCAAGCGGGGATCATATCGCCAACTCGAACATTTTGGGTGCGCACCAAGTGATTAGCCAAGCGATTGGCAGCACCATCCAACTCCTGGTAGGTTAAGACTGCATCCCATGAGTCAATGGCAATCGCGTCGGGGTTCTTTTTGGCCTGGTTCTCAATGAGAAAGTGGATGCAATCATCAATCAGAGAGGTTGCGTTGTCATCCATGGGTCTGGCATTCTCAAGGTCCAAAGCGCAGATGGCTGAGGGGGAATCGGGGATCTTGCACTCTTCAATGACTTGGGGACGGAACTCTGGTGTTTGATGCATGTCACCAACTGGGGTAAGAGGGGCCTCTTCAACAGGGCTTGACGGTGCAAGGCCGAAGTCATCAAAAGAGTCGTCGATTTCGATTCGGTCAAGAATCGCAGTCAACTCCAGAACCAAGTTTCTGTCTACCTTGCGATCCTTGCGACCGTGGTAGGTGATCGTACCATCGGCATTGTAGTAACCCAACTCATTGGTCTTATAGAAGCGGTTCCAGTGAGTAGACTCGCGGTTGGGAACCCACTCGGGGAGCGAGGTAACCATAACGGCTTCAGTGTGTTTGTCGTCATCCATGTACTCGCGAAGAATATTAGGACCCTGAATAACGATTTCACCAATGGTCCCGGCAGGAGCCAGTTTCTGAGGGTTCTCTGGCTCCACAATCCAGCAGCAGCCACCAACAGATCGTCCAATGTTCATGGTCGACTCCTCAAGGGATTGCCATTCGTGAAGGGTGGAAAAGACACCGGCTTCGGCGGGGCCCCAACCGTTTACAAGACGAAGCTTGCCAAACCAGTAGTTTAGGACATCTTGGGGAACAGGCTCGCCAGTAAAAACAAGTAGCTCAAGGCTAGGAACTTCTTCCGCCCTGATTGAGCGAGCAAATGAGGGAGGCATAAAGGCTCCCGTGATCTTCTCTTCCCTGATATACCTAGAAAGGGAGTTCTTCTGTGTCTTCCATGAAGGAATGCACACAGTGGCGCCAGACATGAGAGTGGGAATGATCTCTCCGATGGAGGCATCAAAGACAAATGGCATAGACTGAAGCATGCGAGCAGCGGGAGTAAGACCCAGGCGCTTGGCAATTTCCTTCTGGCTTGTGCAAACTGCCTCATGTTCCATGACAACACCCTTGGGCATGCCAGTGCAATCCTGAGTGAAGAGAGTGTAGGCAATGTCGTTGGGTGTAACGGAGACGAAGGGGCCTCGTTTACTCATCTTCTCATCAGCTTGGAGCTTTGCATCAAGCTTGGGAGAAACGGTCAGGACATTGGGAACAAGCTTCTCGCATTTGTCAGCATTGGCAGGAGAGGTGACAATCAGAGAGGCTTGAGTCTGAGAGACGATTTGATGGTGGCGGACTCCAGGGTGAGTGGAATCAAGGGGGGCCCAAGCGGCACCAGCCTTGTTGATAGCGAGGATAGCGATGACGAACCAGGCAGACTTTTCGAAGCACACAGGGATGACATCGCCAACCTTGACATTGAAGCTGCGGACAAGATGGTGGGCGAGCCTGTTAGCAGCACGATCAAGCTCACTATAAGTGAAACCACCGTCCCATGCATGAATGGCAAGGGCATTGGGTCGAGAACGGCACTGCTCCTCAATAAGAGAGTGAACGCACTCATTCACCACCTCAGGCACATCCTTATTCAGGTTGAGGATGTACTCCTTATCCCAATCGCTGAGGCAAGAAATGGTAGACAGGCTGGCATTCTGCTGAGAAACCAGCTGGCCGACAACATGCTCAAACTGGTGAGCAAGAGTCACGAGCTCAGACTCCAGCAAGAATTCAGAGTTGTAGCGGAAGGCCAAGTAGACATGCTCCTCGGATAGGATAGCCTCAGCAACAAGAGGGTAGGCGCAGTAGTTCTGAGTGGCAGCCTCTTGAGGAGATTCCTGTTGAATCAGGATGGGTGCGTACTCGTAGCTCTGCTGTCGAGCAGGCTGGATGACAAACAAGCTGGTGAAGTCGCAGGCCTCTTGGGCATCAGCGCTAACATCAGCAATGTTCAGAAGACCAAATTGCTCATAGGCAATCATCTCAAGGGCCTGGTTCTGAACGCCGTGCAGGAAATCAGAAACACGCTGGTCATTGACAAGACGAACCCGGATGGGAACAGTAGCAGTGGTAGGCCCGGTCATTTCAGTCAATCCAGCAAGTAATGCCTCACGGCCAGAAGTAGCAATGCCGAATGTGACATCTTGGTTACCAGCATAACGAGCAAGAACAATCGCCCAAGCTGCGCGAAGGATGGTAGACTTGGTGAATGATGAGTTGGTAGAGGGCAGAGCAATCTTCTTCTCAGAGATGAGCATTCCCTTTGATTCACCAGTACGAGAAGTGGGCTTGGGGAAACCAGCCTTCTTAGCATCGACAAGCTGTGCATGCCAGTAGCCCATTGCCGTACGAGCGTCAAGGGTGGCGACGTACTTGATGAAACGAGCATATGGAACCGGGGCATCATAGTCAAGTTCGTGGTAAACACGGTGAAGAGTGTCGATGACCAGGCTCATTGCCCACTCGTCGATAATGGTATGGTGGGCGATAAGTGCAAAGTACGTAGTGGCACCCTCGGTGATCAAGGCATAGCGGCAGAGGCGCGAGTTATATCGCATCTCAATAGTCTTTGCGTAGTTGGCGAAGGCCTGCAGGCTGATGGCAGTGGGCTCCCAGACAATGTCATTCTTGACAATAGCTTGGATGGATTGACCATCAATGACCGTGATTCTGGTGCGCAAGGTCTTGCAGATGCGCAGAGTGCGTTCCCAAGACTGCTTGAATTGTTCAACATCAACATGGGGAGGGAGTGTGTAAATACGCTTAGCCATGTACGAGGTAGGCTGTTCATCAGCCAAAGCCATAAGGCCTTCCTGGAGGTGAGTGCAGGGATAGGCGTCCTCGATATCCATGTCACCAGTCAATCCTAGATCATCCATAATCTCATCGCTCAGAAGGAGATCGGCATGGTACTGCTCAAGCAGACCGAATGGCTCGACTGTGCCAATCTCTTCGAGATCACCGCCAACATCTCTGGCCTTGGCAGCAACAGCAAGAAGTCGGGGGTCCTCAAAGATGTCGGCAGCACGGAGGTGAATGCCGTGGTCCCGAGCAACAGCAGCAAGAATAGTAGCAGCATCAGAATCGCCGCTCATTCTCAAGAAGTTGTCCTCACGACCAATGGAATCGGCAGGGATGTCAAGAACCTCAGCCCAGATGTGCTGCAGGCGGCTCTCCATGGCAGTCTCAGGGACACACTTGGTGGTCTTGGAGAGGGAGTATTGGTCAAGGTCCTCCTGTGCAAGAGAGGCAGTCAGCTGCAACAGGAAATTGCGGTCCACTTTGCTGGATGCAAGGAGAGGCATCGCCTGGCAGGGAACAAAAGTTGAGGGGACCATGTATGGTGGCAGTACAACACTGAGGCGTCCAAGCAAGCTGCTGATTTGAGACTTCAAGTCGTTTGTGACTGGGAGAAATACCTCACCAGCCTTGGCTGTTGCAGCTTGATGAGTCATGAGTGTAGATGCAGTGAAGCACAGATAAGCAGTCAGTGTCGAGGTGCCTTCGGCTTCGAATACATCCACTGCAACTTGACACACGCTGTCAAGGTTCTTACGGATGTGATACTCAATCTCACCCGGTTCAACACGAAGACCATTGATCTTGACCTCCTTGTCCTTGTGTCCGACATAGCGAAGTGTTCCGTCAGCATTGTACTGAGCCAAATCGCCAGTCTTGTAGAAGCGGTTCCAGTGCCCAGAACTGTGCTTAGATGCCCAGGCCGGAGCAGTAAGGGTTGCAGATGCGGTCTTCTCAGGATCCGCTAGGTATTCCCGGAACAAGCTAGGGCCTTGAACGACAATCTCACCGATGGTTCCGATGGGAGCGAGGCGCTGAGCATCAGTTGGATCAACGATCCAGCAGAGACCGCCAACTGGTCTACCAATAGTCAACGGAGCCTCCCTGGCAGACTTGTACTCATGCGTAGTGCACAGAGCAGAAGTCTCAGTGAGGCCCCATCCACTGATCAGGCGGGCCTTGCCATACCAAGACTTGACAACCTCACGAGTGACGGGCTCTCCATGAAGAACAAGAAGCTTCAGACAGGGAACATCCACAGGCAGAATAGTATGGACCAGGGAAGGGGTCATCATAGCGGCTGTGATTTGCTGCTCCTGAATGTAGGCGGCAGGTGAGGCCATTTGAGTTTCTGATGGGAAATAAACAGAAGCACCGTTGAGAAGGGGGCAGATAATCTCGCTGATAGAGACATCAGACATGAAAGAAGCAAGCTGAAGCATCTTGGAGTCCCGGGTAAGAGCCAGGCGCTTGCTGACAGCCACCTGAGCAGTGCATACGGAAACATGTTCGAAAACAACGCCTTTGGGAGCACCAGTGCTGGATGTGAAGAGAACATAGGCAACATCCTGAGAGTTGATGGCAATGATAGGCTTGCCCTTGTTGTACTGCTTGTCTGTGGTCAACATAGCATCCAGCTCAGAAGAGACTTCAATGACGCCGACACTCAGCCTCTCGCACTTGGCCACGTTGGCGGAAGAAGCGAGAACCAGGCGCGCACCAGTTTGCTGGATGATACGCTGATGGTAAGGCGCGGGATGCGATGGGTCCAAAGGAGACCAAGCAGCACCAGCCTTGTTGATGGCCAGAATAGAGACCACAAACCAGGCGGACTTCTCGAAGCAGACATGGACGTAGTCGCCGACAGTGACGCCCAAAGAACGGACCAAGTAGTTTGCAAGTCTGTTGGCGGCCTGGTCCATTTGCTTATAGGTGAGACTGACATCAGGGCCACGAACAGCGAGGGAGCTAGGATAGAATCTGACGCTCTGCTCGATGAGATTGTGAATGCCGTCCTCGACAATCTCAGTCAAAACAGTGTTTGTAGCAAGAGCATACTCAACATCCCAGCTGCAAGCAACAGAGACATCACCAATAACAACGGTCTCCTCTGAAAGGAGCTGATTGACGACGTGTTCGAACTGGTTGGATAGCGCACGGATCTGCTGCTCAGCGAGAATGCTGGTCTTGTACATGAGGTCGAGGTCAATGCGGTCTTCATCCAAATGGCACTGGACAATGAGGGGGTAGCTGAAGTAGGTCTCAAACAGTTCCTTGTCATCCATGGGGACCAAAACGTGCTCGTCGACACTCAAGTGCTGGACTGGCTGAACAACGATTACGCTGCTGAAGTCGCAAGCTTCCTGAGCAGAGGGGCTAAGCTTAGCAATGTTCTGCAAGCCAAATTGCTCAAACGGAATCATGTCAGAAGCCTGGTTCTGAATATCTTGCAGGAAGGCAGACACTCGCTTCTTAGCATCCAGGCGAACTCGGATGGGCAAAGTGGCAACAGTAGGGCCAGCCATCTCTGTCAGGTCAGGGACAGGTGCCTGGCGACCAGAAATCGCAGAGCCAAAGCAGACATCGTCAGTGTTGCTGTAGCGGGCAAGAATCAAGGCCCAAGCAGCTCGAAGAACGGATGCCTTGGTGACAAACGTTCTCTTGGAGCTCGGGAGGATGATGCTTCGCTTCAAAGCGCGGGTCTTGTTGTACTTTCCAGAGTTTGCGGGCGGGAACGAAGGGTTCTTGGCATCCTTGAGTTGAGTAAGCCAGAAAGTCTCAGCAGACTTCTGATCAAGCTGAGTAGCAAACTTGACGAAGTTGGCGAAGGATGGCAAGACAGAGGCGGTACCCTCTTTGTAGATGCGCTGGAGCATATCCAAGTTGGTTCGAATAGTGAAGTGGTCGAAAATGGAATGATGTGAGATCCAGATAAAGTACCTGACTCTCTTGCTCTCCTCAATAATGGCGAATTGAGAGAGCTTGGTTCCGTACTTCATATTGGTCCTCTTCAGGCGCCATAAGTAAGAGGCCAAATCAAAGCCATTGGATTCATCCCAACAAAAGTCATTAGAGATGACCGCCTGCACCGGGGTAGTGCTAGTCAGCACAATTCTGGTCTTGAGGTTGCTGGAGAGGGCAACAGTCTTCTCCCAAGCCATCTTGAAATGATCAATGTCAACATCCTCAGGGATTTGGTAGACATTTCTGGCGATGTAAGATCCGCTCTGCTTCACAGCCAATGCCATGAGGCGCTCCTGGAACGGAGTGCAAGGATAGACATCCTCAATCTCCTGCTGGCTCGACAATTGGCACTCATTTCGAATATCGCTAACAATTTCATCTAGCTTCGCAGCATCAATGAGGCTGAAGGGCTCAACTTCAGAGTCATGAGGTTTTCCAGGAACGGTAGCCTCGGCCATGGACACAAGCTGAGGTTCGTTCAGAATAGTGGCGATTGAAAGAACCATGCCACTCTGTTCGACCAAGTTTGACAGATAAATGGCAGAGATGGAGTCACCGCCAATGTCCAAGAAACTGTCGAATCTAGAAATTTCATGGGCATCAATCTTGAGAACCTTAGCCCAAAGCTCAACAAGCTTGCGCTCCTTGTCAGTCTCTGGAGCCACACGATCTTGTCTAGCAACAGAGAACTCAGCGATCATGTCCCGAGTCATGCCAGAAGCAAGACTACGAAGGGCATGTCGATCAGCCTTGGTTGAATTGATAAGAGGCATGCTTCGAACTGGCAGCACAAGGCTTGGTACCATGAAGCTTGGCAAGGTTTTCTTCAGCACCTGAAGAAGAGACTTGACAGAAATCTTGACGTTCGCATCTTTAATGAAGTTGCTATACTCATTGCCGGCTTTGGGTTGACCATAATCGGACTTGAACTTGACAAATGCAACCAAAGTCTTTCCAGTATCACGTTCGACGATATCGACAACAACCTCTTGAGCATCTTCCATCTTCGTCAGAATGTGGTACTCAACCTCACCAAGCTCAAGGCGCTGACCACGGATCTTAACCTGAGTATCTTTGCGAGTCACGTATTCAAGAGATCCGTTAGCATCGTATTTGACCAGATCGCCAGTCTTGAAGAACCGGCGCTTGGAATCTGACAGCCACTGCACAGAATCGACAAACGAGTCCTTGGTTCGCTGCTCGTTGTTGCGGTAACCACGAGCAATGGCATGACTCTCAATGAGCAGCTCGCCAACACAGCCAATAGGAGCAAGGCGGTTATGGTTATCAGGTTCAACAATCCAGTTATTGTGAGCGAAGCCACGACCAATAGTCTTTGGCGAGTTATCACGAGAGGTGAAGGTGTGAACAGAGCTTGTAACACATGCCTCGGCAGGACCGTATGCGTTGCGAAGCTGCACGATTCCACACCAAGTATCAATGATATCCTTCGAGGGGGCTTCACCACCAAGAACAAGGGTCTCAAGTGTTGGTACAGAAGCAGGAGTCAGTGTTCGTACGAAAGATGGGGTCAGCAGAGTCCAGTTAACCCGAGCGTTGGTCATAAACTTGGCGGCTCCTTGCATTCTCTCGGATTCAGTAGGAACACAAATGGTACCACCAGCGATCAAGGTTGCAAAGATCTCAGTAATGCAGGCATCGAAAACGTAGCTTGAAAACTGGAATACGCGGGATTTGTTGCCAATTGTAAAGGCTGGCAGCTGACCGACCAGAGACGTGCAAATAGCAGAATGAGTGACGGCAAAAGTGTCAACCTTGGCACCACTAGAGCTAGAAGCGCAAAGAATGTAGGCAGCGTTGTCATAGGTGGCCTTGTTGCTCAGCTGCTGGTAACCGGTAGATACCCTGTTTGCAAGCGCGACCAAAGATGAGGAAACCTCAATGACGTGCTCAGCCAGGCCTTCACAAGATTCGACTGTGGATAGGGAGGCAATGATGATGTTGGCATTGACCTCTTTCACCAAAGCGGCACGACGAGATGCAGGATGAGAAGGATCAAGAGGCATAAACACACCGCCAGCCTTCAAGATACCAACCATGGCGACAACAGCCCAGATTGACTTCTCAAGACAAACGGGGACCACAGTCTCTGGGCCAACGTTGTAACAACGAAGTTGCTTTGCAAAGTAATCTGATACACGATCAAGGGTGGCATATGTCATGGTGGCTTCAGTAGAGTACAGGGCCTGGCTGTTGGGAGACGCAGACGCTTGCTTGGAAATCAGATCGTGAAGACAAGTCTCCTCGACTTCAATCGCACTCTTGTTCAGCTCGGAAGCTTGCTCAAGATCCCAGGCGCTTGATACTGAGATATCTGCGAGAGTAAGTTCCTCAGCAGAAAGCAGCTGCTCCATGACATGAGCAAGATGAGAGCAGAGAGCCTGGCATTGAGACTCTGACACAGACTCAGAATGATATGTGAGTGCCAGCTCAACCTCGTTGTCATCGACATGGGCCTGGAGAACAAAGGGATAGTTGAAGTAGTCACGCACGGCTTTTTCTGTCAAGGCCAACTCCTCCGAGCCACGAATGAGAATAGCATCAGAAGACGTCTCGGCGATTGATGAAAGATGCTTAGCCGGCTGGATGACTAGGAGGTTGGAAAATTCGCATGCATCACGAGCATCTTGGCTCAGCTTAGAAATGTTCTGAAGGCCATACTGCTCATGAGCAACCATGTCCAAGGCTTGCGACTGAACATCACCCAAGAATGCTGAGATCGACTTCTTACGGTCGAGACGGATTCGAACAGGCACGGTAGCAATAGTAGGCCCTGTCATCTTGCTCAAGCCAGGAACAGAAGCTTGGCGACCAGACACTGTGGCACCGAAGCAAACATCATCCGTATCGCAGTATCGAGCGAGAACAATGGCCCACGCAGCACGGATGATGGTAGCATTTGCCAAAACATCCTTCTTGGAGTTGTTGAATGGAATGGTTTTCTTCATCGTGCTCGAAGCCTTGGCCCCAACGGGTTTGGGACCAGCAGGGAAACGTGCTTGCTCGGCGCCGTCAAGCTCGATCTTCCAGTATTCGCCAGATGATTCCGAATCAAGCGACTTAAAGTAGCGAATGAAGCTGGAGTAGGGATGAACGACTTCCACGCCGACTTGGCTATAGAAATTGTACAGAGTATCCAGCACCAATCGCATGCTCAGACCATCAAACACGGCATGATGAACAACCCACACGAAGTAGCTGTTATCATTGTGCTGAATCAAAGCAGAGCGGGAGAGTCGGTCTCCGTAGCCCATCTTGAAAGCCTTGGTAGACTCAAGGTAGGTATCGACGTCAGTGTTGACCTGCTCCCAAACATCATCCCTGGAGATGACAGCCTGGAAAGCCTGACCATCAGCTACTACAAGTCTTGTGCGCAAGCTTGCACACTTTTCAACAGTCTTCTCCCAAGCGTTCTTGAAGCAGTGAATGTCAACATGCTCGGGCAGCTTGTAAGCCTGTCGATAGGTGTAGGATCCGGGTGTCTTTGTCTCCAGAGCCATAAGGCCTTCTTGCAGAGGAGTGCATGGATAGATATCCTCAACAACCTGTTCAACGGAAAGCTTACACTTCCTCTGAGCAGCTGCTTTGATCTTCTCGCTGGTAGCAGCCGGAAGCAAGCTGAAGGGCTTGAGCTCTGCCACAGCTTCCTCGTTGACCATCTTCGCAACGGCGGCCATTTGTCCAAGCTCAGGGTTCCGGGTGACATCTGTAGCAGTTAAAGCAATACCATGTTGGCGAGCTTGCGAAGCCAGCTCAATGGCAGCGATAGAGTCGCCGCCAAGAAGGAAGAAGTTGTGGCTCTTGCCAATGTCCTGGGAGCGGAGCTGGTTGGCATCGCCAAGGACCTGAGCCCAGATACTTCGAAGCACCAATTCGGTCTCCGAAGTCGGTACTTCTTCTGTTGAAAGACCAACTTGTGTGTAGTGGTCCCATGAGTACTGAGGAAGTCCGGAAATAGCCTGGCACTTCTTGAAGACGGGTGCAGGGTTGGACAGAGCATTCCCTTGCCAAAGTCTTCCCACAGCGGTGAGCAGGCTGACTAGACAATCAGATCCACGGATCTGGGCTGCAACGTACCTGCAAGGAATATTTGCGCCACTGCATGTCTGTGAAATGGGAGCAGAGAGCGAGGAGTCGGGTCCAATCTCGAGGAAAACACTGTGTTCAGACAGCTGAGCAACGGTCATGAGAGCACTGCTGAATCGAACAGGCAGAACCAAGTTGTTAACCCAGTATTCCATGCCAACATCCTCACGAGATTCGAGGACCTTGCCAGTCACACTAGATACGAAAATTGCTGGTCGACGAGCAGATGCTGAGGAAGAAAGCATGCCTTCATCCTGAATCAGGGCGGAGAGTTCATCAGCAAAAGTTGTCATGCGCTGAGTATGGTAGGCCACGTCAACTTCCAGCTTGCGAATAGAGGCTTCCGGCTTAGCAGATTTGATTGAAGCAAGAACCTGCTCCAAAATCTTGCCGTCGCCAGAGATGGTTGTGTTCACGGGGCTGTTTTCACAGGCCGCAACCACGCCATCGAGCAGAAACTGCTGCAGCTCCTCCACACTCAAGCCAACAGCCGCCATGGCACCACCCTTCTCGCCATTTCCAATGACCTGCCCGGTGTAATAAGCCAGTGCGAGTGCTTCCTTGAGAGTCAGAAAGCCCGCAGCATACGCAGCAGCAATCTCACCACTGGAATGCCCAACAACGGAAGCTGGGTGAACACCAAGACGCTCGAACTGATGGAACAAGGCAATTTGCAGTGCAGTAGTCAGAGTGTAAGCCAGCTCGGGAGAGGAGATCCATCCCCCCGGATCGCTCCTATCCCGTAACAGCTCTTCTCGTATACTCCATGTCGGTGGCTTCTTCAGCTTTCGCAAAAGGGCCTCCATCATGCCGATATCATCTTCAAACTCCAAATTGCTCTCAATCAGCTCACGGGCCATTCCCATCCATTGAGCGCCTTGTCCACTGAACGCCATGTTGACCGATGGTGGTGCGCGAGATGATTCCGAGTCGCTAGAAACGGTAACCAATGAGCCGTTCTCGAAGATTGAGAATGCCCGGTGGTCCAATTGCTGCCGTCGTACTGCCAGAGTATACGCGAAGTCAGAGGCATTCTCAGGATGAGCTTGCAGATACTCATCGTGAAGCGCAATCTGATTATCCAAAGCAGATTGAGTGTGAGCAGAATGTAGCATCAACTTCGCTTGACGGTCGGTCTCAGTGATGGGTGTCGAAGTGTACGATTCAATGGTCACCTATCGAATAGTTAGCAAAAGTCACAATTCACACGCGTCAAGGAGGGTTCATTCGCACATGAGCGCTGCCTCCTGCGCTCACGGAGCTGACGATAACTGCCTCTTCGCCCTCAGTAGCCGTCTTGTTCTCCAAGCGCAGGACCGCCTCGATCAAACTTGTGATGCCTGATGCGTTTTTCGAATCCCCAACAGCGGATTCCACCTCGGTTGTGGCAACCGCATCATCACCGTTGCGCACGGTTGTCGCCTGGATTACTGCTCGAATGGGGTTGCCATCCCGGATGGCATCGGCCAGTGATTTGATATAGATGGCAGAAACAGCTTCTGCCTCGGAGCCTTCTACTCTAGCCTTTAAATCCTGTGAGGCCTTGGAAGCCTTCATCAGGTTCATGCCAGCAACAATGGCAGCCTTTGCACGGCCGCTCTGGATGGCATTGCAGGCCTCGTGCAGAGCTACCAATGAAGCTTGGCATTCTCCGCTGGACGTAGAAACACTAAGAGTTGTTAGATTCAACCTCGATAGACTGACACGGTCACCATACCTAGGTCCTCTGAAATCATAAATAAGTGATACTCGCTTTGCAATCGTAAGAGATTCGGAGATGGTGTCCGCATCGGTAAGAATATTAATGTTACATGAATCGTCCCCAGGCATAGACACATAGCAGCCGACACAGGCCTCCTCGCCCTTGTAGTCGACTTCACATGCGTCATCAAGACATTCTTGTGTAACCTCGAGGAGCTTTCGCTCGTAGGGGCTGCACTGATCTTCCTGACCGTTCTCCATGGAGAAGAAGGTCGCATCGAAACTTGTGAGATCCTCGTCTAAGAAGTATCCCTTGGCATCATTAGAAATGCGTCCGTTGAGTGCGCTGTCGACATCAAGTCGATCAGAGGGAATGGAACATTGAACATCGCGTCTGTTGATGATCAAGTCCCAAAAGCGCACAGCATCACGGATGCCACCAGGAAGCCGGATTCCAAGGCCGCAGATGGCAATGGGAACTGGGGCTTCCTCATCCTCAGAGAGGGGTTGGTCGACAGCTTGGTCCGCAACTGCTCGGTTCGAGAGATCGTGTTCTTCAACCATGATGGTTGGAACTGGGAGAGTGGATTGAGTAGCCATTGTGTTGTATTTGAGAATATTGACGTCGAGTCGTGGATAGTAAAGATTAATAATAATATTAGTAAAATAGTCGTAGAGAGTCGGTAAAGTTGAAGTCGTCTGATAAGAATATTGAGTGAATGGACGACGTTTACGTCAAGGGTGATGATACATCAATGGCTTAGGGGGGGAGAACGAATGTGTAAGGACCGAAAAGTGGTATTATACAGTTGGTAGCAAGACCATAACGAGCGACTGTGATGAAAAAATGAGTAAGAAGAAAAAGAGATGTGATTCTGGAGCGGGAGTAGATATTAGATATTGTAGAAACCACACTACGGAGTACCAGGCGCGGAGACTGCTGGCTTGTCCTTGGTCGTGATGGAAGTTATTTCTTTTTCCCCAAAGGTCAAACATGACGCTACGCTACGGAATAGGGCCGCCTCTGATAGGCGTCAACAATTGCACTATGATGTGTTGTGTTAGTTGCACGCCCCCTCAATGTCTTGGATAGGTGAAAACGATATTGTCGCGGGGCTTTCATTGCGACATCGTGCATGAGAGACTTCACAGCACACGGCACATTTTATGAGTCTGTCTCGAACTCATATGTCGATTCTCACTCCATATAGCTGCCACTACATAATACGTGTGTGCTTGTACTTGTAGTTGGTAGACCCAACATGCTTCGGTAGACTCGGCGGCTGTCAGCTGAATCCTACAGTTTCGGTCTGCTCCAGCATGTATGTAGCTTAGGTCGTATGGATGCTACTACTGAGAATTGGGGTGTAAATGCCCATCCGGAAGAGCTATCCATGGACCATAGACCCCCCCAGGTGCCTTAGTCCAAGGCTTCGGACCCTGGTGATTTGCAGCCATTTTAGGAACGGGAGCTATTAGCAACAAAGCGGTTGCGTTCTAATTTACTAGTGCTTAGGAGCGAGATTGTACCTTGCAGCCAACGTGGGCAAACCACCCCCCGCGCTAATGCACATGAGGATTGTCCAGGCTCCCAGTCTCTGTCTTTGGTTTCTTGTCACTGTAGCATCTGTATGTGAGGTAAGGAGCACATACATAAACATGCATATGTGCGTGTAATGTATCACAGCCCATCCGCGTCAACGAGTCTCAGGAATCAAGACAAAAAGACATGCAGTAACAGTTGGGAGGAGGAGTTGAAGATTCTCAGTAAATGTACAAGTTTGCCGTCATTATCAAGTGATGAGGCGTCACTTTCTTCTAAGAAATCAAGCTTGCAGAGAGAGTCGCCGTTGATTCGTGCGTCGGTGAAATATCAAAGAGCCCATGTCCTTGTCACATCTCCCCGGCTCACCCCCCCTGTTCCCGAACGGGAAACGAACTCCTCCTCCATGATCGCCCTGTCTCCCCGAGGTGTTCCTCGCTTGTCAGCGGGGACTTTTTCCCACACAGACGATCCGACTTCAAACTCCTCGGCAATCGCGCTGGTGGATTACAAACCGCAAATAAAGGCGTCGGTGAACTCCCATCCGAAATTGCGGGAGAACTCTCTTGCAACGCTTCCCGATACGGCGAACTCATCACCATCATGTCTCTGCAAGATGAAATTGAACAGAGAGACACATATATTTCTGCGTACTGAAGTCTGCACTCATGCGTCGTCCCCCCCCCCATTTGCTAATTTGATCAGCTCTGTGCTGCATGCAGTAGCATCAACAAAGTTGCGCCGCAGCTTATGCAAGAGAGCGCCAGGCTTATCCTCCCGTTTGTCCTTTTCTGTTGTGTAATCCATAAGAAGCCTACAGCGCTGCTCAAAAAGCAATATACTTCGTGATTATCTTTTTTTTCCCACCATGGAGAAAGGGGTAGTGGCAAAATGGCCTTAACCTCATGGTAGCATCGTCAATTTCCATTCCCTTGTTAGACAAACACGGTTGAACTAGACTCTCGGAATACGCTAAACTGCAAAAGGTCTGGGGAGAGAGTCGCGTATCTTTTTTGGTTGCCTGAGACTCAGAACCGGCTGGGCTAGAGTAGGGCACTTTGTTCACCTTTGTGCTCTTGTCACACTCCGGGCCGTCCATAGTTCTCCTCGCTTTCAAGGACATCCCTGGAAGAGGCGTTATAGCCTCGAGGCCAAAGAATGACGATCAAACGCGGGGAGGTGACTCCGAATGATGCCTCCATTAAGAGCGAGCTATCACAAATCCCCATCAAGTACTCCCTAGATAATGATAGGATAGGTACGTACAATCAATGGCTCCGTTACGAACTCATGTTGCGGATTTCACCTCGTCACCGAAATACATGCAATACAGCTACAGTCGGAGCCTTGCCTCATCAAGGCTCCGGTAATCTCCAAACCGTAGCATTCACAGGAGCGTATTAAACACACCTGCACGGTGAGCCATGAGGAGAGCACAATCCTGCGGGGAGGTTCCGGCTCTGTCAAGGAAATATTTTCCTCCTCATTTCTTTTTTTGTCTCGTCCTCTCACAACTTCTTGTGGATTCACTCGGCGTGCCCACGAGAGCTAGACCCAGCCGGCTCTGGGAGATTTTGACACCGTCGTTGACACTAGACGCCTTAGCTTATTAACAGCGGGGGAGCAATAACTTTTCTCTCCTCATGGCTCGGCGTATCAAGGGACGGGTTGATTGCGTAGTGGCGGAAGCCATCAAAGATTACCGAGTGAGTGATATAGGCTTCTTGAAGAGTTGGCTGAATGGGAAATTTCGATAGGGAGAGCAAGGGAGGAGATGATGAGTGCTGCAGATTCTTGGGTATATAAGTCAGTCAACTATCCCATCCAACTTTGAGAGGCCTGATCTTGAAGTAAAGTGCCTGCATACAAAAGTGTGTGCTCGCATGTATGTCTATACGCATGTGTTCACACGTATGTATGTCTTTGTGTGTGTACATACCTACAGAAGCCCATTGTGTCATGCATAAATGGGGTTACGGGCGCATTATACAGTCGCAATCAGGTTTCACAAAGCTGAAGGTCTCACTCAGTGCCCTTCTACAACGTCTTTTTCGCAGCATCACCATTGCAACCCATCCAACACATGCTATGTATGCTACGCGTAGACTTTGAACATCATGACACAACCACAGGGCGTTGTTCGACGCAGACCAATCTACAAGCACTAATCAAGTTGAGAAGCAGTTCCTATCAAATAGACAATCCCTTGTCGATAGTCCCCAGGTTATTCATCTTTTTTTCCCCTTGCCTGTGATTTTATTTTGATTTGGGCGGAACGTGCGTCGCCCCGAAACAGGGGGTAATAATAATGGAAATGGAAAAAAAAGAAATAAACAATCCCCCCTGTCCAACGCGGCCTCGACTTTCGGGGGCCATGGAAATTTGCCCCCAATGAAACATTGACATAACCACTGGGCAATCTTTTAATCTTGTCGTTATCCACAGCCGATTTCCGAGTGAAAATTCTCATTTCATTATGAAACGTAATTTTTCACGTCAAATTTGAGTCGTGAGTTCAGACAATCACTGCCCTTCTCGAAGCACACACTGATGAGACAGCGGACCGTGTGTTTCACGTGTAAGATTTCAGTCCGTGAACTTGATGATAGTCATGTATGTTGAAGACAATCATCCGCTATGACATATCTCTCTGCCTTGCTAGAACTTTACATCTTCACTTCACCTTGATTGAACAAATAATACGTGTCAGAGTGCAGAGTGGTGCATCTCCCTCTAGTATTATCCGAGAGAAATCAGGTTGAACACGCAGTCTTTACCTAAACGGACCACTAAACAGCCTACTCACTGATCACATGTTTGGTGCACATACCTAAAGCTAGAGGTAAAAAAGACAAGTAGTGAACAACCACACAGACAGCTCACCCGTGACAATGTGGACCGTATGTAAGAACTCTCTTTGTAAGGCTAAGGCTACCGAAAAGGATAATTGGAGGGCTTCAATGAGGTCAAGGATGTTATTTTTGGATGACCATGTTGTGATTAACCACACGAACTGTTGGCTTGTGCATGAATGACCACCCTTCCCTGTCAAAAACGCCCGCCCCGAAGCCATTCCCGCAATTCCTCCCTTGCATGACAAAACGACAAATGATTTGCGTCCTATAATAAGGTCCCATATTTATACCGAATAGAGATTCGATAGAAAAGAATGACTGAAATAACTATTCACATTAAATGATATCAAACTTGAATTATTGATAGTCCTATAGAGGCGAAAATGCGAAATTGTCATTTGGAAATATGCATATATAGGGTAAGCATAGCATTTACAGATATGTTCATCAACCAGCACAATTGCTCGCTGTATTCGTTCACCTTTTTTGTCACTTAATTCGTCTGAAATCAATTCCAGCTCTGTAGATTATTAAAATTTTACTAATTTTAGTTTCACATGTACTTCTAACTCCTCGAAAACTAGTTACACGCCCAGTATACGGTCTTGTCACTACCATATATTTTCATATCTCATTATGACCTTGAAAGCAGATAGTTAAAACCGCCTGTCAATACTGCCGACAGCTCATAGCATGGCGTTAAAGGCACACTGTCCCTTTTAAGCCACTAGTTAACGAGAACAGCGGAACAATAATATCATCATCCGGAGCCGAAGCCACCGGTCCCACACATCGGATCAGAGCCGGGGATATCGGTGCGTCTCCGAATTTCCGGCACCTTCTCACCCAACGGCGACCCCAAGTACCAGACAAACAGCCCCAGGGAGTGCAAGTGAAAGTGTTTTGGCTTATGGGTGGTCGTTCTGTGATTTATTTTCTCGATTTTCGGCTTGTTGCGTTGGTAAGCGAACTGCATCTCTCCAGAGTCTGCTAGTAAGAAGCAGTACCCGGGTAACATCAGGAACTATTTCCCTCCTTATTGAACGACCAAGGTTTGAATAATCACTCTCAGTGGCGTATCTATTATCCATCCAACGGACTGGTGGTTGACATAATTTAATTTCTGCCTGCTCAATTCAGGACCCAGTTTTCGACTTGCCAGAAGTGTCGATTCCCGAGAAGAGTACTGCATTGTAGTAAGTTTCGGTCAAGGCAGTAGTATAAGCATACTACTCCAAGTATCTGAGCTGAGAATGCAGGACTCCGTTTGTCAGCTGAATATGCAATGTCCTCTCACGCAGTCTCGATACTAGATAGTAGTCGTATGACAATGATCCTGTGGCAATGAGGGGACTAGTCGTCGAAGGATTGAGGCATAATGTCAGTGATGGGGATGTGGAAGGGAAACAACCCATTCAACCTTCAGCCACGTAGCCAACATGGCCGTAATTTACTCGTACCACCCCATCAAGGACGTCTTTCAGCTCAGCCTGACACTCGTATCAGCTCACCCATATGCTTCACGCCCGAAGGGACAGCCGAGGCCGCTAGAACAGGTCGATGAGATCATACCAATCTACTAACTGGATACTTCATAATTAAGCAAGCAGTTTACTTAACGTTCCTTGAGTAGTTAGCCAGCTTCGAGTTGACGCATTCCGGGAATTCTTCTGCACTCACATGCTACTCTGTACAACCAGATTGCGTAACATTTTGTTGGTTCACAGTAAACACAGTTCTGCCTTCCGCATATTTTCGTCTTCTGGATGCCTGGAAACCTCTGACGAGAAGTCTAGATCCAAGGAACTGATAACATGAGGTCAAAGGATGGACGTTCAAAGTAAAGGCCAGACCGGCGAGCGCCGGACTTGGGCGGCGCACGCAGAGCTCACAACTACGGGCGCGCTCCTCTAACCCTTGTCTTGATTGAGACCCGACATGAAGAGGTCGATTAATTGGATGAAGGTTGCGAAAGAGTGGAACAATGCTGCAGGTCTGCGCCTCTGTGGGATGTTAGAGCCAACAGCGAAAAAAAAACCCTGGACCAACCCACACAAGCAAAAACCTGCCAACCCCGCCACAGCCGTGCATATTTCACGACATGAAGGGTGGGATGAGCAGGCCAATCTGTCTTTATCTACTGCCATTGCAGAATAAAGTGTGTGGCTTATGAAACAATTATTATGCGAGTTTTATATTGCATTTGTGTTGATGCTGAGGCCTGAGGGTGGTGAGGATCCTAATGTTGCACTCGCACAGCCTGATTTCAAGTCCCCATTTCTATTACAACGATAAAATACGGTTTTGCTCTTTTTCAAGCAGCATTACTTACTTGGTCATTACCAACTTATCTCGGCCTGTAACAAACTTGGAAAAAATGGTTTAATGCGCCAACAATGCTTCGTCTGCTCACATGCAACACTCTGACATGACTGCTCACCACTCGACGGACTGCACCCGGCAATGCTACCAACTTCAATACACAACAACCAACAGGAAACATTAAAGTAGCGCGATAAAACTGTCAAATGACTGTCGAATTACCAGCGATGCCTGATGCGGCTCTTTCCCCTTCTTCCCCCTCTGGGCGCGGTGACGACACCACACCCACAAGTTTCCGACAGTCTGGGACAGCGGCCCATTATCCGGCCGTGGGGAGGCAACCCGGGCCGCGACAGACGCGACCACACCCGCATGTGAGTGAGCCATGCCACGATCGGGCATTTTGGAAGGCATAATTGATTCGGGGGCTTAGATGTGCGGGTATGGGGTCAAGAGTGGGTAGGTATATAAGGACCTTGAAGTTTGCCATAATTTGAGTCATTTCTAGCATCACACTCTCATACACACTTCTACCATCTTCACAGCATATCTTGGCTACTACTACAATAGTCTGATCGCTTGAAATATACCACGACTTCCTCATTGGGCCTGATTAGATCTATCCGCTCATCTTCTTACTTCATCTCATAAATCAATCTGTCAATCCTGTCTTCCATTTACTCAATCTAATCATCAATCACTTACTACATCGACCTCTACCGCACAACTACACAACTACACAACTACTCTCTATCACATACACATCAACACCTTCTTTAAAATGACTTACACTTACGAGCGTGAGTACGAGCGCTCTCGTTACGGCCGCTACGACTACAACTACGAGTACGACTACTCATATCGTTACTCTCGGGATCGACAGTCCCGCTACCGCGACTATGACTACCAATATTCTCGATCATCAGATTACGCTTATGATCGATCCCTTGAAGTCAACGTGTCTCTTGGCAAGCGGAACAGATCCCGCGTGCGAGTTGCATACTACAAGTAATCCTGTCATGGTCTCGAGATCATTGAGATCTCAGACTGATAGGGTAGGCTGAGGGAAACGGACTCTGACCATGTCTGGCTTATACACATATATGGTCTTTGCCGCTCCCATATTGAGAAGTACCTGATTCTGGAGTTACTTGGCGAAACGGAGCCACGTCTTTGCACTATAAACACGTTATTCTTTTGTCCTTTGTTGCGATTATTTTCTTCGCGTCGACTTTGAAGAACCACTCCACTCGTATTCTTGATCATATCGCCTACCAAGAATGGCAATAAGCAACGAGTGTCAAATCATCTTATACCCAACGCCAGCTGAATATTGTGGCGGATATGGATTTCTTCAAGCCGCGGGGCTGTGAAGGATGGCATGGGATCGATGAGCAGCTCACCTCTATTTGCACACTCATCATTCAGCCGTACCCCCGTCCTTTTGTTTCATTTTATACTTTGTTGTCCTTGGGTTAGCTTAAGCTTGTTTTCAGCGCGCAAATTTTATTTTGTTTGTCGACACTTTTGTCGTGTTGGGCCCCGTTGATTGTTGCTACAAGATTGTTCTTGTCAATGATTCCCCCTTACTTAGCATCCAGCCCCTTCTTTTTTGTTTTTTAGCCATGGCTTTTAGGCTTACATGGGCGTCCATCATGGTACTTGATACATTAGACTGCTTGCCTTGGGGCACATAAATACATACGTTATCAATGCATGTTCACCCAACTGAAACATATCTCCTATTTGGCTGCAAGATTGAGATAGATACTGTGAGAATCTGAACCAGAAATCAAGGCGGTATGCGACTAACAGGTTTACTGACGACTCAAATACACTCTTACCATTGATTTTGATGATCTTTCGGGTAGTCCAGGGTATCGTTATTCATGTTTTATTGTACAATAGCACGCCACATTTCTTATCCTTACTAGACCTTGAAACTTCGCCATCTCGTGATCATGATCAGACAAAGAAACATCGTCTAATATGTCACGGTGTTTGAAGATTCGGGATTCTTGACGACATTTGTGCATTGTTGTCAAGTCGACATGTTTGCATGTTCACATATTTCCCGCTGTCAGACCTCGTTTGGCCCCACTGTGTGGGGGAGGGAGGATCTAGGGTTAGATCTCCGGGGTCTGAAGGCCGGCGATCATTCCGGAGTATTGCGTGACCAATAACGTCCATGATTGGACCTTGAGGTTCTTAGCCTTTGCTCCCCGGAACTCGGCCACGCCGGAACTTGCCTGGCTGTGCATAATTAAATTATACAACGTGTACAACTCTGTCCTCCTACCTATTCAGAATGGAATGCTTTGCTGCAGTATCTCAATTTGAGAATCGGACCTTATCATATAATTGACTGTTTTATAAGTCGCATTGTACTATGTCTGGATCCACTGTTTTCCCTTTTTTATGTAGATAGACCAGCATCTGACTCCATGTACTCCGTAAGCGTGGCCAAGATGATCCCATACCAACAGGGTCATTTCTCCCTTTGAAATTTTTTTCTCCTGGGTTGGTGGTGTCACTGCGATGGTGTCATCAGTACCGCCCGTGGCGTTGTACGCTAACACGGAGTCCAATGCATCCCAAACTTCAGGGTCCAACTCGTCTGAACGTTTCAAGACTGGCCGAACGCGGGGCCAAGCAGTCATTTTTTGGTCGATCAGTTAGTCCAATTGAAAAAAAAAAACAGGACCCTCGATGGATAGAAGTTTTCCAGAAGAAGAACTTGTAGGCCTGGAAATGGAAATCTCTCTTTGTAAGCAGGCAAGTCTCTGGCTTCTGATCCCCCCTTGAGACAAATATGGACGTTCGTTCGAGTGTGGAGGGGGCAGGCGCCCGCGGGTGGACGAGTTAGTCGAAACAACCCTTGGCGGCAGATCCCGCTATTGCGAAATTTCATCCTCTGAGTACCTCATCGATGCTAATCGCGCACACCAAGGTTTGCCCGCTGTCCATAAGCCCAAAATGTCTTGTCCAAGCACCTTGATCTACCCTTCATTAGCGGTGTATTGTGCTGTGCCGTGCTATCCATTCTGGGGGGCTGCTTTCAAGTATTTAGTCGTTCCCTACGCCAGACCACACACCATTTTCCCCTCCTTCTCTTTGAATTCTCCAAGTCCAACCTGAAACCAGAGTTTTCCTGTTGTTATTCAGCGACATATGACCCAGACATCCAACAACCCTTCCTTCCCATACAGTCGCTCGAAAATCGTCAGCATGGCAGCTCGCTTGGGTGTAGTCCAACCTGTCGATGTCCCCATCTTCGACAAAGACCTGACAGACATCGGCGTGGCGGAGGTTAACTCTTGGGATGAGGAGCGCTTCATCGTTCAGTCTCCATACAGCGAGAAGGAACATCTGCTCGACCTTGAGACCCTAGATCATGAGACCGCCATCCTCTCAAAGGCATTGCGCTCGTTGACTGCGATTCGTGACGACTATGCCACCGCACCATATACCGACTCATTCAACTGGACAGAGGTCTTTGATCAAGTGAAGCGCCTGTCCCAGGAGTCAGGCAAGACATTCAAGGAAAAGTCCTACTACATTGTTGCCTTCCGATCTCAGATCAAGCCCAGCACAGACTATGCTCATCTTGGTGATATGGACAAGGCGGCACATGCGGAAGCCATCGCTAGCGGAGGTTTCCTTAGGTGAGAGAATCCTCCCCTTTTATCATCTGCCCCCGCTGACATGAGTAGATACTGGTTTGGTGAGCCTGACCCCGAGCTGAGAAATCTTGCAACCTGTCTCTGGAGATCCCGAGAAGATGCTCTGGCTGGTGGTAGAGGACCGGCGCACCGAAAGGCTGCCATGGCCACCCGTGAGATGTACGCTTTCTGGAAGATCGACCAACACCGACTCATCATTCGAGACAACGTCGACAGCTGGGAGATTGTTCCTTGGTAGTGACTGATGAGATAATCTGGCGCCACTCAAGCCACTTGCTTGGGACCTGCAAAAATTGAATGAACTGAATGAAGGAAACAAGAGACAACAAGAACGGGTAATGAACAGGTGTATTCGGAGTCTTTCGGCGCTTTATGGAACGGGATCATGCATTTTTCGGCGCTGTTTACGATGCCATTTGAGGGTAAATTTTTTTTGTTGGTATCACGGGAGAAGAATGCATCGTGCCAGTGATAGAAATGAATTTGTGTATGATTAGAAAAAAAATAGATGACATGGAAGAACCTGTAATATCCTATTGAATGAAGTTGTCGTATGTGACACTCCCTCGGCAAACACGCTTCGCTTTGCGCGCGGGGATAAGATAATGGCTTTATTGAGCGACACTCATCTAGTCAGACCGAAACACTATCGCCGCGTTATGCTGAAAAAAAAATAAGCCTTTTGAGTCGCGTTCAAGCTTGAGGCATTCCTGTGCTGTGTATTGTGAGGCGCAGCATCATCATCAACAGTTGTTTTGAGTTGGTGGCTGGCAAGTTGACTTTGACTCCGACTTTCCCTCTTCCTTTGGCGACCCCCTCAAATTCTGCCGCGACTCACCGCTTTCAACCCACAACGCCCACAAATTCCGGCAAGCGAAAAAGTTTCGATATTCCCATACCAGACCGAGCGCTTTGAAGCATCACCACTCAGCCTTGCATCTGGCGCCAACATCGTTCCCGCAATCTGTGAACAGTCCCACACAAATTTCGCACAAGATGAGCGACGCCTCCAAAGATGTGCCTTTCCAGGCGGTCCAAGTCGATGCTCTGGTGAGTCTGAATGAAGCAGAGGCTGCCCCACCTCCCCTCCTCCGAGCAGTGGTCTAATTAATGTATGGATAGGTTATCCTGAAGATTGCTAAACACTGCTCCTCGAGCTTCCCGACGATCGCCACCGGTTCGATTGTTGGTATGGACCAGAATGGAGTCTTGGAAGTGACCAACACATTCGCCTTCCCTGCCGTCGATGCCGCGGGCCCCTTTGCCGATAACCACCAGAACGACACTGCCAACCTCGCCGCCGCCGCTCCCCGCCAGAAGCCCAACGTTGCTTACCAGGAGAGCATGATCCGACACTTGAAGGAAGTTAATGTGGATGCGAACAATGTTGGATGGTACACAAGCTCGACCATGGGCAACTTTATCAACTTGAACTTTATCGAGAACCAATACCATTATCAAAAGGACAATGAGAAGACCGTGGCTCTCGTATATGATGCAAGCCGAAGCTCACAAGGGAACCTGGCCCTGAAGGCTTTCCGTCTGACCAACACCTTTATGAACGTTTATAAGGAGGGAAAGTTCACCACAGAGAAGTGCGTCGACCCCTGATGGCAGTGTGGAATATCTGTCCCATCATTTCATGCATGCTGACCTGTTAATAGTCTACAAAAGTCCAAGCTCACTTTCAGGGATATTGTCGCAGAGCTGCCAATCAATGTTCACAACTCACATCTCCTCACCTCCTTCCTTCACCAACTCCCTTCACCCCCCGCGCAGAACGAGGTCGAAGCCCCCGGCTCCTTGAGCGACATTACTCGGGATCGCGTTAGCGTACCTCTCTATCCCTCGATCGATAACCTGGATGTTGCCATCGACCCCTTCCTGGAGAAGACATGCGATCTCCTGTTGGAGAGTATCGAGTCCCACTACACCGACCTCAACAACTTCCAATTCTATCAACGACAGCTTGCACGAGAACAGACCAAGATTACACAGTGGCAAACGAAGCGAAAGGCCGAGAATGCCCAGCGTGCTGCGGCTAAGCAGACCCCACTCCCCGAGGATGAGTGGCAGAGGCTGTTCAAGCTCCCTCAAGAGCCCAGCCGGTTGGAGGGCATGTTGAATGCGAAGCAGGTTGAGCAATACAGCAAGCAGGTGGATGGATTTACTGCCAACATCAGTGCTAAGATGTTTGCTGTGAGGGAAAATCTGCTGCCCCAGTAAAGCGGGGAGGGGATTATTTTGCTACGCTGGGGTTTCTAAGTGGTTCTGGGGAGTGAAGCAAAACGGCGGCGGCAGGTTGCATTGGCGGCGTTCCGGTTCAGGTGGAAATATAATGAAGTACTGGTCTAGATGTACAGCGCAAAAAAAGAAGAGTAAAATGAGAAACGGTTTGAATAAAGGCGTCGCCTTTTGATAGATTCAGATGCTTATAGTCCCTGTATTATTGTTTGCCGTTTGACTTGGTCGTATTCTATCTATCCATCCATCCATCTATACCCTTCGCAGTCTTGGTGCTTACGAGAGGGGAGACTTTTTGCGAAGGATCCACGGATCCGTTCGTCTGCAGGCGGACCAAAAGGGCAAAGCGTGGTCAGGCACGAAAAGCGAATGAAAATCTGTCAGATATGGCAGACTTTTCTCGGCCCATCGGTAGGGAGAGCATGATTCCCCATATCGATACCTTGCTTATGCTGATGTCAATTGCATGGCTGCTGGCAGCAATCTGACGAGATCTCGACCCGGGGGGTTGCATTGCCATGGAACGAGATTCGGAGGGAAAAATGAATACTGGATAATGGTCAAGATAATCTACCTGTGACTGAAGGATTCGCTAGAGTAATATGCCAACCGCTGTTAATCCCAGCAGTAAGACGAGCCATTGAATGCTGACAGTGGTGAGGAGCTCCATGTTACAAGAGCCGCGCCAACCCGATTCTCCATGAGATTGCACCCGATGGGTGGCAGCTTTAGTACTACCTGTTGCTGTCCCATTGGAAGTGCTGAATGTAGGGCCAAGGACCAACAGTGTTGAGCCAGGTCATTCTTCTGTCTCCTCCTCCTCCACCATCATGAATCGATGTGTTGTTTTATTTCTCGGATAGATATGCGTGTAGCCTAACTACTACCCAGGTAAGCTCAATCATCATCTGCATCTCTGATTAGTAGATGCTGTGCTTGAGTTGCCTGTAGGATTCAATGGGAGATGCCCCGCTCTTGAATATTACCTAGTTGATGAAAATTTGCCCCTCCATTCACACCGCCCACTTTTTGGCTGTTGTCGGGTGTTTTGTAGACACTCCCACCAGCCAGCCCACCACTGACCACTGACCAGCCCAGGATAGGACACCCTCTCTCTCTCTCAACGTCCCCTCCCTTCCCTCCACTACCCCCACCCCGCCTCTGCCTTTTTTTTCTCTCTCTCCCATCTTAATCCGCCGATGCTTTTTTGTCCCGCATCCTTTCAACCTCCCTCCCGTTATTAAAAAGGCCCTCTTCCCTCTCCCCTCTTCCAATTCATCTCGTCTTTCCCCTCTCTTCCATATCAATCCTCTTCACACCAATTCCTTCCATCATGTCTGCCCCCGCCCACACTTTCAAGGTCGCTGACCTGTCCCTCGCTGCCTTTGGCCGCAAGGAGATCGAGCTCGCTGAGAATGAGATGCCCGGTCTCATGGCCATCCGCAAGAAGTACGCTGCCGACAAGCCTCTTGACGGTGCCCGAATTGCTGGTTGCTTGCACATGACCATCCAGACTGCTGTCCTCATCGAGACCCTCACTGCTCTCGGTGCTGAGGTCACCTGGACCAGCTGCAACATCTTCTCCACCCAGGACCACGCCGCTGCTGCCATTGCCGCTGCCGGTGTCCCCGTCTTCGCCTGGAAGGGTGAGACCGAGGAGGAGTACAACTGGTGCTTGGAGCAGCAGCTCATTGCCTTCAAGGATGGCAAGAAGCTCAACCTCATCCTTGACGATGGCGGTGACTTGACCACTCTCGTCCACACCAAGTACCCTGAGCAGCTCAAGGACTGCTACGGTGTCTCTGAGGAGACCACCACTGGTGTCCACCACCTTTACCGCATGCTCAAGGATGGCAAGCTCCTTGTCCCTGCCATCAACGTCAACGACAGCGTTACCAAGTCCAAGTTCGACAACCTTTACGGTTGCCGTGAGTCCCTCATCGACGGTATCAAGCGTGCTACCGACGTCATGATTGCCGGCAAGATTGCTGTCGTCGCTGGTTTCGGTGATGTCGGCAAGGGTTGCGCCATGGCTCTCCACGGCATGGGTGCCCGCGTCATCGTTACTGAGATTGACCCCATCAACGCCCTCCAGGCTGCTATGGCTGGCTACCAGGTCACCACCATGGAGAAGGCTGCCTCCATTGGTCAGATCTTCGTCACCACCACCGGTTGCCGTGACATTCTTACCGGTGTCCACTTCGAGGCCATGCCCAACGATGCCATTGTCTGCAGTATGTTTTCCCCCTGACCCCTTTTGTGTAATTATATCCATCTAACGTGTACTAGACATTGGTCACTTCGATATCGAGATTGACGTTGCCTGGTTGAAGGCCAACGCCAAGTCTGTCCAGAACATCAAGCCCCAGGTCGACCGCTTCCTCATGAACAACGGCCGCCACATCATCCTCCTTGCTGAGGGTCGTCTGGTCAACCTTGGCTGTGCCACTGGCCACTCTTCTTTCGTCATGTCCTGCTCTTTCACCAACCAGGTCCTTGCCCAGATTGCTCTGTACAAGGCCAAGGATGAGGCATGGTCCCAGAAGTACGTCGAGTTCGGCAAGACTGGCGAGCTCGGTGTTGGCGTCTACGTCCTTCCCAAGATCTTGGATGAGGAGGTCGCCAAGCTCCACCTTGACCACGTCAACGTTGAGTTGACCACCCTTACCCCCGTTCAGGCTGAGTACCTCGGTCTCCCTACCGAGGGTCCCTACAAGGCTGAGATGTAAGCATACTCCGATCCCTTTATTTTTACATACACAACATATACTAACTGTCTAATAGCTACCGCTACTAAGCGTATTTATGTGATACCCAAGGATCCTTCAACTGGATTCCTACGCGTGACGATATTTTCTCCGGGTTCTCGGAGACGGACAATGGGCAAAATCTTGTGATTTGATTTCAACAGCATCATCAACTGGCTGGGCATATGGGCTTAGGTAGAAAGGCTCCATAGGGGTATAAATGGTTTTTTTCGGTTCGAGGTTTAAACAAATGGGTTCTCGCTGGGGCGGGCGGTAGCTGGCAAAAGATTTTGGCTTTTTCAACAAAATGGCGCTCGGGTTTCTTCTGCTAAACAATGATTGATGAACACGGTCGACCTTGCGAGACGAGGCGTACCCATTTACAAATACGGCCCGTCAACCGCGGCCAAGCATAGATGAATAAATATTAATCTATACTGATCAACATGTTTGAAGTGAAGCAATATTGTGCATCGTGTCACGTAAACCATGTTTACCTACGCCAGTCATGTCAATTCTGCACCCTGTGCAAATGTGAACCATCTCAGAGAAGGGCCCAAAGGAAAATGTGTCATTATATAAATGATTTCTGTTATGTCTAATGATCTACTAGATAATTACCCACTATCACCTGTCGTTTCTCTATGAGAGGGCGCAAACCATACATTCACGTTCACCAGGCAGTTCATCAAGTAATCATCAATGTATTTGATTGCATCTCTATGGACAGGTATGTTCTCTAGAATCTCATCTAGTTCAGTGGAGTCGATCCAACCCCCCCATCTATCTAGTCCCAAATGTTGGAACAAAGCTGAGCAGAAAAGCTGCGTAGATTTTCTTCTTTTTTATCCGCAGTAGCCCATGATTGGATGCTATTATAAAGTTCAAGTACCGTTAAACTTGTAGAACCAAACAACGCCATTTAATGAATGCATCTTTGGTAAGCTCCCGTCTACCTATGCAGACAGAATTTTTTTTCTTAAGCCATGTTGGATTTGTTTCCATTTCAAGCCAAAGAGTTTTGCTCGGGAACGATGCTCTTGAGTTTTCCCTCGGAAACAGCCATGCGGACGTTGCTGATAGCCCACTCCTCCATCTTGGTCTGGGTCTCAACGGTCCAGGTGCCCATGTGGGGGACGAGGAGGACATTGGGATTAGAGAGGAGGCCGGGGTGAATCTCGGGCTCCTTTTCGTAAACGTCGAGACCTACGGTGGAGACTTGACCTGACTCGAGGGCATCGACAAGGGCGGCCTCGTCCATGACGGCACCGCGAGCGGTGTTGACAATGACAATTCCTCGCTTCATTAGGGCGAATTGGGGAGCCGCAATGGTGTGGCGGGTAGAGGGCTAATGATCAGGGTTAGAAAGCGGACGTTTTATCAATCTCCAAAATCGAAGGTCGTTTGCCTTGACATAGAGTTACTAAAAGGAGGAAACTCACATTCAGCGGCAGGTTCAAGCTTAGAACGTCACTCTCCTTGAGGAGAGTCTCAAAGCTAACGTACTCTGCTCCTTCCTCCAGCTCGGGGCTCAGACGAGAGCGATTGTGGTAGCGAATCTTCATGCCAAAGGCGCGGGCCTTGTTAGCCATATTGCGACCAATGCCGCCCATACCCAGGATGCCGAGAATCTTGCCCTGGGGATCGTGGCCCAGGGCGGGGAGGGTCTTGCCGCGCCAGTCACCGGCTCGGAGAGCAGACATGCCGACGGTGAGGTTGCGGAGGGCGCCGATCATAAGCCAGATGTTGATGTCGGCGGTGGCATCGTCGACGGCAGTGGGGGTGTTGGAGACACGGACGGAGTGGTCGCTGCAGGCACGGACGTCGATCTGATCGTAGCCGGCGCCTATAAAAGATGATGAATTAGCCTCGCAACCTTTCAATTCATACCAAATATAGGTATTCATGGGTATTGTTTCGAGGGCTACTCACCATTGTGGCAGAGGAACTTCAAGCTCTTGGGCAGAACATCGAGGAGCTCGCCGTCAATCTTGCCGGTAATGGCAACAGAGTCAAAGGTCCGGTAAGCAACGCTGATGCCGTCCAGGCCACCGGCTTTGCACTCAGCAATGAAGTCGTCCCGGTTGGTGGCCTTGGGAGTAACGACTTCAGCGATATCGGAGATGGTCGACCAGGCATTGTGAGCACTGCAAGGGTCAAGGCGACTTGTCAGCAACGATTGCGGTAGAGAGTCGCAAAGACGTTTTTTCTTTCTTTTTAGGAGGGTGAAGAGGTCATATGGATTGGCAAACGGGTGAGAGATATTTGGAAATTGGTTGAGAAAGCGACTTACTGGTCAATTTTTCCGAGGAGGAGAACCTTTGGTTTGGAGCTCATCTTGAGAGAGGGAGAGGGAAAGAAAGAGACGTGAAGCAAAGCTCGTGAGAATAGAGTAGCAAAGTGTAGTTGGTAGAGATGTTGAGCGATGGGAGTGTTTGCTTGCAGGTGGAGAGGAGGGAGGAGGAAGAAGAGGAAGAATTAAGAGGGGAAGAGATTTTGTATTATGATTACGATAGACGGAAGAGTTTTTTCCTCTCTCTCTGTCTTGTTTCGAATTGAAAGCGTCTGATGGCAGCTGGTCGTCGGCCGTTTTTTTTACTCCAGGGTGGTCGTCGCCAGGTGTTGACAGTGGGCCACTGAAGTTTTGGGGGGGTGAAGCATCCAACTTTTTGTTTGGCGGGGTAATTTTTGTTTGGTGGGGTTTAAGCATCCATGGGCCTTGTTGCGTGGGGTTCAGTGGATAGAAGGACTCTTCCCGGCGGGTGATGCACCGAGATGCTGGTCTTGATATGAAATGACGCCGGTAAATTTATCATGCTATCTTAGGGACGGATTGAAGTCTGAGAGAAACGATTCTGATATAGTAAATAGCTGGTTTATGATTGGAAAAATTATCCGAACTTCATTAGATACACAATGGCTGTTGGAAAAAAAAGATTGGGTCCCATGTCTGGCATCGTGTTCTTATAGCATCTCCAAATCATCCATCATCCTATTAAGTCTTAGACCTACGTTGGTAGATAAAATGTATCAACTAAATACATCTTCCTAATCGCTATAGCCCAAAGGGGGGATATTATAAGTATCTACTAGAGCATATGACTTTTTTCATTATCATTTTACTGCATAAGAACCGCATACTCCAAGTCAGACGCAGTATGAGAACTCTCCGAACAGATATACATCACACGAGTAAGTCATCGTGGGGGGCCTTGTCATGCTGGCATTGCCAAATCCGACACATCTCTTTGTTCTTGCTAATTGAGCCCTACCGTCATGTCATGTATGCACTATGATACCCAAGGGCAGCGGTATCGGACTGTGATACTTGTAAGTAAGATGGAGGTTGCGTGTCAAACATGTATTCCAGAAGGCGTCTGTAGCATCATCATCGCCATGTCATTCGCTGTGTAGCAACACCGCTGAACCCCCACCATAAGATACCCTTTTTAGCCTGGCGTCGGTTAATTTAACGGGGAGACCACTTTTCTTTGCCATCGTCGTCAATCTTTCTCATCAAATCTCACCGCGACTCGCCTATCGAGATTTCTCCATTGAGATCCCTGCCTCGCTCAGAGATATCCATTTCTCTCTATAGGCTCTCAATTGGGATATTCACATGCAAATTGAGAATCTCCAGCAGGCATTGCCAGCTCGAAGCAATCACCAGCCGCAGTAGCCATCATGGATGAGGTCTACCAGCAAATCATTCAGCAAGACATCGAGGAAGACATTGAGGAAGACATGCTCATCGACGACATGTTTGACCTTGTCGTCTTGGAGCAATTAAAGGCCCTTCAAAGACGTCTTCGGAGGCGGCTCGGGTCTGACAGCAGCTCCTCCAATGAGCCCCTCGACCTAGCCTCCGCGGCAGAGGGTTTCCTCGACGGCAACGACAAGACGTTTGAGAAAACTTTTCGCCTCAACAAGGAGGACTTTTATGAGCTCGTCTCCTGGCTTCGCAAAAAACACAAACGTCCCGGACACCAGACGTCAGACCATGGAGCAAAAGTTCCTCGTCTACCTTTACGTCCTGTCCCACGAGTGCACCCAGAAACAGGCAGCATATGAGTTCGGCATGGCGCCCGCCAGCGTCTCTCGCATCCTCCAGACTTTTCAGGAAGCTTTCCGGAACTACAACGATAGTCCGGACAAGCCGAAGACGGCCACCAAGCAGGGCAAGGACGCGGGGGAAATGCTCAGTGCTTTGCATTGGACCACTGGTGCCAGTGTGAGCAAGAGATTTGCGGGCGTGAAAAAGACGACTGCGAATGCCAGAAAACCCAACGCTTCTTCGCCGATTCGCCGTCGAGCACCTGACCCAAACTGGCCCGCAAAACATTGGACCGAATTGTTTAAGGATCAACGCAAAAAATGAAAGCATCGGAGTCACTACTATCATGAACAATTCAAACTTCCATTCAGAAGGCGTTCAGGTGACCATTCACTATATATGTTGTCGCTCATGCCTGAACAACCCTGGGAATTCACAACAATTCGAGCCGAGGCGCCTCAAATGGCGTAAGCATAGGTTGAGGCTTTTCCTGCAAAGAGCCCAGTCTTCACTCTTTATTATCCTGTCAGAGAAATGGACGCCCTTCCAGCCTTGACAGAAAACACATCTAGGCTCTTCAAGAACGACGGCATTTGGTTTTTTACCAAGATTTCAACTCATTATTGAAAAAATATTGGGTCATTGGCCATCATGGAGTAACGTTAACGCTAGCTTTGCAACCGTCCCACCGGTATGAGATTGACCTTACGGTGTTAGTACGACATTATGAAATTGGTACGGACCCGACTTGGATATTAGGTTGCGGCAACTGTATAGCGCCAGTCCAGTTGATGTAACGGACGAGAGGAATAGCACATGCTGGCGCACTACCAGGAAAAGAGAATGCCCCTTTGGAGTAAAGGGGAGTCATCCTCATTGAGAAGTCAGTAATAAGACAAGAACAGAATTCAGACCGTCGGAGGTCACTACAGCGTATCAAGATTTGGCCAATGAATGTCATGGTTCACTCTGAACCTGGTCTTTTATACTTCTTCCCCTCATCAATAGATGGTGACATTTTTGAAAGCATAGCGGGAGAGATGGCGGCCAATCTCACGCCCAGGATGCCCCCTCGGAATGCTGACATCGCTGAAGATTTCATCATCCACACTTTGCTTTACTAAAGTTCAGATTTACTTCCATCTTTCTAAGTGTGCTCAATATGGAGATTACAGGTTATGGCATGCTGCCTAAACAAACAGCTATTAGATTTCTGCAGCCTCTCCCCTTTTTCTCGCCAACAACAGCCTCACTCATACTTGTTCATGTCTCACATGTCGAGCACCAACCAGTAATTTCATCCTTCTCGCATGACGTGCTAGGCGTCCCCGCGTGGCTTTGACCGGCGCAACATGGTCCAAAATTGCCAAGAAGAAGAAAAATACGGTCGCCGCTCTGTGGTTGGTTGCGTTTCACTTGGAAAAAGCTTGGAGCTGTCAAGCACATTTGGTTTCTCAAAGAACGCCGTTGTGGGTATATGAATATATGCCTGCATATGCACATAAGGCAGAGATGGCATATGCATGTAAGCCAATATCTTTTGATTTGCTTTGTTTTTTTTTTTTTTTTTTTTTTTTTTTTACTCACCTTCTCGGGGGCATTATCTGCATCAAAGACACGAGCATGTTGAACGTTCACGGCGATTTTATTAGCCTAGCTGTTTTCATCCAAGGCTGCTTTTATATCCCTACTCCAGGGGGTCTCAAAGTTCAAGCTGGTTACATAAGCATTCAGGGTCTCTGCCATGCCCACGTCTCGAGGGCTTCAATTGCTTTGCTGCTCTCTCTCTCTCTCTCTGCTTGTCTTTGAAGCAATTCTGTCAAGTTGGCATGATGGCAATAAAGCATGACATCCAAAACGGGAGTCCATTGGCCCATCATATCCATGGCTGCTCGTTCAAAGAAGCTGCTCATGTCCCCCCAAAAATGCAGTCATTTTTAGTCAGGGGTTTTTGATAAGGCACAGTATGGCGGCAACTTATCCATACCCGTGAGTAAGCAGAAAAGGGGTTAGAGAAAAAAAAAAGGTCAAAGTGCAAAAGCCGACCCTATATTATCGTGAAATTAATTCACAGAAAGAAGAGGAACCCCCATTTTAATATCCTGCCAACACATAACGGATGAAACGCCCAATATGTTATAAAAAAAAAAAAAAGAAAACGCCTGATAATAATGAAAAACAAAAAAGTGCCATCCCAAAGTTCAGTTTCATCATGTACAATCTTTATCAGGGTCAAATGATGGCGCAAAAACGTTTTTCCTCCTCTGTGTGTCACTCTCCCCCCCTTTTTCTTTTGTGGCTAGGACAAGGGCGTAATGCAACACACACACAGACACACACTCACATACATCAAGCAAGATGACGCGATTCAAATAGGTATACCTGGGATACCCCTCCAGTTCGAGCTTTCTCCTCCCGTCTAGTTAGAGGAGGATCCGGGAACGAAAATGGGCACCTCCATGGGCAGTTCCTTGTGGGGCTTGAGCGAATCGATATTCCCGGAGATGTGGGTCTTCTCGACAGGCTTACGAGTGAAGAAGATGAGCATGTCTCGTGTGGCTTCCTTAGTCTTGTCGATGGGAAACACGGGCGATAGACTGTGCTTGCGCTCGTGGTCGACAATCAACAGCGTGTCAAGAAAGTTCTTGTGCTGAACACGAGACAGCAGGTGCATGGGGTTCATGTCCTCGAAGCGTATGCCAGTCGTCTCGTCCATTGAGTGCATGTAAGTGGCCGCGCTGTCGGCCCTCATGTTGTTGCTACCCAGGTACGTGGTCATGGTGTGGTCAACGCCATCAGCGTGGACACCCTCGAGAGCAGGCTCCCCGAGAATGTCCTTGTTGGTAAAAGTGCGCAGGTTGAACAGGGTGCACACCCACTTGTTCACCTCGTACTCGAGCTTGGGGCGATGGGCAATGGTCATGCCGTGGAGGATCATGGCCTTGAAGACGAGCAGGGCCTGGAAGACGGAGTTGAGCTGCAGCTCATTCTGGATCTCGTCAAAGCGGCGGATCTTGCCAGAGTCGTAGCGCTTAAAGTCCTCCTCGACGGACAGAGCAAAGGGCTGAAACTCTAGGCGGCGCACGGAGCTGGTATCAAAATCGATGCAGAAGCGGCAGTTGCGCGACCGGCGGAAGGGCAAGGTGGGGTCGTGATACAGGTTCTCGCTGACCACCTGGAGCTTGGGGATGTCTTGTTCTTTGGCGCCGAGGCCGAGCATCAGGGGGACCATCTCCTGAGATTCGATGAAGACAGAGCGGTCCCGGACATACTTTTGGCGAATCTTCATGATCTTGGCGACGGTTTCATAGAACTCGGACTTGTGAGCCTGTTCCCTAATGTTAAGCTGGGTGAATCCTTCCAGTTGGGGGAAAGGTTTCATCAATTGGTGTTTCTGCTGCTGCTGTTGCTGGAAGAACTGGTGTTGATCCACAAAGGAAGGAGGCGGAGGCGGTGTCTGGTGTTGAGGCGTCTGAGTGGCGATGGCCTCGACAGCCTTGGCCTTGCTAGACTCATGGAAAACGCGCTGGATGTTGCTGCGGCAAAAGGCGGGAGTAGGACGAAGCAAAGATGCGGAAGCACGCACTGCTCGCTGCGTTGATCTGAGAGAAGACATGTTGAGAAGGTCAAAAAGAAGCAAAAGAGATCTTCTATTTTGGGGTGTTTTTTTCTTTTCTTTTCAAGAAATCTTTATGTTCAGGAGTCAGTGAGAGTGGCTCAGGATAGCCCTCTATCAGGAGATTTGTAAGAGTAGCTCAGGATAGCTCTCTGTCAGGAATGTTAAAGGGACAGCTCAGGATAGCGCCCTATCAGGAGATTTGAAAGAGTAGCTCAGGATAGCTCTCTGTAGAAAAAAAAGAAAATCAGGATTTTGAGTTTGGTATGGCTCAGGATAGCCCTCAATGAAAATAAATCTTTTCTCTTGTCTTTTGCGAAATTCAAGTACGAGATTTGTCTTCTTTCTTCGGCTCAGGATGCTCTCTCGGGGTATTCCGAGCAGGGCAAATTGGCTAGTATATAGTAGTCTGCTCTGTGAGAGAACCAAGAGAGAGGGAGAAGACGGAATAACAATGGTGGGCAAACGCCATTCTTTTATTTCATTTTCACTATGGCCCTCGCTTCATGGAGGAGATGGACTCGTGGGGGGGAGGGGGGGTGTAGCCTCGGAAGATTCAACCAGCGCCGCCTCGTTTCTTCCCACTAGCTTCAGCCCAGAGCAAACGGTGACGCGGAACAAAGTGCCACAAGCTTTGCAATCGTTTGTCCAACAAGAATCGATAAGTCAAATGTCTTGATGGGACAAAGTTCCCACGCTCCAAAGTGAGACATGGGTGTTGCATTTTCATGTCGGCTAACAAGGACAAACAAGACCGTAAGGGGAAAAATTTTTCCTTCCCTCTCTCTCTCTCTCCTTTACTCTCCCATTCTGCGTCATTGTACTGCATCAAATTAGCCCAAGTCTAGTCAAGATTGCATCGAACTATGGCCAGGTAGGCTAGTGCTGGCAGGCGGGCTGTTTTTTCCCTTTAGCATGCAACCATGCGAGGCAGCATGAGCTGCTCTTTTTGGTGTTTTTTTTTACTGTGTTTCGCTCTCTCGCTCCCTCTCTTCTCGGACATGCATATGATACTTGCATCTGCGCATTGGGAACCGGGTCTAAGCGTGCAGCTGTTCTGGAGACTCGGTGTGTTTCAAGGCGGCGAAATTACGATACCGGAATGGGAGAGACTGAGGTGAGCTTTTTTGAGTTCCGGGAAGAGAGGAGGAAAGAAGAAGCCAACCAGAGGCTGTAAGTGCACCGCCTCGTTATAGCGATACCAATAAGATTGGGTTCTTCGGGGGGGGGGCTTAGTATGTAGATCAAAAGTGGCATGGTGGCATGTTCGGGCATGTCTGAGGTTTTTGCAGAACTGTTGAAACACACTCCCAATCCAACAACCACTAAATGTGGCCATGGATGTCTTGAACTGAACCGACAAACACCATGGGCGATCAATGACGCCAGTCTGCTACAAGGAACTTTCCGGCCCAGCCACATACGCGCAACATCGCCGGCTTCAGAGAAAGAGAGAGAGAAGAAAGAAACAACTTGGAGATTTTTCATACGACGTTGCATGGCTATATTCCGTTTCCGTCACTCCAACTAAACATTACATATACAAGTCTGAAAACCGGGCCGTGCCGGGTTCGTAACACGTTCGAGCAATGATGAATACGTGCTCACTGGACATTTCATGGGGGGAAAAAAAATTGACATTTCCCATGTACATCAGTTGTCCCAGCTACAGAGGTAATCCTCCCCAAGGGCCCGGCAGCCACCATGGATATACGAAATGGCAATTTCAAGACTTGATTATAAGGAGCTTGTCATGTTTGTCAAGCTCCGGCCTAATGCAACAGCTCCGAGACAGTGACCAACTGAACTAAGGTCTGGACCGGCCACGACTAACATGGAAAAATGAGTGGCCATGGTATGCCCCGGATTGGCTATCAAGTTGACCCATGACGATGTACAAGACATTGGTAACCATGATCTGTTGTATTTTCTGAGCTGTGGTTTCTTTAGTTGACGGTAGTTTCTTACTCCCCTGTTGATTAACCGGATCTGATTATCATACTTGTATTCACTCACGATATGGCCAGCACCTCATCCACTTATACCTGCCAACTCTGCACCGACAGATGCACCACACACACACACACTCTCTCTCTCTCTCTCTCTCTCTCTCTCTCTCTCGTTTACGCTGCCACATCGACATTACTCACTGTAGTCGTCTATTTAGAGCTTGAGAAGTTTGACGATGATGAAGAGAGAGAGAGAGAGAGAGAGAGAGAGAGAGAGAGAGAGAGAGAGAGATCAATATCTCTCATGCGCATAAAGAAATCATAGAATCAGCCACGTCTGACCACCAATACTGCTCACTGCATTCTGCATCTACATCACAGTCTTGGACGCTATATGAGTGATACGTCAACTCACTCGAGCATAGTATGAGAGATGAATCCCATAATAGACAACACAATCCCGTTGAGTACATTATCAATATCCCAATTTTTCTTCATCCCAACTCCCGATCCCCTCTCAGAAAACTCACCACAGCCACATCGAGATGGAGTTTTCTCCTGGATCTTTATAGCCCCCCCAATGCTTATGCAGACTTGGCCTCAGCATCAACCGCATCGGCCATCTCCCGCAGATTCTTAAACTTCCACGAATACGCAACCTTCTTGCCATAGGCCCGGACATCACCGCCCATGACACTCTCAACCTCTTCTCCTCTCTCGATCCACGCGCTCGCCAGGCCAATATGTTTCGCGGGCACATGGTCATGGTGCAAGCTCTGCGCCGTGTGGAGTATGTCCTCCTTCTTAATGCCCAAGTCACTATCGCAGTGCTTGATCAAGTATTCGAAGTTTTCTTTTTCTGGCTTGTAGGAGCCGATCTCCTCCGCCGTGTAGACGGCGTCGAACTGGAAGCCACCCAGCTGCTTCTCCAGCGTCTGCTGAAAGGAGACTCGATCCACGTTGGACAGGATGACTAGCTTGAAGTGCTTCTGCAGCCGCTTGAGAGCCTCGACAGTGTCCGGAAACACGGGCCAGTCCCCCACGCTGTCTCCAAACCTGGCCGCTTCAGATCCATCAATCTTGAACTCCTCGGCAAAGTTGGCATATGCAAGTGCTAGAACTTCGCTGTAGAGAGCCTTGGGCGCTCCATACTGGACCATGGCCTCGCGGCCGACATAGTTTCTCAAAAGGCCCAGGCGGTCACCCTTGAGATAGTGAGATTCTGGCAGCTTTTCATTCAGAGGCTGGAGAGCACGAAAGATGCCAGTTTCCCAGTCGATGAGGGTGCCGTAGCAATCAAACGTGAGACACTTGAACGAGGTGATGGGTCGTGTAGTTGCCATTGTCGATTATATATAATCGTGTTCGCCCCTATTTTCTTTTTATTGACGTCGTCTTATTCTCTCTCTCTCTCTCTTCTCGTCCGTCGAATTGAGCTTCGGCGCTATCGTCTTTCTTAGTCCTTGGACTGGATGGGATTGGAAACAAACTACACAAAGATGATGCTACGGCTTCACATGGCGACATGAACAACGGCGGGGTCGTTGCGGGGTAAATCCGAGGCTTTCATGGTTACACAAACGTCTCCATTAGTAAATTATCTATGGATCCCTGAGGATTGAATCCTTGAGGGGTTCTCTCCTATGCCAAGAGGGACATGGAAGCTTGCCCCCCCCCTTTGCAATCTTGGACAAGAGGAGACTTGCTACCAGGCTCAAAACTTTACCTTGGTGTTTTTATTTCCCCTTATTTCCTTTTTGTAGTACTACTACTAGTAGCAGATCCATCATACATGCAGATGCAGATGCAAACGCCGACAATATCCCTTCATGCAATTCTGCGTGGTTTTTCCCTTTTCGTACTAACGGAGGAGCCTGAGACCAACCTCTCGATTTACCCTGCCAATGAGTGACAGTCTCTGCCGTTTGAAGCAGCAACTAGTTCCAAACGGCGCGCATCCACAGTCTCATAATAGGGAATGTGTTTTGCCCACCAGCTTTTTTTTTGTCTTGGATGTTGGTCAGACACGGATACCCAGAATCAACCTCAGTCCGGAGATGTGCATGGAATCCATAGAGGGGCGATGATCGGTCACGGAGATTTTCGTTTTTTTTCCATCTTTTGGTTCCTTGTGCGTGCATGAACATGCGGTATGCAGGAGTTTGCAAGGGCAAGGGTGTTTGTTGAGAGTTCGATCTCTCGATTGCCTCAAAGGATGCGACAATTGCACAATGGGATGTAAGAATATTGGCATAATCGAGGGACTCGACCGTTCCCCTTGAATGACAAATAACGTACTTTTTTTTTGTCGAGTCTACTTGGGGGTCTGCTCTTGAATTTTGGACTCTTTCTCCGAGATATTGAAGCTCTTCGTCTCATTCTAGGATCAAGTCTCTCAACGCTGAGTCCCATGAACCATCTCCATTCATACTCTTGATAGATGCCAAACGTAGAATTGGGTATTTTGATTCAGTCTTCTATTCAAACGTTGGTCTTTTGTATTAACAAACTATCATTCCCTTAATCTATGCAAAAATCATGCCATAAGACCTGCCCAAAGCATTGGTTGCTCTGCGTTTTCTATGGACGGGGGGTTCATCTATCCAGTTCCCCTTTCCTGTTTTTGTTTCATTCATTATTTGACTCATATCCAAGACGTAAAAAGACAATCAAAAATCTAGAAAAAGTCGAGTGATCTTCCCGCTGCTGGAGCTCTTCCTGCACCGCCAATGCTACCGAGAATCTCCAACGCCTCACTCAGGTTTGCTGTCAATTTCTTCATCTGCGCCACGAGTTAGCAAGACTGCCAATGTTGATAAAATTTGGAATGGTTCCTTTTTTCTTACACTCTCATTATTGTCCTTGTTAAACATGTCGTAGTGGTCCGAGTCAAAGTCAATCACTGCCTTGATAAAGTCTGGGTACTTGTCTTCCCAGCCCAACAGACGCTCATCTCGATACTTGTCGATCAAGAAACTCTCCTGTCTTCCCTCTGGAAGAGGCATCGCCTTGACACACTTTATCAGTATGGTTGGCGGCGGAGCCATTGGCTTTGCCACTGTCTCGGTCGGTTTGTACGGTGTCGTATCGATCGGTCGCCATGTGCCGCCCACAGGCTTGTAGAGTGTATGGCCGGGAGTAACTGTGTATCGTCTGCCACCGACGCCAAAGAAGACTGTTTTCCCATCGCATGCCGGCCCATCGTATTTGGGAACCTCCCAATGCTCCAACATCTCGTCGCATCGATCAAAGGCCTTTCGGACCTGTTCTGGAATGCCGGGGATTTCTGGGTCGTCAATCGCATGCGTGAGTTGTGCGCGGGGGATGTGATATGGCGTGTCCATCATTACGATGCCCGCAACCTTGATTTTGGAGTCGGGATCTTTGGCGAGCATGTGGGCGACGTTGAGGGACAGATATCCGCCAAGGGACCAGCCTATGCAAGAATGAGTTAACTTTTGAAGACGGCGGAATTGAATGGCGAATTAGCGCCGCAAGATATGCCCAACATCAATACAGTCAAGCAGTGTATCAAGCATTGGTCCGCGACAACTGAATTGCTTCGTACCTCCTAGCATGATGGTTCCTTTAATCCCCTCGGCATACATATACTCAATGTACAGTTTCGCCAGGCCATCCATTCCACCCTCGGGGAGATCGCCCGACCAGTAATTGGGGTTGTGAATCGCCCAGACCTCGCGGCCCAAGTTTCCGAGCATAAAGTATCCAAACGTCGTGCCACCTCCATCATGGATGAGGACCAAAGGTGGTGGGGGGTTCGCCCGCTTGTAGGCCGGGGTGACCTGAACCTTGGACGGATTGGGGCCGCCCTGATACATCTTTTCTTCTTCTTCTTTTTCTCTTCCTTCACTATAAATTGGAATACGCAGATAGACAAAGAGGAAGTCTACACGACTGAAGGTGAACGATATATCTAGTCGGCAAGAGAGAAAAAAATAGATTGGGCATCGCACGCCACGGTTACATTTCCCAAGTTTGCTTTGATCCCGAGCCTCGGACCAAAGCTATTCCGGCGGTCGGACGGCCAGTCAGATATCGGATTTGGATGATTACGCCACCATTTCCATGTTTGAACTTGGAACATAAAAAGTATAGATAAACCATCACGGGTAAGACGGACAGGCCCATTCCATAGCGGGCCGTAACCTTTGTTGTCACCACCAACCTGATAGCCTTTGGTATTAAGACCACTCTGTGGTCATTGCTGGCAATCTCCCGATGCCAAGGCAACATGACTTTATTCCCCGCATTGGTGTTAGCATGTGAGTCTGATAACAGTATCAATATGAGGTTGGTGGGGTCGAGGGGGGGATCTCACTAAAAGATGCATTGATGGATAAAACGCTACAAGAACACAAATATATGGACAAAAAGGTATATTACAAGTCAGATAGAAACTGTGGTTAAAAGCAGATGTAAGTCTAATAACTTACGGTTCCGGTAAAGCGGTTCAGTCTGTACAATGGTAACTATGAACACCATCAAGTCAACACTAGACGAAACCCAAAACTAGAATTGGCAAGCATGGTAAATAGTTTAAATGATGAAATAAACAAGTCATCACTGTATGGAAGGCTCCAGCTAGTTCAAGCTCAAGCTGGCGGGCTAATGCATGCCACATCAGTTCCTCGTGGCACCCTGGAGAACATCACCGTCAGCATGCTCATGTTTGAATCACACCCAATTGCTTCCGCGGCTTCTATAAAATTGCGGTTTGAGTAGTAAGCATCTTCTTATCTACCGGAATTGCTGGTCAATATGCTCATAATATTACAGTGATCAGTGTAGAATGGATCCAAAACGTGAAGCAAGCAGCCATTGTGAAGCAAGGATATTCATATCTACGATTGCGTCCACATATAACTACTTGAAAATAGAGAGGTATCAAGACTGGATGCCAACTTAACAAAAGGCCTGGTGACGGAAACGGCGGTAACAATGCCATTAACAGACCTGTGAATATTGCTTCTTAAGCTCAGATAAACTCATCAGGCGAGCAATACCGATGCAGTCGGAGCATAAAACATGATGACTTTCGAAATAACATCCAAATGGAAGAAAGAACACGCTTCTTGGGAAACAACAGGGTGTATACTACCAACTATGGTCTCCAGGACAGCACGGTCCGCTTCAAGCAATCCATAAAATGCAAGGTGCCAGGACCAGGTCTTTACCCTCAGGGTTCAAATCAACGCATTCTGCTTCTTTAGTCACTGAATCCTCGATCCTCTCAGATCTGACATGCCTACTTTACAGAGATTCACATCATCCCAAATAACACATCTCCATATGCCCTCGTAGTTAAGAGGCGGTGCTCACTGGCATTACTAAGGGGGGAAATGCCATAAAAACATACTATTGGATAATGTGCCACACCTGCACAGCATAATAATCGCCTAATGTCGAGCCTAAACATGAGCCAGGCATCCTCGACTGCCCGGGTGATGCTTCAGATACCTCTCCCTCCCACCTCGGCAGCCGTCGGTGCGCGGGTAAGATGATGCAGTTGTGCATTAAGTACGCAGGCGCCTCCATCCCGCCCGTGATAACGGGAGTGGAGATGCTTTGTACATAAAACATTCAAGACCTCTGCTACTCCAGCTTTCACTTCTCCCTACGAGGCCCAAGGTCCCCGGAAAACCCGAACATGCCCGATTTCACCACCCGGACCAATCACCCCCGTGGAGCTTTGGCCGCGGCATCTTTGGCTGGTGTTTCGGCGATGAGTACGGAGTACGGAATGTAAGGAGATCTGTTGAGATCTCGGAGCTTTCCTCATTCGTACTTGGCTTATTTGGGGCCCCTTGCCGAAGCGTGATTGACGTGATGCCTAGGCTTTTCGCGTCCATCCCCACTGTTCCCCTGTTCGGCGCGCTTGTTGCAAGGCACACACACCAGTTCTGAATAGAATGAGCAGCCTGAGAGGCGAAGGATTATGAGGGCTTGGTGACGGTGCACGCAATGGCCCTACTTTCGCGATATCAGCACGCAGTTTGGTTTGTGATGCGTGCCCTTGCTAACCCAGATGTCTCAGCCATAACTTAACCGAGAGCCAAATACGAGAATAAGATGGGCGAAAGGCGATCGGTAAAGCTTGGCAAGCCTCTGCAAGCCCTGCAAAAGGGTCCAAGAGGGTAGCTCCTCGGCCATCTATCACCAAGTCCGGGGAAGACAGATTCTTCACTTTATCAAAGGTCGGCGACCGGTGGTGGAGCGAAGCCTATACACCAAGCGGAAGCTTTGCTGCCCGGGCATGTCTCACCCCCCCGTCGCCAATGATTCTCTGCACGGCGGGGACCTACGCAGTGTTGCACCGGAGTCGACTTGACGATTGGGCTCTCGCGTTGACACCGCTGGCGAATTGGAGATGATGCGTCGGCGACCTTGTCCGAATCTTCAAAACAAAACGGCGTTTTGACGCTGCATGGGGTCAAGGGAGCCACATCCCGTGTGCAACTATAGAGTCGCAAATGGAGAAGTTGAAATGATGGTGACTCGGATGATTTGAATGTCAAAATCAGCAATAATTTCTTTCATCACCAAGAGCATTATAGACTTGATAATCCAATCGTTGAACTAAATATGTCTGGTGTCTGTTGATAAAGCAAAGATCAGATAATTAGATCCAGGTCAGCATCCATCCGCCGGGCAAACATAGCCTGAGCACGAATTCAAGGCCTAGACTACCATGAAACACCACTCAATATCCCATTGGATAGCTCGGATGCACACCTCCCAGTATAAGCCCTATCTCGTACCTTGAACGAATAACCCCGACCTTGGTGATGGGTTTCAAAGACATAAGAGTGTATACTGTGGGTCGATCACCCGCATGGAGACGCCTGTTTATCCGCCGCCCATCGTCTGCCGGCAGTCTCAGGGCTAAAAGGTCGCAGGCTCGTGGCTTAAAAAAAAGAGAGAGAGAGAGAGACAGAGAAGACCGGGGTGGTAGGTCACTGCAAGACAAGGCAGGACGAGACAAGTCTATGGACCGCGGTTCTGGACGACTTGTAGATATCCATTCATTTATAATATAGCTGCCCGCATTTTGTTTATTTCCCTTGTAAGTACCTCGAGCTGTTAATCACCTCGCCATCTACTGCAAAGGTTCCTGCAACAAGGAAGCACGCTGTGAGATTTGCTCGCGAGACAATCCCCCCTCCCCCAAAAAATAACAGACAAGGGCACACCACACATGCTCTTGTAGTTTCCCTCACACGACTCCATCGGGATAGCACCGAACAAAGCACACACACACACACACACTCTACACCCAAGATGGGAAGAACCGCCAGACCCCTCTCCAGCGCAACTCAATGCTGGGAATGCCTCCGCCGCAAGACCTACTGCGACGGCACCCTCCCCGTCTGCGATATTTGCCGCCGAGCGGGCATCGTCTGTCCCGGCTTCGGTGATCGGAAACCCCTCACCTGGCTTCCCCCCGGAAAAGTCTCACGACTGCCGAATGGGAGGACAATCAAGAAGATGGCCGCCAAGAACAAAACGGCAGATGCTGCGTCCAAGGGGAAGACAAAGCTCGCTGGTGGTATACAGCAGCCCAGCCCGGAGAGTTCGGATTGGGATGTCGAGAGGGAGCAAGAGAGTGATGAAAGCAGCGAGAGCGGCGACGACTTCTCCAAGAGGACTGTCGTGGATAGACGGCGCGGGCGTGAGAGTGCTCAAGGACGACAGCAGCACCAGCAGCAGCACCAGCAACACTACTTCACCATACCTATAGATCTAAGACCACAGGACTGGGACTACATTGACAATGTCAACTTCTGTAAGCCCTCATCGCACCCCCTCCACCACACCCTGCATCTAACACTCTCCCAGGGAACAGCCAAGTGGTCCCCAGCATCAACACCGCCCTGGTCTCATCCAAAAACAAGGCACTATGCATGGAGAGCACCGCCCTCCGTAACATGAAGACATCCTGCCGCCACGCATTCTCCTGCCTGAGCCTCAGTCTTCGCATCCTGTGCGTGGCCTCGGCCCATGGGCTGTACGGCGACACGACCAACTCTGGGCCCGTGGTTCATCTGTGGTCCAACTTTTACAGCCAGCTCAGCCAGGCCCTTCCCGCTCTTAATGAAGAGATTCGAATGTCGTCGGCCGAAGATTTGAGCGACGTCTTTACGAGCATTCACTTTATTATCGTTATAGAGGTAAAGATAGATTACTACAAACACACTCCTCAACCTTGCCTGTTCACTTTATGATCTAACGGTTCCTCTCTTAGGCATTTATTAACCATACACGATCTCAAATTTGGCGTACCCATGCCGCAGGCTTCTTGTCCCTCATTAATCACTGTGGCGGTCTTCATGCATTAGCATCCTCTCTATCAGCCCCCAGGGGCACTCTCCTGCGCTTCATCATGTAGGTTACCAATCTGGCAATCGCCGAACATTAGTCGAACCGTCAGATATCCTAACGCTTGCCATAGATGCATGACCCAAATAAACACCACCGGTCCACGCCGTAGTATCATCAAAGGAGTATGCGACCTCGACACTGACGACATTGAAAAGCTCTACTCCATCGTCCCCAACACCATCCACCTCTGTCCCGCCTCCCTATTCATTGAAATCTTCCGCATCAACCGTCTCCGGCTCCAAGAAGAAGCGAACCCATCTCACCTCCTCCTCGGTCATTCTCCCCTCTGCGACATCCTCAGACGAGTCGGCGCCGTTTCCCCCCGCAAATGGATCGACGCGAAGCGGCTTCCCCTCACCGAGAAGATTTTGCTCGTCGTCCAACTCTTCAAATCCGCCGTCGCCATGTTTGCCGGACTGAACCACGTCTGCACATCGTCCTACCACGAGGAGGAGTCCTGCGATGAACTCATCGTGCACTACCGAGCCAGCCTATTCAAACAGCTAGAAGAAGCCATGGCCATCCAGATCCGCATAGATAACATATTCTGGCCCGTCCTAGTGGCCGGTGTGGCAGCCGGGTCGGGCCATCCCGCAGAGAGGGCGCTGGTGGATAGGTATATATCCATGGCTGTTCGCGACCCGTTTATGGGAAATGCGCCACCAACAGCGCTATGGGTGATGAGGAAGTTTTGGGACTCTGGGAGGACGGGCTGGGATGATTGTTTTGATCAGTCATATCCGCTGCTGGCCTAGACCGGATTTTATATATACAAGAAGAAGAGATCAGCGCAAGACTCGAAAATAACGACTGTGATGATATCGTGCGTTGATAGAGTACACAATAATGCTAATAGATACCCGAATCAAGCCATCCTCCACCGTTATCTAAACCCCTCCATGTACGTGCATTCCCAAGATAGCTTGGTGTTGTAACTCGGCCCTCAACTCTCAGACCACAGACCACAACTCCCTCCCCCATACCCCGGCAACTCCCCAGCCCGCCACAGACCACTCATCCTCAGGCTATATCCCCAGTCCCCTACATCATATGCAACCGTCCACCACGCACACCCTATCCACCGGACGGCCCCCAATCCTCCACCCATTGAGCTCCAGAAGCATTACTACAACCCCACGTGGGGACAGCATGGCTCAGCTCACGTCCAACTTGCAGCTTGCACACACCCTGGTGTCCAGCAGCCGTAAGTGTACATGTATATCCCTCTGTGCAGGAGTTCCGGAATGCAAGGGTATATGGATACCGGTAAGGCGATGCAACTCAGGGTTGGCTGACTGCCTCAGGGACTCCGGCGGGTAATGTAGCCGTAAGCAGGGTTCAAAGGCTGAGCATCTAGGTAGACTATCCAGAACTAGGTACTGGCCGAAAGTCAATCTTCACAACAACCAACCCAACCAATTTTTCACCATCACTCTTAGAGCACAGGTTTGGGACCAAGAACACGCGTCAAAGTCACCTCACCACCTCGCATCTGACCCGAGTCATGCTGTCAGCTTCATTCTTCTCTCTAAGCAGGCGGGGTCATCGATAGATCAAGTCACAGATAGTTCAAAAAGCTTCAGATGTTTAATGTTGCTTCAGAAGATCCAACCAGGGATTTCTCAATTGAGCCTTATCCAGGCTGGCACAATGTTGCTCTAAAATACAGCTAAAAGCCAGTGTAAAAACCAGTTTCCACCAGCAGATACAAATGCTCTCGATGCTCTGTTTTCAGAGAAGAGAACACAAGACTCCAAAAACGCCATCGCCGATGATGCCTCTCCACATTCTTTTCATAAATGGCAAACCCCCTCATGCAAGCGTGTATCATGGTTGGCTTCTCCGAAGCGGGCCTCATCCATCCCCAACACCGTCCCCAAAACCATTCCCCTTGTCCGAGGAGAGATAGAAACAAAAACACAAGTCGCTCTCCCAATTCAAGCCGCAAGCCTCCAAAATCAGCATATACTAGGCTATTTTTTCAGCTGCCAATATTTTGAACAGCAGTTAATATGTAAACAAAAGAAAGAGAAAAAGTGTACGGATAGCTTCATAGACAAGAGCCGATGAGCTGGAGTAGTGCTTCATTTGGTACGCGTCCAGCATAGGTAAGCAATAGTGTAGTTGCTAAAGCTGTGTTTGAACGATCCCTTTGCCAAGAGGCTCTGTTCTCAGATGCCAAAGCCATGGTCAAGGCCCAAGAATTAGGAATCTGTCTAGCGTTAGAATCGGAGCATATGAAGTTCAGTTACGGGGTTGCCACATACCTCGTCTTGGATGGATAACTTCAGGTTGTGAAGGACCTCAGCAGTGGCTGCGGGGTTGGCATGGTCATGCGCCTCCATCAGTGGAGTCAACCTGGCCATCAATGATGCTCGAGCATTGGCACCCTCAGAGAGCAACATAGACTCGGCTGTCTTGAGGATTTCCTCCTCAAACCCCCGTCGCTCCCATTGGCTCCATTGACTTGTTGCGTGGAAAACGTCATTGATCACCTTGGGGAGTCGTCGATTTCGGCTCAAGCGTTGCTCATTGGCAAGTGGCGAAGCCTCGTTGAAGGTATCGCAGTAATACGCGGCGACAAGGGCGTCAAAGCTCTCGAAACCCTCCGATTCGGCAAACTCCATGATTCTCTCCAGGCGCTCGTCCATAAATACGCTTCCGGTGGGCAGTGGGTGCGGGTCACGCTTGATGGTTGGATGAGAACCCATCATAGAGGGCGAAAGAGTGGCCGCAGAGCCTGCGCTAGAGAGGGTTGGGAAATCAAGGGTATCTGGAGAAATGGGTGATGATGGCATCTTGTTGGCCATAGTATCTGCTCTCCAGACATCCACATTGGCATCAAAGCTAAAGTCTAGACCTTCAGAGTTGGTCGGTGTATAGGTACCTACGCAGGAGACCTGCTCTGCCGGGCTGATGTCGTCCAAAACTAGAGAGGGTCAGCACGGTTCATCAACTGATGGAAAGGCAAATAGTGAATGCTTACTGGGCTGAACACCTTCCCCAGTTGCATATGAAGTTGTATAACTAGGGTCTTGTTGTAGATTGTTCAATCTATTCAACAGCTGTGTCTGAAAACGCATGCAGTCAAGAACAAACTCCTGTGGTACCTTTGTTTCCCGCTCAGAACCGGAATGGCTTGAAGGAGAGAGCAGCCCGTGAGAGGGAGGAGAGGGGAGAGAAGGCGGGGGGCTGTTGAGAAGCTTTGAGGCATCCTGAAAGATGGACGCCTCACTATTTCTGCCGGCAGATGCCTCGTATAAGTTTTGTTGCGCCATGGTGGCCTGGCTATTGAGCATCTTACCCGCAGGAACCGGTGATAGTGAGGACCTGGTGGCGGGGGGTTGACCAGCGGTTAGATATGTAGCCTGGATAGCACCATTGGAGATGGAAGAATCGCCAGATTCAGGCGTGATGGGTTGGAAAAAACGTCTTTCATGGCTGTCGAGTCTAGCCTGCAGCTCGCCAAGGCGTGCCTTCATACGGTGACCTTTACTTCAATATCAGCAAAAATTCCTTGTCTTCGTCTCTCCAACTGCGTTGATGCCGGAGAGAGCAAGTTGATGGGAGGCTGTCATACGGTATGTTCTCTGAGCCACACGATTCTGGATTCTCTTCTTCTCCTTGGGATCCTTGACTTTTGTCCAGTCATCCTCTTGGCTAAGCTCTAGAGGATTAACGGGCATGTTTCGTCTTCTTTTAGCAGCCGTGGGGGCTGTAGTAACAGCGGCAGGTGCTACTGTCATCTTGGAAAGCTTTGTCTGTGGATTTTGGGAGATGGTTCGAGGCTGTGTCTGAATGTAAAAGGTTGAATTTGAGAGAGGAGTGGTTGGGGATGTGACGGCGGTTGAAGATGCTGATGTCGGAGTAAGGATGGGTGATGTGTTAACTGGCGAAGTATAGGTCCAGGGAATGTGCGTAAGAGACATTGCAGGGGAGATAGGCAGATACTAATATATGCGGCCTTTGTAGAGAATCAAAGTGCAATGACAGAGGAGTGTCTGGTTCTGTGTTGAAACGGCGATGCCTTTTGTATGTATATAGTATTTCAAGACACAGGAGGAGAAAGACCATATATCAACGGACTGCATCACACCCACGCCACTGGACCAGACGAATGAGCAAGGGTTATAGTGCCAGGCTGGGACGCCAGAGGGGAAATGATGGGTGGATGGGTGGATGGGTGGGTGGAGGAGGGATGGGATGGATGGTTTCCGCAGCGCCCCCGCTGGGCGTGCGGCGATGACTTCTGGGCATGGCATGGCTCGAAAAAAGTTCTGCCCTGCTTGCCTACCTGCCTACCAGCCATGTCGTAGGCAAACCAAACACGAGAATGGATGGATGGATGGATGTGAACGAAGAAAGTGAACTATGGGCCGGGAGATCAGAGGCCCAGCAGACGCCATGCTATGCCATGCTTGGTCAGGTTCAGGCCAGACGTGGGTACGTACCTTCACCCTCTCTAACCGTTTCTGGTGTACGCTTGTGGTGTGTGCATTTGCCAAGAGGGGTATGCATAGATGAACCCGCCAGCCGAATGCGCAGAATCGCAGGAAGGATCTGAGTGCAAGAAGCACGCACCAAGCAAGGACTGACACGCCTCCTTGTTCTCTTGCACTCCATTCTCTCTCTCGCTCGCTCTCTCCCTCTCTCTCCCTCTCTCCTTCCCTCTCTCATAGGACATGCACACCCCCTTTCCCCATCCTCCCCTTTCCTCCATACGTACAAGTACATACATCATCATTACAATCACCAACCTCACAGGCACATCCACTAATGTATTATTTTCGCTTTCTCTGTCTCCATGTGGCCTTCAGACACTCCAAAGCAGCCGTAGCAAGTAGTACAAGCAGTACCACGTACGCAATGATGCGCGCTTGAATAGCTTCCCGTCGATGCCATGCGCTACAAGTATCGCTTGACGCTATAAGTGCGGGAAGTCGGCGGCCTAAAACCAGGTTCGGCGCCCAAGTTACAGTTACTAGTCCGTCCTATAGACTCAGCCTTTCCGATTTCCTCTCGAACGCTACGTTGTAATAATGTTTGCCTATGACGAAGTATGTAGCTTCCATCCTACATATAGTTTATGTATCTCCTTCATATTACAGCAAGCATTTCAACTGTAATACGGAGTACATCATGTACGTATGTATATACACAACTTTCCATAGGTGTTATCACAGCCTTAGCTCTGTGCTGGCCCAATCCCTACATATTCCATCACATCACACTGATCACAGGGCTTCTATTCTCTGCAAGCAAAAGAAAAGAAAACACCCAATCTGGGCCTCGGATGGGCCTCGGAGGGCTTGAGATGGCGCAAATGCATCATGTGGATGTATGTACACGATGGGAAATAGAGGGAAAAGACCCATCCGGAGATGCAATTGGCGTCCAAAGATGTACTCGTTCTCCACACCTGCTCCAAGGGTGTCCCTTGCCATCAAGAATCCATGTCCATACTCCTTGTCACATCCCACGTCCAAAGAGAAAATAAAGGCCCCCCCCCCCTTGCTAACTTTTTCGTTCTACCGAGACACACCTGCCACACCACCCCTTTCCATCGTACATCTGCCTTTGTTAAAATCCACTCTGGTGATGATGGTGCCAAGATACGATTTGGCTGGTTCCCTGGTTACTTTCCCTGCGCCGTGTCCCCATCCACTATCCAAATCTTCCTTTCCAGCATATATTAATTAACCCAGCTCTTGTCTGGCAGCAGCTTGTGTCTCTCCTCAGGGCCCCCACCAGGTTGCCTCCCCACCCATGAAATGTGACGGAGCTACGCCATAGGTGCCACAAGAAAAGAAGAAAAAGCAAAGAAGGGGTTAGTCCAATCCCATCGAGATGCTGCTTGCCGTCCCGCTTGGCACCAAGAGTGTGCAAAGCCACCATGGCTACCATGGCCTTGGGTGAGCCGCGGGCGAAGCTAGAACGTCATCATAAATGGAAGTGGACTCCATAGCAGTGAGGTTGCCCATGCTCTGTAAGAGTAACCATCTGTTGTTCATGATATCCGACTCTACTTACCCACTAATAAACACAAACTCGTCTCGACAAGCATAGATTTTGCAAGAATTATTACATTTGCTCTCAAAGGTGGTTAACCGCTCGTCAAGCACATAGTTCGGCCCAGCTGGCCATTTGCAAATTGGACCAACCTTTTTCATCTGCCGTGCATCTAGTCACGCAGTCTCTTAGGTTTTTTTTCTGTTTTCTTTTTCTTCAAGTGTTCCAGGGCAGTGTCTCACTCCCCTCCCTCCATCTCGTACACCAAATGCCAAATGTCTCGGCTCTGCGTAGTTGGCTACCGCTCGGTTGCTCCCCGGGTCATGTACGTATTGCTTTCTTGGGTCGGTGACAGTAGCCACGCAACTATGGTGTCATAGGCAGTACACCTTGATTCCTCATTGCCTCGGATACGTTCACGGCTTCAATACTCGGTATGGTTGAAGGCTGCGTGCCTAAGATGCATGTAAGCCAACCAAAGAGGCTATGCATTCAGATGTGAGTAGGGGCGACCGACGGTAATTCCTTTGCTGGGCGATATGGAAGTTAAATAGAGCAGTAGATCATTTCTTTCCGGCAATCGTCTTCCCAAATCGTCATCAGTTGATTGGCACCAACTATCCCCGGCAATGCCAGCATGCCCACCCCAGTCTATCCACATGGGCGGATCCGATCAACACATACGATGTCTGCCGTAACACCATCAACCACCCGAGGTTCATGTCAACCAATCTGCAAAAGGGTCAGTGTACAGCCCCCAAACAATGCGTCGGTTTTCATTCTAGGCCATGGGTATGCGCGCGCGTGTCAAGGTACAAGCGCAGCTGCCGATGCTCGTCCTGAATGATACCCAACTCCAAACAAGGTAAAGAGGTAGCCGTAGTCTGTGGACCTGCAGACCTGCAGGGCTATGAAGCATGTCCTTCAGTGTGTAAGCTTCTCTTTGTAGGTCTAGGTCACTTAGTGAAGCAAACGTGACGTTGTGTGGGAACCTCATTAAACCCTGGTTCCTCAATCTTGACGGCTACTTCAAGATCTCGCACGAGGAAACAGGAGCATCAAACGCATTCCAAATGCCAGATTCACATGAGTCGTGCAGACTAGGCCTGTGTGTCGCGACCAATTAAGCGCCGAGGATGGTATCCCAACAAAATCTTTTTATGAAAACCCACACGTCCAGGATTCACAATATTCAGTTGCAGCAGCCACCAGTCCTCAACGTATAGGTATCGCCGTGTCATACTTTGAGGATCACATCCATCAATGTATGTACTTGCAAATAGAACAAGGAACCATTCCAGGGCCTCACATGCATTAGTTTCTCTGCAACACCCAGAGGCATGGCGTCGATTCACTGCCGCTGTATCATCGCTCTCACTTGACGCAGCTCAATGGTACCGGTTGTGTAAATTACCTGCCAGGTCTGCCCAAAGAAAAGCAACGGATCGGCGCCACACCCGGTGGGTGGTACGAAAGCGCCAAGTCTCAAAGCAGCTCCCCATTTGCAAACACACGTTTCCTATTTAGGCGACCTGACAGGGCTGATGCATAAGTGCTCGGGAGCAAGTGTGTGTGTGGGGGCTCCTCGCCCTGCCTTGGCACTGGCTTTTTCCTTCTTGACACGAGCAAACCGGACGTGCCGCACGTATCACGTATCATGGCTCCTGTTCGGGTCTGAGACAGACGGAGAGACAGACTAGTAGCGGAGATATACATATGTACGTGTGCATATGTACTATGTATGAACAGACGAAAGCTCATGAATCAGGTAAGGCGTGACTGGCAAGCGTTTCCATGTCGTTTCTTCTCTGTAAATTGTAAGCTTTTGCCTGGCAGTGATTGACTGCTGGGATGAGAAGGGTGTTGGACAAGGGGTCTGTAATGGGCATGTTCAGCGCTTGGCAGGCAGACCAGATGCATAGAAAATCTCTTCAAGTGCAACGTCATCTTGATGCTGAATCCACATGTGCTCGTAATCGGAGAGGTCAAAGAGAGCCAAAACACGACAAGGTTTCCTTTGATCACAAAGAAGAAAATATTTGACTTGGCACGCTCCCAAACAGCCCCAGCAGACCTACCCAAAAGTGGTGCAGGCAATATCCCTGGTCATTCGCATCGGATGAGCAGCGGGCGCGCGGACGAATCAATTGAAGGCCGAGATTGGCCCATGGGTAGGTGATTGACGGAATTGATGGAATTGATGGATACGTACCTCCGTGTAGCGAGATAATCGAGATCGGTTGGAGGCAACCCAGCCAGCCCCTCCCCTGTAAGCTTCAGGTCGGGGGTGCGAGGCGGGGGTGACGAGCAAAGGGACAAAGGGACAAGTGACCAAGCCCTAATGCTTGTAGGTTGCTTGGTACAAGTACAAGATCACACACTTGTAATTGTACGGAGTAGCATGGTAAGGATTATAAGATACTCTTGGAGATTCTACTTTATTGATAATTATTTTTAATGTATTATTTGTTTTTTTTTTATTATATTATATTAACAATTATCTATACTTTCGGGTAAACCTCGACAAGTACTCTGTACCTCCCAGACGGTTGCATGTGCCGAGGAAGGTAATCCCTTCGGTTTCTCTTGCAACCGCATCTTTCTCTTTTTCGATCTCATCGGCTTCTCACCCGAGCCAATCCTTCTCTCTTTCCTCCTCTCATCCTTGCTCCCCCATCCCCATCCCCATCCCCCCTCCTCCTCCTCTTCTTCTTCCAACATCCTAGACAGGCTGAGAAACTTGCATTAGTCCTAGTAAAGCAGACACCAAGACAGGCTTCTGACAGGCCTTAACTCTCAAAAGGCCGGGATCATCATGTCCATCACCCTCTTTTGACGCTTCGCCCCGCTCCGTCCACCGCACAAGCACCCGCAACGGGCCCGACACTACGCGACTAGTACCCCCATATCTGCAGTCTAAGACACACTACCTACCGCTGGATGGAGCTTCTCCAGACCCTTCGGGCACCATGTTGACTATGAAGACTTTTTCGCCGTCAAGCAAAGTCCACTGGTTCAGGGACTCTCCACTGTTCAAACCTTCGGCCCTTAGCCTCGATCGAGCCGTTCCTTGTCGGAGAGACCGAGTGAACACTACTAAGTATATATTGGAATAGGCTATGGGATGGCACTGCAATCCCGAATTACTGCCAACATGAAGCAAACACACAAGTGTGCGGGAGCAAACTTATGTCGCTGTTTTATGCACGAAAGCGACCGTCCTGAAACCTGTTCCTGGTCTCCTTGCTTTTCTATGCCGGCAAATGCAGCACAGTCAACGATGCCGTCGGGTGAAAAGGTGTTCCGCATCCGACCACTGCTCACTACTACTAGCTGTCACCAAGAACGCCACACTTGGGCTTTGCCAGGACAGCCAAGTCGGGGCTTGACGGAACACCACCCTCACTAACCAGGACATACCCAAATCAAGCATACCCCTTTCCGCCTTTAAACTTGACTGGGGGCCATCTTGGGAATGACGCCCAAAAAAGCTGAGACACACATGGTGTCAGTTATGCTACACGCGTCAATGAAAGAGAGAAGAAGCAGGGCAGAGAATCAGAACACAGGTTTTCAGTCAGGAAGCATCATACAAATAGAAACATAGGTGTGACCAAAAGTATGTGCGGGGGGATACATCACACGGAGAAACAAGCGATGAGGATCATGACCCCCACATAACGCCCGTGCAGTCTTACCCTTAAGAGTCAAAGTCTCGCGAGTATTCCTTTCAGCATATTCAATACATACTACCTACGTACGACATATTCGGATTATGATGCATATCAAAAGCCGGACCAAGCTTTGGCGTGCCATTTTCCCCCTTCTTGGAATCCAGTGGTTTGAGACATCTTCATCCCATAGGGTATGTTGGCTGTCGCTGTTAACATGAATAATAGGTATCTCATATACATTTACGTTAAGACGCCATGTTTTGTTGAAGCTGGGACTAATGCAAGGATGGAAATTACTTGCTCCCCCGCTTTGGGGTAAAAATAAACAAATAAACAAATGGGTGTCCCTTCTCTCTTCCTTGATGTTAACATGGCTGAATTAAAGTTGCTAGATAATGTGCTATTGCGATTGTTCCCCCTCTCCTCACGCTCACAATAGCCGAAGGGCCCGCTATACTGCGTTGGGGTATCAGGAGAAACATTGGCGCATGTTGTCACAGACGCTGTAACTCCAAGCCACATGATGTATGAACAATGTGAATATTAGGTCGCCACCGGGGGGAAGAAAGAGGGAAGAAGAAAGAAAGAAAGAAAAAACACAGCGCCCTTCAGGAGGATCCTGATTTTCGACCTTTCGCTAAAGACAGAAGATGGGCAGGCAGACATATGAGCCGTACATAAGTCGCTGATGGCCTGTCAATTATGGCAGCAATGTGACAGGACCGGTCTCGACGGCGCTATGGTTTAATTAAATGCCACCATCAGACTAAAGCCGGGTTGAGTGATGGGCAGCCGCCTGGGCCGAGAACCGCATCTTTCTCGTCCTAGTGCACCACCTTAATCACTATTGTCGGAGAGAAGGCAAATCATTTCCAGGATAAGCTATTTCCAAACACAGTCTTCATTGGGCAGCAGTGTTTTTCATTAACAAGTGCCAAAGACAAGCTCATGACAACATCCATGCTATCTACAGATCGTCATTATTCTTAACGGGGAAGTATGCTGGCATGCGGAGGCCAAAAAGGCGTTACATTAGGAAGAGATCAGCACATACAAATGTGTAATGCGTTTTTTAACCCCCGCATAGCTAGGTACGGAGTGTTATATACAGGGCAAAGGAGACCCCACATAACAGCCTCAACTGTGAGGGTGCACCGGATTTCTTTTAAGGCATCCCTTGGGTGTTGAATCGTTTTTAACTATTCTTTTTTTCTCTCTTCCTTTTTTTGGGTCTAGAGATGTGATCATCATCGCTGCTATTTTCTCTTCCTGGATTCTAAGTTACCTCAAGGTTGGTGCCAACAGGAGAGGTTTTGAGATGCGACTTTAATGCATGCTCGCTTAAGTAGGTTTATTAAACTGAATTTTCGGTCAACGGAGCGATGGTAGCTCAATTGGATATTGCTTGAAGCCAACCTACCGAATACTAATTAAGTACACACCCATTAATGAAGATCATGAGGATGGTCGTTGGCTCCTCTTACAGTACTAGTCTCGCCACGGTCCGTCTCCCTTCTCCGAGCCACTAATTCCAAACCCATTTTGCACTGCACTTTCGCACGCCCATACGTTGACATACAAGACCCACGACAAATAAGTGACATGTCGCCCATTTCATGAATCCCAACATCCGGGTACGTCAACATTATCCAAACCGAGAAGACATATCCGAAATCGGTAGTCATTCCTTTTCTATTCGTGACGTGATGCTTATTTAAATTTAGTTAGTGAGGTTCCATCGTGAAGCGCCCTTTTGGCAGGGGTAGGTACTATTTCTACCTTACGTACCTCTCCTATGTGCTGCAAACACCGTCTGGGGAGCATTAGTACCGGTACTGGGGGCCAGAAATCCAGATGGATGGGACGTGAAAGAAGCTATCGAGGGAAAATCGGAATGGGATCGCCGAAGAAATGATGGATGCGCAGCTAATACGCAATGATATGCCTCCATGAGCCGCTTTCGGCGTCCTCCGTGCTATCTCACAAGAATATAGCATGTATGGTTACATGGTTGTATGTCGTGATCAACGATTGGCGGGGAACTATATGAAAGTACCCAAGATCTGGACGTCAATCATTAGATTGAGGCAAAGTTTTCACATGTTACGCAGGAAAGGCTTATATTAACACGCATCCTCTATGTTCGCTTCTTCCGGAGTCTGTCCTTCTTCTTATGCTGCTCAAAGTGATGTCAGAGCAACGATAGTCATGCATGTAAGCGCAAGGTAAAGTAAACTGTAGGACGATGGTGTTGAACCCGCATTCTATTACGCCAGTGGCAATAAGCATTTGTGCCAAAATGATACCGTAGAGGCAGACACGGGATGTTTACGTTCAAAGTTCCAAACGCAAGACCAGGAGTAGTATCAGGCCCGAGAAGGTTATGGCTGAGATGCAAGGACAGCCACAAGAAACCATAATGTAGCAGAATATCTACAGAATACTTGGGACCAAGTCCAGAATACATCAAGCAACAACGGGCGTTAATGGGGGCGTGCGCAACAGCGGCGAACCTCGACCATCATTTCGTGCGCGAACGCTTTTCATGGCCGTTTCAAGCATGGCTCATCTGCAGGTCCCGAGCTGGTTTGAGAGACAAAACACGGCATAAAAACGCCATCTACCTCAGCAGCGAATATCAATGGGTGGAAAGGAAAAAAAAAGTCGAGAAGTGATAGAAATCATGGGAGAGTTGTACGTGTACCTGCTGCAATGGAACGAAGTTGTCGGTTATATGCACTGCGCCCTACGCCTTGCACCCTGCGCTTTGCGCTTTGCGTTAACCTGCGGAAGAAACTCGAGCAGGGCGAATGGAGGTACGCCGGGTTTGGACACCGAAGCTGAAGATATCCTTGGAGTTGTGGCAGACGCCACGTTCCCGAGGCTGCATTGCAGGTCGTGGTGGTGAACCATCAGCGAGCTGGGGGATAAGAGTGATGAAGTTTTAAAATAGACGTTGTAGATTGCTGTTCGTATGGAAATATGAACATATGCATCTAGAAAAGATGAATATAATATCCAAAGTGAAATCCGATCATCCAGGAGGTACGGAATAAGACAATTGATAAATACGCTGCTGTAGCGTATGTACTCATTGTTCTTGGCCCAACTGAACCCAAGTTACCAAGCACGCGTTCTGGCGTCCACTCTCCAACTTAACCTTTGAACGTACGTGTTCAAGGCTACCCGGACCTCAAAGCCGTGGACGCGCCATTCCTCTGCGGCTACCCATACAAACGACGTCGACGAGTCAGTGCTGGAGCTTCTTCCAAACCCAGTGTAGAGACAGTAATCGCTTCCGGGCACGGCGCAAGAAACCGGCCTGTGCAACCAACAAATGTGCTTCACCAACTACCTTCCGGACGATAATATTGTGAAGGGGAAAAAATTCCTTCTTGGGCCTCCAGGGCCGGTCTCCTGCAAGCCACTATAAGTGGAGGGGCGTGCGACTGATATTCGCTGTCATGTGGCGTCGTGCAGCAGCAGCTATGTACATGATGAATGTTTTGAGGGTTGAGAAAACATCGACAGTGCACCGACAGTGCATTGAATAGCAACAGTACACCGTCAAGCCGGCGTATGTATTGCTGGGGCGCGGTTCCACCGATACACGGGGTTCATCAATTGGTACTCCGTACTCGATCACGGCACGACAGCATGAATCCAAGCCCCCCTGCGGTGACAACATTGACCGGTCGTAACGGACCTATGTCAAGGGGGGGGTTGTACAGCATCAACCGCCAGGACCCGTAGCGGGCCCGCTTCGTACAGCTCGACAACTAATGCCTGGCCTAGTACTCTCCATACTCCGTATGCTGGTGCATGTCGACGTACAAGCGAGACAACTCTGGATGCACCTTCGTACACAAACAGCAAAGCGAGTTGCTGTAGCTGCATTAGCACTCTCTGAGGCATTTATAGGAGCGCATTCAATGCGCTAAACTTACCAAGAGAGACAGGGAAATAATTTGCCCATCAAGAGATTTTTGATGCAATTGATGGGTACCTGTACCAGCTTATGCAAGGGGAGATGGCATTTTTGCGAAGCCAGTACGAAAGAGCATGTTGCCAGTGCGCTGGTGAGCAACGCACCTCGTTCTGAATATAGACGGCTGCAGTCTTTGTGGGCTGCAAATTATGCGAGGCGATCGGCAGGGGGGGAGAAGAGGGGAAAGGGGACCAGCGGCTGTGGGCGATGCAACCAATAGTCAAGGTCCCCACCTCCGGACTTTACGTCTTGACCAATCTCGACCTCTAGCTGAAGCATTCGCACTCACCATTGCCACTCGCTCGTTCCGTTCCATGCCACCACTACCATCACCACCACCATCACTAGAGCCAGGAAGCCACAGCATGACCGCCCTGTTTGCTGTGAAAATTCGAAGACATGGTAGATCCGTGAAGAAAAACCTTCTTCGGACAGGATTTGGACCTTGAACAAGCCCAAGCGGCATACCCTACATATCATGCCATTCTCGCTTGCTCTTAAGCCACGTCCGAACGCCAGCGAGAAAGGGCCGACATTGAGCAGGTCACTATATGGTTGGGATATATCCCGCAAGCACATGCCATACTGGTTTGGAAAACTCTCAATGCGACGACCTTGTCTCTTTATAATAGGTCTTTGGGTGTAAAAGCGGTCTACGAGAGACATGCATTTGGTATCCCATAGAACTCATGAGTAAGACATGATATCGACCAAATTCATGATGTGTTCTTGTCTCTTTTTCTTTCTTTCTTTTTCTTTCTCTCTTTGCCGGTTGTCACCATGACGTTACTGGTGCAGTACCAGGTGAGACAAGACGTCTCATGCTTTGAGGTATGCAGATTGATTCGAGTTTTCAACATTCAATGGCATAGAAGGGTGCATAACGAGAAAATTTCGCGTTGGTCATGGCGCTCAGTGGCTTTCACAACCATGTCTCATCCATGTCTTGTCGTCGTGACGTGGTCCAGTCTTTCACTGCTAACGTTCTTCGTTCAAGATGTTCGCTTTAGCATGTCTTTGCATATCGACAAGATTTGAAGTGATCTGACCCTCCGATATCTGTTCAAACGCTAACTCGATGAGAGGCCAGCCTATTCCGGATGCGAAACGGCTCATCGATTTCTATGACGATTTTGCAGATCTTGGCGCAAGATGCCACAGGAATTGGCGCTGGCGATCTTGGTGGTTACGTCTTTCAAGTAGTAGAACGACGACGGCGACACCTTCCAGCAACGATAAAGTAAGCATATGCGTGGCTGTCTTTTGGTTTTCGCCATTTAAGTTGAGATTGCCAATCGCCGGGCACATATGAAAGGTTTGTTACTGGCTGCCGAAGCAAATTCCGATTGCCATATTCCAAAATCCCATGGCTGCTTTCGTACGGCATGGCGGATTGCTTTCCGGGTGGTGCTATGCAAAGCCATGTTCCAGAGTTGACATGGTCCAGTTAGGCAGGGGGAATACTGTAAGACAAACGCCTATACTACAGTTTATTACTATACTGGGTGGGGTTTGGTTGGAAAAGGCAGCATTTTTCGAGGGCTCTGGCTTTGCACCATACGAGTTTTGTCGTCTCAGGCCAATGAGACACTTTCCCCGGACCTAAGTAGAGTAAGATGCATATTTAGTGAAGCGCGCAGTTGTGCTGGAATATTCGATCTCTGGTCCTGACAGATATATTCATTAATGTTGTTTGCCAAGGTCGGTCTGCGCACAAGTTCCTAAACAAACACTACTTCGTGATTTATGCGTTGGTAAACGTTCACGCCGTCGCAGCATCACGAAAAGACCACGACCTGCTGCTCAAAAATGATTTCTTGGCTATTTTTTATTCTGGTCTTCTCTGCCCCATTTCCGCGGAGTTGTGAGTTGGCAAAAAATGTATAGAATAAGTCTTTGACCTGGCCTTGTTCACTTATGGTTTCTGCAGTCAGAATACCACGTTATTACTATATAGTAATAGATAAGGCATGCTGCGCTAGAGCGGATAACTCTATTTTGTCCGAGTGCGCTTTTTGAACCAGTGCATTATCAATTTTTATTTTTTTTATTTTTTTATTTTTTTACTTATCAGTAAAATTTAATTTGGAAAATAGTCGCTGTGATGACAAGCCATATATCCTTTTAAGAAATATGGGAACATCGAGGAGAGGAAGAGTGGATATGTTTTTGTTTTTCCCAGTGTTGGCAATATGTTTCTTGTTTCAGGGTAAGGGAAAGTTAGTTCCCTACGTGCCGGAGCATTTGTCCCTATGCCAGTGAATAATCACCTAGAGATGCAGAATCTACTCCACTGTGACTTCCATAGCCCCAGGTGTCTTGCTCTCTGTAGCCTCTGTAGCCCCGTGCACTGGCTGCCGTTCCGGCGCTGTTGCCGAATTACAACGCCTAGCATCCACTGGATCTAACTCATCTCACCTAAGGTAACTTGCCATCAACGACTAAGCTGAAACCACTTTGCTAGAAATGTCGAACGTTTATCATCATACACATTGCGAATCCAGATTTGGCGTGCATCAAAAACCCACTTGTCCAAGCACAATATGCGTCCACGGAGAGCCCGTTGGACTGTCATCGACATTGATAGGCTCTCATGCCTCGGCCAGGTGCTGCCGCGTCGAAGCGCGCCTGAAACGGTGTCAACGTTGAGCTTTTTTAGCAGCAGTCTCCTCTTAATCGTATGATAGCAGCAGGCTCAAGGGAGCTGATCGCACTCGGGCATCCACACAGATGCGGGCTTACTAGACACGATACCACCTTGCCTGGGAGGCCTTTCAGCCTTGCTCAGTTGCCGATCCTGCGGAACCATGCACCTTTGTTGGTCATTGATGGGGAGTTGGGTGTCCCAGAAAATGCTTTAATTGGGGCATTACTGATGACCCAGGTCCTCCTTGCGGCCCGTACCACTCACTGTCACTGAGGGGAAGCCCTTGGCTTACGAATAGCAGTCTTGAAAGACTGTTGTTTGGTCCAGCTCAGCTGAAGTGTCTGCGCCGGTAACCGGGACCGAGGCCAATGCTTGATCCATATCTAAGTTTGCCTCCGCTTCGCATCATGGACGCCTGAAACAAAAAGAAAGGAAGGCGAAAAACATCATTAGAAGAAAACATCCCTCGATTCATGGGAACGAGACATTCAGCTAATCTGGGGAGAAGAAAGACAGCATCAGAGGAAGAGGCGATTTGCAAACTGTTTGCTAAAGATGCAGAAACACTTGATTCTTGGTATATGGGACCAACGGTTCATCCCGTCCTACACAAGCTCTACTTAAACCCCTGTCACCCCAAGGGTGTGGACCGGCCCTTGTCTTCTACCGCCTACGGGCGTACTTTAGATGTACATACAAATGTAGCATCATCCGTTTCAAAGAGACAAGGACGGAGGGCTAAACATCAGCTCGCCACAACCGCTGCCACAATCGACACTCATCACTTCACCACGACTGGCAAATGCTATTGTTGACTTTGAGAATTATTACAACAAACCAAAAGCCGATTTTCCCATCCGCAGTCGGCGTTACTCAAGATTTCGAAGGAACGGCATCCCTGTGAGGGTCGTGTGTGCACCCGTGGCGCTAGGTTGGCTGAAGACTTCACCTTTTTATCGAATCTCCCAATAGAGTTGCCACTGCTTGTAGTAAGTGGCGCCCTCTTTTTTTTTGCTGCCTTTGCAATCTATTAGATGGTTTGGGAATCCATTACTCATTTATCGATTTGCATTCATATGTATCATATTTGCTAATAGCCGCAGCAGGCATAGATGCCTCGGCGAAAGACCGTCGACGACTCTCCAGAACCCCCTGCTGTGAGCTCTCTCATTTCTACTTGAGCAGCGAACTCCCCTTACCCACGACTATGCTATACGGGCGGAAATAACTAATAACCGTTGGGGAAGAAGAAGGGTCCGGTATGGTCTACGCCTTGTCGGCCGTGCGCTGGCCGCATGGTCAAGAATCCCGGTCATATATGCCGTGGACAAGGCGGTTCGTACTCTTGTTTCTTTGAGTATATACTCCAGTCCCTAATCGAAGATGAGAACTGAAACGACAAAAACAACCTGCTGTTACATCTGGCTAACATGTGCCCTTATTCTGGGTGGCATTTTATAGAAAAGAGTGCGAAGTGTTCTCACTGCGTGGCTGGTCACCATAAATGCGAGGACGTATGTGGCCCCTTAGATCATCGTCATTATCGTCGGTCTTGTTTACTTCCCGGGACGTAATCGACGATATGCCACTACATGAATTCCTGCTGAACTGCATCTTCCTGTATATAGCTACTGGTAGACAAGGATGGCAAGATCAAGCCTGCCGCCCGCGCCATCGCTGCCGCCTCCTTGAAAGTGTCTAGGGGTGAGGATGTCAGTACACCAACGAGCTTGTTCTCATTTTGCCCCCCTCTCCCTTTTTGGCCTCGTTATTCCCCAATCTTGTTACCTGCTCTCTTTGTTGTTCTTGGTTGGCGTTTTGCTCATTTTTCGCTTGTTTTGTTCATCTTTTGCGGCTGCTGACTTGCACCCCCTGTCTGACCACAGGTGCTTGATTATGAAGCCTTAGCGACTAGATATAACCTCTTGGCTCGCCGGGAGGCAAAGCGAAGGGCACCTTCAGCATCAAGCTCAGCTGACGCGACGACCGAAGCCCTCGCCGGGTTAATCCGCCGACAGAATGAAATCTTACTTGACATACGCGCCGAGCTCAGCGCCATGCGTCAGTTATCTGGTGCCGGAACACCGCCTGTCGAGGATTCGGAAGAGGAAGTTGATGATTATGGGTTTGAACAAGAGAATGAGAAGGAGAATGAGTGAGCAGGCAGGAAAGTAAGAGACGAGTCGGAATGCTCACGTTCTGCAGGACGATTGGAAGTACGCATACTCGGTGTTACACAGGCGTTAGAATTGCATTCAACAAGCGTTTCGAGGCAAAACTCCGCAGGTTATGGATGATTTTGCATCCCACAAAGGACACATGGATATTCTTCATCACAAAAGAACTTGGAAATTTTGTTGCACTATCATTTCTTGGTTGACGACAGTGAAACTACTGGCCCATCAGAGTACGGTGAAGTAACTGAGCGACTGGGATTTGTTGGTGCAAAGCGGCACGCTGTATGCGAGGCGGGAGGTGCGCTGCGACTCCTCAAGGTGGCATACTTTGTGTCAGGACGACCCATTACATGCGCGTTGGGAATTTACACCGGGAATGTATGAGATGCACGCCCAACTCAAAACTCTGCAACGTCTTTGCATAACAGCGGTTGCAGACCTTTTGCCACGTCCAAGTTGATACCTTCACGCATCAAGGTGTCATCAACCCAAGTGTGGATCCGCCGGAATGATTTCTCTGGCATCCCTCTTTGGATTGTTTCAGTGGCATACATTTTCAGCAGCTGCAACGACAGCAAGCCTTTCCGAATGAGTTTGCAATACAGGCCAGTGGGTACCATTGAAAGTGGAAACCCTCACCGCACGTTATGATTGACTGCAGATACAGGCTGCCTCTCTGCTATGCTACCATGTCAGCGCGGATTCGAGTTTTTTTTTTTTTTTTTTGGCCTCGCAAATGGACCAATGCCATTGCCGAATTGATAAAACTCTGTGACTAAACACACGTGGAAACAAAAACGGCCAAGACAGACGAGGCGGACTGGGTAAGACAGCGCACCAAAGAGGGTGTGCAGAAATACCCTGGCAGAGCTGAAATCAGGGTATCAATCCCCAAAACGATGGCTAGTAAGGCCTGATTACCTTGTTCAACTCCTTTTCCAACGGGGTTCGGCGACAAGGCGAGCACATGGAGATCGTTTGTGAGGACTATGATGGTGCAATTCTGCGCTTACAAGAGCCCGGCCTGGAGAACATGTCAAAGGTCTCTTGACGGGGTGATGATCCCTGAAAAAAAAAAAAGCACCCGTCGTTGTAGGGCTTACGGGACTTCTGCGCCGTTAAGGGAACCGTCTCTGGGGCTTGTCTCAGTGACATCGGCATATGAACCGTGCTTGATGAAGCAAGATGAGAGAAATATTTGACATTGGCACAACCGTACGCATTTGCCTTTTGTCGCTTGTATTGGCGGGAAAAGGATGTTTCACTACTCTGAACTATCGACTGTTGATGAGATGAGAGATTTTGTCGCGCCCTATGACCAAGGACCTGGGAAGTTACCAAGCACTGCACAGTCATGATGCTCGGTATGCCAGAATGTTTGCCATCACCAACGAATGGTAGCTTGGTTGTACCTATGGCCGTTTAATCCATCATTCGGTATATCGTTTCTTTTTCTCAGGTCAGTGCGTAAAAGACTGCGACTCTGCCGCAACCGTCTCCGTCGTCTGTCAGGATGGAATCCAAAAGGTTACGTTATTCCGTGTCGGACATGTGCTAGGCTATGCTTCCCTGCCCCATAGATTGTTGCAGTGGCGGTGTATTCTGCATCTGCTATGCAATGCACCCAGAAAACTCTTCAGAAAATCATCCCGCTCGTCAGGCTACGTTGCAATCCGCATGGCACTTATTAAGGTCTGCATTGATGTTGACGCATGAACTATAGGGATCCAAGCATGTATTCACCTCTATAGCACAATTTACCCTACTGAAGTGTATTGCGACATGTCGCCAAATTTGGACTTATTGTCCCAAGTTTGAAACAGCTATTATACGAGTTGCCTTCTTGTGAGGCAAGGTATCAGAGTAGAGCCGTTTTCTGCTCCTCATGAGAGCCATTATCATTGGTTCAACAAGAGAACACACCGGCACCCCTCTGTATGTTTCAACACCTTAGAGTGCTGTCTTGCATGTATAGATGACTTCATACGCCGACGCTCTGAGCGGATAGATTCTTAACCGAGAACGATGTTTACAATCGCCCTTTACTTCGACTTTACAGATATCAGGGGGCGAGAATGACCTCGTGTCGAGTCGAGTCGGAGATGGACGCTACCGTATTAGGGAATTCGAGCCCGCCGATGGACTCTCCATTGGCCAGACAGTATGATGTCGGTCAGGCTGTTGGCTCGGCAGTTGAACATGGGGACATGGGCAACATTCAACCCCAACATCTTCTGAGTAAACTGAAAAAGGTCTTGATGTTTATTTCAATGCCTATTTCTATTCATCAAATCATTATCAGGGTTATTATGGATAGCCCGAATCAGTCAGATATTAAGCATCAACACTAATAAGTGAATCCAAAATCGTCCGACTGTTTTACATTAATACCATCTCCTCAACACTGGAGATGAACTAGCGCAGCATGAAGATCATGGAGAGGCTTGCTAACTCGTTTTATTCAAGTTTATTTTTGACCCTTGTGTGGTATACTCTCCTGTGGCGTGGATTTAGCAAACTGGAAAACCGGTGGGATACATGTAAGAGAGCTTGGGCCCAGTAGCATCTGCGCGTCATTGATAGGACAATCCCTATCCCCCTTTCGATTTTTCTACCGTCGTGGGGTGAAGGACTGAAAGGAACCACTCCCGGGTGCAATTAGAAGAGGAGATGACGATTTGTTAGGGGAGTGGTGGGGAGCAATCAGGAAAGCTTCTGCTGCAAGGGCAACTTGATGTGTCGTCACCCCGGGACTCTGGCAGTCTGGTTACGTCTAGATTCTCTTTGTGCTTATCAGATCCTGAAGATTAATCCAATTGCGGGAAAGATTGGCCGTTCTTTGTATTTCCCTGTTTTCGGCCCGGTGCTCTCAACTTATCTGGAAGCATTTCTCCAACTTTTACCCACCAGCTCACCAACCACTCACAGCATCCAAGGTTGATAAATGGGTAGTAAGTATTTTTTTTTTTTTTTTTTAAAAAAACAAACAACACTGGAAACATGCATTTGCCACAAGGGGGATTGGCGTGTGTGTGAAAGGTTTGATTGGTTCCGGGCTTTTTGAACGTCTGAAACAAGTCTCGGAGGGGAGTATCGGGAGGAGAACTGCAAGATCTAACGGGGAAAAGTTTCGTACAGAAATATGGCCAATGAAAGGGAAGCTTTTGCGAACGTGATTTTTTTCCTTTTGCAAAGAGAAGATACTCGCTTGTTATCCGCGAGAGCCGTCTTCATGCAGCGGTTATACGGACCAAGGGAATGGGGACCAGCTTCTCACCGAACTTTTTTATGCCTTGGCATATATCCATTAAAGCTTTCTTTTTCTTGAAGAAGAGAAAAAAAGAAAGTCTTTATGGACGAAACGGTAGTACGGACCGATCCTGGGTGCCTAGTATCCACTTGTTCGTTGTCTGACGCATACATCCTACGACGACGCCCGTTTCTTCTTCTTCTTGAGATAAAGAAGTTCTTAGCTGCCTTTGATGCTGCCTATGGCGGGGGAGATTTACTTGCTTTTTTTTGATAGGTTATGCAGGAAAAACCGTTTCTGGTGATGATCGGCGAAGGTGGATGGGAGTGTGCTGTTTGCCAATACAAACACAAACGCACACATCCGCTATATCCTTTTTTTGCCAAAGTTTCCGTCGTGGGGATTCGATGTGACGGAAGACTTCTAGAAGAAATGCTGTACCGGATTAATGGGCTCTGCAATTTGACCTACTATTTCGAGGTCTGTCAGAAAGTGGATAAAATGGGTCGCAGATTGAGGAGAGACCGTGATGGGGGTTCGATAATGGGGGTGTTATCACATACAGTCTCCTTCGGCACATGTACTCGGAATTCACTTTCCATCCCGTCTTATTCTGCAATTTTATACGGTTTGTTTAGAAGGCTTGGGGGGCCCCGTTTTGTGTGTGTGTGTGTTCCCACTACGGGGATGATGGAGAGTCTCAGATCCCGTGTTGTCTTGGCAAGGGGGGGTTATTAGTTACTGAATGGAGATGACAATGATATCATTTGTGTGCTTGGCGGAATGCATGGGGGAAAGAAGGAGTTGCATTGTGTGGGTTGAAACATCTAGGACTCTGAAGTGAGATCACGAGATTGTGGGTATCTGGATGCAAATGCATCTTGAGTATTTTCTATCTTTATGTATAGATGCAGATACGATTGGTAGAAGTGAATTGTGTTTAACAATTGGCTGCTCGAATAATATCCTGGCTGAGGATATGTTATGCTGTCGATGTATAGCATTGCCCATAGTACTCTTAAGTCCCTGCTGATTGTAATAAACACGTTGTTGTACATGGAATATTCACATGGACGCGCAAACAGACGTAATTGTTTGTGTGATGTGATCTATAATCTGTCGTGGACTCAGCTCTTCGACGCCACCTGATGCTAATACAAGCAATGTTGATCCCACCTGGCAGAAACTTCTTGCTGTGATCGGGAGTTGAGCAAGAGAACAGGCTGACTATGCAGCTACGAGCCTGGATGCTTGTTTTGCTTTAGATGGGTTCTGTGACCGAGAACCATACTCGGTTGCGTATTTTGGTTGAGACACAGAGGGGCTTTCTGGACCAAGATCTGTGAACAGTGATGGTTCCATTGACGCTGATGATACAAACATGGACCCTAATTGTTTCTGCTAGTTCCCTGATTTTTTCTTCCGTCTTCAAAGATGAACCGTACATTCCCATATAACAAGTATGAAGCAAACGAGGGACAATTTCTTCAGCCGTGCTATAGGAGCTTTTTGTTCGGCGCCTGTTCTCCATCTTGGCTTCTGCAGCGTTGATTGGTGATGATGCTAGTTAATCCGTTATAAAAGAAGATAAACGGCGTTACGGTAAATCTATCAAGACGGTCTGTTGATGCTGAAGAAGCCCGCAGAGCTTGCTCTTGCTAAGGTATTGACCCAAGTAAACAACCATAAGACATAGCAAATCTCTTCCACGGGATCTATCTTCTGAGTTGTATAGGCTAGTAAATCTTTTGTTGATTAGTTGAGAAGAGGCCTCAGTAGGACGAAATAATATAATGCTGCGTTCGATTTGGGAAAAGCCTAGCCCCTGAATAGCTTGGATATTTCGAATGATGTTACCACAATGCTTTGGACCCTTTTGGTGTTTATTATAGCTATAGTAACTTCAACAAGCGAGAGGGAAAGCCATCTTCTTTAAACCAAAGCCCCGTAGTTCCGAAGGATCATGCCGGTTCAGTCATGTAAAACCAGGACATCACCAAGGAATTGGCGTGGAAATGGATAGCACCCAAGCTTCCTTGTCAAGTTGGCCACAATCCCGAGTCTATTCCTTGGCTTCCTGAGCTCGGCTAGAGAAATCTGTTGATGTTTGCTGATTGATCTATATATCTAATGCGGCATGCCCTTGAAAGCATTACGATGCTATCTCTGGGCCAGCAGGTACACTTCGTGGGATAAACGGAACTGGCCGCCGCCGTACTCGGTGAAATGAAGAGATGATGAATGTGCTTAAACTACTAGGGCCAGTGAAGGTACATGTATTCAGAGGGGGGAAACGACTCCTCGCCAGATAGGTGACCGCCGTGGCTTTTTTACTTTAATACTTGGTGTAAGTCAGGGTTAAGGGGAGAGAAGGATAAAATCCATGGAGACAATCAACTTTGTGACCAGAGGGAATTCTCATAAGCCTCAGTCTTGGATCACAAGTACTACAGCGTGTACACTTCTCAACTGGATCAGATAGATGTCTTCGGTTCATAAGATGCTGGGCCTGGCTTCCAATTGCTCGCGGACGCGAAAAACTCTAGATTAAATCTCTATCCCTTGTATATTCATTGCCGGTCATTGCAGCCGTTTGGTGTGTGTGTGTGCTTGGTAGCCTTCGATGGGACTGCTGCCAATGGGCTTCATGCACGCATCCAGGAATAATAAGAAACGCGAGACTGGCTGAAGGTGGTTCTTTGGGGTATTTTACATGTGAACTGGCTACCATAACAATAGAGAAAAGCTCATGATCTGCTTATAGGACTCTGCGATCGGTCCCTTCATTCCCTTTGGGTGCAAACTGCTTCTCGTTAATCTCGTACCGCCCCCTCCTCGCAATCTCTTCATTCCTCGCCTGCCCTTCTTTATCCCCAGCCATGGTATCCACAGCAGCGCCTATATTCGCATGGAGCGCCTCTCCAAGTCCCTTTTGTCCATTGGTTAGTCTTCATGCTCAAATTATGCCCCCAAAGTGCTTTGGAGGAGAAGGTTTAACTTACATGACCCTGGGCTGCTATGCCCTTGATTTTGTTACCGATTCCGGCGCCGGTACCCGAAGGGACGTCCCCGGAGCCGGTGCCGTAATTGTCGTAACTGCCTTGGGAAACGCCGGTGGAGGGGACCTGGGCGGTGTTGGAGGCAGCGCCCATGCCTACGTCGTGGCCGGCGGTGGATTGGCCGGCAGTGTTCCCCATGAAGGCGTTGCCTCCGGGGGCTGTGCTGCCAACGGGTGCGGTGTGGTCGGTATTGCGATGCACCGGGTTCACGCCGCCGACTCGATGCTGGTTCTTAAAGTCCTCCATTACGTTCAAATTGGGAGGGATTTTTTTTCTGTGTGTGGGAGAAATTCGTAAAATGGGTTGTACTTGTGAATATTCCTTAGCGAGATTCGATACTGTGTGTCATTAGGGCGTGATGGTGAATAGGCTGTTGATGCAGGAATAGAAGTGTAATATATAAAGTCATCTCCAGTGACGCTCGAAATGACGGCAAGATGATGCTCGATGTGCTGGTGCAGGGATGTGCCTTCTTCCACGGCGAATCTTGTCGATCTCGCTGGCAATGGTCATTACGTCATGCGTTGCGATTACGGCTCCCGCCATCAATCGCTCGTCCAGCATCTCGACGTTGAGTTGACGTGAACGACAGTGTTGGCCCAACTTGTTGCAAACCAATCCATACAGTATTTACAGTTCAAGAGTCATGAAACAATTGCAGCATCATGATTGTTATTGCCCTTCATCCCATTCGCTGCTGTTGTTCTGCGAGAAAGTATGTATAAATACGTAGATTAATTCATGCCATCTGTATGCTTTGCCCTTATTATCGCAAGAGACAACAGGGTTCAAGATGCTTTATACTTCACGAGCTGCCTTCACCGTGTCACGCGCACTCAGAACCGCACCCAGAGCATTCGTACCATCGTCGTCACTTCGTCCATTTTCCATCACAGCCTTGAACATGTCGCGAGTGTCGGATCCCATCACCCACGATCATCGTGAGCTCGAGGATTATTATAACCGGATTATTAATGCGAAAGATGCGGATGAGCAGACGCGGTACCAGAATCAGTTTGTTTGGGAGCTTGCACGGCATTCTATCGCGGAGGAGATTGTTGTGTATCCTGTCATAGAGAAGAGTGTTACGGATGGAGTCACCATTGCCAACAAAGACCGAGCTGAGCATCAAAAGGTAGGTCCTTTAATCCATTCAAGCGGACTACTGCCATCTCACCGAGAACATTTGCTGACTTGGGGGGGGGGGATAACTTCAACCATAGGTCAAGGAACAACTCTACGAGTTCCAGAAAATGTCACCCGAACAGCCCGAGTTTCTCCCCACCATCAAGAAGCTCTGGGGAAACCTCAGCCAGCACATCAAAGAGGAAGAGGAAGAAGACCTGCCGCGGCTTGAAAAGGCCCTCGACTTGGAAGCGTCCGAGAGGCTAGCCAAGAGCTTCCAGCGGACCAAGCACTTTGTCCCAACCCATAGCCACCCCTCAGCGCCGGATAAGCCACCGTTTGAGACGGTCGCCGGGATGATGGCGGCGCCGATGGACAAGCTGATGGACATGTTTAAGAAGTTCCCCAAGGATTAGACTGTACTGGAGATATGAATGAAGCTGGAAATAATGGATGTACAGATTGACATATTCTTGATTAGTTTTCCCATGTCTATAATATTAATTCGGACATGTCACTCACTGCAACACATTCAAGGCCTTTTTGTGCGAGGGGGAAAACACGGCCTACGCGGCATTGTAGTGTGCTTATCAGTGGTTCAGGTATGACAACCAAACGAAGCCGGAGTTGTTCAATGGCGTTGCGCTGATGTCATGAAGGAGGCAACCGCTTTAAACCAAAGAGCTGCGGCCCAACATGCACATCTCCAAGCGATAACAGTCAGCTATTTCATTGTCCCATCTCTTAAACTAATTAACTCGATAAGGTAATTCCGGAGATGTGTAACCAAGGTTACATCATATTCCATGCAGGCACACGGCTCAGTTACACGTCACGTACAACCAGACCCAGCAAGGATCGAGATACCACATAGGGATGCCTTCAAAGCTGGCATTGGCTCAGCTAAGCTTTTCTATGAGGAAAAAAAAATTAAGTTAAATTCAGCACGGAGCAAATCATCCGGAGAGGGGAAAAAAACAAACAGACAATCAAGCAGCCAAGCAAAGCAGGCAAGATTACACCAGGATCCCGCAGTTTCCAGGAACCTCCCAGTCTGTAGAAGTGAATCGGGTTCCGGCTATTTCACGTCATTCTTGCCAAACTCAAGCCGAATGTTGGCTCATGCCCTCTTTCAACTTTTCATCTTCTTTTCGATTGACTTGTTTTCCTTCATGACAAAACAGAATTCCACCCCAACTCAACTGCGGTAAACACAACATCTCCTCTGCCGCGATATTCATTCGGTTGAATATTTGACATCATGCCATCAAAGCCCGGAGCTGTACCAGACTATCCAACACCCACGGAGAGTCCTGAAAACTCAACCCCTCGACCGGTCCCTGAGCGAAATGATACTATTCTGCCGCCTCATGAGCAGGATGCCATTACCAGAGTCCCCGTCACTCCAGGTGTCGCTCTAGGCACCTACGACCAGCGTCCAAACCGCGGCAACTCAGACCATGAACCCTTCACTCCGAGTTACTTTGGAAATCATCATGCCAGCGCCTCCAGTACAACACCTGGATATTTCAGTACCCCAAGGCAACAGCTGCAGCGAAACATATCTCAGCTCCCTGTCATTGAGCCGGTGACCCCAGCCGCGGTCAACAGTATAAAACTCAGCGGTAACATTATATCTGCCACTTTTACCGTTTCGCATGCCCTGAAATATCGTCATGGTTCTCCCTGGGTAAGTGTGTTTGAACATGTTTTGATGAGGCAAACTCTAACCAGAACCAGGAGTTAAATCGAAGGTATCATCAGTCGGCTCATCTGGATTCCCTGGCCTACCTATCCTCCAAGGCCAATCCCTGGCATCATACCGTCGTTGCATGGACTGGTGAAATAGACAACCAGGATGATGATGAGCAGGCATCGGGCGTCGCACCGACATCCACGTCAATTGCACTCGAGGGTCACACTCCCATAAAGGATAAACCCAAGACGGACGAAATCTTCATATCCAACTCAGACCGTCTGCGTTTAGAGACACAGTTGTATGATGATGAGTTGCGAACAATACCTGTTTGGTTAGCGGACGATTCAGATGTGACGGACAAAGGAATCAAACTCAGAAACCAGTCGAAATGGCGACGATATGCGGAACACGACCTCTGCGCCCTGTTTCACTACAGGCAGCATCCGCCAACCAACGGCCGCAGGGGAGATTCTCGATGGGCCGACTTCTTGCGCATGAACGAGGCGTTTGCAGACAAGGTTTGCGAAACCTACAAGCCTGGAGACGTGGTCATGGTGCACGACTATTATCTCATGCTGTTACCGAGCATTCTTCGAAAGCGTCGCCCAGACATGTACATCTCGTTCTTTTTACACGCGCCATTCCCAACGAGTGAGCTTATTCGATGCCTCTCGCGGCGTAAACAGGTTCTCGAGGGGCTCTTGGGTGCGGACCTGATTGCTTTCCAGGCATATCATTATGCACAGCACTTTGCAACCTGCTGTACCAGAATCCTTGGCCTCTCTGCTGATGTGGACAAGGTGGAGGCCCCTGGTGGGGAGGTGCACATTGCCGTATTTCCCGCCGGCATCGACACAGGCAAGATCACGTCGCTGGCGTGGACCAAAGCTATTGATGAGAAGTGCGCAACGCTGAGATCAATCCACCATGGCAAGAAGATCATTGTTGGCTGTGACCCGCTTGATAGTCTAGGCGGCGTGGACAAAAAGTTGATGGCGTTTGGACGATTTCTCGAAAGGTATCCCGAGTGGCAAGAAAAGGTTGTCTTGTTGCAGATCACGAGCCCCACGATGGTTGATGACGACGACGGGGAGGAGGCGAAATATGCGAGCCAGGTGAACGAGTTGGTTAGTTCGGTCAATACGATGTACGGTTCACTCGACTACGTTCCTGTTCAGAATTATTCGCAGCATCTCACCGAGGATGAGTACTTTGCCCTTCTCCGATCTGGAGACATTGCGCTCGTCACGAGCGTGAGGGATGGAATGAGCACGACTGGGCTGGAGTATATCGTCTGCCAGCGCGACAACCACGGACCGTTGATAATATCCGAGTTCAGTGGGACGGCCAGCAGTTTGAAGGATGCCATTCAGATCAACCCATGGGATCTGACGAGGGTGGCCGATGAGATTAACAAAGCATTAAGGATGAGTGAGGAGGACAGAAAGGCCATGCATGGAGCCATCTACGATCGGGTAACTAGGGAGAATGTTGGCTTCTGGGTGAATGGCATGCTCCGATATTTGATTCATGCACTTGGCATCCGCGAGAAGATGGGTGGAATATCGGTTTCTTCGAGTGGACTTGCTCGTATACCAGTCAGGGCAGCACTATGAGGCTGGGGATGTTGAAAAGGCAGCATTTGTTGGAGTCCTGGGTAACGACTTGGCCAAGCTTTGTAACATAAGATAGCATTAAAAAGCTTTGGTAGTTTTTTAAAAAAAGATTTATTTTCAGGTTTGCTGGAATGATATGACGATAATGATATCTCAACCTAGATGTGTCTTGATGATTCTAGGTTAGCTATCCATGGTGGAGGTTCCAAAGATGCTGGGTGAGTGTGCGTACTGTATGAAATACTGTGCCACAGCATATATTGCCACTGTAGCACCCACTGAAGCTGGCTGCCCCTCCATCTCAGCATCTCCCCGGCAATTGTCACACGCGTGATCCATCCATGCACACGCAAAAGACCTGGTCCGAATCCTTTGATCCAACAGCTCCGCAGGCATCACTGACTGAGCGATAATCTCTCCGCCTCTTACGTCGTATTGTCTATTGCACGTGTGCTGGAAGGTTATATGAGATGGGTGGGTGAGCATGTTGACTGCAACACCATGTACAGTGTCAGATTATAACAGTCTGTATGATATAGATCTACCGATGCCTTTACAACGGACGGGCTTTTTGTTGCGCAACGATGGCTGCAAGTCCAAGATCTACCAGCTTTGCATTTCAATAAACAATACCAAGAGATTCAAAAGGCCTTAAAATACCTTAAATGACTGATTTTCAAGATCTGGCTCAACGAGGCTTACCAACTACCGACAACCACTTGACCATCTCAGGCTTAACCGCCCAACACTACCCCGTGTCACAAGACACACCAACCTCACCCCCCCCCCAACTCGCCTGTCTGGGGGGGGGGGGGGGCTTTTGTTTTTGCCTTATCGGCCCACCGAAATCGAGTTCCCCTGCAAGACATGGCCAGCCAGCATTCCTAGATGGAAGTGTTCCCGTGCTTGAAAGCTAAAAAAGCAGTCCCCGTGACGAGTTTTGATGCTCTGGGGTTTTTTTATCTTGTCAGTTAGAGGGAGACTGGGGTAGATGGATAGCTGATTACCTTAATAGGCAGGTTTTTATAAACAATGGGCAGAACACGAGATCTCGAAGCTCCTCCTCCTGCTGCTGCAAGAGTGCCTTACTCTGAAAGAGGGGGGAGGTTTAGAGTGAAAAAAACATGGGCTTTGAGCTTTGAGCTTTTCTTTATATATCTTTTTTTTCTCTCTGTGAAGAGCTTTTTGAAGTGCAGATCTGTTTGTCTTATCAGTTTTCTAACTTTCTCTGTTTCTCAATGATTTAGATTGCTTGCACTAATATCGTTGTCTCTCTCTTTTACGAGACAACTCCCTTCATCCCTCATACCTTACATAGGCTTCAACACCCTCTACCTTTCTCACTTCCAATCCTCATAAACCCTTTCTTTCTTTCCCTTCAACCCATGCCTGTGGTAAACACCGTGGCCTCGGCCATACCCCCCACCGAAATCATACGCGATGGGCCTCTCATCCCCTCCTGGAGCCTCATCCCCATCCCCCACGTCTCCATCTCGGCGGGCGGCCTCCTCGCCCTCGCGGACCTCACCTCCATCGCCGAGCGGACGGCCATCACGGGCGGCAGCTCCTGGCTCGACGCCTTCGTCCTGGCGCCGGGCTTGCACTACCAGCAGGCTGCGGATGCGCTGGACAGGCACTCGGCGTCTGCGCTGTCGGCCGAGCTGGGACTCACAGAGGCGATTGAGTTGACGGCGGGGGAGGTGAGGAGCTATGTTATCAATAACGTGGCCATGGTCAAGTACCTGAAGAGGCTGTGGTTAAACAATCCCGACATTGGAGTCATCAACTTGTTCGTCCAACTAGACGGTGGCAGCGCCGGCGACAACGACGAGGACAACAACAACAAGAATGACAGCACCGCAAACTTGAGAAAGAGGCTATCCGACCTCTTATCCCGCCGGCCCCTCAAGCGCCGCGTCGTCCACGACGACCTGGAACTCGACTCCCTCAGCCACATCCTCTACCTCCTCAGCCCGCTCCTCACCGTCGGCGCCATAGTCTTCATGGTCCTCCTCGAGGAGTGGTGGGGCCTCGGCTTCCTCATCGCCCTCATGGTCTCCCGCGTCTTCAACATCTGGGCCATAAAGAACCGCTCCAAGCTCCCCATCGCGGACCTCCTGCCCCCGAGGTCCGCCCCCTCGCCGAACGACCGCCTGCGCCGCCGGCAAATGTACAAGCAGGCGAACCAACAGATCGAAAAGACGGCGGCGGCCCGCCCCTCGGAGGATTCCATAGCCCCGCTGCGGCCCCTTTCGCCCCAGTCTGCGGCCTCTGCTCCGCTTCCGTATCCTCACATCCCGTCCCTGCAGCGTGACTCGAGTCGCTTGACCGAGTACACCATCGACCTCAGTCTCAACCGCCGCGTCGTGCTCAAGGGCCTGGACACAGACCTCCAAGCCGTCACGACCCAAGCCTGGATGCGCGCCAAGTCCACCCTCGAAGGCTACCTCGAAGCCGCCTCCAAGCTCATCGTCTACATGGTCGCCTGCCTGAGCGGCAACCTGTCCCAGGCCGGTGCCATTGTCTTCATGGCCTTGCTGCTGGTGAGCGCGGGTCTGCTGGGCTTGAGTAACGCGCACTCGCGGAACCTGCAGATGCACGGGCGGCGCGTGGGGAGGCTGAGGGTGGACAAAGTCAAGATTGCGCCGTTTGTTCCCGCGTCAGCTATGGAGGCGGGACAGGTTATCACCCCCCCGGATGGGTTCTCTGTCCAAGTCGTTCCCGTAACCAGTACCTAGAATCATTGTATCCCATAGAACTGCTCAGGCCCATAAATGGGGCTTATTGTACCAAGTTGTTGAATTTGCTTTCAATTCCTCTAAAAGGAACAACCATTGAATCTACACAGATATAACCTAAAGACCCACCAACAAAACGAACCCCCCCTTTCATAACCCCATTCTTAACAATAACAAAGAGAAACCCGAGCATACATTACCAAGAAACCACACTTTCTTTACTCCACCACTGCTTCTCAAATAATATCGTGTTTTCAAGCCATGTAAGCGTGCAAGTGATACCATTGAACGGGTGAAGACCCCTTAAACACGCATTCAAGTGCTCAACAGTTTGTGGTATCCAATGAACAGCCGCCAAGACGACCTACGCGTTGGCTGGCAGGTCTTCATCCATCTTATCCTCTGCGGGGGCTTGCTCAACGGGAGCATCCTCTGTTGTGGAAGCAGGCACAGGCGCAGGCTCCTCTGCTTCAGTTTCAGCTTCGACGGGGGCTGGAACAGCAGCGAGGATCGGCTCTGCAGCGGGCGGCTCCAGAACTGCTGGCTCTGGTTCTTGTTCAGGGGCGGCTGCGGGCTCAGTTATAGGCTCGACTATAGGCTCGACTGTAGGCTCGGCTGTAGGCTCGGCTGGCTGCTCAACTGTTTCTTCGACTGAGGGTTCAGCTGGTGGTTCAACTGCTAGTTCTGCCGACTCAATCGTTGGCTCGACCTCTGCCTGCGCTGATGGCTCAGTCACCGGCTCAGTCACCGGCTCGGTTACCGATTCTGTTACCGATTCGGCCGGAGGTTCGACTACTGGCTCGACTACTGGCTCGACTGCCGGTTCGGCTGTTGGTTCGGCTGTTGGTTCTGCCGGTGATTCCTCCATCGATACGGGCTCCTCAACAGCCTCCGGCAATGTAGCCGGTTCATCTATCACCATGGGTTCAGGTTCAGGTTCAGGTTCCAGCTCAGGTTCGGGTTCGGGCTCAGTTGGCACAGCCGCTAGCTCAGGCTCAGGCTCAGGCACTGATTCCGGAAATTCTGGTGCCAGATCCATCTCAACCTCGCCCGCTTGCCGATCCAATTCGCCCATCAACCCTCCGAGAAGGTCATGTTCCTCTTCGACAGCAGGTGGGGTAGGCTCCTTTTCAGAGACTGGCGCAGGCTCTGACGCTATGGATTCAGAAGGGATAGGCTCCAAGGGGGCTGCTGGGACGGTCTCCAGTGGCATCACCTCTTCATTCACACTTGGTGGTGCCTCCTTAATCTCATCGACTGATGTTGTCCCGACTTCTGAAACTGCAGCTGATCTTGATCCAGGCAGAGGAGCCGTAACAGAAACTGAATCTTCAGGCTTGATAGTATCATCAGTCATGGTGGAGATTTGATGAGATAGAACAGGCTGTTGTGCAACATCATGCTCTTCAGGTTGTTGGCTTGCTTGGCTCTTTGGTCCCTCATCAGAGGACTTGTAAGCGCCATCATCTGTTTTTGGGCTGGAAATATTGCCCACTTGATCATGGGGCGGAGGTAGCAAGGCTTCTTCCTTAATAGACTCTACAGGGAGGATCTCTGGGGCCGCATCTGAGGTCACCTCTTGGGCTACGTCTGAAGCTGCTTCCGGAGCTGGTTCCAGCGCAGAGGCTTCTGGAGCTGACTGCGGCTCATCATCCATAACGGTAGTCGGCGGTTCAACAATCATCGAGTCTACTGTTGTACCGACTGCTGTAGTCTGTGTAGGCTCTGTAGGCTCTGCAGGTTCTTCTACAGACTCTACTGTGGGTTCTGCTATAGGTTCTGCTGTGGGCTCTGCAAGAGTTTCTTCTGCGATCGGCGCGGAAAGGGATGCAGGCGCTTCTATGGGTGACTGTACAACCACGTTCTTCAAAGGGCTTCCCTCCAATGGCGCTGCTGGAAGAGTAGGTGATGGTGGCGCAAGATTAAGAGGTTGGACATGTGGAGCGTCTTGAGGTGGTGCTTCATCTTTCATTTCAACGTCTTGGTTCTCTGTCACCGGAGGCTTGGCAGTGGTAGCGTCAGTCATTTCCTGATCGCTATCCTTCGTCACTGGCGCTGGCGTTGGTACCGGTACAACAGTAGCAGCAGGAGGAGGAGCAGTAGGAGCAGGAGGAGCGGTGGTGCTATTCGACTGCTCATTCTCACCAGCCTCATCACCATCACCTTCTCCCTCGTCCCCTTCATCACCATCATCGCCGTCGTCGCCGTCTTCCTCGTCGTCATCTTCGTCACCATCAGCCATTTCGCTATCATGATTCGGTGTTTGGGTTTCCGTTTGTGAGGGATTCTATGTCAAAAGTTAGCATCGTGTAGAGTGGACGGCTTAGTATGTCTTACAGTGCCATTCTCGCTCTCCTGTTTGACTGCTTTTGGAGCCACTGCTCTGACTGGAGCCGTTCCCACGGCTTGGCCCTCTCCCGACGGTAGATTTTTAATCTTCTTCTTTCCTCGCCCAGGCCCTGCCTTGGCCTTTCTCTTCGGTGGCGGTGGTCTTCTCCTTGGTGCTGGGGGCGCTGGAGCTACCACCTCGGCCTTTGCGGCAGGTGCTGCTTCGACTCTTGTGGAAATGATCTCGCCGTCGAGGTGTTGGCCTTCTGACAAAGTCACCTCCTCTGTATATGGATTACCAGCCGCATCAAGTCTTCTGACGGTCGCCCTTGTCACGGTCGGACCCTGCACCTTCTCCTCGATGGTCTTGCTTGCAATAGTAACGGTATTCTTGCGTCGTTTCGCCAAGTGGGAAATAACCGGTGCCTCGACGTTTTTAGGAATCTGCTTCCAAAGTTTAAGATGGTAGCCCTGCGACATGGTATCCTCCTCCTTTTTCTCAGGCTTATCGGGCTGAACGGCATCGCCATCGGCTTCTTCCTCTTCCGCGGGAGCTGGTCGTTTGTAGAGGCGTCCCGATCGCGCAGCCCGGAGCAGCTCCTGTGTATGTGGAGGTAAAAGAGTGGCATCTTTGGGCATTCCATGTATTAATTCAACTGCCCAGATATCGTTTTGAAGCTGATGCTCCTGCGGGACGGGTGGCGCAACATTCGTCCATTCTTGTCGCCATTGTCGCACAGGAAGACCTTTGCAAATCAGCACTTGTCGCGTAAAGTATTAATCGCCGGGGCTGGCAAACCTTCAAAATCATCGTGCTCAACGTAGCCACTGCGATTGGCGCGTCTTGTCTAGAGAAAATTGTTTAGCCAGCAATCAATGGAAGACAGGATAAGACGTACTCCTGGCGCCATCGCGCCTATATGGGGACTGCGGCAATGGCGCTCCGCAGTGTATACAAGGTGGTATAATTCGAAAAGGCAGCGAAGCTACGGTTTGCGCAAGCCACAAGATGATAAGATGCGCAGTGATGCAATGTTGTCTAGATGAGAGTAACAAGATTCAATGCGCTAAGGCTGAGAGACACGCTCCTTGTCAAGCAGCGTTCACGAGTTGGATTTGGTGAGGCTAGCCAATTGCAGGACGCGTAGTGGCTTATATAAGCAGCACAGCCATGTGGCGCATAAATAACTTTCCTGCTATTCATGGAGTGAATGTTATTGCTTCAATTCCTTGTAATATATAGATAAAAATTATGTCTAAATGAAATGGCTTTTCAAGTTTTTTTAGAATATCATTTTAGAAACCAATTGCGTGGAAAGTGTGAGTGACTGGCTGTACCACATTTTGTTGGCAACCGGGTTTAGTGTGCGTGCTCCATCTATAATCGTATCAGCAATGCTGCAAACCATTACTAATGACCCTTTAATGACACAGAATTCTCTGTGATATGCCTCATGTCAAAAACACGGGTTTGTATGGAAAGCCAATATCATTGGTGTTGAGATTTTGTAGTCTAAGCCTCAATCATGTTTCACAATAATACTCCCAAGCCGAAGAGCCATATCCCATCTTCCCAGGCTCTTGATGATAGGTGGTGTACAAGGTCATTCCATTCCTAATGTACAGCTTTTATATAGACTTTTATCCTTATTTTTTTCAGTGCATTTATCGTTTCGTTCGTTCAGTCATATCTGCAAAGAGCGTTAGCCAGGAGTCTCGCCGGCATTTACTAAGATCACAAACTTACCCTGGTTCCTTTTGCCTTACGACATCTCCAGAGCGCCCTGTATCTTTGCCCTATTTCGCATCGTCAGTATGTGTTATAGCATCGCCTTCTTGGAGCCGAGCATACCGAGATCCCTCCCTCTACTACCAATCGATCGATTTGATAGAACTGTCCAATGACTGTTTGTCGCTATTCCATTCCTTGTCAGTATTATACAAGACAAGATGCCTCTGGTTCCTTTCCGGGCATACCTTCATCACTTGTAGCTCCTTCAATCCATTCTGTATCAGCTCTTGAATCCTGCGCGGGTCCTCTACCGCAATATTCTCTTTAAAGGCATCGCGGGTTCGTCGCTTGGCATATTCGCGGAAATTATAAGAGGAGAACTGTTCGCCTTGCCGTAATAATTGGCGATACTGCATGGAGCAAAATGTTAGCAAGGCAATGATTTAATCACCATGCGCAAATCTTCAGATTCGGCGCTCCGGTGCTTCGGCGCAATCTTTCACAGCAATGCGATATTGCGCATTTCTCGATTGCGTCAATGATGAGGCGCTTACCAGTGATCGCACTTGTTGCGGCATGTCGCCCCTTAATCTTCCAACAAGTGACATTGTGTGGTGGTTATTTGGTGTCGTGAATATATCACCAGCGAGAGATTTCGTTATTCCACTGTATGGACCCTCCACCAGCTTCTACTTGATGATGCAAATGCATCCAAGGGTTCGGTGTTAGTCGGCGCGGAGAAACATGTGCTCCGATAATATGCGAATATGCCGTCATCCGAATTTTGTCCGGCCAGCAATTCTTTAGTCTGCTACTTGGCTTATCATTCTCACCATCACCATGACCTAAAATGGCACAGTATCAAGCTCAGCAGTACAGCACAGGCCACTCTCGTTGGCGTGAAATTGCCTTCGGCCGAGTCTGGTATTGTCACCGAGGGAGGGAAACAGAATTGGAGCGTCGTAACTACAACAGTAACAATGGCCCTGTTTACGGTATCATCCGCTCGGCCCGGCATTTCATACAAGTAGTTTGTTTCCCAGCAACAATGAAGCTCAGTCTTGAAAACTCCACGGTCATTTCCGACACTCTATTGCCCGCCGATGCTGATGGTGGCGCCCCGATTCGCTTATGTACACGCCAACCGAAGAATCTGGAGCATCCAACGTGTTGGTATCAAGCCTCCGTCGCTTAACAGATCTTGCTTACTCTCATCTGCGATATGTTCTACACACTTGGAACGATGCCATGTGACGAATGACTGACTCAGTACTCCCAAAATCGCAATGCTGACCGTGGAGAAACTGTTCCCACTTTGCTAACGTAGCCTCTCCAATGTCTTAATCGAATTTCCCCTAAAGGCTGCGATGTATGTACATACTATTGAAACCACATTGGATGACGCGACCACTGCGTCGCATGGATGTAATCCAACGGCCGTGGGGCTCAACGTTAGCTTTGACTTACACGAACAAAACAAAACAAAACAGAGCATGGCATCAGCGATCGTTATTTCTTTGTAAACCAAATGATAAATCTTTTCGTATTTCATTTTGTGTAACTTTTCTTCCCCTCATCCTTTTTTGTCATCATATCCCTGTTCTCGGGTTTTTTCTTGGTGCCGTCATGTCGATCTTAGTCCATCAGCCAGGGTCTTTTGCGGCTGACTTTCAGATTCCCATCACATGGATCATGCGCGACCTGGGGAAGATCTCAGCGAAAATGGGACGGGACTGGCGCCCCTCTAAATTCCCAATTGTATCCCGGTGGCTGTTGACTGCTACAGGGCTTATGCAATGCCTACGCTCAAGCCTCCCAAGGCTGAAAGGCTGGCGCGGGTTGCTACATATCTTTCTCCGATGCCAGAGAAATTCGCCGGCAGTTGACACTGGCCATCTAAGATTCGAGAGTAGCCCGACAGGTCTGTTTGAGCGGGAAAAAATATTTGAGAAACATCTATGGTTTCTTATTTCTCCTCAGCATATCGCTCCATTGTGGCTTTCTGCAAGGCTTGCTGCTCCTTGATGATCTCCCGTAGTTCGTCGTTTTGCCTTTTCAATTCCGCGTCGTCATTGCCACTAGATGTAGGGGCAGCAAATGAGGCGAGTGCTTCAACAATAGTCTCCGACGAAAAGCCTTTAGAGTTGAGCATCTGGTCAAACCTAGTGTTGTTGCTCAGATCTCCTTCCAACTGGGCTGTAAGTGTATACTGTCGCTGGGCTTGGTTTGGCTTAACCACCGTGACCGTATGACTGGATGTTTTGCCTGGGAGTAAAGGCGCCATGATCATATTGGTGACGGAAGCATTGAGATTCGCCAATTCAGTTGGGTGGCTATTATCGACCAGATTCCACTTGAGAATCTTGCCTTTAGTATGTCCCGTTAAAACAGATGTGCCGTCATAGCTGACTGATAGACAAGAAGCCGGCCCTGCTTCCTCGTCGGCCACACCAAGAGGAGAGTTCACTTGAACAACAATAGATGCAAGCTCAGCACTTCGAGATCCAAGGAGTGGCTTATCACCGAAAAAGTCAACCAGATAGAGGTTACCATCCTCGGAAGAAACAAATAGAGCTCGAGCACAGGGGTCGAGCGCAATACAAAGGGGTGACGTAGGGAAAAGTAGCGTTCTTAGGACTTGGCCGGTCAAGTAGTTCCAGAGAATACACGTCTTGTCCTTGCTGGCGGATACACAGAGGTTCGTCTCGGGATTGGAGCTTGGGCCAATGACCAGATCGGTGATGGCCGCACGATGATTGGACAAGGTTCTGTCTGGTTCGAGGCCTACATCTTGGCCGGACTCAAGGAGGTGCGCCAGTGACCAAACGTTTACGTTGGAGTCCTCTGAAGCGGAAAGGATGTGGTGAGGGGACACAGCGATACAGCTCACTGCCTGTACATGGCATGGTGGGGTTGTGACCTGTCGCCCTGTGCATGTCTGTGTGTTTGCGGTTCGTCAGCAATGGTTCTCTAGCTAAGAGACCCCCGGTCGTCCAATGAACTGTCGATAGTGAAAAAGTAAAATTTTTGTAAGAGATTGCTCACCTCCCATAGGATCAACCGGCCTTCAACAGTTCCGAGGACAAGGACTTCGCCGGCGAGAGCCAGACACTTGATCCTTTCGTGGAAGGGGATGAGGGCCTCCTGATTGCCACGAAGACGAGAATAAACGTGGACGTGGGCCTTTTGGTCCTGAGCAGCAAAGACGTGACTATCACTCAGGGCCAAGCCATGGACAGGAGCCGAGCTCTTCTTGAAGGAGGACTTGACAGTCCATGAGGGCGTGAGAGAGTGGGCATAAATTCCAACATCCTTGGAAATGGCCGTATTGGCAGCTATCGGCGGCCCGCATATGGAAGAAAAAACTTCTTCTGATATCATGATTGAGGTGTGGATGGTTTTGGTGACGATGGTTGGAGCAACGATGTAGGCTTGTTGTGGTTTCAAAAAGAAATTGCAACAGCGTACAGTCAACGGTGCCCTGTGTAATAACGCTTAGACGCCTACAGGAAGCCGCAGTAGCCCTGTATTATAGCAGCAAGTCTAGGCGAACCAGCAGCTGTGCAGTGTGGTGTGGTGTAGTGTGGCACGCTGTAGCTGTAGCTGTAGCTGTACGGAGGAGCTGCACCTGCAAAGAAGATTTTGTTTGGTAGGGGTTGAAAAAGGAACAATGCGATAAGCCACTTGATGCGGGACACCAGGTATCGTATCGTGCAAGTACCAGGGGTATGTACATTTACAAGTACACGTGCCTCGTCTTTTCTCCTGCAAAACACTTCTCACTCAAAAACGCCCCCAAAAATACGCCGTACATACATGACAAAGGAAAAAAACGGCTGCCCAGAAACAAGAAAACAAAGACTAAAATAAAAAGAAAATTACTCTCTCTCCTTAAGATATGGGATAAACTAGACTCAACTGGACTGGGCTGGACTTTGGCTTTGGAGCCGCCGTGTGGCCGATACGACGTTGAGGAACGTGCAGTCCATGTGGACGCAGTTGTACTCGGTTGTCTCTGTTTCTCGGGTTGCTCAACGTTCCGTGGGCATATTATTAATAGGCTCCATCATCAATCTCCGCTGAAATATTTCCTTCAGAGGGGTCCATCCCCTTCAACGGTTATCAAGACCCTCTAAAGGATCCCCTGGAACCACTGAATGACCCCTCCGCAGGCTTCAATGCTGCGAGGCTAGTGTGCCGTTGAGCGTTTTAGGCCTCAGGGTCAACGCTAAAACATGAGTCTAACAGAAGCCCATCATCAAACCATGCCGCCCTGTCTCTTTTTCTCGTCCGCTGTCATAATTCATCATCTCCACTGCTCTAAGCAGCTTTTGGCTTTAGCATCAACAGCGGCTCAATCAAACGTCTTGTCAGTCCTCCATCTTTGGCAACCAGTTTTGCGGGGACCCTCGACGGGCTTTGATTGCGCATGATACCTTGCAACTCTGCCTATTGATGATCAAGAATCCCGAGTCCCTTGCGTTCCTGATGCCCCCCACACACCTCATCATTCTCCCTTGGATGCCAACGTCAACCATTCTTTATCCTCTCGCCCTTGCTTTGTCTGCAAGCCAAGCCAGAGCTGGATTGTTGCGTTCCACAGCATAGGCTACTGCAGGGAGAAGACAGGATATCTCCAGCGATAATCTTCGGAACAGGGTCTCAGAGTCTGGAAATACGGTCGATGCTTTTCTTTCTCTCTTGTGTGGCCTTGCTCCACGCCTGGCACGGAATCATATCTGTCCGTTGGCCAAGTACCCAATTCGTGCATAGCCTTGTATCTGATCACAACCAACAGCGGTTCAGCTCATCGAAAGTAGCCAGGAACCGGAGAGCCACGTTGCTACCCTGGCTTGAAGGAGTTCGAGAGACAATCATCAACCATGACTGCTTTGAGGGGCTCCGTTTTTGACGCCAGTCTCAGCCACCAAGGCGACAGACGGTCAATGACCCATGCCTAAGATATTCGATGATCTTCCAAGACCCGGTCATACCGTTTCTGGGGGGTCGAGACTGGGGTCACACGAGGAAGTCCTCGCTCCAGCTCGCCAGGGACTATGTACAAAGATGCCAGTATCCGGGAAACTGGTCATCTCTCATTAAACGTGCCGCTTCCCTTGTCTCGAAAAACGAAGACGGTGATTCGGTCAAAGCAGATGCACAGGTTTCATAGAGCGCATGGTTTGTACCAAAAACGCAAGTGCAATACTTCTGCATCTTGCTTACTTAGGTCATCCCGGTGCACTGCAATCTGGCGGGCGTACGAACTGCACATCCGTGGATGTGGTAGGCTAGACCTCTTACACACACACACACATTCCTACAGATCACGAACCACCACTAGAAATGCAACCAGTAACTGTTTTTCACATTACCCCTTGCTCAAAAGGGAGAAGAAACGGCAAGCAAGGGATGAGCAGGTGATGGGATCTACCTAACAAGGTGCATGCATATGCTGGGTTCGGTAGCGAATGCTTTAGCTGATCACGCCTTGAACCTTTTTTCCCCAGGTCCCCCTCGTCTTCTACCTCCTGCTGAGGCGATAACTCACAGGAAAACGTACGAGAAACACGGGTCAGTCATGGACTCAACTTCCCGATATGCATGGCAATGCGGGTATTCCAAGCTTTGACCTTGGACGGTTGGCACTATTCATTGCTTTTTCCTGCCAGTGTCAGTCATGGTTCGCCCCCCCTCTCGCAGTCAATAGGTCTCGGTCTAACGACGCCCTCCACCCTAAATGCTTGCCATGTTGCTTTTTGTCTCTGCCCACCTTCTCCGTCATGGATTTGCTTCTTCCAGAGACACTAAGACAAGCCCGCTGCCACCCTTCTTGAGACCCTATCGCCACCATTCTGAAAGTTTCCTGCTGTGTCACTACTCTTCCGGACTAGCTTGGCTTGCCGTATGCATGTGCTGGATCTACCACCTTGAGTCGCCGGTGCGACTTTGTCTCTGATACTCTTTACCATTGTCTAGTCCCACGCGGCCAGAAACACCTCCCTCCCTTCTTTTTTTATGTCACCGCTCCCCTGTGATCCCGCGCGACCTCCCTTCATAATAATAAGCAGTCTCTTTCTCTCCCCTGTGTCTGACTGTACCTTGTGTGTGTGTCTTGTCCATACTGTCGCCTATGCCACAGCCCGCTCGTTACTGCTCCTCCCCGCCGGTGGTTGCACATCCGATAGATATAACACGGACGGCACCCCACCGAGCCTGGGTTCCTAGGCAAGGCCTCAATCGTTGATGCTCTCTGCTGGCTGTGAAGAAGAACCAGTCTCAATGCCCGTGGCTGATTTGCCCATCTCAACCTCGCCAATTGGATCTCGAGACCGTGCCGCCGATTCAACAGAAAGCGCACCGACCAGGAGGACCCCACACCTGCATACACGGAGATCAGTCTCGAGCATGAAGGGTTTGCTGCCACTTACACTAACACCGACTTGTTCGAGTTCCAGGACCAATCTGCCTCTCGAGGAGGGCATGGAACCTAGGGTTGACGATTTACTACCCGAGCTGTTGGCGCGCGACCTGGAGTTGTCCAAGTCAGTCTTTGAGGCCAGAAGCATGACGTCGGGGGCACCTATTCCCACCATCATGACTGATTACAGGTCGGCAACTATGGCATTCCCTCCTAGGATGTCGTCACCATATCGCACCGCGTCGCTGCGCGTGCAATCTCTCGGTGCTATTGAGGAGCGAAGCTCAATGGTTTCATTCCTAGACCAGCAAGAAGCGCTCAAGTGCGACGAAACGGCATCTGACCTGGATTCGTTGACGGGGACTGAAGCATCGTATGATGCTGGTCCTTCATCATTCCGCATGCGCGAGCAGTCAATCGTGACGAATGCGACATCTCTGGCATCATCGAGCTGGAGACCATCATCCAAGAGTTCTCGATCGCCAGATGGACCCCGCCGTGAGAGCAGTTGGATTGAGGTTGATTCTGACGGCGAGGAGGAGGGAGATTCGCACGAGTTCAACCTTTCATCGCTCTCCCCTCGACCGCCTACCCCGCCCACACTGGATGAATTAGATTCCCAGATGCACCAAAACCAATTCTGCGAACCGCAGAATATTAACCGTCTCTTGCACCGGAAATCGCATTCAATCAGCGGAAGCACCTCGCTCTCATCCCAGAGACATCAGCCTGCCAGGTCAATTGCCGAGACATGGCGATCATCGCCAGCCAAGTCTGTTGCAAAACATGAAAATCTAGATCCCAGAGACATTACAGGATTTCCTCCACCGTTGGATATGCACCATACTGCTCCTTCACGCCAACAGTCAATCCGGCGTTATCCCGTCCGTACTGACAGCGGCCGTATTCCCGAGGATGTTTCAAGTCCAGTACTGAGTCAGACTTCTATACAGGAGTCCAGGATGATCAGGGACCCATACTCCGAATACGATGACGATCTAATGTCCCCAATTGATCAGAGATCTTTGGGTCCTAGGCGCAACACCATATACATACGTCCTTCGCCGCCCCCTTCTCCACTTCCCAGCGTCCAGACATGGCTCAATGGCAGCGCGCAGCCCTTTGTACTACCTTTTCAAGGCGACGAGCTGGCCAGGATAGTACCTCTGCCGCCCGATGTCATTGAAACTATGAGAATATCCACGACTTGTTTCCCTGAGACCATGCTGCTTTCTTCAAGCCTTACTATCGAGACGATCCGATCCTACTCGAAAAAGGCTCGACAGCCCAGCGCGGAGCCCTCGCTTATAGCCACCCCGCCACAATCCCCTCCACCTATCACGATCAACAAAAAATCATTGTGGCAAAGGGTTGTCAAGCGTGGATCGCAGTCTTCAACGCAAAAGCAGCGAGGCTCGCATAGCTCTATGGGAAGCAGCTTGCAGTCCCCCAGCTCTACTACCCTGGAGTCACCAAAGCCGTGGGCATCCCTGAAGAATGTATTTGGATACTGTTCTGACTACGTTTGCGACGCACTCTACTCTCACATCCTTGCCTACAACTACGTCTCGGCACTTGTTGCCCGTAACCCACAGCCTTCAATGTATGGACGATCGCGTACGCCCGGCCCTAACGACACCGAGGATATTCCCAAGAAGGCGGCATCATTGCTTGGCTTGAGCCACTCTCCCAGCGTGACATCAATGGGGGCGGCGAACCGAGCTGCCAAGAGGTTAAGCTCGATGGTCACGGGTCACACAAATAATGACGCAGCTCTCAGGAGCATTCAAACAGAATTATTACGATGTATTCGGCGACTAATTGCTACGGCACGACTAATGGCCGAAAGTGGATCAGGGGACGACAGAATGATGGAGATGGAAACGGAGGACAATGACATGCTATTCATGCGCAGTCTCTGCGAGATTGTACGAATATCCGAGGAAGCAGCTTACGTCTGCTAAGACAAGATAAAGACAAGACAAGACAAAAACTGTGGCAACACACTTGGCGCTGTATGATGAATCACACTTCGGTCACTCACTGTCTATATGAGCCGTTTTCTTTTCTTTTCATGTGAACTACGTGGGAGAGGCATCATCCTGTTATTATTTTTTACCTGTATCGGATATATCGGCGGCACTTTTTTTCTTCCTTCTTTCTTTCTGTTTTACGCACAATTTTTCTTTTTTTATATTTATGTCAAACATGTGGGAGGCTGTTTATTCTGTCTGATTAGTACGAAATACCCCATTAGCAAGGAGCAACAGGTCTGTCTGTTTTGATGGAAATCAACGGTCGAGGCAATATTAGTAAAAATGAAGGAGTCATGAAAACAAGAAAAAACCAGCATTAATGCAATATCGTATAAGTGAAACGATGTCAGTTGAATGACAGATGGGTGAAACCATGTCGCGCCAAGAAGTGAAGGGAGGGGAGGTGGGTGAAGTAAGGGAGGAGGTTAGGACCAACAGGCGAAACAAACAAACCAAGAAAAAAACAGCAGCGATTCAAACCCCTTGCTTCGGCACGGAAATCCCGCCAACACAAGAGAAGGCGAGGCGAGGCGAGGCGAGTCAAGCCGAGTGAAGCAATTACCATGCAAGGTAGCAAACCCACCCCCCGCAAACAATAGGCTAAAAGGGTGGGGTGGAGATCAGTTGGTCTTGGTGTTTTATTGTTTCCTTTTTCTGGAAATGGGTATTTTATATGATGTGCATGAATGGGCCTTTTGCTTCTTCTGATATGAGTACCGAGCAGGTTGGGTTAGTTGGTTGGCTGGGGGGTTCAGAGGAAGAAAGGAGGGACAGATTTGATATGAGATTTGTTAGAAACGCCACACGTATGGATTGCTGGCAAATAAAAAAAGAAAATGGCTGATCTATGTCTTGCAAAGTAGTATTGTGGTATTGAGGCTCAAATTATTCAGGAACTGGTGGGAGTACTACATAGCAAGAAGAAGGACTTTTGCCAGCCGGGAGGGAGCTGCGGGCAGTTGAGAATACAACCTTGGAAAGATGATGGATTCATGGTTCATGGATGTATATTTGCTTGTTGTGGTTGTTGTTGGTCCGATTTGCCCACTCAGCTACTCCATAATACAAGTACGTGGTGCTCCATAGCCGCTGCAAGGGGGGGGGACATGCATGATAAGTGACTTGTTTCATGATTGCTTTTTGAACTGCAGCCCCCCCATGTATATGATATCATTTCTGATCTCCCTATTTAGCCTGCAAGTTTTGATGGCAGTAGCATCTCCCTGCAGATGTACCTTTTCGTTACTTTCTTTTTTTTCCTTTTTTTGCTTCTGATGATAAATTAGATCTAATGCAATTGTTCTTTCTGTCATACCGCTCTTTTTTGGGGGTGGGTGGGAGAGAGTGAGGTCTTATGAGGTGGTACAATGTCTCGACTATACAGAAACATTCTTGGGGGCCAAATTTCGGTCTTTCTCTTCGATTTGGAGGGTTGGGTTGGTTTGTTTGTTTATTTTTTATTATTGTTATTTACCTGCATTGCGAGAATCTTGCTCCTTCAGGCAAGTCCTTTTTTTATTCTTTGCTATTATTCCTTGTTGGTTGAATTAAACACCTGATCGGAGCTTTTTTTTTCGGATACTCTATTCATGTTAGTTGGATGCGTTTGACGTGACATGTTTTGCATGCATGGGGTGATTTGCCTATTTAGTAAAGGTCATTAATAATTGCCTTAGTAGGAAATAATGGTTTGATGCTACTACTAATGTATGCACCTCATCATTTCTACATACACTAGTCCATCATTTATTGATCTACATATCATCATCTGAAACAAAGTAGAGGGCACATTCTTTACTATTCAGAAACGATAATCAAGCCACTATAGACATTTCAAAGACTTTTTCTACTAGAAGGGGAGAAAAGAAGAAGAAGAAGAAAAAATAATGGGCGAGGCTAGCAAGGCTCATCTACCGCCGGCGCTATCTGAAGACGCTATTCGCGCCCTCATCACTTCGCTGCGTCTGCCCTCCCCGGAGGCCATTGAGCCAGCGCAAGTGACGGCCGAATTCCACTCCATCTACTTTATACACTTTGCTGGTGCGTGCGCCGCGCAAGTGTTACCGTTGTTGGAGGAACCAGTAGTCGCAGGGGCGGCCAAGGCGGCGTCGACGGCGGCAGCCAACGAGGATGGCTCCGTGACACTGGTGCTCCGCGTGTCGGGCGGCCACGTGCCCCGGAAGAAGACGGCCAACGAGGTGGCTGTCATGAGATGGTTGCGGGACCACTGCCCGAGAATCCCTGTGCCCGCGGTGGTGCGCTTCGACGACTCGTCGGATAACGCTATTGGGCATGAGTTTACCCTCCTGGAGAGGGCGAGGGGCGTGAGTGTGGATAAGATGTATTCTACGCTGGACGAGGCTGCAAAGGTCCGATTGGTGAGGCGGTTGACGGACGTGCTCGTCGAGATGAATGCGCATGAGTGGCACCACGTGGGAGGGCTGCGGGTCGTTGGAGATGGCGTTGTTCCTGGGCCGGTTCTAGAAGATACGTTTTGGTTTGCGCCTGATATAGACGAGATGTGGCCTGAGGGGGAGTCTATTGATAGCCTGAACCCGGGTGGACCGTATGCTTCGCATTCGGACTTTGTGCGAGGATACTTGGAGTGCTTTGTGCATGCTATTGGGGTACATCCGTCACTTACATGGCTAAGGGACCTTATCCCCCGGCTGAATGGCTTGATAGCCACGTTGCCTAGCTTCGCCAATTCCCTAGATTCTACGAGGCTTGTTCTAGCGCACAAGGATCTGCACTTTGCCAACATCATGGCCACACCAGAAGGGGACATCACCGCGATTCTCGACTGGGAGTTTGCCGCCGTGGTTCCGGCGTTGAGATGGGATCCCGTACGTGCGTTTCTGTGGAATGGACGGTATAGCGACGAGGCGGCGGCGGAAAAGGAGAGGATGAGGGGGATCTTTGAGCGGGAGTTGGAGGGGAGGGGGATACAGAAGTGGTGGGAGGGGGGAGAGGTGGTGGATGTGGTGTGGACGGTGGTGAGGTTTGTGAGGGCGTTGGTGGAGGTGTGTCCGAGGGGACAGAGGGCTGATAAGGTGGAAGAGTGGAAGAAGGCAGCTGAGGAGGCGTTGAATAAACTAGGGGTGTAACTGAGAGGTTTCTAGAAGTCGTAGATATGCGTCATCTGAGAGGAAAAGGTTGTGTTGTATGGTGAGTCTATGTCTATGCTACGCAAGAGAATTGTTCATAACAGCCTCGAGACCGTACAGCGGACTATATCATTCATTCATTATGCCCAGCCGACAGTAATAGCAACCTGTCGGCGACCTGTATGTACGCCTTTACGTAGCACGCCTCTCAGGCGCCTTTCTTCGTTTCATTGAATCTTTGTCACTCTGTTTCAGCAGAGGGTCAGCAGTTATCAGATTTCATTAAGTACCTATACTGCAGGATTAACATTGTCTTCCGTCCTTTTTGAAGAATTTCCAATGCATTAGAGACTTTCTTTTTAAGCATAAAAGATGCAGTATCATGCAACGACGTCCAAAAGTCAAAGATTCTCAATCCGTTGATGCCGCTACACCCAACAACTGTCCCGAAGATGAGGGTCTTGGTGTCTCACTTGTCAACCAACAAACCCCAAAGAGTAGACTCTGTCAGCACCTAAAGTCAACCTACACTCATATCAATTAGCGAGGCTTGAAACATAAGCTCTCGGGCCTTTCCGTTATATATCTCCACCTCTTTAATTCTCCCGGTTCAAGACGCAAGACTAACCCAAACAACTCTGAGAAGATATTACCCACACACTGTAATCGTGCAAAGTGGCATATTAAGATTGTCTAGACATGAGAAAATCTATTTTCTAACTCAATTCAAAGTCTCAGGAGACTCTATTTATAACATGTTCATGCACTATTATGTTCCGTTCCGGAGTCGTTGTCATAGTAGATATGTGATCGGATACTCGGTATTGTATTACTAAACAAACAGCCCATAACTACAAACATCAACCTCCATGAGAGCATGATTTAGTTTCTCAATGTAGAATAAAATTTGACTCCATGCCACTCCGGAATTCGGTACACAGCATCACTCCGTCACAATACCCGCTTCTCACGCCGGTGAGGCATAGCCTTGTCGCGGTGGTGTAAGCTGACTCAAGTAAGAGCATCGGCCACGGAGACAAAATAAGATTATAAAAAGATGGCGATAAAGAAAATGGACATAGCCTTGGTACCGAGGTTGAGTGATAACTATTTACGCCCTTGTCAGCTTAAATAGGCGACGTGTTAAAGGGCCATGATACTTTAAAGGGCATCTTTCAGATAGGAATATGGGTGTTGTTACGATGAATTTGACTGAAGGTGAGATGAGCAAATAGGGTAGGGAGACTGAGAACTAGGAAAATATTCAACGGAGAATGGCACCCAATTAGGGACTCAACGATATCAGCATTAAGAGAGGGTCACTGTATACCTGAAGTAGGACGGTTGTAAGCCACATACTGATAGCCTATTTGCGTGTATGTATGCTGGAAATAATTGCGCCTCATTATCGTCTAAACTTAGCATCTTATTATGCATCTTGTCGTATTTTTCCATACGACATGCTTCCTCCCCACGAAATCGTCTCGCAGCTTACGACAGGGTAGCAGCTGGAGTCGCTAATCGCATCCATGTCAAGCAGACTTCAACAACCGCAAGTCCAAAGGTCCACTGCAAAAGTCTGACTTGGAATTCCGGTCTGCCATATTTCATAATGCTAAATATATTATTTCTCATCATTTATTTATCACGAGCTGATCTCATTTTACTTTGTATATGCATCGAGACCTACCCTGTACCTCTGTAAGCTGTTTGTGGGTTGACCCATCCAACAACACAGGAGGGCTTCCGTAGCTCAGTTGGTTAGAGCTTCGTACTAATATCAGATCAATCGATCTAGTCTTGGTAATGCGAAGGTCGCAGGTTCAAGCCCTGCCGGGAGCAAAATCCTTGATGCCATCCTAGTGTTGTCCTTTTTTTGCTGATTTTCACTGTTTGGAGTTGTTTTTTTTCGTTGGTGGTAAAAAATAATGGCTAAAAAAGATCCAAAAAACATACAACAGCCGGTGTTCGCTGGTGGTCACCCACCCAACTACTAATCTGCCTCTCATGGGCTTGACTATGGGAGAGCGGACGGGATCCCGTATATTCCCATGGATATGGTCGTATGTGCTAGTTCTGGTAGAAAGTTGATTTATATTCGAGAGTGTTGAATTCAGGGGGCAAACATCAACGAATACCATCCTTTAAGCTGTACTGCAATAGGTGGTGTTGACCTTCCGGTTGGTGGCACAGAAAGCCTCCTTTTCACAGCCCCGTCTTGCCCCTCCCTGGCTCGATCATTTTCCGATGTTCTGCCATTCCCTCTTGAGCTGCCCTTCTCTGAACTCAGCGCCATGCGCACGCCTCAGACTCTGGAATCCATTATTCCTCATCTTATCTTCTTGTCTCTTGCCTATCTGCTATGCCGTTGTTTTACTCTCTACACCATGATAGCCTATTTTACTTGGCTAATATCAAGGCTCTGCATAAATAGAAAGTAAGGTGACTTTGTCTTGCATAGTAATATTAAGCAACCTTTCAAAATATTAAACAAATTCCGAGACTCCAGGGGGGTTGGATTGATAATATCATGGTAATGCGATAAAGTATCTCAGTTCCAACTATATGCGTGATTATGGTTCTGTTCTTTTGATACGAACGTTTCAAGGTGAACAGCCCAAGCAGACTATACAAAATTATTAAACTTGCGGCTTTATTTTTTATATTCTGGTAACACCTGGTTGCTGTTTAACCACTCTGAGCATGCGGGCACCCCTTCTCCCCACAAACACCATCGTGACATCTAGTCGAATGTCGTATAAAAATGGCGGATTTTGTTGATCCATTTCTGGCTGTGTGCGTTGTCCTTTCTGGGGCCATCGCTACTTTCTTTCAAGATACGTTGGCAAAGCTCCTTGGCCTCTCCAAGCTGATCGTTGTTAGCGAGGGTGGTGGCCAATACGTATGCTATTGTGAGTGTCAATCTATGATCTACCCCAAAACCCTCCTTGCTCATTGCTAAACTATGTTCAAACAGCTCAATACCATTCGTCACTGTTTTCTTGTCCTTTATTAGCATAATAGCCAAATTGTACTCTGAAACTAAAACCCTTAGATGACGGGGTTCGTATAAGTCTTTCATCGCCTCGTAGACTACGCGTATAAGCTGAATTGCCTCTATCATTTTATTCTGCTTCTTGAGAAATATGGCGAGATTTCCCATGCAGGACAAGGTAACATAATTACTCCGACCGAAGACCCGCTCGCTGGATGTCAAGGCCGCTCGTTGCATATTCTCAGCCCTGGGGAAATCTCCCATAAAACTGATGGCAGCCGCGAGAAAATGTAGGCACTTAATTGTTCTGACGTCATCCTCACCGACGACTTCGCGCAGATTCTCTAGTAGCTGTTCAAGGATCGGGATGGCTCTGACGTCTTCGTTATAGATGGCGAGGGCACCTCCAAGACATCCCGCGCTTTCCATTGTGTCGACATGCTTTTCCCCGAGGTGCCTCTGGTTGATCTCCAAAGATTTCTCGAATCGCAATCGACTTTTATCATAATTTCCATTCCACTCAAGATAATTTCCAGAGGAGTTCAGTAATATTGCCTTGACCAGCTCAATCTCCCTGCTGGTTGACTTGAATTGGTATTGAAGCATAAGTTCGGCGTGTGGCAGTAACATCTCGCTGAGTTTAAAATATTCTGGACTGGGGTCTTGTGTTGGTTTTGGGAATTGTGTTGTAACAGATTTCAAGGCTGTGAAAGCCCATCTATCTACCTCTGACGCCATTTCTTCTTCCAGCCACCACCGTGTCGCCAATTGCACCAGACGATGCGTGCTGAATATTGAGTCGTCATCATCACCATCAAGAAACGAGAAGGCTCTTAAAAGTGCAGCGGCCTCCCGAAAGTCAAATTCATCTTCATGTTCCTCTCGCAGTAGTATTGCAGGAATTCCTTGATGCTGAAAGAAGTTTATGAGACATAACAGGTCTGCCGCTCTTGGATTTAAGTCGCGGATAGATTCGAAGGATAGCTTCCAAGTTTTTGCCACCGATTCCATGCGACTATCTTGTCTCGCATGATCAGAGAATTCATAATTGAGGAACTTCGTCTTGGTTGAGTCATCCTTGCGATACTGTTCTAGGTACTGCGAAATGGTCTTTCTTCTCTTGACCATGAAGGCAACGGCCTGGGTGATGGCGAGTGGAATATACTCAAGCTCCTGGAGTAACTGTAGAATAATATTTTCGCAGTAGTCATGCCGCAATCTTTTCCTCACCAACTCCAGACCCTCAGCTTTGCCCATTTCATGAATTGTGATTGGGATTGCTGGACTTGCCGCGTCAAAGGCAACATCACGGCTTCTCGTCGTGAATAGCAAAAAACCGTTTTGGCAACGTGGAATGCATTCAGAGGGCGTCTTACCAAAAGTTGTCTTCTCACGGAAGAAGGCATCTTGGTCATCCACATTATCCACTACCATCAACCACGGACCCTCATGCCGGGTTTCAAGCCAACTCTTTAGTAGTAATACCGCGTCGCACTCGGTGTCCTCTTGATTGACAATATTGCATTCACCTGCTATGCGCTTGAATGACTCTTCGAAACGAGCAACAGTGGCTGCGTTGACCCAAAAGACAGAGCATTGGTCATCATTGCTGCGTCTTCGATAGCAGTACTCTAGTGCCACCTGAGACTTTCTGACTCTGCGTTAGACAAATATATCTTATGGTCTGATCTTGGGGGGTGGATTTACCCTATGCCTCCCAACCCGCACAAAGCTGCTTTGGGCTGACTACCTTCCTGAACGGCAAATGCACTCTCAATATCTGTAAAAATCTCGTCTCGCCCCACAAACGAGGCGTTTCTATCGAATGATACCAGCCAGAAAGGCTTTGGGCGCGGTGGCAGTTGCGATTCGACCTTGAAGCCAGTATCAATCACCTGGTGAAATGTCAAAGTCCTGATGTATCCACCAAGAGATTCCACAATCTCTTCAATCTTTTTGTCATAAGCCAAGCTCATGACTGCCTTTCTTCCACGATTCCAAGCCGATGCGTCAGCCGGTGGGAGTGCCTTTTCAAGGATCTTGTCTAGCTGTTCAACAGCCGACAGACATCCTTTAACCACGGGCAGTAGGGCCTCTTGGGTGTCTTTATCGACTGTTCCGGCGTCTGTGCTGCGCTGAATCCGACGTAAGCCATCGGCTATGAGTGGCAGCTCCGTCTGGACTTGTTTAAATGGTTTCGGTACATCGCCTATAGCGGCATTGAACTCATTAACACGCTTAGCGAGTTTTATTCCCAGCTCAACAAATTGAAGGATAGTACTGGCAAGGTTTATGGTAGTAATAGGATCCATATTGAGAGCGATGGAAGCCCCTGGGGTATAGTTCTATGAGAGACGTTCGTTTGTATCGGGGTCTGACTCTTGCCCTGGGGTTGCTCGATGATATGGCTTAAAGACAGTTGTGCTCTCCGAAATAATGATCTCAACTAGCCTGAACTAGATAAAGGTCCTTGTGCATTAAAGAATTCTCCCGTTGTCATTGCGCCATGAAAGATTGAAACTCTGCTGACGCCTAAAGAGTTCATTGGCTGATTTTACTTGTTATCATTAATGCCCAAGGTTCGTATATATATGCAACTTCCCCACTTTGCTTATATAAACAGCGTCATATGAACAAGCACTTTTAGAGACAGTTCAGGTGCCCTGTTAGAGTGTGTGAATTTTACAGGGTAGAGTTGAGCTACTCTATGTAACTGCCTTAAGTTCTATGGCCAGGCCACCAAAAAGAAGCGCGCTTCCTGCCTTACACATACCCGTCAACAAAGTCTTGTAATTGGCCTCGACTATGCATCACATATGAACCGTTTAGATCCGGGCCGTTTAAGCACTTTATGAGTTGTGTTGTGTTGTGGGCCTGTTCTATCGAAGCTCTGTCTTACTATATTTATACAACAACATGATTCGCACAGCATCTCAATGAAAGGAATGCGGGAAGGTTATCTCATCTATCTGGATGTCCCACACACTCCGGACAGGAGCCGGTATGAATCGATGGTCCGAATTTCTAAGTGGTGAACCTGAGAGACTCCTACGGCTGTGGAGAAGCCACAGGGGCCATCTCAATATCGATGAGAGCCTACATAACGAGTTGGCGGTAAGCCCTTAAGATGAGAAGATATATATATTCGTAGAGACACAAAGGGATCATTCAGACAGAATCACTCAATTGAGTTTCGCAAAGAAAAAGGAAAGACTTGCGGCTGATGCCGAGGAGTGACATTCAAATAAGCGATTCATATGCTATAAACGCATCAATCGGAGTCATACTCTGCGAGCCAAAGCCATTCCTTCAGAACACTTTTCTGATCACAGGTTTCCGCAGCCTTCACCACCTCCCTTCTTCTCCTACTAACAAGAAGAGCCATTGCCTTTCTATTCTCCCGCTTTGCTGCAGGCCTCACTATTCCTTCAGTAATCGTAATTTGATCTCCCCGCCGGTCAAGAAGCGGCTCTAGTGCTTTCGCTTCGTTATATATAGAACTTGCAGCTTCATTCAATATCTCCTCCATGATCGTAATCTTGTCTCCTCGTCGGTCAAGCAACAGCTTCATTATCTCATCAGAATAATTACCTGCAGCTTCCTTCAAGATCTCCTCGGTAATCATGATCTAATCTCCTCGCATATCGAGCAACAGCTTCATTACCCCGTTATCATGATTACGCGCAGCCATATTCAAAACGTTCTCGGTAATCGTGATCTGATCTCCTCGTCGGTCAAGCAATAGCTTCATTATCTCATTATCATCATTACCTGCAGCCATCATCAAGACCTCCTCGGTAATCGTGATCTGATCTCCTCGTCGGTCAAGCAATAGCTTCATTACCCCAGCAGAATAATTACCTGCAGCCATCTTCAAAACGTCCTCGGTAATCGTGATCTGATCTCCTCGTCGATCAAGCAACAGCTTCATTACCCCAGTAGAATAATTACCTGCAGCCATCCTCAAAACGTCCTCGGTAATCGTGATCTGATCTCCTCGTCGGTCAAGAAACAGCTTTACCTTTTCATAGCCATATTCCCAGTCGCTCGCTGCAGACTCCAAGATATCCTCGGTAATCGTAATTTCGGCCCCTCGCCGATCAAGCAATAGCCCCATTACGTTGCCATTATTCATTACAGCAGCCTTCACGACCGCCTCTGTGATTACAATCTCATCTCCTCGCTGGTCAAGGAGCAGCTCCATTGCTTCATTATTGCACGTTGCAGCCTTTATTATCTCATCAGTAATAATAAATTGGTCGCCCAGCCGTCGGATAAGACGCTCTATGACATTCTTGTCATTTTTTCATTTGCCATGGCGGATTTCAAGATCCTCTCGGTTATTTTCAGCTGGTCCCCGTGTCGATCAAGAAGTAGCTCCATCACTTCTCTCCTTCCTGCAGCATAGCACATTATTTCTTCAGTAATGGGGATTTTGTCTCCAAATCGGCCAAGAAGAAGCTCCATAATCTCGCAATTCCGCGTCGCAGCAGCCACAACGTTCTCTGTGATAGTGAACTGGTCTCCTAGGCAGTCAAAAAGCGGCTCCACCAATTCTTTGCTATGCTCAGATATAATTGCTTTCTCTATCGCCCGATTAGTCACCCTTGCCCCTAAGCTAAGCAGTTTAGAAACAACAGCGAGATGTCCCTGGGAAATGGCCAGGACAAGTGGTGTTCGGTCGTAAGCGTCAAAACGATCAACCCCGATGTAACAAGTTAATGTCTTCGCGGCACATGCTCGATCATTCGGACTAGACACATAATCCACAAGAACAGAGATCCCCCACATCGCGGCAACGTGAAAAATGGAGAACTCCCGTGGAATGTGGAGCCGATAGTACGACCTTAGAGTCTCCAGCCACTGCTCCCGACTCGGGGAATCAACCACGAAGAACTCGGCGTTAGAGCCCCTGACTTCAAACTTTGACTGTGCCATGCGCGCGTGGTTGGGCCAATCTTGGGTGGCATAAGCTAAAAAGTGGCGATGCAAATGTTTCTTATCGTGATACTGCTTGATAAGAAGATCAATGCTGCGGTAAGCAATATTCGCGTGCGCGTCGAGTTCATTGATGAAATGACTGGAGCTAGCTCCAACTAGGTAATCTTTCACTGACTGGTGCAAAAGGAGAACCTTCTCGTCTTGAATAATGATCATGAGGCGACATGATGCGATTTGATCGCGAATGAATTGGACTCGGGTCTCCACATCTATTATTTCTTCGTATAGCTGGCAAGCTTCAGAAAGCTCCAAAACACTTAGGGGGCGGAAGCTAACAGCAACTGTGCCCAAGATACTTCGGATCATATCACCAGTCCCCTCACGTTCGAGAGCTGTGTCGAGGAGTCTCTTGTAGAGCGAATGAAGTCCCTTGGGCATATTTCGTAGGATGTTTACGGCGTCTTTCGAAAGGACATTCTCAAGCTCTTCGCACGCCAATCCAACCCAAAGGAAGGTCCCTTCAGCTTTATCTCTAAGGATATCGGCGACTTGTCCTTCAACCGTAGTCGTATAGCGTTTTCTCTTAGACAGCTTCGCCACTTTTTCCTCGATGCATCTATCAACATCTTCCCTTGCCTCGGGGAAGGAAGCCAGGTCTCTATTCGTGAATTCCTCCAAGTATTCACGGATCTCGGGATATGGACGACTGGTGATTAAGATCCGGATATTTGACAAGTCATCTTGGCTCTCCTGACCCTTTTGACTTAGAAAAGTATCTTGCAACTGTCGCAATAGGATATCTTGCGACTCTTGATCGCATTCATCCAGTGCGTCAATAATACAGTACTTCTGACCTGTACTTTTGTCGGCTGCGGCGGTGATGAATATGGTCCATAGGGCGTCGAATGATTCGAAAATTTGTTCGCCCTGCTCCTTATACTTTGGCAAAAGATAGTTGAGAAGCTGCGGGTGCTGCTGAACGAGTTGCAGAAAGAGACCTCTTACGATTGATGTGGCTGTTTTTCGTTGATCGAAGCTAGAGTCGCAAAAAAAGTATACTAGGGTTTTATTTGTCTTGGAGAAAGCTGTTGATAACTCCTCAGTAAGAAATATGGCCATGGTAGATTTCCCCGTGCCTGGGTTTCCATAAAGCCATAAAACACAAGTCATCTGACTCTCTGGATGTGGTACCTGTTCAGAGCCAAGCCAGGCCGTGAGTTCCTCCGTGAGAAGAATCCACTTGCAAGTGCCATGAGCGCGATCACCCTTCTTGCGTTTCAATTTCTGTCTGTCATCAGATGGATCGGTCACAAAGAGGGCACGCAAGCAGTATTTTGCTTCCGGGTTTTTCTTGCAGACGTCTTGACAATCTGTTAGAAATGCTAAACAAGGCTTAAACATACGGATGAGACTTACCCTCTATACTGATAACAACCCTGATTGCTGTCATCGATGTTAGTGAGTTGTAGAGACCACGGGGCAATGTATATGCATACGATCTTGCTGATGAACCACCTTCTTTGCATTGGCGCACATCTCAGATATTTTTGCTGACACTCTCAAGAATGAACGGTCGTTCGGACCACAGTATTTATTTATGCTCAAGTGATCAGCCTGGAGAGCATGTCTGTCCATACCTGGGATGCAAGCAGACACTTCTTCCACAACCTTTAGACGTCAGTAAGAGCACTTGATGTCAACATTTCTTCTATACGCACCATTCCTTTGGCCACACCCCCTATCCCCAATCGCCTTCCATAGTCCGTTTCATGGAGTTCGCTAAAGCAGGAGACAGGCGTCGATAGCCTATCACGGAGGCGGCAGAATTTCTGCAATTTATCTAATAGCACAGGATCGTCGAAGCCGAGTTCATTAATGATTCCACCATGCGAGCCTGCCGGCCGCATAAGCCGCATAACGGAATCAGCAAAGGGTTGCCACTTCGTGCCCCGGAAAGGGGTGCCCAGAAATACGAGGCCAGCAGTCACCTTCGGTAGGTAGTTGAATGTTTCCTCGGTATCGGCGTACAAGAGACCCTAGACGTTATAAATTAGCTAAAATAACAGTAATATTAAGTGTGAGCCTACATCCAGAATAACATTTCCGCCTAAGCTGTGGCCAATGAAGATGATCGGACGGCGAGAGGCATCCTCATCTCGGAATGAATGCACGCTATGCACCAGTTCCTCCCCGCATAGTTGAAGACGTGTTTTTGGGGCGTCCTTGTGCCATTTCGAGTCATAGTTGTAGACCAGAATTCTAGCCTTGGGGACCTTTGCAGGTAGCATGTCAGGGTCTTGAAGCCAGTTTATACGTTTGTCGCCGCTTTTCCATGTCCATGACCAGTCAACGTTTGATCCAAGGCCATGTACAGCTATGATACTGCATACTTTTAGATCAATGTCTCCCGGGGACAACTCAAATTTCAGTACTTACTCAATCTCGGGTACTTCATTAGCATTGTCAGCGGACACTGGGTACAAGATGTCCAGAGGTTGTCGAGTACGGTTCTATACCAGCATTAATATTTTCCTTATCTAATAGCGAAATGCACAAACATCTCTTTCCTCCTCTGGCAGGTTATCGGGGGAGTGAACCGGTGAGGATGTCCTTTTAATGGCAGCACGAATGCGGGTTAACCTGGATCGCACGGGACCCATGGTAACCACCACTAAGGGTTATGAGCTTTGCCTGTACGGTAAGCGTTTTCTGCTGGGAACGAAATGGATCTCATAAACTCAATAAGTAGGTGGCCAAAAGGGCAACTATGCTTGAGCTTAGGATTAGCTGGATAAAAACTGCGGCGAGAGAAAATAAACAAGCATGAAATGATGATTCACCATGAAAGGGCTGTTGGGCAGATTGGGCCCCGCCGAGACTGCCTGGGCGGTTCAACAGAAGCGGAGAGCAACATTGGGATTAATAGATTGGTTGCTCAATGAAGCATGTTGATTGATTGGACAAGGCGAGATTGTATTGCGTGAGGCGGGGGAATCCTCATGCAGGAGGGGATCCTACAGCCTAGGGCTATTGTTTCCCCGCCCACCTCCCCGATTTTGCCTTCATTCTTGCTGGAGCATGCAGGCTTAATAGACGTGTAGCGAAATCAAAGCAATAGACCCCGTTCACTTCCATTATAGCATCTTTGAAAGCTTTGGTTTAAATGATTTGTTGATCATTAATTCATCAAAGATGTCTAAAAGTCTAATAGTCTATGCCTACTCTCATATTATGTGCAACACTGATTAAAAGATATAAAAACAAGAAGCAAACCTCTAGGAAATCGTGTATATAGTGACCCTCCACGCCCAGTACGATGCTATCAAACTGCTCAGCACCATGACAACCATCAACTGCACCCACTCAATCTCATAAAACGTGGCAATCCATCTTGCTACTGATCCAGCTACGACACCAGCCCAGACGACAAAGAAGCCCGTCTCCCACCAGGCCTGGCGTGCGCTGTCTTTGCGAGCCATTGCGCTGCTTGATCGCATAGTGGTTCCCCAGCCATCCGCCGTGAGGGTACACAGGCTCCAAACATGGACAGCAGGCAGAGGGACATGGTAGAAGAAGATGCCGGGGATGACCCACTTCAATGACTGTCGATTGAGACGGTGGGGGTTGCGCAAGATGTTATACAGTGAGCTCATAAGGATACGGATGAGGAGGTCGGTTACGAAGACGATGATGAGTTGCTCTCCGGTAAGGAAATAATAGAAGATGGCGATGGCGGCAGTGAGGGGACCGAATTCTCGCCTTGCCATGCCGTAAAACAGAAGGGGATGGCTCATGAGGTAGACGCGAGGCTGGAGGAGAGACTCAATGTGTGTGGCGCGCGCCCAACGAATTTGCTGCTTGAGCCAGCGGGCAAGGGTCGTGGGTGTATCGGTAACGGTGAGGACATCAGAAGCAAATACCACACCCCAGCCTCGAGCGAGAAGGTTTGTCGTGAGATGGCGATCTTCATTGATGATCTGGGCCAAGAGATTAGCAGAGATTTCACACATTGCTTTTTGTAAGACTCACCATTCGCTTTCCCATTAATGTTTGTAAGTACCACGGAATCAGGATGGCTGGCAGGGCGGAGAGACGAAACAAAGTGCTTGGTCCACTCTGGCAATCGCTTGTTGCAGTGGCAGCAGGAGTTGAACGAGTGAGATACAGCTCACCCCAGTAGACAGTAGCAGCCAGGTTTGTCACTGCTGTCTCATGCGCATTATGAACAATGAGACCGGAGCTGGCGCCACCAATGCTAGAGTCGGCAGCAATGGCGTCGACGGTGCGATGGATAGAGTCAGGGAGCACAAGCGTATCTGAATCAGACGACCAGAGGAACTCAATACCCAGGATATCGGCGATGACAAGGGCGAAGATGTAAGTGGTAAACATGATGCCCTTCTTGTGCATGTGTCGCTGGCGGATGCAAATTTGTCGCACGTCAGTCAGGTTGATGCCCTCTTGTTCAAGAATGGTCTTGGCGAGCTGGATGCAATGGCGCATGGCAATTTCCTCACACTCAGACCTATCTACCCTTTGACCGTTTTCTCGGCGCATAGCAGCCAGCTTGGACATGACTTGTTCGGCCACTTCACCCAGAGGCTGTGGAACATGAATGGTCCTTGACTGGCTTGGAAACACCTAAATCATTGTAAGCAAACAAGAAGCTGTAAGCATATTACGGAATCTTTTACCTCGTTGAAGACGTTGACCATGTCTTGATCATGCTCTTCATCATCACCATCGATTCCAACCAGCATAAAGACGCATTTTGAAGCTGCTTTATAACTCTCCAGTGCTCGAGTGAACAGCTCCGGATCCTCGCGCCAGCCAACAACAGCTGCCATAGAATCAAGTCGTGACTGCGGCATTAGCTGCGACTCCAAAAAGTTCATCTTTTCATTGTCAACCTTTTCATCCCGAGGGGGGAGCAGCGGGTCTGGAGATTCTTCCTCATAGAACTTGATGCGCCGGCCTTCATTGACAAAGCGGTTCAGCTCGGTGAGGGTAATGGTCATGAAGAGATCCAGAGTGACTGGAAAGCGACAGTGTACTGTGATGACCCAGTATATAGGAATGCACATGAAGCATCCTAGGATGTTGAGAAGCATGCGGAACCAAGAGATGTGACGTCCTCTAGTAAGAGGAGGGCCCATGAGGCCATCTTGATGATCCTTTTCCATCTGATGACGAAGTTTAAAGGATAAAACGATAACAAATAGCGTAACGAAAGGGATGTTGGAATGAGTCTCTGCTGAGCGAAGGGATGAGAGACAAAAAAAACTAAAAGAACGAGTGACTTTGCAGCAAAAAAACAGAACACACCAAAAGTCTCAAGAGGTCTCCCTAAATAACGAATGATTTTTCCTTACCAGACCATCATGACAGGCAGCAACCAGGCAGAAGCGGGACCCTTGAGATTAAATGGGCAAGAAAAATAAGAGTTCCCAGAAGGTATTCAGACGGGGGGATCCATCGTGAAAATTGATTAGTAGGATCCCTACTAAAACGACCACACGCCTTTCTTCGGCGACGGCGGTGGCTGCGGCTGCTTCCCGTTAGGCAAATGATTCTTTTCCCGAACAGGCTCCATGTGAGTGTGTTTGGGATCCATGGCTACGGGATTGGGTGCGGGATTGGATGACCCATCTGCTGCAAGCACCTGGATACAGCTCTCGTCTATTTTTAAGCTAATTTTACACGAGGTAGCAAGGGATGGAGGACTTTGGTTGGAGGTGAGCTAAGCAATAGTAAGTAGTACGAAGGCAGTGCGATGTGAAATGCAGGCATGTCGACTCTAGCCAGCCAGATGGAGAAGAGTCAAAGGAGCAGGGGAGGGGCTGAAGCCTGATCCTCTATCCATCGTTTTTGCTTACCCACCATGCAATCAGTCCATGCCGGCAATCAGCCAGTTGTAAGGCAGAGATGGGGCCCAGAAGGTTGCATCGTACAGGATCAGTCTAAAACCATGGGTCCAAACATAGGTCGCCGCGCAGGTGTATCATCCCTGTCATGATATTTTTTTTTCCAGTCCTTCTAATCCTCAACTAAGACGTTCCAAAACATCTCGTCAAGATTTGGGCGCGATGGCGCTTGACGTGCAGCTTGACCGCCGCGTCTTGGCTTTCTCGTGTTTGAAGGCCCAGCTCCTCACGCTATCGAAGCCATGGAACCTGTCAAGATGGTCGTTTGGACATGCTGCTTGGTTCGTGTGACTGTTACGAGAATTATGGTTAAAATAAACAATAAAAAGGGGAGGCAGTGTTTATGCTGTCATTCTCTGCGTTGATAGGTTACTTACTTCTACATAATTCATCCGATATTACGGTTGTATGACACGCCTTTCAGGAGAACCGCTGTCGTGCTGTCTGTTTGGCTGTCTTACTTGTAGTATGTATTCATTCCAGTTGGCCTCACATCCAACAACAACGACAATTTAGACGCAGGAACCCGACGTCATACCAGGGTTTTCTCACATGCTCGGAGAGAGCCATGTAGATCCTGCCAAGGCCGTCTTGTCGTATCAATCTGAGACAGCCGGCAAATGTCTTCTTCCACTTGTACTCTCTCTCCGTCCGTTCACGCACAGCAGATGCAAAAGGAGAAGCCAACGAGGGAAATAAAAAAACAAGAGACATACATCCATTTTTTATTTCCTAGAAACTTCCATGGAAAAACTTTTTCCACCATCGACAAACGAGTTCAGGTTATTCGCGGCAAAGTCTGCCGTGGCTACAGACATGCAGCACAACGCCGTCGCCTTGGAAGGCCCCCACGCAGTGATTCATCCATGGCTTTTTGCACTGGCACATTGGGTGCACTTGGCCCGTAGCAGCTTGGCTGACCTTTTGAACCCTGACCGGCCATTGCCTATTATAGTAATGCGCTTGATGACTCAAGTTAACCGAGAAGTGTCCAAGGGCTTCTTCCGAGCAGGGGCCCGCTTCAAAGGAGATAATCTCAGGATGGAGTCCAATTTTAGCCGTGAGGCTTGAATGGATTTCCCAAGGATCTCGGTTTTGTTGGATTATTTTTTTTGCCCGATGAGGAGAAAATCCTTTTCAGCCCCTTGTGGCGGAAATACGGGACACACACAAGGGAGGGCCCCAAGGAATTGCAAGGGAGATACACGTGGGTGTATGAGAGAGAGAAGGAGAAACAGGTGCCTTATCTGGTACGAGGTCGATCCGGCATGGCTCCGATGGCGTGAGCGAAGCTGATGGTTTTCCCATGCAAAACTTCACGGTCTCTCCTTTTTAAAAACCCTTGGTGATGCCTTGCACCTCAGTCATGCATCATCTTACAAAGACGGCTATACGGAAGTGAGGTTTCATATTTCTTTTCTCTATACTCCCTTCTCTTTGTTCCCTTTTATTTTTATTTTTATTTTACTTGTATTATTTCTTATGAACTAAAACATTTGTCAATTCCTGTTGCAAAACCCTACACCCTACACCCAGCATCATGCTGGTCACTTACAAGAACAACCGGCTGGTGCCAGCCCTGATTATTGCTGCATGCTTTGTCTTGTTTTACTGTCTTATTGATCCCTCCGTGGAAAACTACGGCTACAACCCAAACGCCATCAAGACACCAGCCAAGATCAAGGTTGACCAAGGTGCTACTGAAAAGAAGGTAGTGCCGGCAGAAACAGTGAAAACGTCAGAGAACAATACCATCATCACTGTCACACCCCCAAGTGAGGAGAAGAAGGTGACCCCTTCGGCGGCTTCTCACAAGACTGCTTCCTACAATGGACTCGCCACGGATGATATTCTCTTCATCATGAAGACTGGCGGCACAACCGTCTGGAAGCGTCTCTTGGTTCATCTCACAACCACGCTCTCCCCCGAGCGCATCCCCCTAGAAAACACCGTCATCTACTCCGACTTGGCTGACAAGATTGGCGACTTTACTCTCATTGATGTTCTTGCCAACATGTCCACCGAGGCCAAGGCGAAGCCAGACTTTGACGTCTACCGCCAGCAGCCAGAGTACATGGCCAACAACTACTACACCGAGGCAGCTGGTGTTGAAAACGACGAGTGGGGTCCTATTGGCGGTTGGATCATTGACAAGTACAAGTTCATCCCGCTCGTGCAGCATGCGGGAGAGAACTGGCCCAAGGCGAAGTGGTATGTCTACTCGGAAGACGATGCCTACTTGTTCTTGCCCAACGTTCTCGCCTATCTGTCCAAGTTTGACCACAAAGAGCCGCACTACCTGGGTAGCTACGCGGCCAAGTCAGACGTCACGTTTGCTCACGGCGGCGCTGGATTTGCCATCTCCCGCGGCGCCTGGGAGCAGTCCTTTGGCAAGAATCCCAAGATGACAGAGGACTACTACCAGTACACGGCGGACCACTGCTGCGGCGACCAGGTCCTCGCCCATGCCCTGCAAAAGTATGGCGTCAAGTTTGGCGAGAATGGCGGCGACGGCAAGTTTACCTGGGGATTCAACCCGGTTGTGCACTGGAGCTTTGCGTTTAGCAAGTATAACTGGTGCAGCCCGTTGTTGTCGTTCCACAAGGTGCACAACCGCGATGTGGCACAGTACTATGAGCTTGAGAAGAGCTGGGACTTTAGCAAGGTGAGTTTTCTCCTTCATTCTCTTTGATATTGGCGGATTGACTAACACAGGATATATAGTCCCCTCTCTTGCATCGCGACTTTTTCAACAAGATGATTCTGCCAAACATCCAGAAGCGCGCCGAGTGGTGGGACAATCACTCTGGCACGTTCGAAGTCTCGTCCGGCAACAAGGACGCTCCGCCAGCCCCGGAGAGCAAGCACGACGCCGAGCTTTGGAAAAAGGGTTGGGAGTCCATCGACGCGTGCGAGGCAGCATGCAAGGGCTGGGAGGCCTGCACGCAGTGGACCTATGTCGAGGACCTGTGCAAGATGGACGACAAGCTGATCATGGGCTCGGGCTACGCTCCGTCCATGTCGCAGAGGAAAACGGCGCTGATGCATACGAGCGGGTGGATGCACGAGAGATTGAAGAACTGGACATGCTAAATGAGCAGAGTTTTGCGCGGAGAAGGGATTGGGATAATGGATTAGTCGTTTACATGTCTTTTTTTTACAGCATCATACCATGGCGTTGGGGATATACCTAGAAGGGCACAAGGCATACAAGACGGTTATGACATTGAAAGAATATGAATTCATAATAATATTTTGTTGGAATTCTCAGAAAAAAGACTGGGTCAAAAGAGAATGGGCTGTCGGCTGAGTTGAGTGAATGAGTCTGCGCCGTATCTAGCATTGTCTTACATGATGCGACTGGATTGCAAACATGAATTTGACCCTCTATCAATCACTGTACGCATAGGAGGCGCAAGAGCTCAGTGTTGATGCCGTCGACTGGTCTGCTGTTCTTGATAGCCGTCTTCTCGACACCCTTTCTGAGAGAAGCATTGAGCACTACGAATCGCGATGCATGTCACACCAACCCTAAACATCCATATGAGGAACCCTCTATCAAGTAATGTAAGCCATCATAGTCCCCGCCTAGTCCATCATTTCTCCTTCGAGCCACACCGAAGCTATCCTTTCTATATACGCTCGATGCCACAAGAGCTAACCGAGAATCGAGGCTTGCCATAAACACCACGGCAACTCCGGCGTACGCACCCCAGTAAGAGAGAACATTTTGCTGGGAATGCCATGAATCAACGCCTCTTGACATTTCGCCTATCTCGATCTCCCTTTTTTCTTTTTTTCTTTTTTTTTACATCTCCTCTTTTGGTCCGGTGCCACGTGGTAAAAACTTGGTTCTCATGTCCGGGTTGGAGCTGTGACTCGTGGGCATAATAATGGCTTTGCCACTATAGCAACACAAAATACTGAAAAAAAAAACCGGGGAATCCATAATCGCCTTTGGATGATGCCTTTTTTCGGGACCATGAATCACCGGAATTCTTTAGACACAGAACAACGATTCTCCAGTTGTTTGTGGGCTCTGCTTATATCCATGGAGCTGTCATTCATGTCTTAGTATAAGGGGCCAACCCAAGAAGGTTCACATTTGCGCGCCGTTTTCCTTTGCTCTGCTAATGTATTTATTTACTGCCCTTTCTTGTTGGGTAAAAGCTACCGGATCTTGGGGAGGCAGCTGTTGAGTTAATCATATCTCATCATCATTATCCTCATTATCATCATTACCATTACCATCATCATCATCATCATCTGCAGCAGCAGCAGCAGCAGCATCGGGCTTCATTGCAGGGAGAGAAAAAAGAACGCAACACTTAGTTCATTGCCGGACCCTTTATTTTTCTGTGCATGATACGCAAAAAGTGCATTCAATGGCGACTCTTCTGGGATGATAAATGCAAGTGGATGCTTATAGTTGTCGCTGTCATATTGCTTCTCTGGCCCCCTCTCCAACGGCCAGAACGCGGGGCAGCAATGGTTCTCCCACACACACACACACACACACTCCACATGTGATGCAGCCAAATCTCCGTCTTCCCCCCCTGTCCAACACCAGCAGCACCTCCACCGCCAGAACAGATAAAAAGATAATAAAAGATGATGGCAATAAAATAGCACGCATGCGTCGCCCTGCTTTGAATATGATGGTGAAAGGACGTCAAGGGACCCGGCGATCTTGCATACCGATCAAAGACCTTTTTTTTTATCATTCGAGAAGACGCTGCCATGATACGTCATGGTGTCTTACCGGTTTTCTTATTATCTGTTCATTTGGTTTGCGCAAGCAGTAGCAGAGGGCCTAGGATCCATGATGCTATTCAGACCAGGGCTTGACACACTGAAAACAAACCAGGTAGGAGACCCTGCATATGAGGAGGAGGGGGAGGGAGGGAAGTGTTGGGAACAGAAGAAGTTCCCACTTTGATGTTACGAGTATGTGTGTGCATGGGGGGAAAAAAGGATTGACAAACCCAAACATGCAAGGGGGGAAGAGAGAGACAAGGAATATCATTCTTGGGTCCTGATACCTTGAACTCGTTTATTTATTTAATTTTTCTGTTTTAAATAGTAAATCGTTTATCAACGCGGCAAAAACAAAAAGACCCCTCCAAACATATCCAAGACATCCCTGTATGCATCCGTACGGATATGGAAAAGGGCTGAATCTGTCACACCAAATTTACAGTGTGTGGCAACGAGTGGTGACGTGTAGAACCCTGATCATCTAGACCCTCCCCCATCCCAGTGTGTGTGTGTGTGTGTGTGCGTGCGCGTTGGGTCTCTCTCTCTCTCTCGCGCTCTGAGCCTGTGAGGGGACAAAGAATCATGTGGGGGCTCGCCCGCGCTCCGACCTGACGATGCTGAAAGACCTCAGATGCCAAGGGTCTTTCTTCCCAACGAGAAGGAGAGTGAGCGAGAGCGCACCCAGCAATCGGGACCTGGTTCTAGGCCTCTGGGGGATCGGGGTGGGGGTTGGGACTTGGTATGCAAGAATGGGCTTATATGCGTGATATTGGCTCACTAGCATCTGTGGAATCGCCTACAATGCTACCCCCCCAGCAGAGCGCATCGCCGCAGCGGCCCTATGGTTGATGCAGAAAAAGGATTCACTCTTGACGTCAGTCTCAGTTGTATTGGAAATCTATCGGCTGGTGTGTGTGTGCCATGCAATGTGTTAGTGAGTTGGTCTAATAAGCAAAATCTACCTACCGCCTCTCTGCCAAGCCCACCTATGAGATGCGTTGTTGGCTTCGATAAGTCTGTGGGTTATTAGTTCCATTAACACACCTCCCCTCCCAAAAAACGAGTGCTAAGATTAAATACAACATTGTTTCTGGGATGATGAGGATGAAAAGGGAAGAGGGACGAGGACCAAGAAACATACTGTCCCGGGGAGGGGGAAGGGGGGACATCACCTCGAATAGGATTTCATCAGGCAAACGCTCCAATATAGTAGTTATTCATTACTCTGTAACGGTTCTCCAGTTCTCATCACAGCAGCCTGCTCCATTAATAACTCTGTGACATATAACCGTTCATTGGTTAATTTATTCCATGACGAGCCTCGCTCCCAGGGTCGCCCAGATGTATGACGATGATCGATCCATGTCTAGACCTTCTAGCGCATACACCGATGCATGTGTACTAAATAGTTTCGGTAAGCTATTCTATGTATGCAGTCCCTCTCCATTTGTACAGCTGTCTTGCTGCGTTTTGTTGTCTTTCTTCTTTAAAAAAAAATGAAGAAGAGCGTCCTTCGTCTTACTTGACTCGCACGCCTCTTTTTTTTTTTTTGCCCATCATCCTTGTTGGACCCCCAATTTGTTGTTGCATCAAACACACCCCCCCCCGTTCGAACCGTTCTTGCGCGTGTGTGTGTGTGAAAGAAGAAAACGGGGTCCTGTCCCATGAGAACCAGGATCCACCGCCTTGTGCCGTCCCGTTATATATATAAACGACTTCAAGGTCCGCGGTAGATCTTCAACCATAACACAGCAGAGCTTTCGTGAATATAGCTTCAAGTACCGTTGCCTACTTCTCACCGACCTGACGGCCGCTCAAGCCAATTTCAGTTGGAGATTGGAGGTCAAAGTGCGGATGGCATCGATGCGAGTCACTGGAACAAGAGTCGACGAGTATTATAAAAAAACGTCACGACAGCGACATACCGCGTCAATTATAAGGAAAAAAAAAGGAAAAAGAAAGAAAGAAAGAAGGGAAAAAAAAAGACAACTAATAAAATCAGGGCCGTTGGCCCCCCTCCCTAAAAAAGCAAATGTCATCGAATCACTCAGAGCTGGATGCGAATGGACAATTGCCCGCCATGGCAGGACAAAATGGCACAAATCAACCCCCGCCGGCTGCTGCTGCAGTGTCACCGGTCAATGTGGAGGAGCTAGAAAGGGTCACGCAGGTGGAAGAGGGCGACTCGGGGGGTTCTGACGGCGGGTATGAGAATAAAATATCCAAAGGAGCCCGCGATATTGTTCGACTATTCCAATGTCGCATCTGCTCTCAGCCCTTTACAGACGCCGTCACATTGCCCTGCGGGAGAAACGTGTGCAAGAAATGCCTCCCAGAGACGTACCAACGGCAGAGCATCTCGTATCCTGCGCGGCCGGATCGACAGGAGGGGTTCCGGTGTCCGTTCGAGCAGTGCGGCAAGGAACATGTCGTTACCGACTGCAGGGTCGACGTCATCCTAAACAAGGTCTCGGAGCTGGCGAGGGACGAGATGAGGAAGAAGAAAGAGGATGCACTCGAGCTCCACGTCTCGACGCAGGTCGTGGTGTTGGACCCTTGGGAGGTAGCAGGCATCACGTCGCTGAGGAACGAGGACGCGACCCCACAGATTGTCAGCGGGAGCAAGACGGTAGCGACTTGGGCTCTCGCCGAAGACGGTGAATTAAACATCGACACAGAAGTCTTCTACCGCGACCTATCAACAGCTAATGCGACCAAGAGGAATGGGGGGGGAGCATTATCCCCCAACTCCGACAGCCTGGAGCTGGACGTGCTGCAAAAGATCCAGCACTCGGCCCGCAACGAGATGGATTGCCAGGTCTGCTATGCCCTGTTCCTCGAACCGCTAACGACTGGCTGTGGTCACACGTTTTGTCGATCATGCCTACATCGGATCCTCGACCACTCACGCTACTGCCCCATATGTCGTCGTCCACTGAGCATCAGCCCGCTGCTCGACAGGGACCAATGTCCATCAAACTCGGCCATCACCAGCATCATCGAGACGTTCTGGACAGACGAGCTGGCCGCGAGACAAGTGGCCGGCCTGTTGGAGCAAGATGTCAATCAACAGCAGATGGGCGTTCCCCTTTTCGTCTGCACCCTCGCATTCCCCGGCATGCCGACATTCCTGCACGTGTTCGAGCCTCGATACCGGTTGATGATCAGGAGGGCGCTGGAGGGCGACAAGATGTTCGGCATGGTCTTGCCCAAGCAGCAGCTTCACCCCGGCGACACCGGCTTCCATGAGCTCGGGACCATGCTCCGGATTGCCAACGTGCAGTTTTATCCAGACGGCCGGAGCCTCATAGAAACGGTCGGAGTCTCACGCTTCAAGGTGCTGCAGCACGGATCCCTGGACGGGTACACCGTCTGCAGCACCGAGAGGATGGACGACATGAGCCTGGAGGACGAGGAGGCCATTGAAGCGGCAGAAGTCATGCCTGCCGCCAGCGCCGGCCTGGATAGCAATGACCGCGCCGGCCACCAGGGTACTACTGATGAGGCCCTCAAAGCCAGCTGTAAACTCTCCGCTAACTCCAGGCGCGAAGGGCAAACTGATTTCCTTTCCATGCCGGATATGCGGCACATGTCCACGCAGGACCTCATGGACTTTGCGACGTCCTTTGTCGATCGTATGAGCCAGGCGAGCGTCCCCTGGCTGGCCCAGAGGATATGCCGCGTGTTTGGCGAGCGGCCCGACAACCCGGCCACGTTCCCCTGGTGGTTTGCGAGCATACTGCCGGTCAAGGACGTCGAGAAGTACAAGCTGCTGGGGACGTCGAGCGTGCGCCAGAGGCTCAAGATTTGCTGCTCGTGGATTGTTGAATGGGAGACGAGTCAATGGTAAGTGGACGTTTGATGATGATGATGCGCTCCCCAAGCATTCCACAGGCTCCCGTCTATACATCTATATGCCTCACTCCTGTGACTGCGTATTTTCTCCACGAAACATTGCGTTGGCTAAGAGTTGACAGTCGTCCAGGTCTCTACGAGGCTGTAACATCCTCTGAATAGCTCGAGCAACCATACATTCGATCTCTCTCTCTCTTAACTACATTATACCTACTACAACAATCCACGCCTCTTCGCTACGCTTGTATTTACTCCGACCATTTATCACGATCATGACCATCACCACCACGAGTACCCTAAAGGTGTTACGACGACGCATACGAACTCAAAAAAAGTTACCATCGAGACCAACAGGATCAACCATTTCCTTGCATTTATGAGGCTGTTTTGCATTTATACACACCCAAGCGCGTTTGTCTATTCTTTATATACATGGCCGTTTGTTGCGGGTCTTTTTGGATATGGCTTTTATATATATATGGAGGAATAGGGAATGAAGCGGATTACACGCAAGAAAATGATGATCTGGGTTGGTATGTATCGCGTTTTACTCTATTTGCGCGATAGTTTCTGTTATTGTTTGGATCATAGATGTCATTTTGCAACAATATCACGATGTTATTTGATCTTCTATCTCTGACTTCTATCATTGATGGCTTCTGGTGCTACCTAGTGAGGGTTATACTGAGCCTCAAACTCGTATACAATTGTGCATTGGCGTTTTTAGAGACCTATACCCGTTGGTTTATCCAAATCCCACCTTTGCACCTTGTCCAATTGGCCATCCTCCCCAAAATTAACACCTGAATTGGAGACAACCGTTCACTTATGGAGAGTTATCATATTGTGTTAAACGAATAAATAGTCTATTACCCTACTCTTCTAAGGATCGCTTGTTTACTGCGCAGGTGCATTTTCAGTGGTTAGGTGAGGCCCATCGAGCCTCATCCCATACGCCTCCGTGAGCCTACCGTATTCATTCCAATTTCCTTTCTTAGAATTGTTCTTCTGTTGTAACCTTATATCTCTTTTCTTTTTACATGTCGTGATCACAAATTTCTTCACTGAGGCCACACACGACGTCGCAAAGTCCAGGGTACCAAAGGCGACCTGTCTCTAGGGTTGGGTGATGCAAACTCGTGCGCTGTTAGTAACTTAAGAGTTGCCATAGATGAGAGCAAACTTGGGTTTATAATTCAGTAACTAGTGGATACTTTATTCGGTAAAGTATGACGGGCGGTATGTAATCCAAGCTTCAAATTCACTTTGACGGTTCAGCGACAAAGAATAACTCGTCCGAACGCCGTGTTATAAGCATATGCATCGCTGTCTTCTCTCTCATCCCCATTTTCCTTCACTCCCTATTAGATATACTGCAATCATTTCAAGTCTTTTCCAATCTTTGGATCGGCAAGATGGTTGGCAAAGGATTGCGTCGTTGCCTTCCACCAGAAAGGTCCAAAGGCCGGCATCCGCAGAGGGGTTCCTACCGGACACGGCGTCCAAACGGAAACCAACTATTCGCGTGTCTACCTTTCGAGGTATGTTCTCTGAAAGAGTTATCTGTTTTTTTTCCAATGTCAACCTTGAGTCTTTTAATTTTTTTAACGCTGATCATAAGTAGCTTCGTTGTATCATCTGGGAATATGTTTTTGCAGGGCCTGGGAGAAATGAAATATGGCCGAAGCATGTTGAACGAAAATCAGATGTGGAAAGACTTATTGCTATGGGAGTAACATCGCAAGGCCATCCGGTCCAACAGCTAAACGATATTATGCGAACTTGTCGTCTTTTCTGGCTTGACCAGGAAGCCCATATGGCTTTTTATAAGGTCAGTTTTATCGCTGTTGATTTTACGCACTACTGACTATACTTAGCTTCATAGATTCGTCTTCTGGTCAAGACACGGCTTCTTTAGATACATCTTGGCCATTACGCCCGGAAGACGACAGGCCATTCGGCATCTCGGCTTATACGGGGAGGATGACCGCCTGAGTCCGGTGGACTTGGATACCGTTGTTAGTCTTTGCACTGGGCTTCGAACTCTGACAGACGAAACTTTCAAATTCTATGCAGACGATCGATTTGAGTGGGCTGAGGAGCTTGCCGGTCATATGGAAATGCTTCTCAGGGACTGTCCCCATCTTTGCCGCCTAGAATTCTCCGGCGATACGTTCTCGGATGAGCGAATAATCAATTGCGGAATGGATTCTGGTGACTGCTGGTTGTACTAGAATTATAACCCAGATGACCCATATGACCAAGAACTGCCTACAAAAGAAGAGAAAATGAAAATTTTTGGGAACGCATGGAACATTCTCCGCCTTCCGATATCCATTCGGGCTAGCTCTCAGGCTCTTTTGCCATCGACCGAAGAAATCACCAGAATATTCAATGATCTGGAAATGAAGACACTAGGTGAACACCGCTGGAGCACCGACGATACGCCCACAATCTCCGGTCGGACACGGGCTCGTATGAGAGATATGGAGTTATTTGAATGGGGAAGGTTGAGAAAGAGACGGATCGAGAAAATCCGTGATAATGGAGATGAGATCCTGCTGCGGCACACTCACAGCGAGTCTTGGTCAACATGGGATGAAGTACTGCAACCCGATTCTGATTCCTGGGATGGAGGGCTGAGGCTGAAAAAGCAGTAAAGGTATGCTGATGATATATACCGATTGCTCTCTTGGCAATATTACAACTGCATGGTAGTGGACATGGTCAACCCGTATCAGTTGATCCCCAAAGTGAAGCAACTGAAATGGTCAGATACCGCTCATGGGAAGCGATTCATTGAGCGCTTAGAGTGTCTTGGGAGGAAGTATAATCGAAAGGTGGCCAAGGCTACAGCCAAACGTCTTGCGAATGAGTGATATGGGCTATAGAAAGGGCGTGAGGGCGACATAGGAGACACATAATATTTTGCGGTTGAGCACTGGCATCTGGATACCGTTGACTTTTGGGGGTATATTACTCAGTCAATAAGTCTTCTGAATAAACTTGTCCGTATGAAGATCCTATCTGACTTGAAAACTCACATATTTAACCTGGGTGGTCGTGATCGTTTCGATGAATTATCGACTCGGCCTCATATAAACTATTATGCGGTTACGGTTTCTTTCACCACGGCTTTTCCCAAGACCTTAACAGTGATGAAAAAGCTTTACATCTTTTGTTGAATCTTGAAACGTAAGTAAATTAGTATACCAAAGAGGGGGGGGGGGGGGGCGAGATGATACATGCATCCATTTCATCGAGAAGCAGCGTCACCAGAAATTGGTTTGCTCAAGCCAGATACCTGAACCTCACCCAGCAAGAGCTGGTTACTCAAAAATAGTGGTGAAAGTGAAGAAATTTCCATCCCCAATAGGTGACCCGGGTACTTGATTCAAGAAATTGAGTTGGCTCTTGTTTGCTTAGAGAGCTCAATTCTCTCTCGTGATCCATAATCATTAAACACGCCGTCTAAGACATAAAAGGCTTCTTCTTTGCCGCATCATCATCTTTTCCTATATCGTGTTCCCCACTCAAGAGCTCTCCCAATATCCTATTCACGACCGAGATCTCAAAGTCAATTTTCTTTTTAACCAGTGGGGTTTGGCTTCATACTGCGGCTATGCCTTCACGAGCCAGGCGTCCAACGAAGAAGGCCAAGGCTAAAGCAGCCCGGGGACGACCTATTCAGCATGTTCCGGTGGATGGTAACAAACTGTTTGCGCGTCTGCCAAATGAGGTCTGTATTTGAAGGCTTACTCCCGCTGTCTTCAGATATCTTATCTTGTGGAAGCTATCCAGCTGACAATCAGCAGGTCCGGTGTGTTATTTGGGAATACGTTCTAACAACCAACGATTGTCAAATAATGCCCATACACCGTCCTAGAACATCAATCGATAACTTTCGGATATTGGACAACAAAGCTACCAGTTCTGTCAAGCAGCTCAACGCCATATTGTGGACCTGTCGCCTATTCTGGCTCGATCAAGAGGCACATATGATCTTCTATAAGGTTCGGCTATACTCCTCTTTCTCAGAATCACCATTAACTGTAATAGCATCACATATTCAGCTTTAGCTCAAGGTGCGGGTTCGTTCAGTACATCCTGGGCATTACACCCAGTAGACGTCAAGCCATCCGCCATCTTCGTCTCAGAGGTGACTTCATGCACGCTGCCAAATCATTCACCCAACGGCCCTTGGCCGTGACACATTCCGATGTCCATCTTGCAATGAGTCTTTGTACCGGACTTCAATTCCTGGTCTGTGACGGCTCGGAAATGCCCGTATCCTGTTGGCCTCGGTGGGAAACGGACATGTACGATACGTGCATGACAGTTCTGAAAGCCTGTCCTGATTTACGCGGTATCAATATAACATGCAGAATGAACAACGGCAAGTACTTCCAGAAAGATATACACATTGATCAAGCACATCTCGATTGGGACCATGATTTGAAGGCGCCGCCAAGAAAACCAGCAACGACGAGCGATAAAATGGAACAGCTCGGATGGAATATCCTCCGTCTTCCTATGCCCTCAAATACTAATTCTTACAAGTTTTGTGCCTCGAAACATGAGATTGGCAGAACATTCCGTCACACAGGTCTACTACTAAAGCTTGGCGAGAATCGCTACCACAAGAACCCACCAATGACTCCGCGTAAAAAGACTGATACGGACCAAACCCCCTTGAAGACGCTTGAGATGTTCAAGTCAAACAGAATCAGCGACATTCGCAGCGATGAAGATGGTAACATCATGCTGAAACAGGGTCCGGCTTCAGACTTCAAAGCCTGGAAGAAGGTATTCAGTCGCAAACTACCGGAGAAAGACTCTCGGAGTCACGTTGGTGACATATACCAACTGCTCTCTTCTCAATACTACAGCTCTTCTGTAGCAAGGCACAGAGCACATCCATGTCAATTGATACCCCTAATCAAGCGTCTAAAATGGTCCGAAGTGCAGTTTCAGAGCATCGTCATTGAGCACTTTACACGTCTCGGATACAAGTTCGATCGAAAAGAAAGCCTTGAGGCTCACAAGAAGGCTGAGGAAAATGCATGCAAGAAGTAACAGGGGCAGAATTTGGGTGGAGGGTGTCGCAAGTTCTGCAGTTGCTAATAAGACTTCTGGAGGATGAATACTGTGGATATGGGCCTGGGAAGTATAAAGCAATAATGTATTGATACTTTTCTGACATTGGTATGGGGACATGGAGCTTATTTTTAAATATATTGTCTATGCCTGTACTCTTTATTGAGAACATATTACACCTTTTGGTATCTATATTTATACGTCTCACCGTTTAACACCTTTCTGTCGCCGACAAAAGCAACCATTGTCCCACCAGATTCCTATCATAAGAAAACAGTAAATACATAATGGTGTATACGGGGAGTAGTAAATTGATACAACTCAGTGACCGGATTCACTCTAACTACCCTGTACTATTTAAAGGACTGTTTGTTTGGGTATGAAAGATTGCTTCCCCACCCCCTTTCATACCAGCTCCTTTCCCCCCTCTCGAAGCTAGGGAGGGTAAAATAATATTGAAGGGCGCCTGGAACCTCCTCCATTAGCCGAGGTAAGGCCAAAATGGCCATTATGAGTTGACATCTCCAGCACCGGCGATATCGTACTTCAAGAGTCCAACAGCGCTATATAGAAAATATAACAGGATGTCTTTACTCCGCCACTTGGGACTGTTGTGTCCCGGCGTTATGTCTCTAGTATCTTCATACTGATTGCTTGGCAGTATCATCATGTTAGCGCATGGAACTATACGGTACGTCCATTCCTACTGATTCCTTTGGTTGAGAATCTATCGTGTTCGAACAACCAGTATGGGAAACAGGTTCTTGCGCGCTTGCGGCATCTTGGGAGGAGATCTTCTCAAAAGGAAGCTCGTGCCATGGGCGAGAGTTCGTAGAAGGTATCACCATAATTAGATTTCGTAGGTGGGACTCGATGGATTCTGATTGTAGCTGAATATCAGTGTTGCTTTGAGGGAACTGGAAAGTTGGATGGCTTTATGTAAATTGTATAGTATACCATAGCATCATGATGAAACGTGCCTATAAAATTTACTCGAGACTTCATTCTAATGTCGGTATATGTCCTTTAACTATGTCTATGGCTATTTTCGCTATCCCGCCGCCACGCATTTCAGTTTTAATCTTGTTGTTCTATTGTGAAATCTGGACATTGCCCCATCCTTGACATCGTGACCCGTCCTGCTTGAATTGGTATTGCGCTCTGGCTTTGCTTTTGCCATTGCATTGAAGATAATTGTTATCAGATCACGAGTAAGGTTGACAAAAATTTCTCGATACTTGTAGGCGGGTCAATGCCTCAGATACTTGTCTTGTGGAGGGGAATCTACGAATCAGATGTAGTTCTTTTTAGGAATGTCATCTATTCAAGTGACTTGGTGATCAAACTGGGATGTATTCAGTGAGTACTTCAACAGCTAACTTTACTAGTTTCGCCTCTCGACATTACCAGGGCTGTGTTGGTATGATCATCAACGGCCAATATCTCGCTACCCGTCGGCATATCCCCTTCACCAGTTACAAGCCCTTTCAGTTCAGTGACCTAAAACAAACAAGTCAGGCCGTCTTTCTAGGCTAGGGAAAATATCACAAGACCACAAGTAATGTCAATCTAGTCATGGTAATCTATCCGATGAATCTCTTATGCTACCTTTAGTTATGAAATTGCTGTCTTTACTTGAACTGTTTCTTAATATTGAAGGGTTTAAAGCAAATGGTATTTACTTCTCTAACTTCGACGCGGCCTTTTATCTCTTCTATAATCTTCTCCACCAAGTGCTGATAATTGAATATAATGCCCCGTGCCCATTTATAAATATGAACTTTCTTCGCCATCTCATTCTCATTTCTCTCCTATTACTGTAGCTGTTTCCTCTTCATGATTCCATCGCTTAGCTACTGAAAATGCGACACTGGGATCGATACTATATGGAGGAGTCGGAGAAGGAGGAGGACGTGGTGGTAATGGTGGCCGGGTCAAGTCTTGATGGCAAGTCAACCATGTCGCAACCGTTTTACCACGCGCCGTCTATAAACGGAAATGAACTCTTCGAGCGTCTGCCCGTCGAGGTGAGTTTGACACACTACTTTGTTTCGTCGCTTTCAAGAAGAATATTTTTTCTCACTAATTATGACTAGATAAGGTGTATCATCTGGAAATATGTTCTGTTGAGTGATGGTGGTGTTATAAAACCTGTTCATTCGACTACCGCTTCCACTCAGGAAAGGTTTATCACCCCCAACCACTCTAGGTCGTATAAGAATCTGCTTCAATTTAATGCAGTGGTGCAAACTTGTCGCCTTTTCTGGCTCGATCAAGAAGCTCATATGATCTTCTACAAGGTTAGTCCCTCCTTATAAACTTCAATGCATATCTATTGATCGAAATAGCACCACACGTTTCAGTTTTATGAGCAACGCGAATTCCTGAATTACATTTTGGCCATTACGCCTCCAAAACGGCAAGCCATCCGCCATCTTCGCTTTACAGGATACTTTAGAATAGATGACACCCCGAGCGAAAACATTACTTGGCCCGATATCGTCAGTACCATTAGCCTTTGCACCGGACTTCGAAATCTGGAGCACAAAGGGTTTCACTATCCAGCACCTACCCGAGCTGACTGGCTTGTCTATGTTTCAAGCTCATTGATCACTATCCTGAAAGCCTGCCCTCTTCTTCAGAAGCTCCTCATACGTGATATCCCAAACTACCGATGCAAAATGAGCATGGACAGTTTGGATCTTGATTTGACTGATTTATATGACACAAAAAACAACAGGGATTTACCAACAGAAGAAGAGGGTAAAGCAATATTAAGGGACGCGTGGAATCTTCTCCGCCTTCCACGGCAGCTCGGTCACTACAGTCACTTAGGATCTCAGGTGGGAATTACGAAAGTATTCGGCAAAACAAATCTCAAGACACTTGGTGAGTACCGCTGCGATAAGTCGCCACTGGTGTCCAGCCGCACCCGGGCTCGTCTGAAGGACCTGGAAGCATTTCAGCCAGAACTCATACATGCAATCCGCTCTGGTAGTGATGGAGGCATCATGATTCAGCAGACTGGTGGAGTCTTATGGAGAACCTGGCAGGGAGTGTTTACACCTGAACTTGACGAGGATGCCTCCAAGAAGCTTGTTGCTGAGATCTATAGAATGCTTGCTTGGGAGTATCATAATTGTGCTGTTTCAGAACACACTGCATACCCACACCAGATCATTCCCTTGGTCAAGGACTTGGCATGGTCGAGCACCAGTCATAGGAGACGGGTCCTTGAGCGCTTTGTACACCTTGGAAAGAAGTATGACAGGAAGGAAGCTCGCGCAGCCACGAAAAAGGCAGACAGAAAGTAAAGGGAGCCAACTTCCCTTGAAATGAGTTATCATTTCTGTTTATATTGAGTGGTGCACCATATGTCAACTGCGGACCAGATTTGGCGGAACTAAATAGATTCCACGTTAACAATGCTTACTTCTAGTATGGTACGAAAACTTAATGCTTCCTTTGGTGCCTTTTTCTCATGTATATTTCGGTTCATTCATTGCTCTTTTGTATTTTATTCGACGACCGTTGCAGTCCAGGTTCCCCTCGCCTTTCACAGTATCGTTGCCATGCGTGGTAAAGTTACTCAATACTAAACGCTGGTTAATGATATGTCATATACTTTTGTGACGTATGGGTACATTTACCTTCTATTATACTCTCTATTAAATTTTTATGGTAACTGATGGGGCTTCATTCACAAGATCCAGGTGGATGCGATTTCGTCGCTGACTTTACTGTGGTTTCGACCTCATCTTGAATGGACTGTGTGATTTGTGTTTTAAATAGCATTTACATTTTCTATTCTCCACACATCTTTCGTCTTCTCAAGTCTCTATAACCTTGTGCCGAAAATGCAACAGCTCCATGCGCTCTCTGTGGCTAACAAGGAGCAGGCCGAGGTCACGGTCAATAGCGGGCCAACCCAATCGAAACCTCTTCACCACGCATCATCTAGTGATGGCAATGAACTGTTTGCCAGGATTCCTGCTGAAGTATGTTTGGGAACTGAAGGACCTCCACAAATTTAACAGGCCCCTTTCAGAGTTATTTAAGCCCATCGAACTAATCACTGGCAGGTTCGGCGTATGATCTGGCAACATGTATTGGGGAAGAATGGCAAAATACTTCCGGTAGATTGAACTTCACCTTTGTTTGTCATAGCTTAAGCTAACTTGGTAGGTGACACAAAATACGAGGCCCACCAGACAGCAAACCATGGTTATGAAATTCGGCAGTTATGAAGCAGGTGCCAAATATGTGAATCGATTAAACGCAGTTTTACACACTTGTCGCCTATTCTGGCTCGATCAAGAGGCTCAGATGACATTTTATAAGGTAATTCGGTATTATTTTCTTAATTGCACAGTGTATTAACTATAATAGTCGCATACTTTCGTCTTTGGGCCAGTCGACGAATTCCTTCACTATATTTTCACCATCACAGCCAGTCGACGTCAAGCTATCCGGCATCTTCGATTCAGTATTGACTTCCACTGTGAAATGTTCTATAGTGGAGGGACAGTTAACTTTGATATTGAGGTTGCCCTCGGTCTTTGCACAGGAGTCCAGAGTCTCTCACTCCTCAATGCAACAAGCGACAGCCGGAGTACACCACGTTCTTTAGTTTCAGGAGCCCCGTCGATGCCAAGCGCAGAGGATGATAACCCATATAAAAGGGCCTCTGATCAAAAGACTCGTCTCTTTGATTGTCTGGTGACTGTTCTAAAGGTCTGCCCCAGTCTTCGCAAAATATCTCTTATCGATCCCGTTGAGACGGATGACGACAATGAGGAAAACGAGGAAGATGACGACGATAGTGACGACGGTTACAACTATTACTATGATCACTATTATGCTAATTGCTCTCGGCAAGAGATGTATGTCGATCATTTCCACCTTCACTGGAATGATCACAATCAGAATGCGCCAGCCGGGAAAATAAATATACCAGAACGGGGCGACAGTGAAGGAGCCAAAAGTCTGCCATGGAATATTCTCCGTCTTCCCAGGCCCTCCAAATCCGACACCAAATTCTCGCTCCCATCTATGGAAGACATATCTGAAGTGATAGATCGGTGGAGACTTTATTGGGCCCGCGAAAACCTATGCGGTGCTGGCAAGGCATTCGCTGCCTCAAACGTCCATTTTCGCGTGAAGGGGTTAAAGACGTTTAGGTCACTGCGAATCAGTGGCATCAAGGTCAATGCAGATGGCAAAATCATGTTGCAGCAGGGGTCAGAACCGGATTGGAAACGTTGGACGCAAGTGTTCTACAACCAGCTTGCAGGAGAAGACTCGCAGAGCTACATTGATGACATATTTCAGCTCCTCTCATCTCAGTACTACGGATGTCCAGCGAACGAACACACGGCGCACCCATTCCAACTGATTCCCCTCATCAAGACCTTTAAATGGACCGACGTTCAATTTGAAAGGACCGTCATTGAGTACTTTACCCGTCTCGGAGAGAGATTCGATTTCAAGGAAATAGAGACAAATGGTGGGAATACTGGTGCCCAACGTTCAGCTGAGAAGTGAGAGTGTGGATCGTCGTTGCGAGACTGGAGTATTCAACATTCAGGTAACTTTGGGTCGTTGACTTGAAGAGTCAATTTTTGATAGTGCGATGACATTTCTTGGTTCACGGGTCACTCCCTTGTAAATACGCATGATAGGTATTTGAGTTTTTTTGTATGATCCCCTTAGATTAACTCTCACGCAACGTATCCTTCATGCCTACCCCTTTTTTCTCCAGCACATCGTACTCAAACCTCCATATCAGTGCTCGCTTGTCATCTGGTGTGAGTTCCCAAAATCATTCATTCATTAACTTGCATAGCCCTTCTTTCTCTCGCTGTTTGAGTACTCTATGTCAACCCGTAAAGCCAAATTACACCAAGGACAGATGTATAGTCTCAGCAATAATCGCATCAGCGCGTACACATACTCACTTCGCGGCTACTCACGTCTACAAGTAAACAGGTAGAGTGAATACACAGCAACTTATTCACTCATTTTAAAAGTCAGCCATTGACTTTACTACAACCCCCTACTTGTATTTAATAGGCTCTCTAAATTTGACTATAAGCGGGCTCCTGCTCTTCCTTTCTCACCTTCATTCTCACTTCGCTCACAGATCCTGCATGTCTTAATCTGCAAAATGGAAGATAACTTCATCGGCCAGCCACCACGCTACGGCAGATCCTCCCATGCGTTGTGCAGTCTGCCTCCTTCACAAAGACTGGGTGGCAAGCTGACCCAGTTGAGATACCCCGAACGTGCGCAAACTAGAAATGGACTTGGAATATTCCAATGTCTGCCAGTCGAGGTACACTTCCACCTGAACCACATCTATAGAGCCAGTCATTGGGTCTTTCGCGCTGACAAAGGATAGATCCGATGTCTCATCTGGCACTTTGCTCTGATGGGTGACGAGGATGGCATCACCCCGTTCCTTATACGGCGGCAGCGAGGTCCCGACATATTCATATCGTCTTCAAACGAATTGATCATCAAGACACTCAATGCAGTCTTACGTACTTGCCGACTATTCTGCGCCGATCAACAAACACACATGATATTTTACAAGGTCAGCATACGCAATTCTCCCAAATGAACAGTGCCATCACCTGCTCAACTACTGACACAACCGGCTTCTTGCAGGTGAACAAATTTCGCTTCCATACAGACATGGAGTTTGTGAGATACATCTTGGCCGTCACACCTACCAAGCAGCAAACTATTCGCCATATTTACTTCACAAATCACTGTCCATGTGAAACACGAATGGCGGTCGACCGTGGTATATACATTGAGCGGATCACAAACACTCTTAGTCAGTGCACACGACTCCAAATCGTCGAGAACCTGCATTGCGTCTCACCATGTAGAGGCCTTCACTGCGCACGAAGAATTTCCGAATCACTACTATCATTCTTTCACGCCTGCCCTAAGCTTCGCGAGGTCAGCGTCATTGCCAGTTGTCGTGACCTATCAAATACCCTTTGCTACACGGGTGTCGCCACATTCTATCTCGATCGACACCAATGGCACTATGTAAAACCGCCGTCAAACCATTTAGAAAATGGCTCGGTATTCCAGAATTGCGAGGGCGATTGGATGCTAGAGGATGTAACAAAGCATATCCAGATCCCACAATCAAGAATCTTGAGGCCGTCAGTGAACCCTTTCACGCCTTACTCTTTCGAGTCCCAATTTCCGTTTGCAATATTATACCAGGAGACTGGATCTACGATTAATACAAAGAGACGCCACAAATCCAACCATCAGCCTCTGACCCTGAAGCATACTTTCCACGACGCTGTGCGAGCATCTGTTCCCAGCGACATCTCCATCAATACCATAGGAGATATTGAACTCCAGATGCGCGACTCGCTGAATTGGATCACCTGGGACGACGCATTTGAATCCACGCCGGACGGCGCATCCCAAAATGCTGTGACAAAAATATGCCGTCTACTCAAGCAAGAACGCGCCCCGGCTGCACCGCTCGACTACCTTTTGGACCCGCGTCACTTAATCGGCCCGGTGAAAGATCTGGGATGGGAGGATATCAGCTTTGAGAAGCACATTATTGATCAACTAATCATATTAGGCAAGAGGCTTGATGAGAATATTGCCCTGACGGCGCCTGGCCTCCCTATGCGGCCAAAATATTGGACAGAGGACTGAAGTTATTTACTCTATGATAGTTTATCTACTCAAATTGTTCTATATCATTTTTATTAACTTAAATCTGTTTGATTAATGCTATATCATGCTCCAACGGCTTGTTAAATGGCTCATATACTATCAAGTCACACCAGCGCGTAAGTCACGGTCACTTAGTGTTTACTTTCTCCAGGCAAATGCATTCATCATCACCGTAGCATAGCAAACAAGCGCAGAGGCCATTATCTGCAGAGTTGTTTGCTCAATGAATTGTATAGGCCGCCACGCAATCCGAGCGCCATATTCTCTTTGACAGCTTGAGCAAAGCAACCAACCCCTCAGACATAATGATAAAAGCCAAACATCCTCTGCCACACTCTCCTTCTTAACTTTTTTCTTTCATCTTCGCCAAGTCTCTGCAGCTTCGTTCTCTAAAATGGATTCCGACAGCGATTTGGTTGCGCCGACACATCATTCCGATGTATCATCTGGAGATGGAAACGAGCTCTTCTCACGTCTGCCAATCGAGGTATGTCCATCTTCGCTCCCATTTTCCCTCTCCACTCTTTTGAGTTGTTGGAGTAACATTAAGTAGGTCCGATCCATGATCTGGAAATACGTCCTCCAGGTAAAGAACAATGAAGGCATCACACCATACCACATACGACGTAAACGTGCTCCAGATAGATTCTTTTCGGTGACGAACGAGACTGCTGTTCAAAATTTGAATGCGGTTCTACAGACCTGCCGTCTCTTCCGGATGGATCAAGAAACACAAATGACCTTTTATAAAGTCAGTATTCCGTAGTCTCTACACCTGATCGTCCCGAGTCTCTCGACCTGACAAATTCCTTGAATTGGAATCTCCAGGCCAACAAGTTTTGCTTCAATACGAAGGTCAAGCTTGTCACTTACATCCTAGCCATTACGCCCAGCAGACGGCAAGCCATCCGCCACATTTGCTTGAGGGAATTCGAACCTGAATCTCCGATATACTTTGGTCCCGCCTTTGCCTCGGCTGCGCTGGCCCTATGCACGCAACTGCAAACTTTGGAGAATTTCCGGTTCAATTTCTCTACAAAAGATCCCCTTTCGTGGGCAGTCAAATTTTCGGAGAACTTGTCGCTTATCCTTGATATCTGTCCTGATCTCCATGAAGTCAGCTTTATTGCTGATTACGTGCATTGCTGCATGAACCTCACCGAGTATTATGTCAATTGGCCCCGGCTGGTTGCCAGAGAATCACATTATAAAACGACTCAACTAGACTCAAGTCCTTCAAGTTTGGAAGAGGCTGAAAAGGTCATGGAGGGAGCGTGGAAGACTCTCCACCTCCCCCGATCGATCAACCGGGGACTCCTACCAAATAGCGAACGTGACCAACTCCTTTCTCAGGCATACGATCAGATAAAGCTAAAAGCACGAGGCGAAGACAGAATGAGTTTTAAAGAAGCGCATTCGATACCCAACGATCATGATTACAAAATGAGACTGGACCCTAACCCACAAAAAGTTATAAGGGATTGCTCGCCCCGTAATATCCAGCCCTATATCCTACACGATGGTGTCATTTATATATCTGTTTTCAGGGGCCTGAACTATTCAAATCTCCGGTATACTTGGGAGGAATTCTTCAATGAGATGCCGGATGATATATCCTATAAACTGCTAGCCAGGATATGCTTTAAAATGTCGGTCGACTACGACACATTACCGCACGACCTACGTCAATTGATAGGCCCAGTCATGGATCTGGAATGGCAGAATATCGGTAATGAGAGGGAGATAATTCAAGAACTGAAGTGGTTGGGGCGTGCCTTCGATGCGGATCAAAAACTGCGTGGTGGTCACAACTACAACTACTGGCTAATAAAGTGGCCGAGCTTTTGGACGTCTCGTTGGGAGTATCAAATCCCACCCCATCCCCCAATCCTTTATTAGTTCCCGAGTTGCAGAAGAAGAATTCGAGTAAACTCAAACATCGACAAGGATTTAGCTTCAGAGGATTAAGAAGATTGTTTTTTCATTGTATCAAGAGTTGTGTATTTAATTTAGTGCTCCTTAATCAACCATCAACACCATGCGAATTGGCTGTGACCAGACCTATTGGACGAATTATACGAGTACCGTAGTGAAAGATCACGAAGATTTCTTCAGCCTCGTAGGAATTCCAAATCCCACCCTCCGTACCCAGTAAAGACCATCCTGGGTGACCAGCCAGTATAACGTAGTTCCATGAAAACAGCAAAACTCCCTCTTCCCATGCGAACCAAAAGAAACAGAGCAAGTCTTCTCACCAAATAAAACCCCTATGTCATCAACCCACCATCAGCAATCTCCACCAAAGCCAAGTTTGACCCCTCCCATAAACTACCCTCTACTTGTAATCCTTCTCTCATGCTTCATCACTCCCCCTTAGTAAAAACACACTTACCACCCGTCAATCTGACCACCAGTGCTAACCGCCATAGTAGGATCTGCCCAGGTAGGAACCGCTTGGGGATCATTCTCCGAATGCCAACTACCGGGCATCTTTTCTGAGCCGGAGGGTCCAACGTTGCTGTCTACTGCCGGCTCATCACCTGGGTCGTCGTCTGCGGCCGCTGGCTGTTGTTGATTGCCAGTCTCCCAGGTACCTCCAACATTATTACCACCGTCCCAGGTTGAAGTAGCATTAGCATCGTTGCTCCATGCCGCGTCTACATTATTAACCTGTTCACCCCAGGTTCCGCCCTCGTTAGTTTGAGCCCAGGTTGTATCCCCAGGGGCTGCTGTCTGCGCCCAAGTATCTCCCGCGTTCGCATCCGTATTTCCCCAAGTATTGCCCCCGTTATTATTCTGGTCGTTGGAATTAGCCCAGTCGCCTGCTTGCTGCTGATTGTTATCCCCTCCACCAGTGTTATCCCACTGGCCATTTTGCTGGTCATTATTCCCCCACGTAGCAGCATTCTGCTTTGATGCGGTATCCCATCCATTCTGCTGTCCATCGGGTGGCTTCTGAGAGCCACCCCCATTCTTATTCGATCCAGCAGGAGATCCCAATTTGCTACGCCTCGGACTGGCATTGGATGCAGTGCGATGACTTCCCATGTTGCTAAAGGCGGATACTTTCCTCCCTGTATAATATGGATTCGGCTTGACTTCTGGCACAATATTGTTTTCTCCAGCTTTATCCTTGTCTTTGCTGGAAGGTGGTCCAGTCTTTGCCCCGGACATGCTAAAGGCCCCTTTGTTCTTATGCTGTTCAGCCCATTCCAGTGGCACTGCAGGCGGCGGAACTCCAGCGGGTGGCATAGGAGGAAAGCCAGGAGGCGGAACCATAGCGTTCCAAGCTGGTATCGGCATGCCCTGAGTGATTGGTATGTTCTCATATCCAGCCGTCAGCGGTACATTATTAAATCCATTGTAATAAGGGTTCTGCGTAGGATGCGGCATCCCAATTGGCAGCGGGCGAGCACTCGAGTCTCGTCGAGGGTATAAAGAATAGCCGTGGTGACCATATACGGGGCCGTGATAAACACGAACGATGTTATGGACCGGATCATAATATGCGTTGGGAGGAGGATCTTCTGGCGTCTCAACCACGCGCTCTGTCTGTATGACCTCAGCGCGAATAGGGGAAATGAGATTGGGACGGCGTGGGTGAGGCAGAGGAAACGCTTCTGGATAGTTGCCCTTGGGACGGCTGACCTTTTTGACTTTCTTTCCGGCTTTTTCGGGCGTCACCTCTTTGGCGGGAGTTTCAGTCACCTTTTTCCCTTCAACCTTTTCATCTTGCTTCTCTCCCTTTTCCTCCGGCGCTGTCTCGCTCTGCTTCTCTTCTTTCTTCTTCCCTTTCTTATTTTTAGGAGACTCTTCTTTCTTTTCTTTCTTCTCATCATCCTCAGACCTCTCTGCTTGCTTCTTATTCTTATTCTTGGCTTGGTTCTCTTGCTTCTTTTCGGGCTCCTTCTTCTTGGGCTTCTCTTCCGTCTCACTCTCCTTGGCCGATTCAGATGCAGATGTGTCACCTTCAGTCTCAGAAGTCTCAGATTCCTCAACTTTCTTCTCAACTTTCTTCTTCTCTTTCGACTTCTTTGACTCAGGAGACTTCTGCTTTGGCGGGGGCTCGGACTCGGACTCTGAGGTTTCACTCTCGACGTGCTTAGTCTTCTTCTCTATCACTTTACTATGTTTCCCCGACTTCACTCGAGCTCGAGCACAGTTTGTACAATCGCAAGTCGGATGAGGTTCAGAGTCGCCCTCGCTCTCGCTACTGGAAGCAGGCTTTTCGGTCTTCTTACTCTTTTGTGCTTTCTTGTGCTTGGACGGTTTGTCTGAAGCTTCGCTATCCGACGATGGCGCCTCCGATGTCATATCTCCTGACGAAGAGACCTCAGTGCTAGACTCGGTAGTCCTTTCTTCGGACTCGGATGATGTCACAGTTGTCTTCTTCATGGCCGACTTCTTTGGTGTCTGCTCAAACCGTACCTTTTTCACCACCTCCTCAGTCTTTTCCTCAGTCTTCTTCTCCGTCGTCACCTCGGTTTTCTCATCAACTTTCTCTTCGACTTTCTCCTCGACCTTCTCCTCAGGTTTCTCCTGGGGTGTCACTTCGGGCTCCTTCTTCGCCACTTCCTTGGCCTTCCTCGCTCGCTGAAACTCTGGCCGCGGGTAGGTAACTTTGAGCGTATCCTCGCATAGCTCATCATCTGTCGTAACCTGTACTTTGACAACGTTTCGCTTCTTTGGCTTCTTCTTGGGTGCGGGGGGGCCGAGGGCAGAGCCTATGGTGGTGCCGACCACCCACTCACAAAAGAGTGAGGGGCCGGCCATCTTCTTCTGCGGCATCCTGATGATAGTAGCTAACCGATGAAGAGCATATATCTTGCAATAGAATGATACGCCTTCAAAGCAGAATGAAGGAATCGCTGATAGAAGAGACTTTGTCGGCCATGAGTGAGGCCAGGCGATAACCCTAAACCCTCCGACTCTCTCGAGGGGCCCCGATGTAGATCAACTAATAAGGAAATTCCGTACTATGGTAGGTTGGAAGATGGAGTTCTCAAATTCGCAGGTCTGAAATCGTGAAAAGTTGACACTCGATGAGGGGTTGTAGATGGCAGGTTGACATTTCTTAGAAGTGAACACAGAGTCCAAGTCCACCAGCTGGCGGCCACCTGTCACCCCAACAAGCCCAGAATTTGTATTCAAACCACTTGAACAAGAACTATTTTTCATCACTCTTCCAATCTCTCAAAAGCATCTCTTTCATTCAGCAGGGACATAAACCTCATAGCTTCGCCGCTTTCTTCTGCGCCTCCTCCCACGCCCTATTCATCCTCAAATTCCTCCAAAACCTCCACGCCGCCAACATCACCGCCAGCGGCGGCACACCAAGCACAGCCCACGCCCACCAATCCGGGCTCTGCTTCCTCAGCCTGGCCATCTCATGGCTCAGCTGCCTCGCCAGATCCTCCCTCGTCCCGTCATTCAACAGCACCACCCCTCCTCTCGCCGCGCATCTCTTGGCCTTCACCCGCACATCCCCCTGGCTCCGCACCCTATTCTCCGCATCCTCTCTACTCAGGTGCGCGTCTCTTTCCATCAACCTCTTCAGCTGCGTCTCCGGCTCCGTCACGGACACCACCATCGTCACTCCACAGAACCTATCCAGCTTACTCTCAAACAACAGCGGAATATCCAACACCACCGCCCACTGACCCCTCAGATAACACCCCATCACCTTCTTAAACATCTCCCATCGCACTGCCGGGTGCACAATCCCGTTCAAAACTGCCCTGTCCCGTTGCAGCTCCTCGCTGTTCCCAAATACCCTCTTTCCCAACGCCGGTCTATTCAACGGCCTGCCCTTTCCGTCTGGCCCATTCTCAGGCATAGAATCTGAAGTTGGAACGAGTAAATCAGGTGTCGTAGGGCCAAAATGCTTGACGATGGCGTCATAGCCCTTGGTACCGGGCTCAACCACCTTGCGCGCCAGCACGTCCGCGTCAATGATAGATAATGAATGTGGCGGCGATGAAAGCATCGACGAAACCGTCGATTTGCCGGTCGCGATGGACCCCGTCAAACCAATGAGAAGCATTTTTCTGGCTTTATCGTCTCGTCGATGGCTGCCGTTTTTATGAGATGAAGTAAATGGGATACATGAATGACGATGATAAATTGCCTCGGCATGAAGCTCGGTTGAGTTTATACGCACCTCAGTAAGCTCTATACCTACCCTGTACATGACGCGAAACGTGAACTTCCCAAACCACACTGCATGGGATTTGCCTTTGATGCGAGTAAATACCATAAACTCTAAGCGAAAATACTTATCTTTTATGAAATTCATGTGCTTGGTCATTCTAGTAAAATGGGCTTCGTTTGTTACGAAACATCACGATAGTTGGGTACATGACAACACGACTTAATAGATCATGTGAGAACTCATAGTCAAATCATTTCTCATTTCTCAACTGGGTATACAACCAGCGGCCACAGTTCGATCCTAAGCAATTTGCAAGCTTCTCCTATTTTATTCTAGTCACGCCCGTAGCAAATCCTCAACGTTGGCATGCAAACTGGTACTCAATCTTAAATTGAGTTAGTATTAGAAGTCGAAACTGATTATGAATCCTCATGACCTACGGTTTCATAAACCATATGTTCTGAGCCTTCATTATCGCAACCGTCATCTTTCTCAGACTACTATATCTTCTTAGTTGAATACAAGTTTCTGACGGAGTCTACTTACTGTTCATAGAATGAAAAAATGCTTGGAATGTAAGCAGCAGGTATGCATGAGTCGTCTGGTAAACAGCTCAGTAAGGCATATTTTGGGAAATGTGAGCGTGATATACGTACAAAAAGTCGCAAGTAAAATTCGATCAGTTGGGCATGCGAACAGCATAGAACCATCCTTCGTCGGTAACGTACCAACGGCAATCACCCAAGTGATCAATAGTGAAACGGTTGCGCTGAGTCCAATTACCATCAACCTCACGAACGTAGTAGAAGCGGGAAGGGTCATCATCCGCCGGCTTAAAATCTTGAGGCTCAAACATCTTGTTTGAGTGGGCAAAATTGTGCTGGCGGATCGCCTCCTCCGCTGGGGTACGACCAAGTCCAGAAACATCGGGAGGTTGGCCACTATTACCTGCAATGATGGGGACTCCACCGCCCATACCCATGCCCACGCCCATGGCGGGAACCGACTGGATGGGCTGAATAGGAGTAGCCATAGGCTGAGCACCGATCATGACGGGCTGTTGACCAACCATGGGCTGTGGAACGAAGGCAGGCTGCTGAGCGACAACGTAACCAGGCTGAGCAACAGGAACGCCGACAGCCGGTTGCTATAAAGATATTAGTATTCGCTTAAGATGAGATTGAGGTAAAGTATAAAAGAGACGATAAAGGTTGCCGGCAGACCAAGCATGGGGCAAACGGATGACTTTCGGCCAACCACTTGGCTAAGGCCAAACATGAGAAGGGAAAGGGGCTTTGAAGCTGCAGTGAGACTGGCAAATGAGGGGAAAATTCGGGAGCCGTGGGTCGACTTGCATAATAAGTATAGCCGTTGAGATAAAAAGTCTTTGGCATAATCACGGTAGTGCATGCAGCTTGAGGGGTTGTAGAAACAAACTGTACCGGAGGAAGACCGACTTGAACACCAGCAGGGACGAAACCCCCATCAAAGCGAGGGACATAGACATGCGGGATCGGGCCAAACGTCGTGTCAGGCACGGGAGGCTGGAAGTTGACGCCGGTAGGGAGCGGTGCGGAGTTTTGATAGTCGGCCATGTTGGTGGTGGGCAGGGGAACAAAGTGGTTGTGCAGCTGAGGTTGGAATTGGGGTTGCTGGCCGCCGATGTAGGTGACTTGAGGAGAGTGTTGGGGGAGAGAAGTGAAGCCGTTGCTGAAGGGGAAAAAGTGAGCGTTTGGTGGCGCGTGAGTGAAGCCTGTTGGGAGGGAGCCTGCGTACAGCTGACCGGGCAACTTGACACTCTGAGTCGGATCAGCAGAGGTGTGCCACTGCTCAGGACCTAGAGTGCTGGTAGGAAATGCACCGAGTTGAGGGAAGCTCTCAGGTTGGTTATCGTGAACAGCAATATTGCTGCCGCTTTTGTTGGTGTTGCTTGAGGTGATTTTGGGAGTGTTATTTCCGGAAGGCTGCGCCTGTGCAGTAGAGGTTTTGGTGTTGCCACTCTGGAAGTGCACCTGACGAAGGGGCTCTCCTCCACCAGTCTTGAGCCGCCGGGGGGTCTTGGGAGACTTGGCCTCTGATGCAACCTCGGGCATTGTAGGCCTCTGGTAGAGAGGGAGAAGGAGAGGAAGAAGAAGAAAGATATGATGGATGAAAGGTAGAAATGATATGTATGTCGGTGGTTCAAAGAAGAGACGAGATGTTGATGCGAGGTTTGTTTGTGCGCGATAGAAGAAGGCGAGTGAATGGTCTTGTCAGGGGCAACGAGCACTACACGCTCAACCGATGACTCAACTGGCAGACAGCTGTTGAGTTGGAAAAATTTTCATCACCACCTTCGTTTCATAAATTCCACAAGATCCAATGGTTTCCACGGTAAAAAAAAAAAAAAAAGAAGGCGATCCGTTTGTAGTTCTGAAGAAAAAAAAAGGGGGTCTTCCCGTCCGCACTGCTCCCGATGAAATTTACAGCCGACGGGTCAAAACGCCCTCAGGGCGATCTTTATTAAAAGAGCAGAATGTGTAGAGTATATAGAATCCTAATGACCGAAAAGAGACTACAGAAAGAAAGATGATACTCACTATTTGCTGGAGTGACCACGCCTGTCCGTCATGAACCCAGATATGCTGCTCCGGCATAGCGTCCAACGGGTCTTCGTATTCAGTCCATGTCCAAGGGAAACAAGGTAAACACATTTTGAGTGAATCTTGATTTGAGAATTTTCTTCTAGGGGGCTGATCGGGCAATAACTTTTGGTAAAGGTGGCAAGTTGTTGATTGTATCGATCAGTTGAGGGAGGCAAGTTGCACGTGCTGTATCTTAAGAGGGGATAAAGATAATGAGCTCAGTTTTGGGACTCTAAAATAACGGGTTCATCTTTTCATACATGGTAGCCAATGTCTCTTCTCACCTCATCTGACCGTCTCAGTTGCTGCCTGCTTTCATCCAGTCTCAGTTCTTTTGCCTGACCAACCCAAGCATCAAACCATATGGCATTCAAAAGCTACCATTATCTGATGCGTAGCACACACGTAAATACCCAGCGGTTATTATCCGATTCCGCGCTATAGCATCATAGGTAGTCACAATATCATATTTGTAAATACACACCTGTACATCCTTACTCATAGTTAACCAAGGACGTGTCACCCCAAAACATCATAGACAACAAGTAGTCCAAAACTTCAAATTGACGACCAGACGCCCCCATCCTGTATGGTCTAATGCTCGCTGACCGGTTACCCGATGTAATGTACAGTTACTCATGGGAGGAGAGATCATCTATATAAACCACATTTTGCTTCCAAACTCCCTCAACATACAGTCGTTGACCCAGCATTATAAGGAGGATATTTTCCTCTTTGCCCTCTTTTTTTGTGCCAGACCCTCTCCGTATTCCTTCAAAACTTTTTTGCCACCGTTATATGCGTGATTAATACTTCGTTGTCGCTAACGATAGCAACTATTGAGTCTTTCTTTTCGTCATGTGTTTGTTATGTCGTTACAGTTGCTTCTCGCGAAGCTCGGGGATGGGGAAGAATGTTCGTCGTACAACCTAAAGTCAAACTGTCAGCAAGAGATCCCATAACATCACTCTCGGAATAACTTACTGCCCATACACCGGCCACAGAGGCTACCAAACCACCAGAAATCATCATTGGCCTCAAGCCGCGGGTGCTCTTGAATAGCATACCACTCAAGCCACCAGCGGCGACAGTGTTGAATGCATCATGCTCGCCTCGGAGATATCCAATCAGAGAGTTGATGCAGTTATATGTGATGGCAACGACACCGGCAGAGTTACCCAAGAAAGGGCCTCGCCTTGTCATTCCGTTGAGCACGGCATTGAGCCGCAGCTTAGGGGGTTGGCCAGGCGATTTTCGCAGACCCTCCTGGAAACCCCACGCACCTCCTATCGACAGCGCCGTCAAGTATGTGATACCAGTGCCGTAGCAAAGGTCATCGGTGAAGCCTCGAGATGGTAGGACGGACTGGCCACCGGGAAGGTCAGAGAGCGCAGAGTCTTCGAGGGTCAGGTACTCGAGTGTGTCTTTGTTGAGGCCGGCGAGGGGGTGCAGTTGTGAGGGGTCTGCAAAGGTTGAGCTCTGGAGGAAGGCTTCGACGCCCTGTCCCTGAGTTGGGTCGTACGGGTTAAAGTGCGATTCGGCGGGACCAGCGGTCGTCTGAGTTTGCTGCTGTTGCTGCTGTTGCTGGACAGGCTTATTGCCTCCGGTGAATGCATTCCATAGAGACGACATGGCGACGGCAATTAACAAAGGGGTAACAAGGTTGAGCGATATGGGCGGTGATCAATGGGCGGGAGGGTCGTGGAAACTTGTCGCAACCAGAAGATCAACCCTCAAGGACGATAATGCAATGGCTTTCAGAAAATTTCGGGAGGCACTGAGGGAGGTGGTCCGTGCTCATCGAAAACTCTCGATTTTCTACGCAAGAAATTCTGACAGACAGAGTTGAAATTTTGACGGCTTGGATACCCCGCCAAATGGTGTAGAGGCAGTAGAAAATGTACCTCTTAGAGTCGAGGCAGCTTACGAAAATTTACACGCAGTACGTCAATATTGACAGGCCATGCTTAATCCCTTCTGCCAGAGTCACGTGCTTGGAGTTCTTGGCCAAAATTTCCTCATGCCCTCATTGACTGAAGAGATTTTGATAGACAAGTCAAGGCACATTTTCTATGTGTAGCAATCTATAGGGGTTAATTGCTATACGGTAATTAATAGTTCTGTTTTTTATGATAGTTATAAGCCCGGGTAGAATGCCCCAGTAACTTCTAAAACTGCAATTTTACTCTAACTTACTGTACCGATCTTTGCCATATTATATACAGATCTCTTTTCTTATAATAAACGGAATAGAGCTCCCGCTGGAGTCATCTATAACGTTTATTATAAGAAAAGAGATCTGTATATAATATGGCAAAGATCGGTACAGTAAGTTAGAGTAAAATTGCAGTTTTAAAAGTTACTAGGGCATTCTACCCAGGCTCATAACTGTCACAAAAAACAGAACTGTTAATTGCCGCACAGCAATTAACCCCTATAGATTGCTACACATAGAAAATGGGCTCTCTAGAGATCATAGGTAGTCCACTCGCCAGTCAATTAGAAACTAAACTGACTCGAGTCTCTCGGAGAAAACGGAGATCTGCATCACAATCATGCACAGTTGAGCTGTCAACCTCAACATGATTGATACACGTTTGCATGCAAGATCATTCTACAAGGCGCTGGACCGTATCATGATCCAGTATGCCAGACAATACTCATTGTACAGTAAGAAGTAAGCAGCCAAAAAGCCTTTATAGGCATAGGCATGTTGAGAGACGCCCACAGTCGCGATCCTCTAGAGGCGTCGCTCGCGGCTGATTAGGAAGACGTATCACATGGTATCTAATTTAGGAGGCCGGGAACGGAAGGAGACCCATTGAGAATAGGCATAACCCTCAGCAAGCCGCAGTGCGGAGCCGCCATTGAATTATTAAAACACTTGACGGTGCAGTAATAACCCAACTGATGATAGAGAAGAAAAGAAAAAGTTTACAATTCGCGGCGGTAGAAGGGGATATTTATTGGCGTCGATGGAAGATGCGCTATGCTTCTTATGGCTAGTTGGTATGGGTCTTTCTGCCCGGAAGAATAGATTGGCCGTGAAAATTGGCTACGACTCCATCATTATCATCGTGAATCACGATAAGGAAAAAAAAGTTCAGCAACGAAATCAAGAGGTTGGGTGGTTGGTAACGACATGGAAGAATGGATCACTTTAATTTTATCTTGCCAATTCTTCGTACTATAACTAAAAGAGTGGATTCATGCAATTTCGTTGTAAAAAGTCCCAAAAGAAAGATACGTAATCTTGATAATGCACCTAAAGTTCATATGCTTTTCCATTCCTTATTCCCCATGTGGGGACCTGTTCCAGTATACCCAGATCCTTTGTTTGTTCCTCAGTTTTCTTTTTTCACTACCCTAAATACTCTCCATATGATGAAAGAAAGATTCAGCGGGGCAGGTTCCAAATCAGTTATGTGCCGATTCGGTTCTGTCAAGCAGTGGGCGCTGGTCCCAGCTGTCATCTACAATGGCGCGCTCGTCGTCTGAGACATCGCTATACTCCTCCGTCCTGTACATAAAGTACTGTGCAAAAACGGCAAAATCTAGGAAAAGCACAAGGCCGCTGCCGGCAAGCCAGCTAAGGTTCACGAGGATATATCTGGCATAGAGTCTTGCTGCCTCGCTGCCCTCGCACGGCTCGCCCTTGCACTTGGGCTCGTATGCAAAGATGGACAAGACGTAGGTGGCATTTCCGAGGCAGGCGAAGAGGAAAAAGAGCATGCTAAGCCCCTCTGTGGTCTTGCGTCTCCAGTTGAGGATCAGCTGGGGCATTCTGGAGGCAATGTAGAGGACGGCACAGATGTAGCCAAAGACTTGGCCCAGAGTATTAAACTCTAACGAGCTATTGTCATCCCCAACGGGTGCCTTCTTCTCGCCACCAGCCCTGTCGCCGAGGAACCACCCGCCTACACCAGCAGCGCAGACCATGATTACCACAAGGGTGTTCCAAAGAATGGTTTGTAGAGTCGTCGGGGGAGGTTGAGGAATTCTCGGCGGGTCTGGAATGTGTGACACTGCCGGCGAAAAGCCAGACCAGTCCGACCCTCGTCGATGACGATGATGATGCTCACGTTCTGCGTGGGCCGCAAGGAGTGCGCTTCGCTCATCGACATGCCCGTTCGTTTTCGGCTTCGGGGCTACTGGCTCATCGCGCCATGTGAATCCACGGTAGTAGAAAAGCTGTAGAAGCAGTACAAGATCGGCAATGGTGTAGTATACTGCCAGGATAATCTAGAGTCGTGCAACGTGAGCTCGTAGTTCCATACAGATGATGAATTGACGTCTCCCAAACGTACCATGGTGGGAAGGACTCCCTGCAGCACTGCGCCAAGAATATTGAAGACATCTCCTATCAACCAGGAAGCAATGAATTGGACGGAAAGGGCGTCGGCGCTGCCTCTTTGGAAGTTTTGTATGATTTGCGGGGAAAAGACGACGACTAGGGAAATGGAAGTTAGTTGGCGTGCTCTCCGGAAGAACCGAGTCGATGTCAGAGGTAACTAACCCCAGCAGGCAATGGAGATTGATCTATAGCAGGGGAAGGATATCAATTAGCTTGACACATAGATTGTCTGGTCATTCTGCTACCTACCCGCAAATGCCAGAAATTGCTTCCACATCAAGGTGAAAGGTCTCTGTCGGAGGGGCCATCATCTTGGCTAGAGGAGGGGGGGGCCGTGACGATTGGTCAAGCCAAGCTCGAATCAGGACTTGCAGGGGAGGATTGGGGGGAGGGAGCTGTCTTCTTAAAGCTACTACAGCTTCAGTGATTCCATTCGATTGTTGGCCTGGAGCAAGACAATGGATGAATGGAAATGTAAAATACGAAAAGGTTTTATCAAAGGAGAGAAGTTTATCAATCGATAGGCCGCATCCAATCGCTTAATACTAAGCTTGTTATTGTCAAGCCATAGACGGACGGATGGGATGTCTTTACGACAAGCAGACTTTTTTCCTCCCCCTAGAAGAGCTAAGGGAGCTAAGAGGCTGGAGGCGAAACAAGTTTTGCCTTGACGGGTGCAGCACAGGAAAATTTCCTAAACCGGATGCACGTGCCACGCCTTTTTTTAGATGGCTCAGACAGTATGGATGTATGTACATATGTACAAGTAGCATGTACTGCAAGTGTATGTACAAGTAGGTGTGGTGTACTCCGTGTCTCTTAGCAGTGAAAACGAAAACTGCCGGAATGCGGGGGGAATCGACTTGTGCATACTCAAGGGCGTGCATTCATTACATCTGCAAACGGAGATTTACTGCCATTGGCCCCTCGTCATAAAACTTTGATGCCTCGTTCACGTTTCGTCGATTGTTCGCCTCAAAATGGCTGCATCATTGACATGATTAGGGCGGCTCAGCGGCGGCCATTCAGCTGGGTGTCTTACGAGGTCCGGGATCGCAGCATTGGCCAAGTTACCCTGCATACACAAATACCACCGTACCTTTCTCATGTCCTGTTAATGGCTGCATGCTCTATCTAACTCTTCCTACTATATCTATATGTATGTATACCTCGGTTCCATCGAGATAGATCCATGGCATGCAAATAAACATTTGTATGATGAGCTGCATTGTCATAGGCCTCTAACGTCCCGTCCGCAAGGCATCACAAGACGAATCAAAACAAGTGAGACATTGCTTACCGTCTGTTGCTACTGACTCAAATCACACCATCTTTACGTAGCAAAATATAATCATGTCGACCTTAATACCGAACACCGAGGTAGAGGTGCCCCAAAAAGCTCTCATGGAGAAGGCTTAGTAATTCAGAATTCCAGTTCAACCCCTCCTCACCACCCAGCGCGACTTATAAGAGAGAAAAAGAAAATCTCCGGACTTATAAGCCGATTGATGTGACAACTATTTAAACTGCCAGTATATGATAATAATACATCTGTTACAATAGAATATAGAGATTTTTTTTTAGAAAGTTTCATCATCTTGCAAATTTTGTTCGCACCCTCGAGGCTCAACCTCTCATCTTACAAATGTCCTTATCCAACCTACCCGAGAATCCCGACCTCGCCGCAGACGACTCCATGTTAACCAGAAGACTCGGAAAGGAAGTCATCAACTACTATGCTGGAAGCCGTTTAAACCGCTACTCCTTTCTCAGATCGGACTCCCTCTTTATCCAATCCGCTGCCACCAGCCCATCGACTCGGTTCCTGGCTCTCAAGGATTTGAACCCCCTGGTCGTTGACACCAAGACTCTCGCCCTGTTCAACTATGAGGAAGTCAAGCCCCTTGTAGGCGCCCAGCCGCTGGGTCTGAGTGATGAGCATAATTTCAAGACCTTTGATTCATCAAAACCCAGGCCGCTTGTTGTTTTCTTGGGTCTCTTGCCGGGTACCGAGCAGACCGAAGAGTTCGCCACAGAAAAGCATGGGACCGTCAAGGGACAGCCTTACTTCGCAGTTGATATCACTCAGAATGCTCCCTACGCAGAGGAAGCCAAGACTTTCCTCGAAGTAGCAGAGGCTAGGGGCCTATTGCTTCAAACCAACGTTCGAAGCATGACGCTCCACCCAGAAGCAGGTATGTATTAGCATCCCATTGTACACTTATCAAAGACGTTAACTAAACTCTCCATATAGCCGCCATCTTCGCACAGGCTCGTTCTATGGTTGACTGGAACGCCCGCAACACCTTTTGCGCAGGCTGCGGCAACCTCAACCTCTCTTCTGAAGCAGGCTACAAGCGTGTATGCCCGCCAACAGATGTAACCCCCAGCGGCAACCGTGATCACTGCCACACCCGCCAAGGTGTTTCAAACGTCTGCTTCCCGAGGACCGACCCTACCATGATCGCCGCCGTGGTTTCTGCAGATGGTCAGCGTATTCTTCTTGGCCGCCAGTCCCGATGGCCGGATAAATGGTACAGCACCCTCGCCGGCTTCCTGGAGCCCGGTGAGTCCATCGAAGACTCCGTCAGGCGAGAAGTCTGGGAAGAAAGCGGCGTCAAGGTCGGCCGTGTGGTTATTCATTCCAGCCAGCCATGGCCCTTCCCTTCGAGTTTGATGATTGGTGCTATCGCCCAAGCACTGCCTGATGGAGAGGCAATTGAACTAAACGACAAGGAGCTTGAGGATGCTAAATGGTTCTCGTTCGACGAGGTGCGGGATGCACTCAAAGGGGGAACAAGTGCCTTGGGTGATGAGCCAGCAAAGGAGTACAATGGATTTTTGCGTCTGCCTCCACCGCAGGCCATCGCTAACCGTTTGCTAACAGCGGTGGTTGAAGGCTATCTGTTGGTTGCCCCAAAAATATAATGTAATAAATAGACACAATCCAGAATTTCATAACCGACATAGCTTAGAATACCCAAGCAAATCATTGCTCCACATGAAATGACGGTGTTAGCTACGTCAAGCATCAATAAGACTCTGCCTCTCCTGTTTTTAGATATTCTAATGCACAAAAAAGCCGACTCATGTCCTTCGTCAAAAAATCTGTAGCTCTGGGAAGACAAAGCCGTCAAGCTTTGGTGCAGGCTCCCACTCAACAAGACCACGCTCGTATCTTGCCAGCCAGACAGCATCTGGGTTGACAACCTCCAATGCCTCCCTTATCTCAGGATTCCTTTCCATGGCATCCGCCAAAAGATTCAAAATCTCGTCAAACATTTCCTCCTCCACATGTACATAGGTTACGATAGAAGTAAGAAGTCCGACGACAGCTTCCCAGATACGCACGGGAGATGCATGCTGACCTAAACTGCCAGTAGAGGGGTTTTGCCGAGTTTGAACAGATTTAGGTTTAAGCTCTAAACTGTCTCCAGATCGAATAGGGATGACAATGTCTTTTGAGAGCGCGTTCTTCCCTAAATGGGCTGATGGGCGAGTTTTGTTTGTAGATGATTGCTGCTTCATTTTACGGCACCAATCACCCAGACCATCCCACCATTCGGTCTTGAACCTGGTACTGAGGAAGTCGCCCGCCGCCTTACATAGCCCAGACAAGGCCTGGCATGCCTCTATCGTGACGAAAGCCTCAGGATCACGCAGCCTAGTGATAACCACTGGCCAAATAGCGTTGACGAGCGGCAAAAACGAATCTTCATCAGCAGCCAAGACAGAAGATGCTGTCGTAAGAAGCTCTAACAAAGATCTTCGAAGTGTTGGTGTAGGTGAAGTTAGATAATGCTGGGTAAGATTTGCTACTCGCTGAAGTAGCTGGTATGTAGGAGAGTTTGGGGGCTTTTCTTCGTCCCTTGGAGCATCGACTTGTTCTTCTTCATTATTATCCTCGCCATTGGGATTTCTTTCAGGCTTCCATGGTATTGTAGGGTGCCCACGGGTTTCGTCTTCTGTGTCGTCTTCAGCTCTTTCGCGTTCTTTTCTTGCCTTTCTTTTTTCCAGAAATTCTAATAGGCTGTCTAGATTCTCCATCTGTCGAGGCTCCTTCTTATGATTAATGGTGGAACGTTCTCGGTCCGTTAATAACTTTCCGTCCGCACGAGCCGCCTGGTCAACGACTTCTTTCAGAACAGCAAAGAGGTTTTCCACAAAAGATTGATACCCGTGGTAGTTTTCGAGGGCGGCAAAAATGGACTCCACAACGTCATCCAGAAATGGAACCAAGCGAGGGCCGGATAATCGTACCATCATCATCAGAACCTGTGTTGAAGATGGTGAAATATCTAGTGTATTAAGCCGCAGGGAGACAGAATTGACCATGTAATCAACATTATCAATAATCAGTTCGGAAACGTTATTATATTGGCAGGAAGCGGCTATGCTATTCAAGGTAGCGATAGCATGTTGCTGTAGATTTCCATTATCTGACCCCAGAAAAGTAGCCACAGGAAAGAGGACATCAATGAGCTCTGGTCGAAATGATTCTCCGGATCTTTGCGCAGCATATGCTGTCACCTCGAGCGCAATTGCCTCCAAGCGCCAATCTGGCTGATCAAGTTCACTGTGAGAGTCAAGCAATAGCACCGAAAAGGAATATAGCTCGTTGAAGACTGTATCCATATCTTCAGAAGGCCCCGTAAATGCTGACAAGTCGAAAAGCGCGTCTGCATCTGCGGATGAGGAATGGGCCGCCTTCACTAGTTCGAAGCATAGCCAGAATGCTGTGATCTGATTAATGGATGTAGATTCCCGCACATACTCCAACAAGCCGCCTGCAATCTTGGTATGCTGGGATAAAGCGCCAACTGTTTTAAGTAAACTCATGACCTCGCGTCTCAACCTTCTCTGTCCCTCATGAGCGAGTAATACTGGCCGATACTGTAGCTCACTTGATGAATTTCTTGTGGTGCTGGCCTCGTCAAGTAAAAGAATCTGCGTAGTGGTAGAGTTTTCCTGAGATTCTTTGGAGGTAGTAATAAGAGAAACAAGACTGTCCCTCAAAGTGCTCGAAATTGAGTCATCAAGCATAGAGGATTCGATGCTAAGACTTCTCAATAGCTCAATTCCTTTAGAGAAATTATGTATTGCAGTCTCCTTGATGTCTTCGTCGCCTGATTGCATCATGCGAGGAAGGCTGGACATCCAATTATATACGGTATTCTTGGCACTCTCTCCGAGTTCTGGATAAATATTCACCAGGTGTTTAAGTGTCGTCTCGGATAATGAATTAACTTCGGTTCCTCTATCAAGAACCATGGCAGTTTCAACAAGCATTGTCGTGCAGTTTGAGAGGGTCTCGTGGCATTCGTCCAGCAAGCTCACGCACAGTTTGTCAAGGGCATCCTGCACCTCTGGTGCTTCATGCGTACGAAGCTTCATCATGATGGATAAAGCTGTCTTCACTTGGGCTACAGTAGCTTTCAGCCATGCCGGGCTAAGCACCTGAGACGGCTCAGCATCTTCACCCTCCTTTTGACTGTCTTTCTTCGCAAGAATATGCCTTGTACGCATGTCTCCCAACACTCGCGTCAAGACTAATCGAACTGCCTCAAGGCATTTAGCCAGTACCAGCTTCTTATATCGAGCTGGGGATGAGAGAACCCTTGCAAATGATGACATAGTACCAGGCAGAAAACTTGCCAGGGCGGCATGTTCCCTAATAGCCGCATAGACTGCAACCAACGCTCGAACGGCTTCTTTCTGGATCTCCGGAGTAGTACCATCAACAACACTCTCCAGAATAACAGTGATTCCATGACCTAAAGCTGGGATTGTCTCAGGGTCAGATAAACCGGATGCGGCCACTGGAGATGTGTTCGCCACATTGAGAAGTGCTGTCTCAGCCCGCAACGCTTCTAACACAGTTTCTTCAGGTTTATCTATCTTCTTGTCGGATCCAGGAGTCCCGTCGATAATAAATGTCAATAGACTGAAGATTTGGTGGACCAGTTGAGGAGAGATTTTTGACTTCCATCCATGAACGATGAGAAGGTTCAGGCACTTGATGCAGTTTTCAACCAGTGTCATTGGGTACACTTCCATTTGACGAAAGATGTGATAGAGCGGGAAGAAAACATATTCAGCTAGCTTTTCATCTAGTGCCAGCGGGTTGACGGTGATTTGATCATTGAGAATCGTCAGAACCTGGTTTGTAAGAGAGAGCAGCTCCCGGTGAGTCGCAGGCTCCTTCGACTCTCGGATGGCCAGCTGGCTTATTTTAACGCAGCATGGTTTCAACTGTCTAGTATTAGTCATTATTATCCTAAACTCAAGTCGACATAACTTGCCTTATGGAACAGCTTGTTCCGATCCTCATTACCTGGTGTGGCCTCCATGGCTGGTCGAAGCTTGCAGCTTTCTGCAATTACCGCATCATCCCAGTCAGTATTCAATACTCAGGGAGGTGCAGATGATCTATATGGTAATTGTTGGTGTCCGCATATACGAGTTAGGTGCGTATATGGGTATTTTGGCCAAGGGTATTAACAACGTTGAATCAAGCTCACGATAAGGTACGTGTCGCTCCGCTCATGGGTACTTGGCGGTGGTGAAAATGCTAATACAGTGCGATGGACAGTATTTCGAGCCACCGCTGTCCTCTGGCGGTAATGTCAAGCGCATATGCTCACTAAATCATAGCCACTTGGTAGTAATGCCCCCCAATTCTATAGGGCTTTAGAGCTCATGAATCCACTAAAGCCAGACACCTAAATTATTCGCACAGTACTCTCTCGCTCTCAGTGCGCCTATAATCAAGGAAATCACCCCGCGATAGGACGGAGCTCCCCCACTCATCAGCCCAGCTACGTAATTGCCCCTCATTGTTTATAACAACATTCACAGAGCGCGTGTCAATGAACAGTAGCAGCTTTCAGATACAAAAGTCAAACCGCAAAACTTAAAGATCGACAACCCAAATTAGTTTCTGAGAGACCATGAACAATACAGGGCCCTTTCCGGTGTTGGCGCACCCTTACCGCTCCCCTACTCGAGGATCTTGTGCCTATGAGATTGGAAATACATCATCAAAGAATGCCGTCATTTTCATCGGTGGTCTGAAGGATGGTCCTCATACTACCCCCTATATTCTGACAGTGTCGAGGGAATTGGAGAAGGACACTGATCTGAGCTACTCCATATTTGAGATTCGAATGAGAAGCTCGTTTGAAGGATTTGGAATCACAAGTCTGGAGGATGATGTTCACGATATATCGGCACTTGTCAAGTATCTCCGCTCTATAGGGAGAGAGAAGATTGTCCTCTTTGGTCATTCAACGGGTTGCCAAGTACGTCTTTTATTTCCCTTCTGGGAATGTTTGCAGCGATGTCTAATTCGGTAAATTCAGGACTGCATGGAATACACACATTATGCCAAGCATATTAGTAACCCTGTCGACGGTTTTATCCTCCAGGCTCCAGTCTCTGATAGAGAATCTCTCGAAGTTGTTCTGCCGGATCACCAACAGTACCTGGATTATGCAAACAAGATGATAGCTGAAGGTCGAGGAGATCATTGCATGCCCAAGGACCAAATACCTGCTATGCTTGGCGAGGCTGTGACGGCAAGGAGATTTCATTCACTTTTTGCCAAAGGGTAAGTTGATATATGATCTGCACTGCTCCAAAGCATCATATTGACATGCATTTAGGGGGGCTGATGACTATTTCTCTTCCGACTTGGACGACGAGACTGTGAAGGAGTTTTGGGGTCGATTCAAGAAGCCGGTTCTAGTACTGCACTCGGAAGAGGACGAGTTTGTGCCACTGCAGATTGACCAAGCAGAATTGAACAAGAAGTGGCAACAGGCCAGTCCGCTTGTGAGCCCTCTGTCTGGCTTGATACCGGGAACAGGTCACACAGTTTTGCAAGAGCAGGCTCGAGAGTGGTTGGCCGAGAGGGTGATGCAGTTTCTTCGCACATTGAATTAGAGAGTATCTCATGTATGCATTAGGGGTTTGCTCGTTTCTTGTCTGACATTAGCAGCGGCCGCTTGCAGGGTACGATTACTCGTTGCACATTGCAAGACATGGCATTGTTTAGTAATAAGGTACCTGATAGAATCAATTGGAAGAAAAACAAGATTAAGACAAAAAAAAATCAAGCCATGGCTCACGGAGACATACCAGAGCTTGCCAAGAGTCATTCGAGCTGACCGTTCAGGGTAACAATTGTCATGTCCGATAAATCCGATGTACAGCTCGTAGTGGGTAGCCACATACCTACCCAGCTAGTAGGGCGGTTTAACGGCATCTAATTCGTCATTGTGCGCGTGCCCTGCACACAGCTTCAGTGCGTTCAGTGGGATGTGTGGGCCTTCCGGGGTCTTGTTAGGGCGCTTCTAGCGCAGCTTAGGCATTTCCAGGACACTTTCAGGGCAGCCTTCTGCAGTTTTTTATGCAGTTTTTTAGTGGTTGATGCTGACAAAGCTGAGGAGCTACGTAACTCCATCCAGCTCATCCAATCCGATGCATTGAAATGAATATTCGTTTTCGTCAGACCGGCAGCTCGGGCAGCCTTTTTTTTTTCCTACTTGTAGGCTGAGTAAGTTCTTGTTGCTTTCATCCACTTTATTATTACTGCATCCATCTCTCCATCAATCTTCTCGGCGGATCTCGCCAGGAGTTCTTCTTTTTTCCATCTCCATTAGCTGGAGAGAATACAATTTGGTATCGCGTACCATTGCTGGCATAGCTTATATCGAGCTGTAACCTCACCTGCAGGAAAGCTGCGTCAACCGACATTTCACCGACAAGTTTGGCGACCGACTTTCACGACCGACGACCCGGATTTTCAAGCAATGAGGTGACATCCTATCCTTCAATTCTCCTCGCTCAGAAAATAGGGATCTCTATCATGGATCCGTACGGCGAGCAGCAGGTGCTGTTAAGCACCGGCTCGTTCACGGGCCATCGACCGCTGCAAGAGCTCGGCAGTCACTATCTATCAGCATCCGCCACTCTGGAACAACCGTTTTGTAGCAACAAAGAAGGCTGGGGGCCATTGAGCCCGTTTCGCTACGACTTTACGCCTTGCTTCATTGACGTTTGGGTTGCTACCGTCTCCGTCTATGGTATTATTCTCGGTGCTGTTGCCATCTGGTGGCTTCTCAAGAAGAAACAGCAGCTGTACTCACAATCGAAGAATGCGCATTTCTGGATCAAACAGGTGTGTTTTTGTTATGTTTTCCACATCAATTCTATCGCGACCAAGAATCTTGCTGATCAATTCCGCGTCATAGACACTCCTCGCTGCCGTTATTGCCGATGCCGCCGTCCAACTTGCTTTCCAGATCCTCCACTACAAAAACCTATGGTTCCGCGACTTCAGAGTACTGACCACTATCGTGTGGATTGTATCTCTGTTTGTCATTTTCACAATTCAGTGGCTCGAGCACTCGCGACTGAGGCATGCCAACGGTGTCGTGCTATTCTATTGGCTGTTGCTGATCATCTCGCTCGCTGTCAAACAGCGGTCGCTCATCTCGCAGCAGGTCTATACAAAGAACCTAAATTACTTCATTACCTACTCCACTGGATTCGGCCTTGTAGTTGTTGAGTTCCTAGTCGAGTGGCTATGGCCGCGCTCTACTGGCTCCGGCGGTTACCACGCCATTGATGACGAGGAAGACGAGTCTCCCGAGGAATACGCGACCGTCTTTTCCAAGCTTACCTTTTCTTGGATGACTCCTCTGATGCGGAAGGGTTACAGAGTTTTCTTGAGCGAGAACGATCTCTGGGGCTTGCCAAAGGCCGACCAAACTAAGAGCACTGGAGAGGCCTTCGAGAACGCATGGAACCATGAGTTAAAGCATCGTCCTAATGCGCCATCCTTGTGGATTGCTCTTTTCCGCGCGTATGGAGGCCCTTACGCTGTTGCTGCTATCTTCAAAATCGGAAACGATGTCTCCCAGTACATCCAGCCTCAGCTCCTTCGTTTGCTGATTGCTTTCGTGGGCTCCTATAGTGCGGGCGAGACACCTCAGCCGATTATCAAAGGCGCCTCTATCGCGTTAGCCATGTTTTCCTGCGCTGTTTTCCAAACCACCATGGTACACCAGTATTTCCAGCTTGCATTTGTGACTGGAATGCGTATCAAGGGTGGTCTAGCCTCTGCCATCTATAGAAAATCAATGAAACTATCCAACGAAGGAAGAGCGAGCAAGACGACTGGTGACATTGTCAATTATATGGCAGTCGATGCACAGCGTCTCCAGGATCTCACCCAGTTTGCTCAACAGGCTTGGTCGGCGCCATTCCAGATCGCCATCTGCATGATTTCTCTCTACAACCTTGTAGGCTGGTCCATGATGGCTGGGATTGTAGTCATGATTGTCATGATGCCCATTCAGGGATTCGTCGCTCGGATTATGCGCAATCTGCAAAAGGACCAGATGAAGAACAAGGATGCCAGAAGCCGACTGATTAACGAAATCATCAACAACATGAAGAGCATCAAGCTGTATGCCTGGGGTTCTGCCTTCATGAACAAGCTCAACTATGTTCGAAACGAACAGGAGCTGAAGAACCTGCGAAGAATCGGCGCCACTCAAGCTGTTGCCAATTTCACTTGGAACTCCGCCCCTTTCTTTGTATCTTGCTCCACCTTTACCGTTTTTGTTCTCACCCAAAACAAGCCACTGACTACAGAGATTATTTTCCCTGCCCTGGCTCTCTTCAATCTTTTGAACTTCCCGCTTGCTGTTCTCCCCATGGTCATTACCTCCATTGTTGAGGCTTCCGTTGCCGTTGGCCGATTGACCTCATTCCTTACAGCCGAAGAGCTGCAATCCGATGCGGTCACCATTAAGGAAGGACCTCAGGAAATGGGCGAGGAAACCGTTATTATCAAAGATGGTACCTTCTCTTGGAACCGATATGAGGATAAGAACGTTTTGACGGACATCAGCTTCACAGCGTACAAGGGAGAGTTGTCATGTGTCGTAGGACGAGTTGGAGCCGGCAAGTCTTCCTTCCTTCAGAGTATCTTGGGAGATCTTTACAAGGTGAAAGGTTCTGCGGAACTGCGAGGAACTGTTGCCTATGCCAGCCAGCAAACTTGGATTCTCAACGCAACTGTCAAAGAGAACATTGTTTTTGGATACAGATATGACCCCGAGTTTTACGAAAAGACTGTCAAGGCTTGTGCTCTCTTGGATGACTTTGCACAACTGCCCGACGGTGATGAGACTGTTGTAGGCGAGAGAGGAATTTCGCTGAGTGGCGGTCAAAAGGCACGTGTTGCTTTGGCTCGCGCCGTTTATGCAAGAGCTGATATCTATCTTCTGGATGATGTTTTGTCTGCCGTTGACTCTCATGTCGGTCGACACATTATTGAGAATGTCCTGGGTCCACGCGGCTTGCTTTCTACCAAAACTCGAATTCTTGCGACCAATGCCATCTCAGTTTTGCGACAGGCAAGCTACATCACTCTGCTCAAGGACGGCGAGATTGTCGAGAGAGGCACCTACGACCAACTCGTGGCAAGAAAGGGACTGGTTGCAGATTTGCTGAGGACAGCTGGTCATGATTCTGGTAGCTCCAGTGGATCTTCTAGCGAGACTTCCACCTTTATTGAACCCGAAACCACCGAAGACAAAGAGGAACTGGAAGAGGCTCAGGAACAAGTTCCAGAAATGGCACCCATTAAGACTGGGTCTTCCATTATGGCCAAACCGAGATCTAGCAGCATGGCAACTCTGCGCCGTGCTAGCACAGCCAGCTTCAAGGGCCCTCGTGGCAAGCTTACTGATGAAGAGGTTTCCGGAGCATCCAGAACGAAGCAGATCAAAGAGCACATTGAACAAGGAAAGGTCAAATGGTCCGTCTATGGTGAATACGCCAAGGAGAACAACTTGGGAGCCGTAGCGATTTTCATTTTTTCACTTCTTGCAGCTCAGACAGCAGGCATTGGTGGCTCTGTTTGGTTGAAGACATGGGCTGATCACAATCAGCTTACCGGCACAAACGATCATGTTGGAAAATATATTGGTATCTACTTTGCCTTTGGTCTTGGTAGTTCAGCTTTGACTGTTATTCAAACCCTGATCTTGTGGATTTTCTGTTCTATTGAGGTAAGTACCGTATAGGATTATTTAAACTCCCACATACTAACTTGTGCCCCAGGCGTCTCGCAAGCTTCATGAGCGAATGGCCAATGCCATCTTCAGATCCCCGATGTCTTTCTTCGATACAACACCAGCCGGCAGAATTTTGAATCGCTTCTCCAGTGATATTTACCGTATTGACGAGGTCTTGGCTCGAAGCTTCAACATGCTCTTCAACAACGTAGCTAGATCCGGATTCACGTTGGTCGTCATTTCAGTGACAACACCAGCATTTGTTTCCCTGATTATCCCACTCGCCTTGACATACTACTGGATTCAACGATACTATCTCCGAACATCTCGAGAACTCAAGCGTTTGGACAGCGTCAGCCGCAGTCCCATTTACGCCCACTTCCAGGAATCGCTTGGTGGTGTCACAACAATTCGTGCATACCGCCAGAATGACAGGTTCCACCTCGAAAACGAATGGAGAATCGATGCAAACCTCCGTGCATTCTTCCCCTCTATTAGTGCAAATCGTTGGTTAGCTGTCCGCCTCGAATTCATTGGTGCCGTGGTTATCCTTGCAGCTGCTGGCTTCGCCATCATCTCTGTTGCCAGCCACAGTGGTCTCAGCGCCGGTTTTGTGGGCTTGGCCATGTCATATGCCCTTCAAATTACCACATCCCTTAACTGGATCGTCCGTCAGACGGTAGAGGTCGAGACCAACATTGTATCTGTTGAACGTGTCTTGGAGTACGCCAGACTCCCAAGCGAAGCCCCGGAGATTATTCCCAACAAGAGACCACCCGGCGGTTGGCCAGCAAAGGGTGAGGTAGACTTCAAGGATTATAGCACACGTTATCGCGAGGGTCTGGACCTGGTCCTGAAGAACATCAACTTGGACATCAAGTCCCAGGAGAAGATCGGTGTAGTTGGCCGAACTGGAGCTGGCAAGTCGTCCTTGACACTTGCCTTGTTCAGGCTCATCGAGCCAGTGACCGGTCATATTGATATTGATAACCTTAACACCTCTGCAATGGGCCTATTGGATCTCCGACGTCGATTGGCCATCATTCCGCAAGATGCAGCCCTCTTTGAGGGTACCGTTCGCGATAATCTTGACCCCGGCCACGTCCATGACGACACCGAGTTGTGGAGCGTACTAGGTGAGTAGTCGTATTTCGATATTAGTTTCTATTTACAGCCCGACAGCCGAAGGCTATGCTATCTTGCCCATAGCTTTTTAAAGCCGTGTCACTAACTTATCAATTCAAGATCACGCCCGGTTGAAGGATCACATAGCCAGCATGGAAGGCGGTCTTGAGGCAAAGATTAATGAAGGAGGTAAGTCCGCATACAGTATTTTTTTTCTTCTCGTATCTATTTGTTTCGCTTTTTGTCGGCTCCCCTCAATGTCGGTCTCTCCAGCATCGTCACACAAGGAGTTTGCGTCGGCAGACTCTCGGACACTACGAGCAAGTTGTGGCACGTTGATGCTGTGGCCCGTTTTCTGTATTCGTGTCTATGCCCGTGTCCGCGGCCGACACTAGACTCAACAGATTTTCCCATGTTTGTGCGTGCCATGTAATAGCGGCTACTGGGAGTCTATGCTCTGCAGCCCACTTCGCCATGGCTGTTAGTGCTGACTCGGCCACGATGCCGTTTTGTCTTGATCATGCAGTTTTAGTTCTTCAAGAGCATATAAAATGGGCAATGCAGATAAGAAGCTAACACAAATTTGTTACAACGCACAGGCTCCAACCTATCGCAAGGCCAACGACAGCTTGTGTCTCTGGCGCGCGCTATGCTGACGCCGTCCAACATTCTCGTCCTGGACGAGGCTACGGCAGCCGTTGACATTGAGACGGATGCTCTACTACAGGCTACGCTTCGATCACCCCTCTTTGCTAACCGGACTATTATCACTGTTGCGCACCGTCTCAATACGATTTTGGACAGTGACCGTGTTGTCGTACTGGACAAGGGTGAGGTGGTTGAGTTTGATACACCGAAGGAATTGTTCAAGAAGCAAGGAGCGTTTTATCACCTGATGAGGCAGGCAAACCTCGAGATTGAGACTTGAAAAGGATGAGAGATGACGATGATGATGAGGGTTAGCAAAACATGTATGAGTCAGCGTTCGGCTTACTAATTTAGTTCCATTTTATTACGTCTATCTATCTTTCTCTCTCTTGCCGGGGAGCCGTTCCTCACACTGATGAACAAGGCGTTTGTTCACCTAAGATGGTGGGGATGCTTTGCTAACGGATCTGCATCCTTCCATGATATTACGGGGGAAGGGAGCATGAAGCAATGTGGTGTAACCTCTGCATTGACGGAAAAGTTTGGTCTATACGTGTATATACAAGCGACAGGATATGATCAGCGGATGCAAGTACGAGATGGAATGGAGACGGGGTTGATAGATGGGAATGGACATGGGAGTGTCCGTAAGGTTTCTATTCCCTTCCCTCCCCCCCTTGGCATATATCCATATCGGGAAACTTGATTAATCACTTCCAGAAGGAGATCAAAAAGAAGACAGAGCAACAGTCACTCCCCCCTCCCCACCTCGTCTTCCACCCCAGAAGGTAGGGATAGGTCAAAGGCGGAAATAGGAATTTGAACTTTTTATTAACGGGACAAAACCCGTAAGCGAAGAAGTCTTTTGTGATGATCTTCCCATATCCATCCCCCTATCCCATGTTACTCCGTACATAGGTAAGCACCTTCATGCCCACCCCCGTAAGCAAGGTCTTTTTTCTTTTTTTTTTTTTGCTTGGACTTTTTATTTCCCGTCAGTAAGCACTCGTCTTTTTTTTTGTCCATGTCTCTCCTTCTCCATCTCTCTCCCAAAATACGGGGGACCAAGTCCGAAAATGATATTCTCATTGGTCCCCCGGATGTGTAATAGATCGGGGAACTTTGAAAGCATGTCGTTTTGATCACTTTCTTTTTTACCTTCTAGAAAAAGGGATGCCCATCTACCGTGATGACGCTATCCGTTCATCTCTTCTTTTACAAAAGATAGTGATTAAAAAAAAAACTCCCCGCGGGCCGCTGCTGCTCATCTCACTCATCGCTCTTTTAGGCAACTTTTAGGCTTCGAGTTTATGGAGTTCCCACTCCGCCCTCCCGTAAGCATTCAAATGTCTAGAACAAGATAGAAGGAGAGAGAGTCCTGCGATGCGACTATAGGACAATCATGCGACGGTCAAGGAAAAGAATTTCCCGGGCAAAGTAAGCACCGGGCCTTCTTCTTTTCTTCCTGCCAAGGGGTGGGTAGGGCAGAAACCACGTCCTCTGATTCCTTTTCCTGTTTACTTGATGCGGTTATCATGGAGTAGCACATGACGTGTTTTGGACCCATGCCTCTCTCTCCCAATGCCGAAAGTCGAAGTCTGAAACGGCCCGCCTTGCGAGAAAAGTCCAGGACACACATTCACACACACACACACGCTCTGCTCTGCTCTGCTCAACTCACATCCTCACTATCCAAAAGGGCGGCCCCCTGGCCAAACTTATGGCATGTACAAGCATGTAGGTAAGACTTTCTTGCTCCTTGTTTGATCCTGCACGCTCCCGGCAGTTGTTTGTTGTTACTCCATGGACTTCGTTCGGCCTTTGCACACCACCCCTTCCCTTTTCTTCTCTCCCCTGGTCACCCCCATGGTGTGCTTCGGTCCGTCCTCCGTCCTTCCAAGTGCATGTTGTAGACGAAGAGCCTAATTGGCGGCCAGGAGAAGGGAGGGGAAATCAAATGCCTTTCCAATTTGCACAGAAGTTGCAACACCCAATAGAGGCAAATATAGTGTCTGCATTAGTTCGGCAAATGGTGAATGACTCGCCTTTCTGTCCGTGTCAAACATCACAGGGCTGAGAGACGATTCAGAAACATGCAGGAATAAAAAACTTAGTTGTTTTTTTTCCCTCTAGGGCCGCTCAACAGAAAAATTTTCTCGTCTTGGTCCTTTGGAAAAGCAAGTTCTTGCATAGGTTGGCTATAGGCGCCGCTGTGGCGCAGTGCATGTTTCCTATTCATGGCCGCCACAACGGAGCAAGTGAAGTCAGACAATAACTTCCACTGGCATTCAACGGCTGTGTGTTACTGCTGCATGATGCTCAGTGTAACCCCCAGCCAGACGAGGCGCATGCAAGGGATGTCGAATATAGGCAAGGGAGGGAAAGCAGAGGGGTGTAGCCGCCTTGAATCAAGCGGTGTGTTGCAAAAGACTCTGCTTGACATGGTTTCGACAGGGTCCAATATGCTGTCTCGCCGTTATTATGGAGAGATGAGCCCTCTTGTTCTTGGCCACGGCAGCAAAAAGGCGGCGTGGGGGGACGGATGGAGTTGGGCATGATGCTGTGACTGGCTGGGAAACGGGGGAGAGGGGGATGCCATTATCGGCCATCGATCGGTTTGACCAAAACAAGTGAAAGCCGTCGGCAAATCCTATTTTGTAATCATGTATGTACGTTGGAGGGAAATAAACCTGTCGCCGCATTAGGCAGGGAGAGAAAAAAAAAAGATGCATCGTGTCAAATCTCCACCGTTGCTGGGTTGGACTGCGCGAGTCAAGCCCCCGTGGTTAACCGTTGACATCTCTTGCATCTCCCAGCCCTGGGAAGGTGGGATATTGGAATCGGCCAACACAAACCGATCATGAACATACAATGTGATGATGCTGCCCTTGCTTCGCTCATCTCTCCACCAGCAGTTGGCTTGCCTAACCGCTGCACGCTTCTTTTGCCCAGTTCAATGCAAGGAGGGAGTTGTGGCGCCCAACGTCGAGGTTTCACGTTGAAAATGTCGCAAGAAAAGTGTCTAGCAAACTGCTATCGGGGAAATTCCTATGCAAGGGCGTGAGTCGCATCAATCAAGCCTTTGTTTTTTTTGTTCCCTTTCTCCAGTTTTGGTGGATATGTCAGCAACCAACAAAGCCGACGATGACTTTGTATCATTCTTTAATTTCCACAACAATCTGGGACAGTCTTAAATTCATATTCTCCGGTTTGTCTGAGTCTCGAATGTCCGACCCGTTGAAGTTGTAGCAATAAGTCGAGCCCCAGAAAATGTCATAAAGCCCAACGCCACATCTCGTGGCATCGTACTTCCAACGGGCGTTGAATCTCGGCTACACGGGGCATGGACAGACGAGGAGGCTGCTCGGATGTCACATCCGGGCAGTTTGGAGCAAGGGTGATGAGATTGTTGTCCAATTGGGATCATGCCGCAGAGCACGTCGGAGGGTCTTTACCAGCATGGGTTGTCGAAATAGGTATGCATTTTAGCAAGGGCCTCTCTTTATCTGTTGGTTGCGCTACCAAATTCTCGGGCCTTGACTATTGTATGAACCTGCGGGCTGTGAGTAATATGTCAATAGATTCCAATTTTGCATACCACCCAAATCTATCATCCTTGACGGCAACATGCTATTTTCAGGAGCTGAGGCGGATCATTCATCCGGGGACTCAAAAAACGACGTGACACAAAGCCGCGGCCGTTGAGAATACTACGGCGTGGGGCCGGCCGCCGTTGACAGGTCCCGAAATGAGCCAGTGACCTTGATGGGGAAGTCCGTTTGCAAACGTGAAGCCACCGTTTATATCCGTAACATCAAGGTAGAGGCATGGCGCCCTCGATAATTCATCCGCTTATTTAGCAATAGATTATTGTTATTAACAATATCATCGTCAAGTAAATGAAATTCAAGGTCTGCAACCATATGGTCGTGCGCATGTGGGACCTTGTGGCTATCGTAAAGCCTCTCAAGCCAGCCGACATCCGGACGTTTTCCCTCGCTGATTGTTGAAGCCAGTGTGTCGATACACTTTGTACCTGCAGCCAATACTTCCTAATAAATCAAACACTTGGCTGGCCACGCGGAATGACGTCCTGACAGTTGGACGTCTCTGGGCCATCTTGGTTGGCCAGCATGGTTGAGAGGCTTGTTACCGATGAACTGGTAAACTCTCATGTAGTGGCGATCGCAAGCTTAGAATCTGGGCAGACTTGCAATATGGTGGTGGCATCGTATGCACTCGCTTCTTGTGACCGGACTTTGCAGACGAACTGTCGAAATCTGACCTTGGAAAAATCTTGCCAGACCAAGAATGGCTGATGCAGCGAGCCAGTGACACTAAGGCAATATGAGATCCCTTGCTTCACGAAGCAGGGAATACGGGCAGGCAAACAACAGACCCAACGTTAAGGATCTAGATGGTGGGTTAAAATGCCCACACTTGATTGGTAGCCATTGGTGATAACAACCAAGAAAAAAGCCTCTTCGCGCCGTCTGTTCCTTAGTCCACACCCTAACCTAAAGCTTTCGCTGCTTGTAAGCGGGGTGTGATGGAACATACATACATACATACATATGTCTGTGAGCATGTGTTTGTGATGTAATGTGTACAAGTCTCCAGCGGGCATGTGACTTGTCAGCACTTTTTTGTAGTAAGTGTCAATCTTCAAAGAGGCATGTATCGCGAGAGTCATGAAGAGATAGATTTCATGGTAGCAGCACTTGTCGCAATCGAGTATATTGAAAGCCCGCTTGCCGGGCATATAATTCGGTATACGCGATGCAAGTCTGACCATGAAACACTTCTAAAGTTCCAATCCATCGGGAGACTAACATGCAAGGAATTCAAAACCAAGTAGATCAACAGCCTATTGTGGGGGCTTGTAGATCTTTCGACCTGGTTATTCGGATAAGTGCTTGATTAAAGCGCCGGTCATTGGTGTATGGTTGTGGTTGGGCTAGTTTATTAACCGAACAGTATGTATAATCGAGCACAACCGCAGAAACCGCAATATTTGCCAGAGCACGGGCTCGGAAGTAGACAAAACAATATGCACGATCGCAAAACTATACTTGGGCAATCGCTCTCCTTGCATTTGTTGATTTGGAATTGCGTATTGGGTACCAGAGAATCCGGCCAGTATGAAGTTATCTTGTCAAAATGTGCTGTTGCATGCATGTTATGTTGTATTCATTACATGAGAAACTCCCTGATAGAAGTTCTAGTTCTTCCTATGTTGCACTCATGGAGGAACCCGCCCAGTTTCAGGCAGAAAGAATGATAACAAGGAATTGATTTTATCCCTTTTCTCAATCCATCCAATATCAGGTAGCCGAGAAGAGGTACAAAGCTTCTAGTACCGGGTAGGACAGCCTTCAGCAAAACCTAGACGCCAAGTTTGCGGAGATGCCCAGAACCCTTGCCAGTAGTCTAGTTTCCTCGGGAAATCTATAATTGCTTCTGTTTCCAGCATGTTCTCTTGGAAGCGGTTCGTATCAGTTCTCGTCTGGTCTGGTGCGGGCCGTGCGGCATCAGCAAAGGCAAAGTTTATATGTCGAGCAAACACGCTTCGACACCAGATCGAGCACAGGAAGATCTCTTGGTCATTTTTGACATTTGATGGCTCAAGACACTCAAAGGTCTGCGCCCCTATCTGTACGGATGCTGCGCATGTTGACACTTCTGCTAGGTTTGGATGAAATTGCGAACACCCTGTGATTCTTTCAACGATACGAGCCTCATAAGGGGTCGCTCGCACACGACTATAGACATTAGTTAATTAACTCAATGTAGGAAGGGGGTCGCAACTCGGAGACGACGGGGTCAGTAGTAAGCAGTGCGTAGATTAATTCCGAGATCTGTGGGCTGTCCTATCAACGACATCATCATACTTTTCGGACGGTAGTGCAAGCATGTTTGGCAATCTAATTGGCGCACAGCAGGGGTGAGGGAAAAAATTTTCCGCCTTCCATGACGGAGTCGCTGAGTGTTGTTGACATAGCAAGCTGATTCGGGGGCAAAAAAATAAATGAAGTCTTTGTCCATGTCGAAGCCGCTGTCTATAATTGGATATTGAACGCTTGTAAATCGGCAACGATGTGGAAATCACTCCTGCAGAAGCGGCTCCTGACATTCAGCGACCCAGCTGTCTGGAGTATTGTAGCGGCGCCTGTCGTGGCGGTCGGAGGACAAGCTGGCGCTATAATTACCTTTGTTAGGCATGTGGAGCCTACCAACGGCAAAATTATTGAGTGAGGATCCTTATTATGCGCGACGGTCCTTCATGTTGGGAACGTTGCTTCAATAATCCTGGAGCATGATGATGGTGATGCCCTGCAATAATCAACGGCTCCAGTCCGTGCTAAACCCCTACCCATTCGTTGCACGCCAGCCGAGATTCTGATCTTGGTGACATACCGCCGTACTAGGGCTGTCTCCTCCATCGACTGAGTCCAGCCAAGGGTGTGCTACCGCGTACCCTGAATGGTTGAGGCAGGTGCTGGTAGCAGTTTAGGCTGTCGGATTAACAGGGTCTAAAACCAGTGACATGGTTTTCGGTGCTTTTGTTGTTGAATGAGGCGTCGACGACAGCTTCAGCAGCGCCGCCACGGTAGCCACCGTTACGACTACGATCAAGTCCCCTTGCAAACCGTCGTGTTAGTTTGTCAAGCTGTGTTTTGAAGCCATACTATGCACCGGTGCCTGCGGGTGTTGCTTCCGTCAGGTCCGTTCAACGCCAGGCAAATCCTTCTGACCGGCCGGAGAGCAATCCGTAACGACTGAGCGTGTGGAGAGCAACGACGGCCGGTTAAGCTAAGCTTCCGAGCCGTACCGCGTCCCCACCTAAACTCATCCATGCACAGACGTATTATGCTGCTGATGTGTATCGTGTTAATGTACATAATTATCCAGGAGTACGGAGCACAGGGGTGAGAGATTACTTACCAGCCTGCTTTATTTTTTTCCCCTTGCTTAGGTGTCGGAGCCGAGCCTTGGCTGCGGCGTATGGCCTCAAAGGGCAACTTTCGGTTTTTTGACTCGTGTGGGATGTGCTGCATGACTCTGTGACCCATATCGTACTCGTACATTCGCATGTTGGGAGTGCAGAGTCCTTGGACTTGCGCTGTCTGCTGGTTTGAATCCCATCATCATGACGGCACGGCACAGACGCAGTGGGATGGGTTATTGAATCCAGCGTCACAATCAGTCAATCATAGATCTGTCGGCTGATCTCATCTGTGTAGGGAGAGCGGCGGCGCACGGCATTGATCCCAGGCTCATGCAGGCTGCTGAATTGAGTAGGCGAACATGGCCAAAGTGGGTTCCGGTCCTTGCGAGGTCGGCCTATTTTGTGTGGCTACAGAGTTGAGTCTATGGTCGCATCCAACTTAGTAGTCAAATGCTGGTGGTGTGTCAATGTGTGTGTGCGTGTGTGCGTGCGTGCGCTTGCGCGAAAGTGTATGTATGCATCCATCTATGAATGTTGTGGAGTATACGGTTTATGCGTGTGCGTGTGCGTATGTGTGTGTGTGTGGGAGAAGCGACTTGACACACAAGCTGGTGGAAAAAACTCTGCTGCCTATGGTGACATAGAATTGGAGGTTGCAGCTACTGGTAGCTCTCAATGTACTGTTACAGCGCCTTTCGGGTGAGCTTCAGGGCGCTTTAGGGAGCCCTGAAGTACTGTACTCCTTTTTTTTTTTTTTTTTTTTTTTTTTTTTTTTTTTTTAATTAATTTATTAATTTTTACATACTACCAAGACTCAAGTACCCCATTAAGTGGGCAAAATCCAATGGCGCCTGCCTGAGGTGAGCTTTACCGAGCCCTGTGACTGGCTGTCACTCTCTCTTTCCCGTTGGCTCCTGGCTAGCAAATCGGCGACTGGCCCAGGAACGAGTCCGGAAGGCCAGAAGGCCAGGAGCTCATCATTGCCGTTTTTCGCTCTGGCTGAAGATGCGCATAGTTTCAGTGGGACAGTAGGATCAAGTTAAGGGTTGAAACAATGCGCACAAGTGACCTCCAAGGCTATAATCTGATCCTCCTCACTTAGCCAGAAGAGGCTATGGCTCGATTATCTGACTGAGGACTACCCTCTACTAAGAATCGTAGTGCTGGATCTTCGACTAGGTCCGAAGTCCGAAGTTCCTCGGCCTGTACCCAAGACCCGCTCCTTGATAATGGTCTTTACTAAATACAGCTCATGTATTATGCCACATGGAGTCTATGTAAAGATACCTATGCGGCATTGCGGCAAAACGGCCAACACTAGCATCTGGATCACCAACACGGCACGGGAAGCTGGCAAAGACAAGACAAGACGAGACAAGACATGGACAAGTGTGCACTCAGACTCAGCGCATCAAGGGATGGATGGATGACCCCGACAGCATACATTCATACTAGTACTACGGGCACGTCTAACCATGGCTGGACTTAATGTATCATGCTTAATTAGAAGTACTATGTACCTACATACGTACATACATGCTGTACTCCGTACACGGTACAAACCGACAATATGGAGCCCGCACCTTTCAAGTTTAATCATGAGAATGCAGCCCCCTCAATGTCAATGAATCAAAGTCAATTCAAGCTGACCCCCATGATTCATCCTTCTTGGCAATCCCATCATACTTGTAGAAGCTTCTCTTGGTGTTCCAATCCCCATTGAATAAAAAAAGCCTACTAACTTGGGAACCATGCCATTACCCCATCGGCCAACTTTGAAAGAAAAACGAAAACTGAAAAGAGGTAGATACATAATACTTGTACAATCTGAGGGGAGGGAGAGATGGTCCTAGCAGGGGAACGGCACGGCCAGGCAACGTGGACAAACCGTGGGTGGGCGAGTGGGTTTTTTTTCTTACCAGGGCACGCAAGGCCATTGTTCATTTAATGTTATTCCACATGCAAAACACACCGTGTATCCGTCAGTGTCTCAATCAGGAGGAGATAAATGTAGCGAGTCAAGAAAAAGGAAAACAACAGTTTGCCCCGCGGGAGAGCAATGATATTGGCTGCTAGCACGAGGCATGATATCTTGGACTAATACAAGTATTAGGGATCTAATACTGTATGCCGTACCTTGGTTTTCTGCTCGGGTTCCTTGCCACAAGGTTTGGCTATCAAACAGTCTACTCAGCATAGTTGTAACTTTCCCCCTGATCTGGAACGGCCGCCTGTTGTCATTGCCGAACGTGATCTTGATTTTGCCGAACGCTTCTTTCTGGCCTTGGCCCTTTTACGAGATGACAATGTCGAGTCCCCTGGTCCGCCCCCCGGTATGAACAGCCTCATTCTCAAGCTCCCCCCCACCAGCTTCCCCATGTTATGGCTAAGGCACAAAGTTGCGGTATGTCTCACTTTCTGTTATTATGCCGCCAATACTTACGAAGTAGCAAGCGTGGGACTGCACGTTGTATCTGCATAAAGGAAAGAAGAAAAAAGAAAAAGAAAAAAAAGTCCTTTCGACTCATATGAATCGGGTAAAGAGGCAAAGCGCTTAAAAACTCGTATCCTCAACCCTTTGTGCAGTACCCCGTATGTATGTATGTATGTAGGTACATACATATGGATTAGACTTATTGTCCCAAGTTTCTTATCTGCAACACTTGGTTTCTTTGTTTTGAGCCGAGTTTTCCTTTTTCTTCATCGTTGGTGCCTTTCTTGTCTCACTTAATGGGGTCCATCGAGTACGCAATCCTCCAAGCTTTGCCGGGGTCATCCCTGACGACTGACCACAATTGGTAAGGGATCAAGAATAAGAGCTGTGGAGAGTTCGGCCCTGCAGCTTTCGCTGCTTTTGCTGCTTACCAACAATGTACTTGTATCAATCCCTCTTGTTCTGGAAAGGGATTTTGCAGGTAGATACCTACATACATACGTACATACATATGGACAGGGCCATGCCCTGGGCATTACCTTATGGCCTACCCAGACACCCGAAGATGCCCTATGGAAGAACGACATGGCTTGCTTCCGATATGCTCAATCGTAACTGCAGTTGGAGCACATGCGCGGGACTTTCAACAGGGAGCGTCGGGGGCATGTGTGAGCAAATCAACCACTCCTGGCGGCCGGTGCGGGCCCAGCACTGAGAGTGAGAGCCGCTCGCTCCGCCTTTGGAATCCACCTTTTGTCGGACGACGGAGCAATGCTTGTGAGATCTGTTGGATGGCTTCTGGTGCTGGTGTCTGAACATATGGGCGCATCCGTACCTATACCTATGCAGTACCTACTGGTAGTATGTAGTATATAGTATGCAGTAAGTATGTAGGTACATTCAACTCAGTCAAACAAGCAAAAACAAACAAACAACTGCATGCGAGGAGGAGTCATGGCTAGCTATAGAGCCGGTCTTAGTGTCCTGCAACTACATGATAATACTCCATACAGTGTCTCCATAAGTATTATCTCCAGACATGGTAAGAAAAGGAAAATGTCCGTCCAATACTCCGTAACCGACCCACGGGATAGAATAGCCCGAGACGTCTGTCTGCATGCAGTACAGTACTTGTAATTGCTGATACGATATCGTGCCAATTTCAGCCGGTCGGGTTTAATTGACTGATTGACTGATGGATTGCTTGCTTGATTGAATTTCCTTTTTGTTCTGCCTGTGGAAACATGATAATAAACATTGCTACAGCCACCAACATCCAATGTCCCACGATCCCGCTAGTCGACGTTGAATTTTGGCATCGATGATGTCTTTTATTTGTTTTATTTTATTTTATTTTGGTTTTGTTGTCTCTCTATTATCAAAAAGAAACAGCTTAACCAAAGCGGGGTTTCGGACGGAGGAAGACAACAAAACAACATGCATGTAGGCAATCACGCAAAACCAAAAGAAACAAAAAAAAATACATTGAAAGAGAGCAAGCGAGTCGAAGATGCTTCCCCTCAATTCGAAGGTCTGGTCTGTGTACGTACGTACGTACATACACACACATACACACACCAGGTAATTTAGCATGATGCACCCGATTCGTGTTTAGCATATTCAACCATCCTGATTGACTCTCACGTTCATTCTCACGTGTACCTGACTGACCATGGGCCATGTGTCTACAAGACATTTTTTCCATTTTTTAATCCCTTCCCTCCACTGGTCCATTATGGATGGAGACTATTTCCCGAATTCAGTGCCTAAAGTGTCCAGGTCCACAGCGGCCTCCAGGTACCCTGTTAGCTGAGCCCACACGCCTCGAGTAGTGGGCTAAAAAGGCACTTGCGGTGACCTGCCGACCAGGAGCGAAACCCCATGGGTAGCCCAGAGGTACCCCTACCCTTGACGCCCTGGCCTGACCTGGGTGCTGGTTGGGGGGGGGGGGGGAAGATGATTGGGGGGGAAGACACTGAGACGACGGGAGACTTTTTGCATGAGAAGAGAGAGGGTGTGTGTGCGTGCATGTGTGTGTGTGTGTGTGTGTGTACTGTATGTACAAGTATGTGTGTGTCGGTGGAGGCTACGGAGTACTTTCTTCATCTCCCACTCTGGACCTCTTTGCTTGGGATTGTTGCTGGACTCTCTTTTTTTACTGGGTACAGGCTCAAGGTTACTAAACTAGGGGGCTAGAGGCTGGCTAGTACTAGCTGTTAGTGGCAGCAGCCCAGTGGAAGTGCTAACTGCTGCCAGGTGGTTGTAGGTGTTGTCTTTCGCTCTCGTTACTGTCGCTGGCGATGGTCGGGCGCGCCACCCCAGCCTCTAAAGCCAGTACCAAGCACCCCAAGCACCACCAAAGCAGTGCGCCGTGACGCCGTAGGGATAAGGTGGTGGGTAGTGGGTGGTAGGTGGTGGTAGTAGTGGTAGTGGTAGTGGTAGTGGTGGTGGAAGAGAGTCGCCAGACCAGACCAGGACAGGGCTCGACAGGGCAGAAGACGACAGGGCATGGATTATGGATATGGATCTGCTTGCAGTGGACGGATGTATCTATTGCTACTGTACAGACAGGGCAGGACAGGGCCGGACAGGGCAAGGGCACACTGTCGCTACTGCTGCTGGTCTGTTAATGCCCCAGTGGGCTGGAAGTGGACGATCATCTCCGGGGCCTGCATTTTCGTTGCTTTCCAAGTTCCACCTTTTCTTTCTACTCCCTCCTCGCGCGCTCTCTCTCTGTCCTGTCCTGTCCCCCTTCACCTCCTCTTCCACCACCACATTCCCCTACCTTGCTTTGAACCACACACACACACACACCCCCTAGCAGACGCTTGTTCGCTCTCTCGCTCGCTCAGTCTCGGGTCAAAGGGGAATAAAAAAAAGACCAGACGAGACAGGCCCTTGCAGCTGCATCTCACAGGATCAAGACAACAAGCAAGCCCACAAGCAAGCAAGGTCGATTGGGTCCTTTTTACACTAATTCTTCTTTACCGTTTTGGGCGGCACAACAGAGAGAGAGGAAGAGAAAGAGAGAGAGACAGACACACACACAGGCCCCCCCGTTCCATGCTCCATGCTCCATGCTTGATGCTTTATGCTCCCTGTGCGTGTCCACCAGCTTGCATCTTATCTGCCGCTGCCGTCGTCTGTGTGATAGCCAAGTTCCGCCTTTTTCGCCTCGCCTCGATCTCATCGACCTCTCCCACACACAACTTGCATACCTACACACCTACATACATGCCTACATACAACATACATACATATCTTTACATGGCCACTTACTTCTAACGTACCGTACCTTACCGTACACACCCACGTACATATCTACCTGCGTACATACATACATACAGAGTACAGACGACACAGACGAGACACACTCGCACGCACATACATACAAGAACCAACGCCCACAACCTACTGCCTCTTTTGGTTCTTCTACTCTCCCTTTTTTTTCCTTCTTCCTCTTTTAGCATCATCTCTTGCTGCTTTACTTGCCTCTCCAAGTCCCATCTGCCCTCTCCCTCCCCTCCCCCTCCCCTCCTCCACTCACTTACTCACTCACTCACTCCCTCTTGTCCTTTGCTCACTAGCTCACTACGTGCGCACACACTGCGACGCTGCTGACCCGCCAGCTGGTCGGGAACCAAACGAGCTAAGTGGACAGGCCAACAAAAGGAACGGCCGCGAGTAAAAGAGCGAGGACAGAGACATCCTCTCCGTCCAGTGCGGGGCCGACGCAGCTACTATCTTCCTTTGGTGGTGACCGAATTTGACTAGTTGGCTGGCTGCTCACTTGTCTGTCAGTCAAGTCTGTTCGTCTTGGCCTTGGTCTCTGCCACCTTGGGCCTACTAAGACTGCTACACTACTCTCAATCTCATATCAACGGCACGTCCTTGGCCTCTGCCCTCCTTTTCCTTTACAACTTCTCCTCCCTTCGTCGACCCCCCCATCAAGCAAGCTCTTGTCCTCCCCTGAGCGTTTCTTGGGTCTGACGCTGCCGCCACGACTCCCATTCAGCTTGCCGTCCCTCTCCTGGCTCCAGCTCACTTCACGTTTCTATTTAACTCAAGGGTTTCAAACGGCTTCAACGGTCCAGATCCAGGCCCGTGCGTGTAACCAAAGGAAGTTGGGAATTTCTTGCCGTACTCTGAGCCCCGTCGTTGTTCCGCCACACTACCTGAGACTTCCGCAGTGTTTGAGAGACATCAAGAGATTACGACTCGTTAGGCGCTTGCCACTTTGAACTATCAGCCGCTTCAAAACCCCAGAGTCCTTCCAATCTCCTTCGTTTGCTCATTGAAAAATAACAAAGGTATCCTTTTTCTTTACCTGAAAACCATCTTTCCTTCGTCTCGTCTCGACTCGAGAGCAGCTGTGTCCGACAACGACGACATCGTTATACACGGGGCATTGTGTCGTCTGTTAACCACAACAACAAATACCCTCCGGCCCCCTCCCGCCATTGGTATTGCGCCATCTCGTTACCTCAGACATTGAGAAGTCATTGTCACCATCCGGCATCGCGGTAAATCTGTCGTGCAAAAACAGAGAGACGGCACGGACCTATATCGACACAAACACACACCAACGTCTTTTTAGCCGTTGTTGAGTGTCATCTTTCTCGATTGGACTTGCGAGTCATTGCCTTGACTGGCGAACACTTGATCTATTTTTACACGGATCTCTCCAACAACACCCAAAAAAAAAAAAAACCTTTCCGAAAAGGCAATCAACGACATATCGAACCTGGGGTTGTATTGAATCTCCTCGGCACTCATTTCTCGCCCGTTACAGCGCACCAGGGTAAAATATCCAGTTTGACACACATACGTACCGGTTACACGGCAGCACCGTTTCGTCCACGAGTCTCGCGTATAGCCCCACCCTCGTACTACACACCTCTTCTCAACTGCCAGCACGCCACTTGAGAGAACCCTTGCCGTTCACGACATGCAATAGTCCCACGTACATACGATTGCCCAGTCAATTCACAGGAGCTACAAGCCACTTGGCGCGCCCTGGCCTCCCAGTCGCAGCGACTGCATCATCTCTACCCACAAACAGACCTGCCCCCGTCGTCTCACATTCAGCAAACTTGTGCCCAGTCGCACAGCAGCGAGAAAATTCTCCCGATTCTGTAAGTAATTGCAATTGCACGAGAGTCTCTTGCTCGCCGCGGATTTAATTGCCCCGTTGCCTATGCAAGCCGGTGTTGCACTAAAAGAACACACATGAGCTGAGAGTGCTGACAAAACAGTCCAGTGTCGACCATCTATTAAAGTTCTTGTTTGCACTCTTTCCCCACGCCTTTTCTTTTCACGTCCAACTACGTCGGGCATCCATATTCTGAATAGCCATGGTCCAAGACTGGTCGCGGGAACCTTTTCCCCGCCAGCCCTTTCAGCCTCAATACTATCCCGCCGATGCTACGCGGCACCAGTCATTTCAGTCTGAGCGATACGCTCCTGAGGTCGTACAAAGACACAACTCATTCCCACAAGAGCGATGTGGTCTTGACGCGAACGAGCATGCTCGCTTCCAGGATGGAACCGATATGCGCCGACAGCCCCCAATGGTAAGTAAAAGGTACAAACGCACGTACGTCTTGATAATTGGCTAATTTGTTCCAAGCAAATTGATGAGGCTTTGCGGTCGCACTGCGGCATTGCCGCCAAGCAGTACTTTGTTGGAGCCATCATGGAAGATGGTAGCCCCATGACTTTCTTCAGTCCCAGCCCCGGCCAACGGCTCAGTGAAGCTGCCATTCGCCAATTTTTTGACGCCAACCGATATCGCCAAGTCATGGCCAGACTCGATGCTGGCGCTGACCCCATGTTGGATGATGCATACGGCATTGAGGATGGCATGTACGGTCGTCCCTCTCCGTTCAGCCGAAGCAGAATGTTGGATCGCCGACGGAGCTCCGCATTTGGAGATTGGAATGGAAGCCCAGCTCGCCAAGGCCGTAAGCGACCCCGAGGTCGCCCCACGAATGAGGAGGAGGATGTCCCCATGACGGTTTCTTCCCGAAGGGGAATTAAGATTGGTGATTCAGCCGCCGTTTGGAGCTTTTACGAACAACGATTTAAGAACTGCCAGCAGACTGCCTGCAAGCTCATCGCAAAGGCATGGGTCAAGGCTGTCGAGCCTAAGAAGCAATCAACTCACCCCTACACAGGCAGCGACGAAAAGGCTCCAGATTGGTGGCCAAAGCCGTGGGGTCCAACCAAAGACGACAAGGTTCGACACAAAGAGCCGGACCACCTTTACAAGCGAGGTAATTCATACTCTACTGGTAGCACACAGGCTGTAACTAACGAAAACTAGAACGTGTTCATTTGCTCGCCCACATTCTGAGGTTGGTCGTTGAGCCAAACTCCAAACAACACCTTGACATCCAGAAGCTGGGTCTCAACGTCAAGAAGCTTGAAGAGACCACTGTCGAGGCATTGTCATCCTTCTTTATGGACAATGAGGCAAATGCTAAGAAGCGACCCTTTTTGAACGAAATCTTCAAGGTTGCTAGGCAAGAAGAGAGATACAAGAATGGCGAGATTGGTAAGTATTTTCCTCATAAAAAATGCTACGTAATGCTTGTTACTAAGATTGTATAGACGGTTCTACTGAGGTGTATGTCATGGCAGAGGACAAGCTCCCCGAGCCTGAGAGCTACGCTTCAGACAATGAAGATGCTGGCCTTGGTAAGGACGAGGAAGATCATGATCTCTCAAGATCCAAGGCCACTCTTATCCACGGGCTTCCGAGCACCGCGACAATTGAACCGGGCTCGGCCACCAACTTGCGTGGAAGTACCTTCTTGAACGACATGTCTGTTAGAAACACCCAGTTCCCTCCGCCAATGATTACGGACATTACTACGCAGCAGCACAGTTTCGTCGAAGGTGGGGGCCTTTCCGTCCATGCGAGCCAGCCTGTCACCACTGCCGGTGCCTCTCTTCCGCTAGACATGGTTACCAGCCCCCATGACAACGCTGGCCGACGACCATCAGTGTTCAACGAGTACGCTAGTCCCGCCACCAATCTCTATCCACAGCAATGGCAACAAGCTTCGACGGGAGCAAACGCACCACCCATGTACCCATATGCTACGCAGCAGCCCGCTCCTCAGTCAACAACATTTGTCAGCCCGGCCGTTCCCATGAACCCCAACCAGTCATTCATGACGAGCTCATTCGAGGGGTCTCCTAGAAATGAATACGACCCCAACGGCAATGTATTCCGGGCCAATGATTTACCACAAGCCCCTGTCAACCAACAACAGGGATATGGCTATACACTGCCGGATGATGCACGAACGATGCGGGTGATGGCACAGGTGGTAGACCCTGTGCATCGAGCTCCTATGCAATAGCAAGGATAGTGTCAATGAGGGGTCACGCTACGCCGCGGGCTCGATCTCAATCACTGAATACAGACACGGACTATGATGACGGCAGCGGCCTGGTTCAGACAGTACAGGACGCTATGTACCAGCAACATGCGTGATGACCCATGTTTCTTTTCAGTTTTTCGTTTGATGTTTGATAGGAGCTTGGCGATTGCCAGGTCCTCGGCAACCCGTTACGGGGCAGTTTCTTCAACAATGATGAACAAACCGCTCAGGCAACTATCTGGCTCAAAGGCGGCGATTTGAATTTTTGGCAATATATCAACGAATGCTTTGACGAAGACATTTTTTATTTATTTATTTGAGCCCGTGCTTATCTATTGGCACTTTCAGCTTCGGCGGTTTTTGGCGGCGAGTTTGTTCCTGTTTACCACCCATGTGCTCGGGAAGGACTGTTATTGGATCCACTTGCAATCATATTTGGTGAAGCTTGTTTTGGTCTTGGTTTTCTGTACTCTTTCATTTGGGAGGATCCTGCTACAAGCAGAGTTTGTTATGGCGAAAGACGCTTAGCGCAGCGCTTTGGTGGCATCTTGTCGTTTTGCTTGTTTGGACTTTTATTCTGGGACAACATTTTGGTCCGGCGCCAATGTCAGACCAGAGGCGTTTGATGGTTGAAGGGGCGGGAATCCTTGCTTGTGGCATTTTCAGCGGAGTCCTTAGCTGCGCATGTCTGGGCGGCGCGATGTTGGCGGCTATACAAACACGGACACACACATACGCATGTTTGCCCGCAGTAGAGCAACACCAGCTTTGGCGGCATCGTTTTTTTTGGGAGGTATCTTTGTTACAAGATGAAAGAAAAATTTTTATCCAATGGGTGGCCAATATTCTTTTTTTACGGATGCTTTCATGCTTTGGGCGGTGAAATTGAAGGATGAAAAAAATTACCAGGATCGGGGTTGTGGAGGTTGATGAACTATACAAACTGGGCGGACGTTTCTTTGCGATAAGCGGTACCGTTTCGTTTCTTTTTTGCTTTGTTTCGTATCGCAGGGTATACCCATCATGACCATGGGCCACCTATTACTCGCGTTTGCACGCATATTTGTTTTGTTTCGTTTTGCTGGGTTTGGTTTACCGTCTTGAGACAACGTTCAGGGGAGAGACACGACATTCAGGGACTTCAAAAGGGGGGGTAAACACAGAAACGGCGCCAACATGATTGGGTCCTTTTTTGGGTAGGGTTCGATGGCGATCGAGATGGCCAAGACTCGGGTTCTCTTTTTGAGGCGCTTTGTTTTAGCGAGCACGGAGTCGGGGGAGGAGGAACAGGGACAAGGTCAAGGTCAAGGTCATGGCCGGTTCAAGGTGCACACCGGGACGGATACGTAGGGCTTAATAGGTAGAGGGTTGAGTCGAAACGGTCTAGGTCCAGGAAGTCTTTTTGGGTTGTTTGGATGTCTAATTGAAGTTTTTAAGTTGTTTCTATCTTTGGTATTATGACTATTGCTACTGCTGCTGTGGTTGTCGTGAGACGCTGGATATTGTGTTTGTTTCGACTCGGCGTTTCATACATCAGCTTGGGAGAGAGGCTACGATGGATCGTCATGATGATGGCGAAAGGATAGTGACAGACATGGGTATCTATCTGTCACACGTAGGTTAATAAACGGCAGTTGAAGACCCTTGAAGACCAAATCAGTTGTTTTCAATACAGCTGCTGTTGTCATTTGAGCCTAATTTCTTGTGAGGGGTTATTACCAAGCCAAAGAGAGAGAAATAGAGAGAGAAAAACAGGAGGACCCTTGCAAGCTGAAGTTATCACATCTCTGTTTTTTTTTTCCCCCACCCTCCTACCTACGGCCCCCCCCCCCCCCCCCTCATCTCCCACTCCCACTCCCTTACATTTTTGGATCGATCATCTTTTTTTTTCTTAATCTTTTTTTCTTGTCGGAAAGAAATTCTCCTTGAGATGAGATGCAAGAGTGGGCTGATCGAGAGGTGTGCGTGTGAGATGTGACGAGGGGCGGCGGGGCGGGGGAGGGGAGGGGTTGACAGCGGTATATTCTCTTTTTTGTTTGGTTGACTAATCAGAGAGTGAAAGAGAGGTTGTTTTGTATTTTGTCCACATCCTTTTAGGGATGGTGGTTGAATGCGAGGATCTTGGGAGGTTTCTGTGGTGTAGGTTTACGTGTGTGTGTGTGTGTGTGTGTGTATAGCTCTGACTCTGACTCTGTCTCTGGGTAACATCCATTGAGTGCTTGCTTGCTCGACTATCCGCAGTTACCGCATGGGCAAAAGCGGGAGAGGCCGCTGGGTTGGAGGAGAAGGGTGGCAGTGAACCACCTGGATGGGACGGCTCTAATTTTGGCACCCGTCTTTAAGGCATCCCGTCACATTGACAAACATTATATCATATTCATTAGATCACATCGTTGTCACATCGAACCCTTTTATTTATCCATCTATTTTATCAATCTATAATCCACAATCAGGGTCGATTATCTACATCTTGGGAGAGGGGAGGGGGGGCCATCATCAACCACATCCATATGAATATCATAAACATGGGATTTGACAGGAATTCAGATCAAGTAAGGAAGGAAAAAAACCATGCTGAATTCAATTATTCCTCACCTCCCTTGTTCTTCCTTCTCAGTGTTTTTTTTCTTCTCTCTCTTCCAGCTCTGTACACACGCCACAACCATCTCTCGCTCCCCTACCCCCCGGGTTCATCCAGCCCTTTACGTCTCAACGCTGCACAGCACATGCAAATCCCCCAAGAACTGCGGGCCAGGAGAAAAAAAAATAGATTAAAAATTTTTATTTTTATTTTATTTTTATGTCATTATATTTCTTGACCGACTATTCACTCTGACTCGTCTTATGAGCCATAATGACACATGTTTCTTCTTTTTTTTTCCCCGGGCCGTCTCATAGCTGGTTTTTTTTTGGTCATGGGTAAGTTTTGATAAGTAAACATTTAAAGAAAAAAAAAATTGGATTATAGGATCCGCGGCGTCTGTGTGTATGCATAAACTCCATTTTTGGGTCAACCCCATTTCTCAAAGCATCAACTCATCCAGAGACGGGGCCATGGCAACACAGTCTACCGAGTAACTTCGATTCGCAATTCCCAAGTGGCTGGGTCAACCGAAACTACATGCCTACTTGTAGATAACATACATGCATACATGCGATAGACACACACCAAGGAAACAACTCTTCCGATCCCAGCACATCACACACACACACACCCCTCCATTCCCTTCCCTTCTTCTCTTTGGCGGCGGGCCCGGCGTGTGAACAGACACGGGACATTCCATCTCTCCGAGAGAACGAAAGAAAAAAAGTTCTACCAATTCTATAAGCCAGGGGGGGCCTGCCTGTCCTCTGCCACAAGCTATGTGCTTGGACTTGACTGAAAAAAAAAGGCATTTTAAAAAAGTCCAGAATCGGAGACGAACATGGACCCAAAGGGCGTAAAACTGGGGCCACGACACAAACAATGCATCACGTATCCATAATCCTTGTTCGTAGTAGAAGGGAGAAAATCCTCATGCTCCGTTCGCGTCTGTGTGTGCATGTGCGTACTCTATGGTCTTTTTTTATTTTATTTTATTTTAATTTTTTTTTTTTCAGCTGAAGACCAGGGGAACCTGGAACGAACCCTTGAGTGGGGGGGAATGGAATATGCAACTGTATCTGTAATGGAGGGGGGGGGAGAAACAACATGGGGAGAGGGATGGGGGAGGCTTAACTCTCACACGCATAAGGAAGAAGAAAGCAAAAAAGAAAGGAAAAAAACAATGGCTGGATGCAAAAACCCTTCAACTTGGCAGTATCTCAAGATCCATTGGTCAAATCCATCATGTACTTCGCCCTGAGCAGTCACCTCTGCGAGCTCCCTACCAGGTTCACCCCTTCAATCATCATCCATCATGCTCCATCATGCTCCATCATCATCAACAATACGCAAACTCCTCCTCCTCCTCCATCAACACGCATAAAGCCATCTTGCACTACCCAGGCATGTCTCAACAATGACAGCATGCACGATGCCCGAACCCCCCGTCCTTCTTAAAACAGGAAAACAAAGAACCATTGTTGCATGTACCTACGTTAGCACCTTTAAGCTCTCACGCTTAAATGATGCATTTCGAACGGCGCCAAGAAGAACAAAGAACGACAAGGGAAGAACCGACCCATGAGAGAATCGAGAACCTTTCAGGGTCCCCATGGCGGGGATATGCACCCTCAGCTCCCGTCACTTAAATCACACCGGCTCCCACTGGTCTCTACTGGTTCGCTGCACTATCGACAAGGGCTCCAAACACCCATCAACATCAGCCCTTCCAGCCAAGAAGAGATGGGGGGGAAAGACGGGAAAAAGACGGGCACCGGGGTCCAGCTATTTCACCGATTCGCCTCCAAGCGGGCCTCGGACAATGGCATTGACAAAAAGGCTTTGATTACGTAGAATCTCCCTATGTAGCCATTCCCTCCGTCTGTAACAGGCATCCTCCCAAGGTCCATCATTCATCCATCCATCCCTCCCGATCCCACCCAACGCCGAGTCGCTTAAACAATACCAAGACCAAAAAAAAACAAGACGGTGAGGGAGTATTACTCCCCCAAACCTAGTCCAGGGGTTAAGAAAGAGAAACAAGAGCAAGAGGAAGAAAAAAAATACAAAGTCGCCTGCTATGAAATAATTATGGCAGCAGGACAGCAAGGATTCGCTCGATATCCCTGGACGAACACGGGCCGGGTGCCTCGTCTCGCGGTTCCGACGCATCGCCATTCGAACCGGCGCTATCCTGTCACGAACCTATAAGTCTGGGAAAACCCTGAGATAGGCATAGAAAACGATACCAATGCTTCTCCGGGCGCCTAGCTCGACGAAATACCAGTATTAGTCTCTTCTTTGGGCTGCGGTGGTTCCAGCCCCGCGTTCTGTGCAATTCTCTTCCACATCTCGAGGTCGCGGTAAAGACGTTCGCATTCCTGCTTCAGCTTGTCGTTGGACGCACTAAGCTCTGTTATAGCTTGCTCCGTCAAGAGCTTCTCCAACGTCCATTTCTCAATGTTTTGCTGTTCATTCTCCTTGAGCTGAGTGATGAAGCTCACCGCGCGTTGTAAGATTGACCCCTTGTTCTTTTCGCATCCTGGTACAATCTTGGCCAGTTCGTTGATACCCTCGTTGATTGTTTCACGCCGGCGACGCTCAACTGCCAAGCCGTCAGTTCATTATTCATTCGGCTTACCCCCTTTCTCTTCTTACCTTCTTTGTGGTTATCCTTTCGCAGCTTATGCCATTCCTCCGATCCCACACTAGGTTTGGGGTTTGGCGCAGGTGCTGAAGTGTATCTGTGAGATTGGGGTGGAGGCGGAACACCGTTCGTAGGTGGCTGGTTCGGATTCACACCTGTCGGATCCATCATGGGGTCTGGCTGCTGCGTCACGTCTGGGTTGAATGCGTTCTCGTGGCCATGGTCGGGGTCAACCGAGGGGTGAGTCGCAAACTGCTCCTCCGTCGAAGGGGGAACGTGAAGGGTAGGATACATGCCAAGAGCAGCCTGAGCCGTGGTAGTAGCATTAACAGGGTCTGTCGGCTCATGGTGATCAGCGGCAGCAGCCTGTTGAAGGGCGTTGAAATCAGCGACGTTGACGCCACTTGCTTGCGACGCTTCTATGGCGCTTTCGATGAAGGCCGTTGTATCAGATGGTGATGTAGACATGGTTGCGGGAGGAGCAGCACGTTTCGCGCGACCCAGGTTAGGACTGTCGAGCTCGCGCTTACGCTTTTGAGTGGGAGACCCAGGATAGCCGGACAAATCAGGCTGGTCAGAGATGAGCGTATCGGCCATTGTCTTCTCCAATGAATACGTTGGAAGTCACAGCTATGGCTATGCTGGCGAGAGTAATCGTATGGGCCAGAGTATATCGGGCGTCACCCAAGTTGATCGGATTCAATGTGCTCACGGGATACTGAGTCTAGTCTATGCACAAGACGGTTAGAAATTAAGCCATGCACGTATTGCAAATGATGAAATAGATGATGAAATCAGCAGAAGTCTCTTGGGTTGATTGGCATCAAACTCGGAGAGAAGTAGGACAAGAACTCGAGGCTGCTCCAAGCCGCCGACAGATTTGTCAGATAGGTTTGCGCACTTGCTGACCAGATGACTTTGAGCATTCAGAATTACCACATAAGCCTGCGGGCATCAAACTGCAGAAATGCTTGTCGCCCAACTCGAGCGAAAATGGTGGTCCAGTAAATGGTGAGGACGTATTGGGCCAAGCAGATGCAGAAGAAAATCCGACCGCCGGCGCGACGACCGAAAGAAAAAAAAAAGGGCCCCATGGCAGCTCACTTGAGCGCGAGGCAGTGATAAATCCAGGTGGCGTGGTCACGATACGTGTCACGATGTCTGTTGGGCAGCTTCGCGAGTAGCCAAAGGCGACGATGGTGATTCAGTCACCGAAATGTGGAGAAGAAACGTGATGACGGTGATGCATCGTCGCATGCAAATGACAAGAGTATTGATGCAAGCGATATGAGATTTGGAGATTTGGCCATGGTAGTAGCAGAGCTGCTCTGTTCAAGGTGGTGCAGCGCATTCTTCCCATCGCGACGACGGCGGCGAGGCCTCTCTGGGCAGCAAGAAAAAATTGCAAGAGACAGAGAAAAAAAAAGCTCATCCATCCGCCTGGCCAGTCCGACAATGTTGCGCGTCGTATGCGACATGAAAAGCGCGGGCAGAAACCATCTCAAACATCATCGCGAGCGAGACATAGGAGTGCATGGAAGCGACATACCTGGAAGATCATGTGCTTTCAGACGCCAGATCACGGGTTTGATCTCACGTGTTTTGCGTGATCAATCTCGTGATATCGCGCGACTTGAACTGACTGGGACCCAGAAACGCAGGAGTACATAGGTAGGTGAGTAAGTGGACAGGGGAAAGGGGAGCGGCAGCAGCAACAACAACAGCAACAACCTTAGAAAAATAAATCTTTAAAAAAATAAAAAATAAAAAAAAGCAAGAGGATATCAAAAAAGTTTAAACAAAGAGGAAAGTAAACAACTTACAATTTTAAAAATCGTAAATGGTTAGAAAAGAAAGGAAAGGACTCTAAACCCAACAAGAAAAACGAGTCTTATGGCTACGCCGTACAGTCAAACACAATCACTCCCAGAGTCCCTTTTTTTTCCCAGAGGGAGACAGAGCAGAGCGGACTGGGCCACTGCTGCTGGGCGGCTGCTGGGGGGAGGGGGAGGGTTGGTCTGGTATGGCCTGCTGAGGACGAGTCGGGTCACGCGGCAGTGTGAAGGAGGCAACACGTGCAATGTCAAACGGGCGACCCTGACATAAAAATACGTCGAGGCTGATGCCTGAGGCCTCAAAGGGCGAGGAGGGAGCCAATCAGGCGGCGTCAGATGAGCACGTAAGGCAGCAGAGCGAATGAGAGAAGGGGGTAACTTGACCAAGTTCTTACATGTAACTCCGTACCGTAGGTAATCATAATGCATTCTTTGAGAAGAGGAATAAATAATGATTCTTCTTTTACAGCTCATCGAAATTTAAATGGAATATTGCAGCTGCTTCGACTCAAGGCGCGCCAAGCAATCAAGCAAACAAAACATCAATTTCTTCATTCGAAAACCAGGTACAAGTACTTGTTTGTGCCTTCACCTCCTGCAGGCAGAACCTCAAATCAGCACAGGTCTCAGCGGCCATGCCTGTTGGCTCCCCGTCACCTCTCCTTGCCCCGCCACACTCACTGCCTATTTCGAGATGGTGGGGGTAAGATAATCTTATCTCACAGTACGAGGCTCTCAGCATAACCCCTCCTAATCAAACCAAGTACCATCCGTTAGTGCCTGGCTCTGATCACACCACCCACCCATCATCATCTTCAGCGCCACCGTCTATTTTCTGCCTGCTTGCATGTCTCAAAGCCTCAAGCCTGCTTCAGCAAAAGAGACGGTACCTGCAATCACCTGATGGTCTTCACAAATCACTTGACAGGTATTCGTCGCCTCATGTGGACAAGTGAAACATTCATCGCCCTCCATGCCCGAAATCGAAAGTCATTTTGCCGATCAACGGTTGGGAATCCAATCCTCCTTTCCCAATAATGCAGCCCTTTATTGTTCGTTCATTGTTTGATGGGATGCACACCAGGATATTGGAACGGGCAAGGCTTCAGCTACCGGCTTTGTTTTTTTTTGGCGGGGGCCATCATCCTGACACCATCCTACTGTATTGCAATAGTGCTTATCAAACGTATGAACTCATCAACCAGCAAGAACTCTTCAAACGTTACATTCTGCAAAATTCACTGCAAAGAAGAGATACCAGGCAGTGTCCAGTGTCATCACGAGTCATACTCTCTCCTGTAAAAGCCCACTTGTGCAGAACAGTCGGCAGATCATCCACTTGGATGCATCTCCTCACTCAAGGAGGGAGGTGAAAGTTCTCAAAGCCCAAGCTGATGACCTTGGCTCAGCTAATATTATGCCTGCAAGCCAAAAGGGGCCCTGATCTAGTTCGCTTCCATATCGACAAGGAGAGAGAGGTTTCTCCAAAATAGCCATCCCATCCCAATTTGGAGCCCTGGCTGTTTCCTCTTCATCACCCACCCCGACGCCTCTTTTCCCATCCATATTAATTGCCCACCAACAGGTCTAGTGATCATCAAGGTCGAGTTACCCGTGCCACTGGAGATTCAGCCACCCTATTCACTCTTTATTATACTTTTGCCTATTATTCCTAAATTAATTTCTAACAAGGTACCGAGATGTGGCCTCCTGGGAGAAAGGCCAAGAGTACAAAGGATCTACATCTCGGTGCGTTCCGGGCTCGATGATCGGCCCCACGCGGACGGTCCGATGCCACATACTCCACCATGGATGAAGCAGATTAAGGACATGATCTCCTTCAATCTTTGGGGTCATGTTTTCCATATATGCAAGGCACGATCTGATCGTCCTTTCTGTAACGTATCATCCAAGTAGATGATGCCACAGCTCTTTATCCCAAAGGTTCATCCCGTCATCTTGAAATCATCCGGAATCCCCTGTCGTGGTGTGGTTGAAATGTTTGAATCTCTACACGAAGTATGAGCTCTATAAACTTCCGTAACAGCGGTTTGCCATTTTGGCATCGTGACCCTGTTCAATATCTAGTGTTCTACTAGTGTCGATGTAGCCTACCCTACATATGAAGCAAGAACCGTTGAGATAGAAACATGTTTCTGCTGAACTTAATTACGCCAATAATCATGATAGCAAGTATCTTATGGACATATTCCGGTATGGAAAAGACGAGATGCAGAACATCGATGTTGTCTAGTAAGTCGACCTTTCCCATCCACTGTCTTCTCACGCCGAGTTGGCATACCATGTGTATTTATGACGCATGGGCTATGGCCAAAATTTCTGTTTTCTTCTGGAGGTGTTTTTGATGATGCTTCCCTGTGCCAACATGGGATGCTACATTAAAGATAGCCGCTTTATGCATCCGATCCATTTGTGCAAAGTTGAGAGAGGTTCTTGGCACCTGATATTACCAGTCAGACTTTAGGAGCCAGATATCCTGCAGAGTGTACCCTTGTCATTAAACCATCAAATTTTGACGGAGAAATTGCATTATGAGCGGCCGGGTGGCCTATATTCAGTCATCTGTCCTCGCAAATGCAATGGGAATGGTGATATACGCAATTTCTACATGGTAGTCACACCCAAATCAAGCTCCACATGAAGCGCACCAATCCGACAATGATTTCAATCAATATATCCCACGCTCAGCCCACGAAGCATGTCCCAACCATTTATTGCTTTCGTCTCTTCCCGTCATGGTCATCTGTCGTATCCACCCCCGTAGACCCCTCCGTCGTAGCAGCCAGATAAGCATTCAGCAGTTCTGGGTTCGCATCCAGCATCTTTTGAGACTCTGTCTTATTCCGCTTGGGATCCCGCTGTCCAATGACGGGCACGGCTGTGGCGAGGAGCTCCTGGAAGGGGATGGCGACGAAGTATCCGCTCTCGTCAAAAAAGCTGGCAAAGGGCTTGGTGATTTCGAAGGTTTGGGACTTGGATGATTTGGGGGTGATGGTGATGGTGAGCTTGTAGATTGGTTCGTTCTTCTTTGTTGCGCTGGTGATGGAAATCTGGGCGCATTGTTAACCTACGTCGCAAACTATTGCATGATTTCCCCCAGCACAAAGACATACCTTTTCTCCAGTCGGTGATGTGCCCTGGTACACCACACCCTTCTCCACAAACGTTATCCACAGCGTGAGAGAGCCATTCAGAATCGCATATAGCGCCACGGCAATTGTGGTATACAGCTTTGTGCTCTCAAAGCCTAGCTTGTAGTCCCACGCAAAGCACGCCGCGGCGATGAGAAAGGCACCGTAGCCGAGAGCGAGCTTGACATCACCGAGGAGGTTGGACTGCTTGAATTTTAGGGAATTGAGGTAGTTTGGGATGGCATCGTCGGCTGTGTTTTTAAGGTCTATAGGGCCACGGTGTCAGTATAACCTTGATGGACTTGAAAGAAGCGAAACAGTGGCGGGGCAATGGAAGGGGGATAAGTAAAAAGAGGACTGACCTGCTAGATTGTAGAGGGAGATTTTTTCTGAAGAGTTTGCCATCTTGGCGACCGAATTGGTGTGGTTTGTGTATAGTTGTGAAAGATTGCAAAGTTGCTGCAAGGTGATGACTTAATAGAGGTTCTACAACTTCTGGAGAGTTGTCGCGCTGTCCTTAGTGGGCGGTACTTGGGAAAGGTGGCGGGCGTTGCTTGTATCTCACCCCACATTGAAAGCTTAGCTAAGCAAAGAAGCTGCTGAAAGCGAGACGTCATAAGGGTGCTTTTAAATATTTGATTTAATTTCCCGGGTTTATGTTTCCGAGTATTTAGAGGTAGGGCATTTAATCCAATTGCTCTTATAGTCTTTTTGCGTCATGCTTTATCCATTTGAGAAAAATAGGTGTCAATTGGCTGGGGACTGCTATCGCCTTGTCTCGAACACTGCCTACCCACTACTAATTTCACGGGCTCTTGAGGACTTGAACTACTCACCAAATGGTCACCTCAACTATGAAGCCTTAAGTTCGAACCGGTATTTTATAAGTGGCAAAACTTTAAGAGAGTCATCGCACTACCCCAGAGAGATTTCCGGGCTTGTCATAGTCTCCCTGTTAATATCATGTAAGACAGGATTGTCGGGTAGCACAAGTGCCCCTTCAAACCGTCTCATCATTCAATGGAATGGAAAAAACCCTTTAGGATACTTCTGCTATATCTATAGTGTCATTCCTTTCGTATACCATGACTCGGGCCAAGTGTTGCCAATGTCTTAGCCATTTCCCTCCCACATTCCTCTCTCCCGCTTCAATGTTTACTAACAATGCCAGGTCATGTATGATGCGCCCATACCATCATTGTACACCTATAAAGCAGGCACAACTCACACTCCCGAGATCTTGAATCCCATTAACATCCAACAAACGTTCACTTAGGCTTCCAAACTAGATCCTACCAACCTCAAGTCCTGAGCAGTTCGGTCCCTCAAACGGCCCATGCACTCCCTGCACTCACTTCTATATAATCTGAAGAATTCCTCACCACGTTCTGAATCTTTCTCTCATATTTTCCGAAAAAAATCTCCCTCCACATAACTCAGAGAGCTCATATACCACCTAAGAAGATGAAGTTTCCAATTGGGTTTGTTGCTGCCCTCGCAGGGTTGACCAACGTTGTCAATGCAGCACCCTCTGTTACAGCCCATGAACTTAAACCTACCTCAACAACATGCAGTCCCATTTGCATTGCTTCCACTCATGACTGTAAACATCACTGGGGAAAGTAAGCCAGCCCTGAAAAATAAATTTTCTTATCTTTGCTTTTGGGTAGGGCGTTCGAGCTGACATGTTAATGCTCAGATGTTACGACCCTTGCTATGATCCGGTACCCACCCTATGCCCAACTACTACCGAGCCTATGGCTACAGCTTTCAGCCAGCCTACCGATGACTGCCATACCCGGACAGTTTGTATCGATGCTATTAACAAGTGTGGTGTTCGCTACGGAGGGTAAGTTGGCAAAATGACACTTTGAGCGGGAAATATGACTGACCAGAGTTTGTAGATGCATCCCCGACTGCAAACCATGGAGCATTTCTGCACCTTCTTGTTCTTTGGAAGCACAAACCATTGTAACTCATACATCCACAGTTCTATCCGCGAAGGTTATAAGTTCAACGATTCCTTATCCGACAAATTAAGCATTTGTGCAAGCATTATATCGTAACGCGTTGGCAGATGTGCAAATGACTGGTGGATTTTATACATATTGCCATGTTCTTCTATAGTAATGAGACCATTTCGTCAAATTGTTGCTTTCGATAATGGGTATCTTTTCAAAATCACCCTGCCTTTAGCGATATTCTCGTGAGACATTATGCTCTAGTAATATGAGTTTCCTGGAGTCGAGCCTCTCCCATAGTCTGCGGAACCTCCAGGGAACGCGCCAACAGGAGCTGAGGCTGAACCCCGAACTTCATCATCTGAGCTTATGTCACCCTCAAAGTTGTCCTCGCCTTCGGGGGGAGCCCTCATGGCCTCTAAAACATCTCGATCCAAGCTGGGAGGCTGATATGGTTTGATGGTATGTATTTCACGACCTGATGGCATTTTAGCGAGCAGCGAATTGATCGGTGGAATAGCCCTGGTGTTCATCTACAAGTTTGGTTAGCCAAGAATGAGGAGACGCTGGTAAAAATACCTACTGTGTCATTGATCTTGTTCCACTTCGCGTCAAGCATTTCCAGAACTCTCGTCTCCTCCAATTTGCCGGCGTCGGCACCCCACGTGGTTTCTTTGTCTACCTTGCGATCTTCTTTCTTTTCACTGAGTTCCTTTTTGAAACGGCTAAAGCTCAAGCCCTTTTTGGCATCCTTAACCTCTACACCAAGCTCCTGCAATCCAGCACGTAACCAGGCAATGCCCTCAGCAGTCTCACCACCCAGCTCAGCGTCTATGCCAAAGAACCGACATGCCTTGGCACGGCATGTCTTTCGAAGATCTTCTAGATATCTTAATAAACCTTGATTAATCTTGTTAGACCCTGTTCCGACGGACTGGCATAGAGAAGAGGCCTTGGCGGCATGCTCGGATGCTGCGAGACAGAGGCGAGCGTAGAGATGTGCGCGAACTTTGGGAATCTCGGGAGCTTTGAACATCCATTCCTTGTCGTTCTTATTTCTGTCCTGAGCTACGGCTGCTGGATAGGGGTCATCCTTGAGGACTGCCAACAGAGTGGCCTCGGCGTGTGCTAGAGAAGCCAACGCTCGTAATGTGGCGGGAGCAATATCAACTGAAGGTGAGCTCCCAATAACCTGCTCGCTCCGTGTAGCTATATAGTCATATATAGAAGCCGCATCAAGTAGGTATTTTGTCGCCGTAGCCACAACTGTAGTTCTCTCCTGCGTATTGAGAAACTCTGTGGTGGTGGAGTAAAGGGGCTGGAGAGCAGATCGTGCTATCAAGACATGGGCAAACCCGAGTGATGATAGCACAAAGAATATCTCATGCTCCAAAGATGTGACCTTGACTCGCGACTTTTCGCGTCCAGGAACCACTTCACCAGAGAGAGTTGGCCGCCATGCGATGGATGGTGTAGTTTTGAGGACGGCACTGATAACCTCGCCAGCAATACTTTGATTGCCCAATCCAGCGTCGACGGCTAAAAGGTATGGGACATATCCTTCCAAACTTGAGATAATAGTGGTGAGACTGGAAGTCTTTGACGAAGGAGGAAGTCTCTTGTGTTTCTTCAAGGCATCTCGGACCACCCCGCGATATGTGCTTGCGCTGAGGGGCAGGGATGGGTGAGAGTCGCAAGCGAAAGATGATGAGAATGAAAAGGAAGAGGTAGTGGGAAGAATGAATGGGAAAGGCATTTTGAGAAGCAGTCGCCTTTTCTCTTCAATTCTCTACAAAATACTTGAGATTTTAAAAGAGACGGTGTAAGTTGAAGAGGGAGAATTTGTAGGCTTGGCAACTGGAGCATTACATCACAGCAGATAGCTATCGCGATACAGTGCACAGCCCCTCCCAATACACACTGTCAATACCGTTATTTCGCCGTAGTGAGACAACGGGGGGGAGTGACTTAGGCGATAAGCTAAGAGCTCCACTGAAAATTCCCCAATTTGGACAGTCTGCATTAAAGCTCCAGGTGTCAATCTGCATGTTGCGTCTCTTCACCAGCAGCAGCATCGCAACCCACGATTCCATACCCATGCGGTGACAATGTCTGCACCGGGTCCTTCACCTCACAAGCCTCGGCGCAAGTCGAAGAAGCCTGGTAATGCCGCTGACAAGGTCATTCGCACAAAGCCTGAAGCTCAGGTGCACACCTCGTCGTTTCCCCTGGCTGCCTTTCTCTCGCCCGCCCGCACATCGTCGTCGCAATGGGAGGTGTTGCCGTTGGTGTTGATGGTGGTTGGCCTGTTTCGCTGGGCAGCTGGACTTTGGGGATATTCTGGTAAGAGAAAAGTGCTGCACTCGCCGTCAATGTCTTGAAATTGACCTTGGCCCTTCACCTCTTAGGCTTCCATAAACCCCCCATATATGGCGACTACGAAGCGCAGCGACACTGGATGGAAATCACTGCACATCTTCCAATTTCTCAATGGTATTTTCACGACCTTCAGTGGTGGGGTCTGGACTATCCGCCCCTTACTGCCTATCATAGCTGGGCTCTGGGCAAGATCGGATCCCTCATCAACCCCGAATGGTTTGCGCTCTTCACATCTCGCGGCTCCCACGATCCGAACTTGAAGATTTTCATGAGGGCGACTGTTATCATTTCCGAATACCTCATATTTATACCCGCAGCCGTTGTATTTGTGCGCCGATTCAGTCGCATCAACGGAGTGACTACATGGTCAAGCAACTTGGCTCTCGTCGCCATCCTGATGCAACCCGCGACGATCCTTATCGACCACATTCACTTTCAATACAACACGGTTATGCTGGGTTTTGTGGTGGCAAGTATGTCTAGCATGTTGGCTGAGAGATACAAGTGGGCTGCCGTCTTCTTTGTAGCCGCCCTTGGCTTTAAACAAATGGCCCTCTACTACGCTTTCAGCGTCTTCTCCTATCTGCTTGGGCGATGCATCTCGCCTAGCATCAACCCTACAAGGCTCTTCGGCATCGCTCTTGTAACCCTTATTTCATTCGCTGTTCTCCTTCTACCTTTGGTACTTGGTACACTTTATGATAAAAAACAAGGTATTGAAGCACGGCCTGATCATCAGGGGACACCCCTACCGCTTCCCATCTTCCTCTTCATCACCAACTATGTCGACACTCAATCCGCCTATTACCCCGTTGTAGAGCAGTTGGTTCAGATGGTGCACCGCGTATTTCCATTTGCTCGAGGTTTGTTTGAGGATAAGGTTGCCAACTTTTGGTGTGCCCTTAACGTTGTCGTCAAACTGCGCCAATATCCCTCTGATTTGCTCCAGAAAGCTGCACTTGGAGCCACTCTGGCTTCCATCATACCACCAAATCTTATCCTATTCATCCGCCCGAAGAAGGAGACAATGCCCTTGGCTTTTGCGGCTACAGCTTGGGGTTTCTTCCTTTTCAGCTATCAAGTTCACGAGAAGAGCGTTTTGCTTCCATTGATGCCAATGACTCTGCTGTTGGCGGGACAGCAAGGGGTAAATAGCGAAGTCCGTGCGTGGGTGGGTTTCGCAAATCTGCTTGGTGCTTGGACTATGTTTCCTTTGTTGCACCGCGTTGATCTCAGAGTCCCGTATGGTGTTTTTACTCTCCTCTGGGCATACCTTTTGGGCCTTCCACCCACTTCCATTCACAGGGCATACTTCCAAGAAGGGCAGTCCACGTTCACAAAATGGGGTACATTCTTGTTACACGGCGGATTCTACCTGCTGATGGGGGCTTGGCATGTTGCAGAGGCATTTATCTTGCCACCACCTGGCAAGCCTGATTTGTGGGTCGTCGCAAACGTGGGTATTGGAGCGGCTGGTTTCATGGTCTGTTATGCGTGGTGCCTCTGGAGACTGTTGCGTGAAAGCGACTTCCTGCCATCGGGGAACAAGGGGAAAGTGAAGAAGCAGTGAAGATACGGTGCATTTGGTTTCCTGACCAATGGCTTTGACTCTTTGTCAAAAGCCACCTCCAATGGGTCCTCATACCTAAATATGGCCTGGATTCTATTCGATGAAAACTTCGAAAGTCATCAGCAGCGAAATTTAGTAGCTCCCAGGGCAGTGCCCCTTTTAAGAGAACCGGCGACAAGTCGACGGTATATCGCAAACGCCGAGAACGCAATTGGAGAGATTCTAGAGATTCGAAGTAGGGGAAATCCAAAAGTATATACCTATTCTCAATACAAAATCATTTCCGATTCAACTTCTCAACAGACTCTGTGATATAATCAGGCTTTGAATGATATAATTCCAGATCCACTTCTAACAAATAGAACCAGTTTGTCTGGTCAGACCAACTCTGCACAATGGATCGTTACAGCCCAGCTTTATGCGCACGATTCAGCCCTCTGCCCGTGGGCACGGTCAAGACTTGTTTCATCTTTCCTCCTATCCTGTCTATATGACTGTCGTATCCGAAAAAAGATACAGTCCAGAGCACTGGCTGGCCCAGGTGTACATGGCGTTTCGATGCTAAAATATGGAAAACAGGGAACGCTTCATGTCTGAGCTTATAGCACGTGGTATCTAATCATACAGAGGGCTTTTACTTGAGGTTTTACACTGTGTTCTACGATGATAGGGTTGGAGTTGAGGGTATCAGGGAGTCAGCCATATCTCATAGGTGATACTGATCCTCGGAGATCCCTCGGAGCAGTACAGATTTGGCTTCTGGATATATAGCTACAATAGCGGAAATGGGCCGGAAGGTTCTTTGATGCCAAAGTCTCATAATCGTCATCATAAACATATTTCCTCAACGCACAGTCTTATACATGCGACGTCGCATGGACCAACCCACTATGGTCTTTCGCCCACAAAGCTCTGGCCACGATTCTTTGATCATGATGTATGCCTCATATGGGCTGGCAAGCCCTGCAGAAATCTCTCTGCTCGTCTTCTGCATAGCTTCTTATGCTTGCTACGGTACAGGCCTAGGCAATAAGCATGCCTGAATGCTGAGTACGCTGTATTGAATTCCGCCATGGAGGGAACATGTGATGATTCGTTCTCAGAGTCGAGAGTTCCAAAGTGTCGCCGCCGCGATCCGGTGACAGTTGTGAAGATTGAGACGGAGGTCCCGCTTGTCACAATGCGGTCGACGACTGTGATTACAGATTATCCAACGACTACGAATTCGCCCCTGGACTACTATAGCTTTGCAAGTTCAAGCTCGAAGACAAAAGATTCGGAGAAATCGACAATACCGATTTCTTCTTCATCGGCATTTTCTTCCACTTCAGTGTTTCCTACACCTTCTCCGCCATCTCCTTCACCTGTGCATCCGAGCTTGACAAGCCTCATAACCTCGATGACTCTTGCGACAACTCTTGCAACACAGAGCGCTAGCATGGTACGACTTCACCAATTCTCCAGACCATACTCGTATAATAAACTAATGGCAAAATACTCAGACTACTAGTTATTCAACAGAGTCATCAGGTCCCAGCACTATCAGCAACATTTCCCAAAGCACAAACAATAGGGGTGGCATAGCTCTTAACGGCGGACAGATTGCAGGCATTGTCATCGAGAGCCTTGCTGTTCTCGCCATTGTAGCGGTGATATTCTTCTTTTGGGGACGACGGAAAGTACATAAGACACTATCTCAGGCAACGAGCACATCGCCCAAAATTGAAGCTGGACTTGGTCAGGGTCAAATGGCAGAGCTTGCAGCTGCAGAGAAGGATGCCAGCCCGGAATCATCGGCGACTGGTATACCTGGAGGCCCGCCGACACAGCGTCAAGCTCATTCATCGCATCCGCACTATGAACCGGTTATGATAGGGGAGCTGGAAGCCAACGAAGTTCGATATACGTAAGTAGCAATTCTCTCCATGGCTGAGTGTGAACATGTCCAAAGATTAAAGTCCTGCGCTGACATTTATCGACTTAATTAGTCTGCCCATAACCTCTGCGATAATGTCTCATGAGAGCGCATCAAACCCAATTACTTTGTTTGAGCTACCTTCATCTAAAGATCCAGGAAATTCTCCGTTGCCTGAATACGACGACATGGTTGGTCGGCAGCGAGTATTTTCTTGGGCCGCGCCGGAAATATTGTATAGACCAGAAGGCAAAGTATGAGGACTGGACCAGAAGTCTAAAAACGAAACAAAGGCGAAATTAAGCATGAGAAGGAGGAAGAGCCGTACTAATTTGACAAGCTTCATCTTTACTTTTTATCTCTTTGCCTCAGGACATGTAATATTATTAGAGCTGGGTTGGCGTTCGTCAGAGAAGCCCTTGTTGTTATTAATAGGAGCATTAGACCATAGGGTAGGCTTATAGACGTGCAAATTTGTATCATGAACTTTTTAATGCAGTACTATACTTTCAGAGTCAATCTAATACACTGCGAGATGATTGTGTGTGGTTTAGCTACTGCGCAAGCACGGTAATAGAGGGTTACGGCATCAGTTTTACGCGAAATAAATTTTCACTTGGGGCAATGATATTGGTTTCGAGAAAGGGCAGTCGTCAATTTCATAGACTGGATATTCTATGTGGCTTTTACACAGAACGCCAAGCCAGCCATGAGCAGTCAATCCTCCCACGCCAAAGACATGATCGAACCACCGCGCAACTTTTTCGTAACCTTTCCGAAATTCGTGAGTTGTCGTAATTTTGCGAATCCTTGGCAATGGACCGCTTAGTCGAACAGACCGAAACCCATGTCCTCGTCGGACTCCTCCTTCTCTGTAAAATATGTTAGCAACATGCTTCGTGGGCAATTCGTGGGTTTGGATGTGGAACATACCCTCCTCCTTAGCCTCCTCCTTGGCCTCCTCAGCAGCGCCACCAGCGGCAGCACCACCGGAAGCAACAGCACCACCAGCACCACCAGAGGGAACAGAGGCGAGCTTGGCGGAACCCTCAGCGATCAACTATGGCCATATTAGTATCTTGTCTTGAAGTCAGGTATTTTGGAGAATTTTTGTGGGCGTACCTCGTTGATGTCCTTCTCCTTGAGCTCGGAGAGGAGCTTCTCCAGACGCTCATCATCAGCCTCAATGCCGACAGCGCCGAGGACGCCCTTGATATCTTCGGCAGAGGGAGAGGTGTTGCCACCGAGGCCGAGAAGGAGGTAAGCTGCGAGGTGCTTCATTTTGTTGGAATCTGGAACAAAGTCTGTTAGAACAAAGAGTGTAAATTTTTGGAGGGGTCACGACGAAGACGATGCCACTGAGAGAATGATGCGCCGTCTAGCAACTGCTTCGTGTGAATGAAATGCTCGAGGCGACTTACTATTTGGAGGTTCTAGAGGAACACGAGAAATCAATCACTTTAACCGCAAATTGGGCGGAGACTGAAGCCTTCGAGTTCTGGTTGATGATTGACAGCGTGACGAAGTTTGAGAAAAAGTTACCCGCAGCTTAAAAGTTGCATGCAATTTAGAGATCTGTGGGCGCTAAAAAGTGCGGCTAGGCGAAAAAAAGATCCGCCATTAGGGCGTGATCGATAAGCCACAGATAGGCGCGATAAGCACCGCCACATGAAATTATTTTTCTCGATAAGGGGGTCACGTGCGACGCGGCCTCGGAACAAGTGCTGTGGCGCAAATTGATTTCATCCGTGGCTGCTTCCGACCTGGACTGTTGGCCAGCCTTTTCACTTACGCCTTTTCTCTTCTTCCCCATGAACGCTTTCTTTTGATACCCCCCAAAAATCACTGTATTCGGAGTTTTCCTGGCGTCGAATGCCATCATCCATCATCTCCACGTCTTCGCAGTTAGAATATCGATATAGAGACAACGATATAAAGTTACTTGCAGCCGAATAGCAAAAGGTTTTGTTATTGTTTTGCGTGAGGGGGGACGACTCGAGTTTTCACCACGAAGGAGCGGAGAAAGCGACACGATTAATGATTGACGACATCTAATCACTTTCATCGAAACCGTCTCGGACTTCAACTACACTTGTATCAGTCCAAGGGATCGCGAAATTTGGCAATAGTCACGATGCCGGTGAGTCTACTCTTTTTTTTTTCACTAAATCCTGATGTCAGGAAACCATTAACTGACCGTATCCAAAAACATCAGATTGGAGATCTCTTGGCTCAAATCAGTGGCGGCAAGGGGACGGGCTCCTCAGCACCAGCTGTTAGGAGACCTGAACCGGTTCCTAGCAAGCGCAAGGCTGACGAGGATTTGCGTAGCAGCTCCTCCAAGGCACCGCGCTTCACACCGCCTACGAGGGCGCCGCAGCGACCGATTAATGGCAACTCTACTAGGCCCACAACGATTTCCTCAAGACCTTTGAACGATGGCAACCGTGTTTCTAAGCCAGTCGCGCCTCTCAAAAGGCCACCGCCATCCAGCGAGTCTCAGAGACCGAAGGCACCACCGAAGAAAGGATCATTCGCTGAGATTCTAGCACGAGGGCAGCGAGCTCAGGCTGTAATGGGCCAAGTCGGCAAAATTCAACATAAGAAGGTCGAGAAGGGCGCTGTCAAGAAGGATGGTCCCAAAGAGGAGACCGTCAAGAAGCCTTCAGTGGTTCAGGCCAAACGTCCTATGGGCTATTCTGGCACTTCAAAGCCGGGACAGCGAAATGGCACAACAAATGGTGACGCTCCATCAGCCAAGCTCGGCCGAAATGGCATTGCGGCTAGACCCAAACCTGGAACGGCAACAACTGGCAAGAAGACGGCTGAACCAGAGGTGGAGAAAAAAGTCAAGAAGGCTGCTGTGGCGACAACAGGATATACTGGAACCGCTCGACCTAAACCCGGTGCTACAAACAAGAAGCCTAACGCGCCGCGTGGTGGTGCACTCCTCAACGCACCTGCGCCTCGAGCTTCAGCAGTAAAACGATCGCGCTACGAGGAGGACTATGATGAAGAGCTGGATGATTTCATCGATTATGACGATGAAGAAGAGGAGGAGGGGGGCCCACGATATGACTATGCCTCAGATGGATCGTCTGATATGGAGGCTGGCTTGGACGACATTGATGTTGAGGAGCGACGAGCTGAACAAATTGCCCGCCGTGAGGATCTGGAGGAAGAACGACTTGAGAAGTCTCTTAAATCAGCTAAGGAGGAGAGGAAGCGAAGAGCCCTAGATGCCCTTCGTGCCAACAGACGCCACTAAGGACTTGGCATCTTTAATCTGGTGAAAGTACTGATGCTGCAAATACAGACGTCTCTCACGAGTCAACGGAGGGGCCATGGGAATGGATATCTCAATACGACCGTAGGGTGGAAGGGGGAGCAAAGGATGGCGTTTACAGAAGGCTGTAGTGTCTTGCCCTTTCGAGGTCATTTAGCGATGGAGTTTACAGTGTTTGGTCTCTTTTTTTGTATGCCCCCCTTTTCTTCTTGCTTTTACATGCATTATCAGGCGCTCTAAATAGGGATGGGTTGGAAACTTTGTATCTGGCAATAATTGGCATTCAGAAAGGATTCCCAGAACTTACCCGCCAGTGATTTGCCCCCCCTTGGCTATTGCACTTGGGATATCTCAAGTGTGTATCAGTTTTACTTCTCTGTATCTTGATTAGTCGTTAAACAAAGTTGTGTTTTGATTTGTCACAGTATTCGAGCCTCAACGTCTTTTTGTGAACTTGTTTATTCAAGATACTTAATATTCATTTACTAAAATCTATAAGCTTAGTCACAAACCTAGCATTTACATTCAAGACCGTATTAGTTTTGACATTGTGACTCGAGCCATGCTTCATAATCTGGAAGAGCGGCTGAATGGTTACAGTGTCAAGCTTATGATACTGACAGGACAAGAATAGTCTTTGTTACATCTGATTTACAACCAACCAACTGTGCTCCACCATATGTATTTATAGCAGTACTATCACAAACATCTACATACACACTCAAGACGCATAATCGTTAGTCATGGGAGAGCATGTAAGACTTCCCACCCCTGTCGAAGCTTTGAACCACATAGTGTCTTTAACAGGGTACCCTCGCTATGCAAGGGAGAATGCTTCAGACCTAATCAATCCCATTTAATCTTTTAATGCGAAAAGCCATAAGACGGTGTATACAAGCCAAATAAAGCAACATAAAAGCCCAGAAAAAGCACGCCATCGGAAAAAAAAAACAGCAATATTACTCCTTCGTCCATAGTGAGCCTGACAACCTTGTTACACTTGCAAAACATGAGTGTCAGTGACTACCATCCACTCAGAAATTCTTCAATACACGAATATACATGATAGAGATTGACTGAACTTTTCAGCAAAAGCGCGTAAACATCGTTCTCGTGATCCTAGCTGATTGAAACCGTCAAAGCTGGTTATGGGAGATTGTCGCTTTGAGTCTGTTTGCCACTTGAGCTGCCGTAGGGTTTTAACAGCCAGCCTTGGTAGTGTTTCAACCCTTGAGCGCTGACACTATTAGCGGTGGGTATGATGGAGGGTGGTGGGTTGGTGCGTCGAGGTGGAATGCCTGGCTCTCTCTTAACAGGGGGAGGAGGCAAAGATGGTGATGCTGCAGGAAGAGTACTGGTAGGAGGAGCGGGTCTTGGTACAGGCGCTGGTGCGGGTGCCAATGTTGTCTTCTTTTCCTCTCTCTCACTTTTCGCTACTGGGGGATTGTCTGAGTTCATGAGGCCTTTTTCGCGGAGATATTGGATGGATTGAAGAACCGCCAGATCTTCCTGCTCCTTATCGTTCAAAATCAATCGCTGCTGAATGGTCAAACGGCCATTGTTGGCTTCACGCTCTTTGAGAGCTGCTTCTCTAACTTCGGGATCGTGGACGAAGCGACACTTGCCCTTCTTGCCACATGTACCACCGGTAGAGTAGTATTTGCAATGTCTTGTAACATCTGCCTTTTTGGCAGGAGGGGGAAGAGGGGGTGCGGCCTGGGCTCGAGAAGACATGACTTCTGGCTTCTCATCATCTGATGATTCATCTGAGGGGTCTCTCATCTCGTCGCCTTCGTCACCTTGCTCTCGTTTTCGCTTGATGGAGAATTCAACCTTGCGTAACTGTTTTCTCAGCCTATCGGCCTGTTTCTCAAGCGAGGCAGCCTTGTCCTCTTTGTTCTGCGCCAGCTCGGCGGCTTTCCTGGCTTCAATGCGGGCCTTGGTTGGGTAGTTTTTTCTTCTCTCGATTAGAAATGCCGCAACATCATTGATGCTTCATTATATGGTTAGCAGAGTATGCACGAGTCTGGCAGTTTGATGATACTTACTTCATGGTTTCTTTGCCTAGCAATTCCGTGAGAACTTTCTCCTCACCCTCATCGTCTTCCTCTGATTCTGAGTCTACACCCGGGGTCAATCCAAGCGTATTCGTCTTGCGCTTCTTCTTTTTGCCCACAGAAGGAGACTCCTGTTTCACAGGTGGATTCTGGCTAGAGTTCTGCTGCTTTTGGTGACGAGACTTGTCTCCACCATGTTGATGGTTGTTATGGTGACCGCCCCTGCCACGCACATTGCCATCTCTGTGCCCACCACCACGACCCCGACGCGGGTACTGCCCGTAGTAGGAGTCTTGATGTGGCGGACCTGGAGGTGGTGGCGGACCTGCATAAGGATATTGAGGAGGAGGGTAATGAGCAACACGGGGGTCATGGGGATAAGGTTGACCATAACTGCCATTCATTGGAGGAGGGGGAGGTGCATCATGTTCGAAACCATGGCGTGCAGGAGCTGAGGGGGCAGCAGGCTTATGGCTACCACGATCGCCATAACCTCCACGAGATCTGTTGTTTCCTCCGTATTGAGGTTGTTGAGTAGATCCCTGGCCGTTCCACTGGGGCTGATTTGGAGGCGGTGGACCTTGATAGAGCTGCACATAGGGTTGAGGTAGAGGATAGGGAGCTTGCTGGGGATAGTGCGTTGGAGGGTAGGGTTGAGGGGCATAGTTTGGATGGTAGTTTGTAGCAGAGATTGGAGCTGGAGCATGGGAGTGGGCATGATGTGGTGGTGGTGGTGGAGCATGTCCATGTTCAGGGGACCATTGCGGCTGATGAGCATAGTTACCCGCTGGCGGATGAGAGTTACCATAAGGCACAGGGTTCTGAGTTGGGTACGGTTGACCGGTATACTCGTAACGCGGTTGGGAACCATGAAAATCAGCGCGTCCACCATGATGATGGCCACCTCGGCCACGACCACTCGATGCACCACCCCCACGACCTTGACTGTGCTGCGTGTAGGGACCGCTTGGATGCCCATACGTTGTTGGACCACCCGACGCTGCCGATGGTGGTGGAGGAGGCGGACCGTAGCCGTACGTCGACATTGTTTATATGATGAATCGAAGATTGACAATAGACTTTGGAGTACCGCAATGGAGTAATGTGATGACTTGGAAAGACGTTCGAACGATGCTGTAGAGTTGGGAGCTGAAGACGGTGAAGGCTGGGTTGAAGATGAAGGACGAAGAAGTCTCAGAATGTAGGAGTTAGCCCGAGCTGCAGGACTGAAGATCAAATAGTATAAATACAGAAAGAAAAACGGAAATAGATAAAAATGACAATGACGCGCGATCTCGGCCGTGATGTAAATCGTAAAATCAGAGACAATCAGCGTCTCTCCCTACCAGTGCGAAGACAGATGATGGAACCTGATGCAGGAAGTTTCGCCTCGAACTTGATGAATTGGGTCGACATTTCGGGTTGAGAAATGGGCGGCGGCAATAAGCGAAGCTAAGCTAATTATAGCAGGCGGTGTAACAGTATCTGCAGCAAGCTAGCCATATATGGATTAGCTACATTGGAGCAGCCTAACTTTTTGCTACGGCTTTTGACTTCTTGCGCTGCAATACTTTTGACCCCGTACCGAGACCTGAGAAGCTTGTATTGAGAATTGTTTCACTAACAAGCATTGAATCACATTGCTTATTTAACAGACATTGAACTTTCTTGACCTCTTCAAAGCATCCTCAGCTGTGAGACTCTATAATATTGGTGTGGCTATAATAATAAGTACATCTTCAAGATGTTCATCCTGGTAAGAATCATATATGAATCATGACTGATTGGATGATGGCTCACACCTCCTCAGACCAAAATCTCAGATCTTGTGCAGATTGCACCTGAAGACTTTTCAAAACACAGTATTGTCGCCATTGAAGACAACATTAATGCCAAGTATGCGAACAAAGTGAGTCGCTACACTTATTGTACCCGGAGCAATGGGCCCCCCTTGTCAATCCGCATGGCGCTGAGACTTTGACGCAGGTAATTCAGAAAATTGGGCTCTGTATATGCTTGTACGACGTCCTCTGGACCTCTGAGGGGTTGATAGGCCATGGAACCGGTCTTGTAAACGTCAATGGTATGAGAATGAGACATGCATGGGATCTCTCACCTGAAAAGTCGCAAGCTTACCGTTACGACAGTCGAATTCCGGATGGTTGTTTTCCGTCCGTTTAAGGGAGAGGTCATGCTTGGCCGAATACGCAGCTCCACACCTTCTGGTATCAATCTGAGAACCGACTTCTTCGACGACATATTTGTGCCTTTTGAGGAGCTCCCCCAAGGCGCCGAATACAACCACAGTGAACAGCTTTGGATCTGGAACTTTGACGAAGAGAGACTCTTTTACGATAACCATGAAATGGTCCGCTTCCAAGTTATTGACGAAGAGTGGCATGACCAAACTCCGGCAGGGCCAACACAGGCGGAAGATGCCCCGCCAAAAGCCCCGTACAAGATTAAAGGGAGCATGGCCGCCGAAGGACTTGGCGTCTGCTTGTGGTGGGATGGAGCTTAATGAGGTAGAAGTGCTCAAGGAGAATCGTGTAATTTTATTCATCTGTTCATCTGCTAGAATCTACAACTTGATACCCGCCAAAAGTCGCTCCTCAACATCATCCAAGACCGAATAGTGCTCAATCACGGCAAGGTTCTCAGCCTCGGCCTTGAACATTTTATCAGGGTCCTGACCAGGGGTTCCCATAGGGCCCATGGAATTCTGCTGTGCCTGCATCTGCTGCGCAATTTGACTAGCAGCTGCGTGGGGGGTTAGGACATGCTCTGAATATAAAGGATGGACTAAGCAACTCACCATTGTCACTTCCAAGCAGAAATACGTAGACAAATTGAAGACCAAAGATGCACAAAAAGTACCAACTAATACTGGACATCCATCGCGGGTCCATATCCTTGGTCTGCACGCCGGCTTGCAACATGCTCTTAAACTTGATGGTAATGGGGAACGGTAGTTTCACTGCAAGAATTAGTCGCAAGATCCTATGTGCCACGCAATATTTGGAACATACTGATGACGTAACCGCTAAAGAAAGCATTGATCCAGCTCATAATTAGAGTGTTGGGGATAATCATGGCCATATTATTCTTCATCATGCCCATCATACCCTCCATGGCGTTTGGGTCTGTCATTGGGTTCGCCGGGGGCTGGCCCTTCTTATCAGGCTCTTTCAAATAGGCACCTGACTCGTAGCCGGCAATAAGAACCTCGCGGCGAGTCTCAAAAGCTCTTTGCGACAGAACATGGTAGTTGGATCGTAGGTTCACACCGTGGGCAAGGGACCGTTGCTCGCGCATACCCCTTACATCAAGCTTCTTGGGGGTCGTAGCCATGAGTACGGAGGCATAATGACGGAGGACACCAGTCAAGATCATGACCACTGTGATGGGGATCAGGATCCAGTAGCTATGATACGAGTAGCAATGTTAGCGACTGTCTTAGCACGAGGATCCTAGGTATGACGTACAACAACTGGGGATCCCGATGCAGTGTCTGCACCGGAAGTTGCGCCATGATGAAATGTTTTCTCAAGGCACACAATTAATTCAATGCGACAATGAGTGAGCAGCCGCATCCGCTGTGGTTGGTGAGGCTGCGAAGGAGGATGGAGATATGCTCTGATGGTGGTTGAAGACAGCGGGACATCAACGGAGTACGTATTCTGCCGTAACCGTAGCTCCACCACCAACCAGCAGCTCTCTTGCTGATTCGAGCCCCACGGCAGGACAGCACATGCAGTGTACTAGTACATATAACGCAGCTTACATATTAAGTCACCAATGGTTGAAGAGTCCCTTAATTGTGAGAAGAATATGAACAAAAAATAGTAATAATACTTAAATGCAATTTAATTCCAATTTCCATCCATATTTATCAAATTTATATCCAAAGCTTTCGCCTTGTGAAGCGACAGAAGCAGAACTGATGAGACGTCAATCCTGTATACTGTATAAACGTATAATCCCTTTCAATGCATATCATTCACCACTACAAAGCTACCCGTGTAAAGGGGTAGCGTGGGGGCCAGGGTCCAAAAGTCAAAGAGGTCAGTAATATGGAGTGCATCCTACGCAGAACAACATCGTCAGTCTTTATCTCTGACTGCGCATTTCCTTTTCTAGAGCGGACGGCGGACATATCCATATAGCCCATTGACCTTTAGACCGAGTGTTTCCGCTCAAGAATGGTGAACGGATTAGTCATTGAATTCTGAACTGGTCGGCCATTGCGCTGCGTCGTGGGCGGGCTCGCCCATCCGCGCTCGAGTGTCTTGCGACAATCTATTGGATACATCTTTTAAACGAGCACAATTTAGATGGCCGCTCCCTACTGTGGCAGACTGGCCGCGGCGCCGTGGCAAACACTGAATAGTGGTCTACGAATCCAATGTACGGCGCTTCCCTAACTTTCCGGGAACCTTATCATGATGTCGGAATTGCCTTGCTGACCCCATATCGTAGTCCCTGGTCGCTGCTCTAGAACGATCCGTGCTGCATCTCCACCTTCATTCTCGCATTCTATAAGGTCTAGGTATTCCTCCTCGACGGCAACTCCTACGTCACCGAAATTCTCATACAATATCGCTGCGTCCTTTATCGCCAAGGACCGCCCTTACGATCCCTCGACCCATGTCTTCCACTTCAATCCGTATAACCGAATCCAGCCCCCACGCCACCGGCGACGATCGTCTCGACCAGAATCTGGGCATGATGCTTTCTTCGTCAGTAGAGTGAATGAAACTGGTGCGGTAGCATTTGGTGTTGCAGACGGAGTAGGAGGATGGGTTGACTCTGGTGTTGATCCCGCAGATTTCTCGCATGGATTCTGCGACTACATGGCTGCTGCTGCGTATGAATATCAGTCTGGAACTAGCCCGCGTCTCACTGCGCGAAAACTTATGCAGCAAGGATATGATGCCATCTGCGGTGATCGAAATGTGCGAGCCGGTGGCAGTACCGCTTGTGTTGCGATTGCAGGCCCCGACGGGACATTGGATGTTGCCAATCTAGGAGACTCTGGCTTCCTACAGCTGAGGTTGAACGCTGTTAATGCATATTCGGAACCCCAAACGCATGCCTTCAACACACCGTTTCAACTCTCCATCGTCCCTCCCAGTGTCGCAGCACGGATGGCCGCCTTTGGCGGAGCGCAGCTTTGTGACCTCCCCCGCGATTCGGATGTTTCGCAGCACAACCTGCGTCATGGTGACGTACTTGTGTTTGCTACAGACGGAGTTCTGGACAACTTGTTTAACCAAGAGATTCTCCGAATTGCCAGCAGAGTCATGGTTACAAGCGGCGCGTGGAGCATGGAATCCACTGGAGGAGTACATGTCACCGACTCCCTGGACTCCCTGACCAAATCATCCGGCCCTGGTGTCCCGACAAACAGTAAGGTTGAGAAGATTGTCACACTCCAGAGCCTGCTAGCTACCGAACTTGTAAATGCTGCAAAGCTAGCAAGCATCAATACCAAGCGAGATGGACCATTTGCTAAAGAGGTCAAGAAATATTACCCACATGAAGACTGGCGTGGCGGCAAAGTTGATGATATTTGCGCCGTCATTGTCGTGGTATCTGAAAATGGATATGCCACCAAGAGTAAGCTTTGAGAATATGGAGGCAGCCTCATGAATAGACTATAGAGATGCGCAATGCGAGGATATGAGTTCTTTATTTCAATGGTCAACATAGAGAGGGAGGATTCTGGGCTATTGGCGTCATCATAAGAAATTGTTTCTTAATGCAGGAAAAAGGGCTGAGGAGTTGTATAGGTATATGTTCATACCTTGGTTGCACAAATAAGTTTGATTTGACTAGCAAAAAGCTGTCCTTCGTCTTGTGTGTCTTATGTTGTTTGCTTGGGAGGATGTGATGGCAGGTTATATACTGACCTTGTCTCCTCCCTTGATGCGTTTTCAGAATCATCATTCATTCATGTTGTTGCTTCAATGCCGCTTTTTACACTCACGATGCCTTCAAATGGTCGTTCATACCCTTCACAGCTACAGATAGAGGTGAGCCATCCATCGGATGTTGAGCGCTCCGTCTTCAACATCATTGTACGGTATTTAGAGCGAGATCCATCGGAGTCCAAGACATCCACAGAGGTGGCAGTTCAGGATATTAAAGGCTGCTTGAACCTTGCGGCTGCTCGTCCCAAGAGAGGATCTCCGGATAAGGTGGTTGGTACGGCGATATGGAAGATTGCTATCCAAACTGCGAAGCAGATTCCTGTGTCGGATCCTCGACAAGGTTGGCTATCTGCCCTGATCAATGAGTGGTGTCAGGTTTGGGAATCCGTATGTTTGCCTTGCACACTCTGCGATATTGTTCTGATCTCTTCGATCCAGTGGCAAAGTCTCGAAGCCTTTGCGCCGTCTCTGAAGGACATGTTTACCAATGGTGAGGCCACGTTACCCACTTGAGATAGCGTTCTTATTCTCATATTTTACCATAGGCAATCACCAGGAACCAAAAGAACGTGTTCTTAATATTTGTGCCTTCATCGCGCATCTAGGCTTCAAAGACATCCTGCGTTTTCACTGCGATACACTCGCACCAGCATGCATCAATCTCATAACCGCAATCCAACCAAACTCCCCAGACGCGCGGGTTCATTTCCACCTATCAGCTCTATGGATGCACTCGCGGGGGAAAAGAGTCTTCATCATGCGGAAAACCGGCACCGAGCCTGAATTGCAGACATGGTTGCCGGACTACCTGATTTTTCGCCCGGAATATGCCCCCACAGCACTATGGCAACATTGGCAGGGTTGTTACGACTGGATCACTCGCGAGATCAATGACCCGACGTTATTGGATCAAGCGGCAGATGCGGTGGAGAGAATGAGGCTCATTGTTGAGACGTGGAGTGATGCTCAATTTGCCAACCCTACGGCCTTGGAGCTCTTGCATACGCATGTGCAAACTTGACCCGTCATGAAAGCAATATGACATTCGGACGTTTTCTTCACATTTTTAGATGTATAAAACGAACAAATTGACGGCGCAAAGGACTGGTGGAGCTATTATCGGTGTGATAAACACACATATGCGATGTATGTGACATGGGTCGAGCGAATCGAAGTCGGTTCCCCCTCCCAGACCTGCATGAAGGGCCACTCAGGCTGAGGCCTTGATGCCTGACTGGAAATCGTATCCGTAAAAATAAAGACTGCCAAAACATAGATAGCAAGTCTCTTCGGCGAAAAATACTGACAGATCCAAGCTGCTAGCATATGAATACCGAGAAAGACAAGGCTCATCATTAATTTATCACGACAAAAGAAATAGTTGGTAGGAAACTGAAACCCTCATTAGGATATTGGAGAAAACAACTCCAAGATGATAGAATTCTCAACCATGAAGCTTCTTTTCCTTCTTTCATGCCTCAAAGGTGTTGCTGCGGACTCTGGAGATGACTTCTCCAACAACTTATTCACAGATCTTGCGCCGTACGTCATCTAGTCTATCCCATCCATGCAATGAAGCAAGTATGAAGAGATCCATAGCTAACCACAAAATAGGATCTTGGCGCTTTTCGGGGAGCGCGTCACTATGCAATTCATGAGCCAGGCTTTAGGCTGGACTGACTGCATTATTCTTGCCATGGCCCCTCTGGGCATCGTCACACTCATTGTCGGCGCGATTAGAGTAGGAGGGCCACCCTGGCTCAAGGCTCTCATTGGAAGAGCAACGGAAAACCTCGCCGCTGCTGAGTTGGAGCTGATGTCGTCCACGTCCAACGAAGTTTGTGAACTTTGGAATGGCCGCGACATTATTCGTTGCATAGGTTCGGCTCCTATCTGGGAGTTTATATGTTTGACTCCGAGCGGAAAGATCCCGGAAAATCCAACTGTCAGCGTGATGGATCTCGAGATGGCAATCAATCGTAAACTTCTTTTCGAAGTGGGTAAGTGAGCCATGTGGTGTTATATCTCTTTTCCTTCTGTTGCTTTCAGGATCCAAGTTGACCATTTGTGCGTTCAATAACCAGAAATCGATAAGACTTTGTGGAAATTCATCAGAAAGCATCTCCCCTTCAACCACAAAGAATCTGATCCAGAAGATCCCAAAACTTTCCCGGCATCTGACATCGTCATCATCAGAAACAGGAAGGAAGCTGCACCAAACATTGCACATAATAGATATAAGAATACGAGCCGGATCGAACTATATTTTGCAGCTGCCTTTGGCGTTTTCTTACAAACTGGCGTCCTACTGTATTGCGGGTTCATTACTTACTATCCGACGTTGAAGCCGGTATTCATGAAGGATGGCCACTCCATCAAGAGATATGCATTTCCGTGTACCGCCATAGGTACTATAATAGTAAACCTAGGCATGCTTATCTGCTCTCATGTAATTGAAAGCAGTACTGAGGAGAAGATGTACCGACCACGATATTGCCGAATGGCCCATTTAGTCTGGTTACAGCAAGAGAAGACTGTTAGTGATCAAGAGTTCAAGTCATTTGCTCTTTATACCTCAGAAGACCAGCCAATTATCATCAAATCAACTCGAGTTCTCGAAGACGGTCTCCTCAATCAAGACAATGGTTCCAAGAATTCCATCGGCACGGACACCACGCCATCACAAGAATCAGACAAGAACACTGAGCAAGAAAGCCGGATTATTTTGGAGATCAAGACAATACTAGGGACTACCATCGCACTTCTCGGTTTCGCAGTTCAGTTCGTTGGGGTACGGGGGATGCATTGGTCTGCATCTGTGGCTTCTTTGGGGGCTATCATTCTCATGACTGGTGTTCGGGCATGGGTCCGCCGGGGACTTGCAAAGCCTCTCAAGTTCCAGCCTCTGATGCCTGGGTTTGAGCTCGATTGGTTTCTAGACACTCTGAGAGACGTTCACAAGGCACCTTGGCTCAGCAATCCTCAACCGGAACAGCCGGACAGGAGTGGAAACGCAAGTACAACTCAGAAACCTTGTGAAAGCCAAGAACTTCAAGTAACAACTCAGGGCACCTCAAGAGTTGGAATTGTAACGGCCGAACCGAGGTTCAGGATAAGTGCGGAACGTGAAGCGGGTGTAGATGGCAACAAAAATGCTACGAGGAGAGCCACCCATGAATATCTGAATATAGAACAAGGGAACAGCAAAATAAATACCATCGCCAAGCGTCCTGTAATAACTCAAGCGCAGGCATTCGAAAATCTTGCAAGCGGCGAGCCGATTCATCAACAGATGACTGAAGCCCAAGGTTTCGTGTCTATACGAAAAGATCTTGCATGGCTTGCAGGCTGGAATGGCCCAGCCACTCAAGTTTCTCTTCAACTGGCAAGGGCTATGGAAGAAGTTATGCATGTTCTACTCCCAGTATCTATAGAAACATTTACGTGGTCTTACTCTGCTCAGCTGAAATACCCGGGGATGGAAACCTCGGACAACTTTCAGTTCGGGTTTTGTATGAACAAAAAAGCAGGAAATAAGTGGAAGGTGGATGTTAGTCAGCTTGAGGCTATAATATCTCTACGACTGTTTTATGTCAATGACAGACAAGAAAGTTCGCCCCAAGGTTCATCTCCCGATAGCTTTCGTAACGACTCCTGGCTACGCAACAAAAGAGAGCTTCCACAAGTGGCGCTCCATATACTTGGTCAACAGACGAAGTCTCTTGTTCAACATCTCAAGTGGTGGATGCCGAGCGATGGGCCTGCAATCTTAACGATTAAACCTATTGCACAAAACGATGTACTTGAAAACTCTGAAGGCAAACACGAAGTTACGGAAAGTGTGAAATCCGGTATACTGGATGTTGAGCAAGCAAGAGTCGTTGGTTTTTGGACAGATAACAGATCAAGGAGCAGAAAGAGCGGTTACCTAAACAAAGAGTCATTTCAACGGAGCTCTACATCTTATTTCCAGGATACAAAACGAAAGGAGTCAAGACTTGCGCGTTTTGAAATGTGGAAAGATCGTGAAAGCGCTGAAGAGAATGAAGACCTGGAAGATAGTGGCGATAATTTGGAGCGACAGCACAAGATTCTGGACATATACGAACTTATCGAAACTCCAGATGAAGATTCCAATCCCCCAGACGATTCGGATTCCTTTTACGAGTCGGATTCTTCTGAGGACGAGAGGGAGAGCTTAGAAGAGAAGAGTAAAGACACAACTGAGCAAATTTTCTTAGCTGTTGAATCCCGTGATCCGTTAGAAGCATTATTTGCCAAGGACATGTTTTCAAGTTTCATGTGGGCTGTCGCGGAGTGTCTGGAGAAACCAAAGGCACGCATTGAAGGCAAGCCCGACATACGAATTCGAGAGGCTGAAAAGGAAGACGGCTGGAAAGATCTTACCCTCCACCACAATACTATAAGCAGCCTCTGTCAAGCTGTTCAAGGCACAGGGCTAGGCAGCTTACACGACGCTTATTGGAGTATCATTCCACCATTGGAGTTCCACAATATGCTTCCGGAACTTGATGTTATTGTTGAGTTGGTAAGGGATAAAGCAAAACCTTTTGAAGCATCTCAGCGTCTGCAAGAGGCAAGCGTGTTATATCTATGGCTCTTTGAACGGATGTATGCCTTCTCAAAAAGGAGTTACAGTTACGCTAGAGCGGTTTCCGTCTTGCTTCAGTTTCAGGGAGTGGTTCGTTCGACCGTCGTTTTGAGAAATACGCAAAAAAATGACATGGATCTTGATAAGTTTGAACGTATACGAAAAGATTTTGGTCGAAGAGTGCAAAGGTTAGATCACGAGCTTTTACGTTGTCTTAAGATTTTGTTCAAATTTCCCCGCAAGGTCTGGATGGAACAATACTTTGGTGGTAATAGCGCGCTAAAAAACTTGGGAAACCTTGGACCAGAATATCTGGAGCTATTTAAAGCCACAGAGTGGAAGAAGACATCGGTATTTGCCAGAATGGATACAAATGTGAAGGACGTTTTTGATTTGACTGCCTTGCATATTGCTGCCAAAGTGGGTTTTCGTAGTATAGCGGAACATACCAGCCGTGGCGCGAACCCGAATACTCAGGACCTTCGAGGTTGGACGCCGTCACATTACGCCTGTTGGTATGGGGATACCATATCTATACGAGAACTCATCGGAATGGGCGCCAATATTCACATTCAAGCTCGCAATGGAATTGCACCGATCCATTGTGCTGCAATGCGAGGCGACACATCTATGGTAGAATTTTTGCTGAATTCGGGGGCAGCGATTGACATGCTCGATGCGTCGGGCAGCACGGCATTGCATTTAGCAGCATATGAAGGGCATCTCAAGGTGGTCAAAACTTTGTGTCACCTTGGCTGTCGAAGGCTACGAGATTCATCTGGACGGGCAGCGATACATATGGCAGCGATGGCAGGACACCAGAGTATTGTCGAATGCTTACTGGATGATCTTGATGCCAAGGACCGCGACGGCAGAACAGCGCTTCACCATGCTGCAATGCAGGGAAGAATTGAGGTCGTTCCATTCCTCATTGAAAAGGTTAAAGGTAACGGCGGTGCTGATAGCTATGACATGAGGCCGTTTCATCTCGCCGCTCAGAATGGTCATAAAAATGTCGTACAATGGCTAGTTCGAGTCAAACCAGCGAACGTGGACCAATTTGGACAAAGGAAGAGGACAGCGCTGTATTTTGCTTCCCAACAAGGTCATGGTATCATCGTCGAGATGCTGTTGGACTTAGGTGCTGATATCAACGCTAAGGACGAGTCTGGACAAACATCACTTCATGCTGCAGCAAAGGCGGGCAGAAAAAACATTGTCAAACTGCTCATTGAAAGGGGCGCAGATATTCATGCTGCAGATAGCGGTGGTAAAACGGCGCTGCATTGTGTCGCAGAAAAGGGTGTCAGTGAGGTGCTGTGCAAGATGCTTATCGAGAAAGGAGCAGAGGTCAATACTGGGAAGCTTTGTCGGGGGGAGACGCCGCTGCATTTGGCAGCTGGTGGGAAAGACAACAATCCCCTCTTACCGTTGCTTCTTGAATTGGGGGCTGATACCGAAGCAACTGATAATATATTTGGCGCAACACCGCTACACTGCGCAGCCATCGCGCACAACCCGCGAACAATGAAATTGTTGATTGGAAGAGGCGCAGACATTGAAGCTAAAGACCGATATGGACGGACGCCGTTGCACTACGCAGCATACTATTCTAAAAAGGATGATCAAGGCGTTGCGGTGCTCATTAAACTCGGCGCTAAACCTAATGCAGTCGACAAACATCGTCAGACGCCGCTTCACAGAGCAGCAAATTCCGGACATGAAGGAGCTGCGAGGATACTCATTGATGCTGGGGCAAATTCGGAAGCTAGGGACAATAACGGTCAAACAGCACTGCACCTTATAGCAAGTCGTTGGGGAGATAACAGCTCATTCATCTCATTTCTCGTTTCAAAGATAGGCATTGATGTTGTTGACAACAACGGAAACACGCCACTGCACTGTGCGGCACTTCACGTGGAAAATGTGAGGTCACTTCTGAAGGAAGGGGGAAACCCAAATGCTACCAACAAGAGTGGTGAAACCCCATTACGAGGAAAGAGGTCTGATAAATGGATGAACCCTGCAATCATACACCTACTTGTTGAAGCAGGAGCAGATGTCAATGCTGTCGATGAGGCAGGACGCACAGCATTACATTCCGCCGTTTCTCACGAGAACCCGCTGGAAGTCATATCATCGCTCATCAATTGTGGCGCTAGAATTGATGCAACCGACAAACATGGCACAACTCCGCTACATGAGTCTATTAAGAGAAGTAAGCGACAAATTGAAGTCACAAGGTTACTTGTAAAAAAGGGCGCAAACATCAACGCGAGGGATATATATGGCCAGACGACCCTTCATATCGCGGCCTCCAGTAAATCCAAACAAAGTTGCAAGTTTCTCATTAAAAAGGGCGCGGATATTAATGCTCTTGATAACCGTGGACGGACACCACTGGATGTTGCTGAATCAAAGGAAGCTGATGAGGCGGCACAATTTCTCATCGAGAGTGGTGGGAAGAGGGGCACGAAGAAGGATGAAACGGCACAAGATAGTCCACTAGCTTCTTGTCACGAGCTGAATGAGAACGTTCGGAGAAGGGATATTCCGGCTCCGCGATCGCGGCGCGCGCGCAAGGCGCGGCCGGCGATCCTTGAATAAGAAGGGCAAGAATTGAAACCGTCACCAATTGAGACCTAACTGCGAGCTCGTTACATGATAACTGCTGATTGTGTGCTCGTTCACTCCCTTGTGATCCAAATCCTGACACTTCTTCGGCCTAAGAACTCCTTCGCAGCATCATATATCCCCAAGTATAGCCCACTTCCCACGGCTGTCCAAGCAGAGCGAAACAAACCCCCTCGGAAGAAGCCCTTTATGCCCCTCTTATCATAAATCAGCCGTACGACCTCTTGGGGACTTCTCCTTACCCTCTGTGTTTCTCCCTTAGTATTATGCTTTGCATCTACCTGCACCATCATTCGAGTCTTGACTACGTCGCTCGGCGTAGTGATGAAAGCTGCAACAGCTCCGGCGGCGGCTGCACTTGTGCCAGCCACCAATCCTGTTTCGAAAAGCCCCTTGGAATCGTTTTGTCTCTCCTTCAATCTTACTTTCCACAGTCGGGCCCTGATATACTCAAACGCTGGGAACTGAAGAGCTGTAAAGGGGAGGTTTCTGGCCACCAGAGCCGTATAACCTGAGAACAAACGGCTTGCCGTACCAGCTTCAGTTAAACGGCGGAATGCCAGGAGAGATGTTGAACTACTTCTATTGTTCTCCGCGGAAATGCTGTGGATCATCTGAGCATTCTGCTTAATGACTTCTGCAGGCGCAAGAACAAAACATGATGCCATCTCGGCAACCCCTGAGGCACAAGAATGAACCACTGGTTCAGGCACAGGTAAGTTCCTCGAGAAGACGACTTTTGCGCTCTCATAAGTCGAAAAGAATATACCAGCTGCTCACACTTAGCATTCTCACGAGTTAGATATCATTTCCGTGGGTTGTGTTCACCTGCGGGCAACGTTGCCAGAATCACGCTACCTATGCCCTGATACAGACCCCGCAAAGCCAATGGCTTCTGGCTCGACCCAAAAGCATTTTTTGACACGAAATCTTGGCTTTGATATCTGGTTTTGAGTGTGTCGAGTGGATAAACGACGATGTCGACGGCGAATGCAGCAGCAGCACCGGCCTACAAAACATGGTGTTAGTGGATGAAGTTATAGATGTGTTTTTTCTTTTGTATTTTCATAATACTTTCCATATATATTTCTTTCATAATGTATGGATATTTTTTCTTTTTATCAAGTATATAGTTGTAATTCTCGATATGAAGCTGTGTTGATGTGAGAGTGCGATCTTATTTAAAACTGCACAGTTGACGTCGTTGAGAACTGGCCGTGGTGATGACATCATGAAATTCTCCATATTTAGTTCACTACCACAACTCCCAAGCAAATATTTCATCCACATCACCAATTCGTAAAAAAAAAATTAGTCAAGTTCGACAACCTCCAGGCAACTATGAGAATCTATAACGTTTACATAGTTTCCAACAAGCAATGTATGAAGAGGATGGGGGATGTTCTGGAACATGGGTTAATAGTCATTGCATAAAATCGGTCAGCTATATACAACTTCGCTGGCTCAGTCTAAGCTCCATACGAACGGTATTTCACTGTTCAGATAGGCTTACCCAGATCTCAAAGAGTAGCATCGCAAGGATGATTGATGCACTTGATGATGATTTAATTGGTCGTGGACTGTAGCATTGGAGAACGTCAGAAGTCCGTGATCTCCAGTCCCGACGCTACCACTAGCGGTTTGTTCATAGCCTCTGGGAACTTGCCTAATGAAGGTTAGAATAGCGCTATGTGGGTAGTTGTAAGACCATCCCGTTAGACATTCATGGCTGTCGAGGCAAGAAATCATAATGACCATGTCAAGACTCCTTTTTGATCGCTAAAACGTAGTATAAAAATGAATAGAACGTCCCTATCCGAAGAGGTATATATATATGAGCTTTTAACAACCTGTACTGTGCTTTTTAGATATATGCACTGTTTCCGGCTATCTTAAAAGGCGACCCCGCATAAGATGACGAACGACTCCCCATCCTTACCACCTCCACACTCATAAAATCCACATTCTTCATTTATACAACGACATTTATGAAAACATGTCATCTAATAGATACAATCGCATTGAGGCCTCTTGCCGAGCCATTTGGGGAGAAGGAAACTACGAACTGGACTTTGAACCCCTGGACGACGAAGGGGAGAGTGGCTACGTTTTTGTCAAGAAGGACTATGATACCTGGTTCGGGTCAATATTAATCACGACAAACATATGCAAATCGTCTGAAGACGCTTACATGGCTTTGGACAGCAAACTGAGTGACTGGGCTGAGAAGATTAAGAGTGGAAAGGTGGAGAAGCCGAAAGATGTCAATGAAACACGGGAGGATGTTCGCAAACAATGGGACCGGATGTTCGAGAATATTGAGAATTTACTTCCGGGGTCTGGTACAAAGCAAGCATAGTTTTCACATGGTCATGGTGAACAGATATTCACTTTCCCTAGAGGGTAATGTGTGAACCGATTCTCAAGGATAAAACTCCTTCAGTTGCTTTGCAAGGTTAGAGGCGCAACTGTGAGGAAGAATTGAGCGAGATGGAGCGCGTGGCCACTGATGGGTTCAGATGGCTGAGACTGTGATATCACCTGTAGGGGGATGAACGGCGGAGTAGTGACGCATATTAGCGCTGGGCAAAACACCAGCATGTATGCATGAATTCTCTGACCAGCCAACAATGCCGAGCCGGCCTCAAGCTTGGACGTTTCATGCCAGTGGTTGCCGCTGCACACATGAATTTTCCGGGCCCAGCCTTAACATGATCCGAGAACAAGACGAATCCAGGTGGGTATTGACTTGACGTATCCTTCTTCCTCAAGTGTCATAAGAGAGGCTGGGTCGAGTTAGAGTCAGCCCAGCAATGCCAAGTCGAGGCGGCCATAGTGGCCGGCGCACTGGCCTGGCCTCCTCAAACTGGCCATGTGGTCCAGAAGTCCCTATCAACCGCATCGAATACGCGCCAGTATGGTTAGGGAGGGAGCTTTTGCATAGCTGTGGTTAATATTATGTCGGGAACTTACCAAAGTCTAATGTATGATTTCTAATCAATCCAATCCACGAAAATGTTTGCTGATTCATGTATATACGTCAACCTTGCTCGCATTTATCAAGCCCTCCAACGGCGGCACAGCCCATCTGATCAACACGCCTCGGCCGAGAGAGGCCTTGCGATCCGAGAAGCCAAACCCATTTTTGGATTCGTTATTGCCTAGCTTGCCTAAGTTGCCTGGCTGCCCTCCGCTCGAGCGAGGAAATGGTTTGGGATTTTTGAACCAATCAGATAGATAGATGCCGCCGCCACTTGAGGTCGCATGACTAGCAGGACAAGGCGGGTGGGTGCGGCGCTTTTATCCTCAGCCAATCACACTTCCCCCTAACTGGGTTGCAGACTTCTTGTTATTGGTGCTATAAGAATCCCATAGGGATTATAGAAGTTGGTCCTCGGCACTTTATGAGGCTGAAACTCAGGTTCATTTACCTCTTGAGCGGCATAAATCCAGGTAGAGCCCAAGGTCGATAATACTTATGGGGGACTTTTATCTAGGCGAATTACTTACCATCATGGTGATATGTGAATTGGTTGCGTCACCTGGGCGGCTGGCGTAAATTACATCCACCAGTCAGACATTGAACCAAACCTCGTGGGTTCCATGGAATTGACCTCTGATGCTGTAGGCCATGGCCATCACACGCCGATTGGGCTTGCGGGGAAAGGACACAGCCAACACAAAAATCAAAACCTCAGCTATAAAAGGGCTTGAATAGTCTCGTCATGGCTTGTGTCTTTCTTCATCTCTAGTCTTACTATCATCACAAGCTCATACTAACTGCTGTGCCTTATTCATCTCTTCGTCTTTTTTTCATCCATATTCTCGAAGCCCCCACCCAAAGCCGTTGTCAATCAATCATCATGAGTAAGTTCCCATCCGCAGCAATATCGTATGTCGCAATATTGCGGACGGCTAACATTGCCCCTTCAGGTTGCAGCATTTGCAACGGCGACTTGCAGGGAAACTACGTCTTTTGCAACTCGTGTAAGTCTATAGTTTGTCTCCGTCTCTGTTTCCGGGTCTTCGTCTCCTGTTAGAGAGTGGCACTACCCCAATCCTATATTATAATGAGGCTGACGCGTAATTCCCAGGCAAATGTCTGATCACCGATTGTGACAATGCACGAAGCGGTGATTACTTCTGTCCAAATCGTAAGCATCATTCATCATTGATCCTGCTCACGAAAACGGCGATGCAGTGTGTTTCTAGAGAAAGAAACTTGCTAACACTTCATTAACACACAGACACATGCAAAAAATGCGGTGGGCAGACTGTAAATGGCCAAAACTGCTGTTAGTAATGTCACGCCTCACGCTGAGAGATGGTGAACCCAACAGCAAGTGGACTGTAGGTTATCGGAGGATCGTCGCGAACAACACAGTTTCTGGCTAAAAAAAAACTATTTGAAGGTTTGAAGTTTGACGAGATTAGATATCCAAAACTATAACTATCCAAGACCTTTAGTATTAATGCATGGCACAGCGTGTCTCGTTAACCCTGCTCACGCTTATCTGTTCCTACGTTAGCACTAAATACCATGGTTATTCATGTGTATCACGCTTTCAGCAGGTTGTAAATGGATTTGGCGACCGAATTTTATCGCATGCAAGCGTCAAGGAGTCACGTTGCGAACAGATTCGTTGGATCTCAATGCTCAGCTTAGGTAGCCCAAACCAGACTCATGTATGATATCTCTCCACAAGGGCGTCACAAATTGGTGGTTGGTAGGAAAATTGGGTTGACTACACGTTCTGCAATCGTGTATATTTTAACGCCCGACTCCTCAAAGTAATCAGGTTATCACGTAAGATGGTGCTCTCGCGAATAACAACATATTGCTATTGAAGAGCACAGAGACAAGAGCGCCATTGCCTGACCATCAACCGATGGAATAAGTCTCTGAGGCGAAGATAATAGAAAAAACCCATTTAATAAATCTCTCTATTCTGTGCATTAGGGGCCGACGCCTTAATAACACTGGCGTGACGACATTAGCAACTGGAGTTAGAAAATGGTAAAGGGGATCTCTTACTTATCTCTGTTGAAGTTTTCAGGGTTGTAAATAGCGATACTGGATTTGAAAGGCTTTAATATGTCTTTGATAGTGTCTTCATGCGCTAATTTTTTGCCCTTATCAATGACACCAACGTCCTGCCCGACTGATTTGAAGAGGACATCTCTGACCTCATCATCAACCGACAGACGGATTATTCCGTACTGGATCTGGTCAGAGACGAGCTGGCCGGCGACCTCTTCAACATCATCTTTACCTCCCGCGGCGAAGCAAATGGACGATGATCCAGAGTAATTAAGAAGTAGCCAGCCCTTGGTTGCATTCTCGCCGAGAAAATCAGCTCGTGCCTGCTGCAGTTCAGCTTCGTCGTCAAGATGAACAGGCATGATTGTTTGTTTTTGATGAAATGGAACGATAAGGACCAAAATATGAGAGGACTTGTGAGGGGGAAAAAATATAAGTCAGTTGCTGAGTGATGATGGCAGTCTCCGAGGCAAAGATGGGGCGAAAACGCTACTTATATAGCCGAGGAGTAGGCTTGTTTCTCCACAAGCAAAACACCTCACTAGCAAGAGACAAATGATGAACTCTTTGACGAGTGAGCTAATGACCCGCCTCCACAATGATGAACGAGAAATGGAGGTTGTATTGACGATATCGATCGCGACTGGGAAACTAATCAAACCGCCCCACGTAACACAATAGTACGGAAGATGTCAGTTCCGAGATTCAAGGAGGTATGGAGGTAGAGAGGAGAGCGCGTCTCGGTCTCCTAGCTGCATTCATTCTTGGACAGTCATACCTGCAGCTTCATAGAAGGTGACCACCAGAGCTCGTGCTAGAGAAGTGGACGACGCCGTAATTGACCACAAGTCCAATCTGGTGCATGAGTATGAGTAATAAATATGCCCCTAATGCAACTGTTGCATAGTGGTCGTAACGGAAATGGGTTACTGCTGCACAGCATATCCACAACCACGAAGTCGAGGAGGCGGCATTTATTACGTCAGATAGCCAATGCGGCATGCGAGTGTGCCTACCAACACTTTATCTACCATAGGGAGTGGTCGGGTGCACATCAATAGTTGGGATCTTGTGTACTTTTAGGGGAGATGGCAAAATATGCGTCATTGATGCCTCTATGTTTGAAACTCAGAATATGGTCCTTTCATCGTCGAACAAGGTGATTGGCGTCCTGGTCTTTGGACCGGCTGCTCAGACAGGGATATGAAGGTCCGGCCCGAGCCAGCTAGTGACCCCGCATAGCGAGCATGATCATCGCCAACCGCATGCAGAGATGAAGAAAGAGGAAGAAGAGGGCAGCAAATATGAACCATATTTGACGCTCTCCATTACCGTCACATTGATGCACTCACGCAATTAAAGCGTTTTGAGAACAAAACAATCTCCCAGAGGGACTCTGGTCCCAGATGGGCTTTGCTTGGTTTTATTTGCATCCTTCTTTTCTAAGCAAACATACTATTATACATAATGTTACAGTCGTTCCATTCATCAGTTACCCTGCTCCACATAAAGTCCAAACCCAATTAAACAATGTCAACGCTAACTATATTAAACTCGCTTCATCTGTCAATAAAACTCACGCTGAAGAGTGGGATGCTCCAAAACCCATCATTCCTCAAGCAAGTCAAACCACTCCGGAACCTCCTTGATAAGGCCCCACATGTACTTCTCCAGCCTGACTGCACACTTGTTGTATACCGTTGTTGAGTCGTTATACTGCCGACAATTGCTAAAGATCAATTTGAGATCCGTGACAAGGTCTTTTGGAGTGGCATAAAAATCGTGTGTTAATCTCTCCTCTACGGTTGACAGATCCATTGGTGTTGTGATGACATTGTAATAATCGGGCACTTCATCCTTGTTGACTGGATGGAGGAAGGGCCATGCTTGCTTGTGATTTTGGATCTGATATACAAGTCGTCGAAGTTCGTTGAAATGAGGTCCATGGCGCGGTTCCCGTGCCAGCTCGTCCATGTCTGGTGTCCAACCAGTTGCCCGAATAGCAGGGATAGAGAGTGGATCAATTGGAGTGATGGCCCCGTTGGCCCATTGCTGAGGTGGTGTATGGATGATGTGGCTTTTGCTCATGGCGCGAATTTTGGCTTGTACAATTTCCTTCTGCTTAAGAAGCATACGGCCAACTTCGAGATATCGTATTCGGGGCAGCATGGAGCATTGCATTAGCGTTCCTCCTTCGTAATCCTTGATATACCCCATCCAGAGAGACTTTTCAAGAGTGATATCTTTGGTGAAGCCTTGTTTTTGAAAATATCCCGTAGCATAATTATCGGCATAAGTAAGGAAATGCATCACTGGGGAGGTGGCCCTGACATAATCCTTCAAATGAGCCATCATATGCGCTCCGTATCCCTTCACCTGTTGATCAGATGAGACGGCGCAAAAAAACGATTTCGGCAAACTTGCGCTCTCGAAATGCCCGAAATGATATTCCTCCAATGACCTCCAGGGGCTTTTTGACGATGGCCAGTGACAAATGGGTTCGATCGTAGACGAGGCGGGCGATGTAGTCTTTGGGCATTTTTGGAAGTTGCTTTTGAAACAGGCATTTTAGACCGGTAAGTATGATCAGACTCTCTCTGCTATTATCATTGTTGACAACTCGATACTCGATCTCGCCGGCTTGTTCTTCTAAAACTGCAGGCTGAGGAGCTGTTAGAACGCTTCCCAATATGTAGCGATAATGAACATACCTTGTCTGGGAAAGGAACTCTAAAGGGTACAGCTGGAGGCTGGGAGCCAGGCTCTGCCGACCCATCATGGAGGGTTTTGATTCGTTTGGCATCAGAGGGGGTACTCAGTTCTTCAGACGCCATGCGCTTCGCGCCGGGGGGATTATGCCCGTTGTCGGCTGTGACTGATTGCGACTCTGCATTATCCATCTGCGTTGGATGGCAGCGAGCCTGGAATCCCAATGGTTAATAATCAACTGGTGCAGGTAGTGCAAGTAGTGTGGGTGGTACAGGCTGGCTTCCAGGTCTCTGATGTTGTCGCGGTCCTTATGTCGAGATGATGCAGGTGATAAGTTCCATATCGCAATCACTTTTAGTGCTTAGCGTATCTAAGATCCGCGATAAGAGTGGCGACCGGAGAAATAAGCCTCCGCGGCCGATGAAGTAATGATGTGTAGGCCTATCGGGATGCTAGCTCGGGGTGCAGCTAGCAACAAGGGAGAAATTACGGTTGGCTAACCAACACGTGGTGTGCAGTCATGTCGAGATGACTGCAACAGTAAAAGAATACGAACAAAGAAGTTCATAACGTTCTTGAAGAGATTAAAACAAGACATCTATAAAGTAGCTCAAAGTAAAAAATCGTATGTATGAAGGGCAATTGGAACATGTTTTCTCTATAAAGATTCAGCCGAAAGAGAAGAGAGGAGTTTTATAATTGAGGGGCAGGCTTGGAGCATATACAATTGGGGGCTTCTTAATGGATGCTCCACATCATGCGATGCACATCACATAACAAATGCCAATTCAATCTCTTAAGTCAGTTGTCTTTCGAAAAAGTAATTTACATATATGTATTCCGCTGGCATCATCCTGCGTAATGAAACTGTTTTACAGGCAGATTTTAATGATTACTCTAGGCCGAGGAACGTCATATATCCGATGGTACTTACCTTTCAAACTCGTTGTAGTTGAGCGCTTCTTGAAACTGTGCGGTGATGGTGACCTTGTAGTAAATCATCACCGTTAGACTTGTGATGATAAGACAGGGCTGGTGAAGGTTTACTGTACTGACTCACTGTTGACATTTTTATAGGGCTTTAACTGCGTACGTTGAGGTGGGTATTGTAATTTCTGTTTTATTTGAAGGGAAAAAATAGAGGAGAGGCTCATGGTACTTAGGTGGACTGCAGGTATGGTATATATACACCAGCAACATCGATCTAGCATCCGGTAGAGTTGCCGGAGAATTACTTTAGTATCGACACGATAACATGGTCAAGCAGAATGTTTAGTTGAATCCACGTACTATCTGCATGTATGTATTGTCTCTTAGCACAAGAATCCACACTTTTGTAACTAATGAAGCAACCATCATGATACAGGAGGCCCGCTCAATTCCATCCCTGGTCGTGACGACTTGTATTTTGACACTCTTGCGGTTCATCCACAGACGATCTTGAGTTCTGCTACAAGTTATATACTAGGGAAGATCTTCTGCCATTCGTGATAGTCTAGCAAGATCATTATCAGCAGCATTTTTTTTCCCATAGAGCCCGAAGGCCATGAACATCTTTGCTCGCCAAGACTTTTGTTCCATTATGAGCCTAACAAGCCTGATGTTTTCTTCCGTCTTGAACACCTTTGAAGCTGCCTCCAGTCTGAGGCTTAACGGGTGAAGAGTGTCATCTTCCAAAAGTCCCTCCTGTTCAATCAAAAATATGATCATGATGTTATAGATGAACCTGGACGTGAAGCTTATGCCAAATCCTTCCGATGCTCTTTTCAGCTCAGAATCGATAATGAGTGCATGATCCTCGTGGTGTTGGTTCCCATCTACATCCTTGCCATTGATGAGATATTCCAGCCCCCGAGCGAGCCTTCGCCGCATGTCACTAAGCTCCTGTTGGAAGGGGCCCCCAGGCGTACACGTTTTGCAACTGCATGTGAAGCGTTGCACTATATGACGCTCCCCGCGGGTCATGTATTCGAGATTCTTGTTGTAGCAGAATCTTATTTCCTCACCGGGGAGGATATCTTTGTATGCGTAGCTTTTGATGACCTCTCCATTGGCGACAGGAACTATCGTGTTGGGTATGCATGTGTGGTTGAAGCGCGAGTGAAGTAGATATAGGCCATGATACATAGTACCGTCTGTTCGTGCGAGTTTGAAAGAGTTCTCGTTGAACGCTTCCTCCATATAATTAAATGGCTGAGCGGCATTTTCGCGGAGGAGCAAGAACTGCTGTCTTTTGACAGGCGGCAACTGATAGAAAGCTTCCAGTACATCTTGCTCTGTGATTTCTATACTAGGCTTTTGTACGACGAAGAGGGGATTCTCTTTTAGGATGATGGCTCCTCGTGGGATACGTGTTTTGGCAAAGGCACCCCATCCTCTCCCGGGTGATGGCTTCAATTCGAACGGCGCGTCGCTGGGTATGGGGATGCTGAGATAGGCTATGGAAAGGCATGAGAGTGGGTTGAAAGCTGCATTGAGGAACACGGGACCCGACTTACGATAATTCGAACGAGACATGTTGCGTTTTCCTTCTGGGTGATTGTGTGCTGTAAAAGTAACGCTCTCTCTTGGTTGCCCCGGCAGCTTTACGCAGATATTCGCACCGTTGGTCCTAAATGTGCTTTTCTGTCATTCGTTTCTTACCGCCAAAGTCGAGTTACGACAACCTGCTTCATTATCTCATCTAATACGTTTCTGTAATCGCCTTCGAGCGCTTTGACATGAATTGTACGGAACCTCGATCGAGCTCAGGACGCAATCATCTACAATCTTTTGTCTATTGCTGCCGCCGAACCTACCCCTCTCTTCTGCCTGATTTCTTTTGGCCGCCCATCTTATGAATATAACATGCAGCTCCCATCGGTCTTATTATTCCCCATGTCGTCATTTTCTGCTGTTTGCATTCCACGTGGAGATCTTAAAGTACCCACCGCCAGACTCCGCTGCATCTACAGCCCCGTATCTGCCAACGTTTGATTTGCTGAATAACCTCTTTTCAACGCCTGCGCAAAGTGCCTGTCCACTAGCCTTTTCATTGTTTCTGTACCTAATATAGTACAGTATAGGTGATTTTACCGTTTCAAATATTTCTTTGCGTGTAGAGCTCGTCTTTTACACCTTTCTTTTTAACACTTATTTACAGCAGCCTTAGTGTTTGCTACAGCTGGCCGACGAATGGGTAAATGGATATTTGTAAGCAGTGCGGTCAAACATCTACTAAGCCAGTTATCCAAAGAGAAATACAGATATGAATGATAATAACTCTGTTTATCTTTCTTATAGTGAACCTGCTCTTCCGAGTTTATACTGCACTGGTGGTGGTATATAGTCTGCATCGGTAAATGATATGGATGGCGAGGTTTAGCTTAAGGATCGCCGATTCATCGGAGCGGTAAATTGACAGTTGAGAAGAGATAAAGCGCTTGAATATTAGTCTAAGGTAGACATTGAAACATCTACAAGGCCAGTGACTATTGCAACTCAGATTTCGCTGTTGGGCGAGGTACATATGTAGGTAGAGTGAGTGTAACTATATCTCCTACAACGGCACATTAATCAACATCTTTCCTTAACATGGGTCAATGTGAGAAAAGACTCTGTTTGAGGCTTGATCTTTTCCCAATAGTTCCGCATTCCATATACAATCATAGCTACAGCTAGCTGCATCGTCTACTAGCTACCACCACATCTACAATGGAATCTAGTAAGATGCTCTTTATGTACACATTTAGTCAACTCAACGATATCAGTAGCGATTTTCACTCCTTAATACATTAACATAACATCGCATTCACTATTGAAAGGATTGTAATAGAAAGTTGAAACATTTTCTGTCATACTCGCCCTCATTGAGACCCATACAAGGTTGCCTATTCTCCCACCACGATTTTCTTAGTCACTCTCATGAACAACAGCATCTATGAGTTACTCTGCAGCCACTTCTTCAGCTCACCCGCATCCCGCTGCTTGTAGTTGATCCGAGCTCTGATCTTGTCCTTGACCGTATCAAGCGTCCGCTTGAAGCTTTCGGCGGTGCTCTTTGTGAAGAAATTATTAATCGACACAAGATCTTGTTCATTGGTGAAGCAATTCAAGGTCTGGCCAATAAAGCGCTCGAGAAGCATGGCGTTGCTAAGCTTGACGACGACTTCAGAGTCCCAATTCTTCTGCATGTACGCCCACTGGAGTGGACGGGCAACGTAGTTGTCGGCGAGGCCGCTGCCAAGAGAAACCATGTCACCGGCGGGAACGCGCTGGTCTTCGGGATTCAATTGGAAAAGGAAGGGAAGTAGGTTGTCTGTCAACAAGCTTTCTTTCTCCACGGTCGAGAGGGCATTCAGACAAAGGACTTTGCCGTCGATAGAAATGGTGTTGTGCCACTCATCCTGGAGAACCTTGACTCCGTGCTCAGGATTATCAATCAAGCCTGCAAGCCACACGGCTAATCGCAGAGACGGATAGATTGGGTTCTTCTTGGGGTCGTCAACCCATGCGTTGAATTTCTTCACGGCCGTGGCCAAGGTTCTATAGAAAGACGAGTCAGCACAGAGCAGCATAAATAGCAAAGATTGTCAAATAACTCACGCGGGATGGTTAAAAGTAACAGCTCCCGTAATCAACGTCTTGCGGAAAATCTGCTCAAGGTAGCTATCCTTCGGGTCAATATTCCATATGTCATCTCCAACCTGGTCATTGATGAGATCGGAGACGAATTTCTTGATACCAGTTCTGATTTCGTCATCCTCACCAAAGACGGACTGGACTGAATCGAGACTGTCAAATATCTGGCGCCATACCAACGGGTGCTTCTCTTCCTTAAAGTTCTTAAGGAGCTCCAGGAGAGCAGTCGTGGAGATAGTGCCCGCAAAAGCAAGGTCAGCCGTCGATCCAATGAGAGCAATTTTGTCTTCTGTAGAAAGGTGGCCCAGCTGCGTTCCCAGCTTGGTCAATCTTTCAGCAGGGTAGCTGACACGATAGAAGCCATTGGAATTACCATTCAACAGATAGAAGTCTTCATCTATATTGGTAAAGTTGTCTTCTTTCTTACCCAGAGTCAGGCGCTTTTCGCCTGTTCCACTCTTGAGAATGATAGGAGTCTGCCAGACGATGGTATCATCTACGGGTTTGACATCACCCGTAGACAAAAACCGTGTTTGTTTGACAGAGATTTTACCGCTGCCAGTCTCTTTCACAGTGAGAACAGGGTGGCCAACCTTCATGATCCAGTTTTCAGTGATTTTACTAATTGGATCGCCTGAAGCCTTCTCAATTGCGTCCCAAAGGTTTTTGGATGTCGCATTGCCGTACTTGTGGGCCTTGAGATAGGAGGAGACACCAATGATGAACTTTTCTGTACTGACATAGTCAGCGACCATGCGAATCACAGAGCAGCCCTTGAGATAACTAATGTCATCAAAGACTGAGTCAGCATCGGGGCCGGTCTCCACATCGACATGGACAGGATGGCTGGCACGGATACCATCAAGGCGGAATGCCTTTTCCATGCCTTCATTGACGAACTGAGGCCAAACGTTCCAATCCGGGTACAGATGGTCAACAGCAGCCCATCCGGCCCAAGTGGCAAAGCCTTCATTCAGCCAAAGCTCATCCCACCAGTTCATCGTGACCAGATTGCCAAACCATTGGTGGGCAAGCTCATGAGCGACGGTATAGACAACAGAGTTCTTGAAGTCAACGTCGGAAGTGGTCTCATCGTATAGAATGTCCGTAATACGGTAGACAATGAGGCCCCAATTTTCCATGGCGCCACTGCTGAACTCATGGACGGCAACCAGATCGAGCTTGGGCAATGGATATTTGATGCCAAAGGTCTCCGCGTGAAAGTCGAGGATTTTGGGTGCATTGTCAAGGGCGAACTGGCCCTGCTTTTTCAAGCCGCGAGTGGTATAGACACAGATGGGAACCTTGTCCTTGTTGAATGCCTCGATGTACTCAAAGTCGCCAACAGCCCATGCCACTAGATATGAGCTCATGAGGGGCGATGTTTCAAAAGACACCACCTTCCATCCATCTTTGGAAGGCTTGGTGCTCTTAACCGGCATGTTACCGAGGGCGGTTAGCCCATTGGGGATCTCAATATCAAAGTCATAAGTGGCCTTGAGGTTTGGCTCGTCAAAGCAGGGGAATGCTCTGCGAGCATCGGCTGCCTCAAATTGGGTACTAAACATGTAATACCAGGTGCCATCATAGGGAGTATCCGGGTCCGGAGTGATGCCGTCTACGGACTTGTATCTGCTGCGATAGAATCCCGCCATCTTGTCGTTTATAGTGCCTGTAAACTGAATAGTAATCGTGGCCTCTTTCGAGACTGGGATTTTACCAAAATCGATGGTAGTCCTCTGCTTCGTCGTATCCTCGGAGAATTTGGTGGACTCCCATACTTTCCCAGAGATCTTAAGCTTTGCGTTGATAAACTTCAACTCATTGGCGTTGATGATGACCGCGTTGGTGGCCTTGACGATCTCAGCTTGGATGCTATAACAAAATTGCAGGCGTTAGAGACAGAGCATAAGCATGTGCGGGATCAAATTTGTACGACATACACCACAGTGCCCTTGTATGACCAGTTCTTGAACTCCAAGTCCCTCAGAGAAATGGCATAGTGCTTAGCCTTGATGTTATCAGGGAGAATGTCGGGCATTTTGGATGGATTGGTTGGTATTGGTAACAAACTGGGGTAATAAAAAGAATAAATATGAGATGAAAACACGAATTTCAAGCTTTCTTTGCTGTGAGTCTCTCTTAACTTGTTTGTATGATATCTGTTGGTTAGGTTTACTTGGTGAACGAGGCTGTCGCCGGTATTTATACAAAGCAGGCTGAGCTTTTCCGTCCAGCATGCATACGTATTCCAATCCGAATATGTGCGGGGTAGTAAACAGTGCCCAGAGTATTTGCCAATTCCTACAGATGATAGGAAATCTCTGGTTGGCCCGTCACTCTATAGAGCGTCATGGTATCCCTCCTTACATGCGCGTGTCTTGCCCCTTACGTTACACATCTTGCCCCTTTACTATAACGATAGGTAGACAATGCAAGGAGCGTGATGTCATTTTCGCAGAATGAGAATTGCATTACGTTGATCATGAGATCAATATATTGAGCTTCTCCGCTCTGAGGTCGTATCCAGACAGTAATATGCATAGAGGAGAGAGGAGAGAGGAGAAGTCACGCAAGGAGTGAAAACGCGTGTAGAATTGGCCGTCCGAGTGTTGCATAGTAGCATCCACACTTTCTCCGTCTGCATGCATGCTCCAACCCAATCACCGTTTCAAAACACATGGCGAGCAAATATGAAAGGCCTGTTCTGGGCACTGCATTTTTGCAGCTCGGATGCAGCCACTTCGGTGATGTAACACCCTGCCGTGAGGTTCGAAGCTGCACATTGGACGAGTGGTGAAACGACTGTCTGCACATGTAAAGTTGGGACTACAATTGGCCATGCGTGGCTGGCTGAGTACCCACTTCATGCACAATGGATGGCTCGGCTAGGTTGAAGGGGTTGCAATCATGGAGACGATCAGCCGTCTCGAAGTGTGGGACTCTCAACGCAATATTCGAAGAGAATGCTGGATAGGGCGAAATAGTCCTCGACAGGCTATTCACATTGCCCAATGGGAGCGACCAATTTCTAACCCCCCCCCCCTCCCTTTTCCAGGTTAAACTTGACTGGCCTCCATAAGATGATTAGAAAGAATAAACGACCAAAGAAACAGAGAAGCAAGGGAGCGTGTGTGTGTATACATGCACCGCACCCCGCGCCCACATATAGCATACGTATGGAGGGGTGTTGCATCCCAGCATTGCCTATGCTTGGTAGAGGGTGTTTGCATACCTACGCTTATGTCGCCTGTAGGCGATAGCCGTCCGTGAATGCTACCTGGCCAGTAAATGGAAACGTGTCTACTCCGTAAATTTCCGCAATTGATTAAAATCATGGCAAGTCGTCATGCAATGTAGCTGAGGTAGTATATGTGTTGCCCATATATTGAGCTGAGAGAAACCCCTCTTTAAGTTGTATAGCATTATGTAACACAGCATTGTTTAAATCATCAGCTTGAATAACGGCACAGTGTACCCTGTACTGCAGGTGAATAGGAACATGAGCACAGTTTGGGATATGTCTATTCCAAGCGATCAGAAGGGCTTACAAGGGCCTTCAAGGTCTTGTATACATCAATCTCAAAAATTTGGCCCTCACTACATCTCAACACACATAGGCAGCTTTGTATGTACTATCAGACGTGTACAGGGGTTTTATTCCCAGAGGACATGTCCTTGGATGGTCACCCTGTAGGAAGAACCAGGGTCCCCGCGTATCATCAAAGATGCAGACAGATGGAACAGAAATCTTGCTGTTATTTTGATATTTTTATTGCATCAATAAGAAAACGATAAACTAAACATGATGCGCATTAACGGATCGCCTTGGAGCGTGATGGTGATTATTTACGCTCTCTGCGTAACACCTCTCACCATTTAATACTGCCCCTCATAACCAGTAGACGCGATCCAGATTTTATGGAACAAGTTCACCATCCAATCTCTTTTAGTACTCAAAAAGACTAGGATCAGCCTTGATCTACAAGGAAAAATTTGTTAGTAAGAAACATCAGTCGATGTCGAAAAGATGCACGTACCATATCAACACGCTCTTCCCGAGGCTTCGCAAGATAATCCATGGCAGGACTCTTGATAGCTGTTCTCTTGGATATGACCTCTTCAGCCTCCCTGTTGCCGTCCTCAATCGCCGCTCTGATCTCGGCGTTTGGACCAATCATTTCCAAACTCTTGAGGGCGTCGTCAATCTTGCTGATGCGATCGTTCAGTTTGCTGTTAATCTCATCTGAGGTCTGGACCAAACAGTCGTTATTAGTAAAAGGCTCTTTCGAGATATACTTGGGGGGGAATTGGATCGCAGATGAGCTTACCTTTTTGACGATGCTCTTGATGCCAGTTTGAGCGCTCTGTGCATAATTCTTCAGCGACTGCTTCTTCTCTTCAAGCAGTCTGCCCATCTCTTCATTATCCTTCTCTGTTGGATTCTGCTTCCGATTACCACGGATCTGGCTCATGTCATCCACAAGCGTCAACCCTTCGGCAAAGTGCTTGTCGTGAATCTCCATGTACATGATGGAGATATCCTTGTACAGGTCAAAGTTGGCCGCGATGGTGATGGCGTACTTGTAGATGACGTTGAGCAGGTATTGGTCAAACATTTTGGTGTCCTCCAACTCCTTGGCGGCGTTCTTCACATGAGTGCTAAAAGGCTTCACTTGCTTCGTCACTGCTAGCTTGACGAGGGTAGAAATGGTATGGAAGAAGCGAATGAGAATCTCGATTTGCTCGCGCAAGTCAATGAGAAACGCGATGCAGCTTCGCAGAAGATCACGAACCTCGCTCTACAAGAAATTAGCACTCGTTTCTTCTGATCTTCAGCGAAATTAGGGGGATGCATACCAGCTTTGTCTGCTGTTGCCCATACTCAGCAATCTCCTTTCGGATGGTAGCGAGCTTCTCCTGGATATCTAGTACCCGATCCGCCGACTTCATGTAATCAGTCTGAGACGACTTGTAGGTAGAAAGCTGCATCTCCAGCTGGTTACGCGAGTTCTCGATCGTGGCGGTGGTCAGGTCAGTCCGAGCCTTAACGTTCTCCTTGGCAGCTGTGTTTGTGTGGAAAAGAAGTGGCGCTCTCCCTGTGTTCGTGCCCGCGCGACGCTTGCTTTTGGCAGTGAGCTTCGTGACACTTGTGATACAGGAGTTGACGTTTTTGACCCAGCCCTTCACGATAGAGGAGCTTTTAGACGGTTGTTTCCAGTCCTTCAATCCCTTGGCCTTCTTGGCTTCGGCCTGGAGCTCTTTGACGGTCTGCATGGAATATTAGGAATGCAATTCTAGTGCTTGCGTGAACTTTATGCTTACCTTTTGTGCTGATGCGATGGCTTTGAGTAGCTCATTGGCCGACTTGGTCGAATCGTCCGCTTGGTTCTTGATGGCAGTCACCTCTCGTGATAGCAAGAGGTCTACCATGGCAAGATTGAACTTTGAGCTAGGCTTCTTATTGCCCTTTTCATCCTCATCACCAGACTCTTCGTCTGAGTCTTGAACGGGTTCATCACCACTCTCGGGTTCACTTCCAGGCTCATCGTCAATTGAACCCTCTTCGCCACCTTCGTCGCCATTGTCAATCGGCAGTTCTTCGCCGCTTTCCTCACCCTCCTCTTCCTCTTCGGGGTCTATTTCGCCTTCATCATCATTTGGCTTTTTCCCGTCACCATTCTTCATCCCAGCACGAATCTTGTCAAGCAGTGATCCCGGTTTCTTGCCCGACTCGGGCTCCTTAGGTTCGCGAACCTTGCCTAAACCACCTGTCAGCGCGCTGTGCTTTCATCAACCACATTGATCTCTAGAATCACATACCTCGAGCTGGCTTACTGCTGGGAGTCTTTGTGGACTTTTTAGCTGGTTTCGTGGATGGTTTTTTGGACGGCTTGCGCGCAAGCGATTCCATGCTGAGTACCAGAGCCCAAACAACGCCCTGCTTAGAGTCACCATCAACGATGTGCTTCAGGGCAGCAAAGTAGCTTTGAACTTTGTCGCCTCTCTCTAGAGTTATATCTGTAAGATCCTCATATTGATCTTTGAGCCTCTTAAGTCTTTGCTTGGTTGACTCGGCCCCCTGTCCAAGGTCGTCAAGCTCTTTTTTCCCTTTGTTAAACTCACGAGCACCAAGGGCAATGGAGGATGCCGGCGAGATGTAGCAAGCACCTGCGACTCCGAGAGTGTTGACGAGATTGGAGGCCGTCTCGGCTCCAATGAGAGCAAGATGTTGGTTGAGTAGATCATTGCTTCAATCCGGCATGGTTAGTTGACAATACTTCATAAATAGACCTATCAGCTCTCTTACCCCTTTGGTGCTTCTTTCAGCATTGTCTGAAAAGTGGTACGATCTTCATCCATATACTTCTCCATCTTTGTCTTCCGCTCTTCTGCCGTCTTCAAACTTGTGGCCATCTCGGTCTCCAGTACCTTGACAGCTTCTGCCTTATCCTTGTACCTCCTAAAAGTGGCTTCCGAGGTACTCTGCGTCGAGACGCAAGTTTCATGAAGCTCCTTGATGGCAAATAGCCATGTGCCAAATGTCATGTACATGCTCTCGGCAGCTTTCTGGCAGTCCTCTGCGGTTTCAAGCATTGTACCCAGTTCGGTCTCAATCAGCGACATGGATGGCTTCGGCTGCACAAGAGCCTGGACTACTGTTCCTATCTAAAGATTGATTGCATGATGAGTTATGTGTTACTTGTGACGATCACTAGTATGCAGAACACTTACAAGAGCTTTTACAACTTTGGTGGATTCATGGATTTCGGACATTTTTTCCCGCGCGTGGATGAAGGCAGTTCTGCCCTGATTGTTGATCTCTGCCAGTGCTCCATTCAACCGAGGTTGCCTTGATCCACTTAGCTATATGTCAGGGCTCATACAGAGAGATGGACTTACTTGAAGAAAACAAAATGCCCGTGGGTTGGCTTATCAAGCTCAACTTCGCTGGCCCATTCAGAAGAGGCGACCATTTCACAGGAGCCAAGCAGCTCCAGGCATACGGGCGCCGCAATCAGCATCGTGTCCCAGCTGTAGCTGTTGAAGGTTTTTGCCTTGATATCGGCAACATATTCTGCAATCGTTTGTGGCTGGTTTGCGAGGTCCACAACAGTGGCAGCAGCTTCTCGATCAATCTCCATGATGAGGACAACTTCTCTCGTTGAGAGTCAGGCAAATTATCGGTAAAGGTCAAGACAAAGATATGATTTGATCTTCTTTGTCATTGCACGAGTTGAGGGGACAATGATACTTATCCTTGGGTGCAAAACGAGTTTATCCATCTTCATACGCGCTAGGTTGATGGTCATGTGTTAGCCGGCTATCACTCACTTACTCCATAACTGCGAGTATCCAGCACAGCACCAAAATTTGTGACGACGATGCCATCTACACAAGTGGATGTTGATGGCGCACTTTTGAGAGAACCAATCATATCAGCCTTACAATTGGATCGAAAACCGACCATCGCTACGATTGTGAGCTCTTGAGAGCACTCTCGCCAATCGAACGCAAATATTTCTGTTTGTGGCTTGCGATATTTGGGCGGTTGTGATAGTTCGGCTACTCCGCAGAGGTGAGCTGAACTTCAGCCTTACATATCCACCCGGAATGGGATGCCGGAAACCATTTTGACAGAACGTGGGTGACAGAACTATTGCCATCTGGAGTGCAACTAGCTCAGCCTCAAAGCTGTTCCGTTCTTGTGAAAACACGTGCTGTGGAGAGCCAGCCGTGTGCAAGTCTCATGCTAACATTTACCCTTGTTCGTTGGAGGCCGTTGACAGGCATCTATGCGACGCTTCACGGATCGGCTAACATCGCATCGCATTTCTTGATCGAGGCGTGGCGTATCAATTACGCGCTGGGCTTTTTGCCGACAATTCCCGGTCACACAAGGGTAGAATTAGACCGTCTCGGCGTCACATACCAAGATATCTTCTAGAACCAATATTGAACATGGTATATCCCATGTAGCTTGGTGGCCGCGGAAAAAACGTAGGAAAGATCTAGAGTGGTTGAGGGTGGAGACGAGAAGGCTTCGGGGCTGTCAACCACTTCCGGTCGCATTTTTCGTGGCAAACGAGAAGATTAGAGCCACAAGCGCAACTCTCTCGGAGCGTTTCTTCCTAAAAGAGCCTCAATAATTATATTGGCAACAAAAAAAAAATGGCGACGCTCTTGTGAATGTCGTGGCTGACTATCTGCGTAGCTTACGAACGTAGATGGCACGACCGGTCACAACACCAAGGTTCACACATCTGACACTTCTTTGCCTATGTTCATAAACATTTACTTGAGAGCATGTGCATTGTGTCTAAGAGGAAAAAAAGTTCTCCATGTAATGTAATCTGATACGCAAGGTGAGACGACAGTGGTTCTCCAGGGTATGTAAAACGATGGTAAGGCCGCAAAATACAGCTCAAGGTGCTGCAATGACACCAGGTTGCTTTCACCTGTAAAACCGCTATTAAAATACAGATACTTCAGATTGACTAATACGAGCTACTTGATATTAAAAGAAATTGATGAGTTCTTTGTTTCGACTCCAATAGCTATCTATCTAGTATGCCATAATACAAAGACCCTGGATCTGTCCCCCAATCCACTTCTGCGTCTCAACAATCTCAGTCGCAATCCCGGTACGAAGCTCACTCGTCTCCGGAATCCTCTCAAACTTGACCATAATCTCTTTGGCGCGGCCAAGGAGCTCCGGATTTGGCGGCGTCTTCCTGATGATATCCAGAATGGTGTCTGCAAAAGAATTGCGCAGGGCCAACTTCAAATGTGCGTGGGATTTGGCCTTTAGATCGATGAGGGTGCTGGAAATTAGCAGGGAGCTCTGGCGAGCGGAGAAAAGCTTCTTCTGGTGCTCTGCACAGCTGTTTTGGAACTGAAGCGCGTTGGTGAGCGAGTCCGTGATCTGGTTCTTGAGATTGACCAGAGTCGTCTGCTTCTGCTGGGTCAATTCCATCCTAGTTTGGACTGAGGATAGGTCGTTGGAGTTCTGCTCGAGTTCCTTGTTGAGCAGGGCCATCCTGTGCTGGCACTGCTCCATCTCCAGTATGGCAGCTTGTCGAATCTGCTGGAGAGGGCCCATCATGCCTGGAGGCAGGTCCATACCATCGCTCCCTTCGCCAATGGCGCCGATAATCTTCCAGAATAAACTCTGTTTGCGCTGACTTGCGGGCTTTGACTGTGGGAAAAGTTATCAGCTGATGAAAAGCAATGAAAAGAAATGCGTGAGAGGGACGTACAGCTTCTTCGTTTTCTTCATAGGTCTTACGAGCCTTGTCTAGTTCGGTTTGCGTGTTGCGAACTTGACCTTCCAACACGCCTTTGCGGACATCCAATTGGGAAATACTGGCTTGGTGATCTCTAATCTCAGTTTCCACCAGTACTTGAGCCTGATTCAAGCTGTTGACAGATCCATTGGTGGCATCAATGTCGGATGCAGTCTGGACAAGGCGTAAGATGATTAGCAAAACATGACCCCTCTAGGGAACGAACGGTGATGATATGGCGTTGACGGACCTCTTCAACCAACCTGCCAAGTTTGGCTTCCTCCTCCTTCAATCTGTCCAAGGCTTTTTGATATGCATCATTCACCGTTGCCAGACTATCGATGAGTTCAACCTCATGCTCGGCCACCCATCTCTCTTCTTGCAGAGGCTGGCCATCAATAATAACCAGATCGGTGAAATGATTGAGGGCCGTGAAGGCATCATTGAGCAGTTTGCTTGGAGAGACCTCGATAGTCTCCAACTCGGCTGCACGAGAACTCTTGTGAGAAGCAAGAGTTTGAGCGACTTGTTGCGCATTGGCGATGACTTGGGTGTAATCCATTTTCTGATATGAGTGATGTAATTTCGAGAAATAGTGTAAGTGAGATAGACTTGAGGAATGTTCTTACAAACGGGTAAAGTTAGAGATGTCTGGGTGTCTGATCATTATAGATGGCTTCGTCATTTCTTCGTTGTTATGACCTCTATCTTCCTTCGCAACATTGGTCTCACCATGCAATCACACATGAGGCTGTCACATAATATTCCTTATTTGCCGTCGGTTTCCGTAAACGCTCATGACTTTTTGTGGCTTCACACCTGCTGCTAAAAAGGGAAAATGATCCGACGATGGCTGCTTTCAAGGCTAGAGAGTTCACTATTGAAAGCCCCCCCCCTCCCCCCCGAAGCTAACCTGGTCACATCGCGTTCCCGCTCCCGTCTCGGCATGGCTGAACCGGCCCAGCCGATTCGTGGCTGGCTGTGCCTCGACCAACAGGTTCAAGTCGCAATCCCTGCATAGAATTTTAACTCGTAGGGCTAATCCAATATCACACTAGAGATTCGTGAATGGCTTTCCATTGGTTCTTGGCGGAGCGTCACTCAACATCCGCGGTAACACGGCGAGCCTTGTCCGAGACTGAACTCAGCTGGAATGAAAATATTGATTCCGGGATGAACAATAATAATTCCCGCTAGAAAGGAGACACGATTGAGTAAATCCAATCACCAATTTACCGATGCATCGAATACTCTGAACTTCACACTAAAAATGCAGCCACACCGTTGCATGCATACAATTCACGTGGCTGTATATGCCCCTTGATAGAGGGAGCGATGACAAGAAGTCGATGAATGAATTATTTCAGCCATGTTCAAGCCATTGCTCAATTGCGTGTGCGCGAAGCGGCTTGGCAACAGTGTCGCGACAGTATATAGAAGAGGTCTGATCACTAACTTCAGCCCACTCTCACTCACTTCTATTTACGAGCTGTGTCATACATTATTACAGGCTCTGTAAAGAAATTTTATTCATCATCACTATCGCCATAATCACTAGTGTCTGCCCGTAGTTGCGGTGTCTTCATCATGCTGCTCAAAGGCCTTTTCCCTCCCTCTACAGTCCTCACACTTTGTTTAGCAGCACTCATTCCGGGGGCAACTCCAGCACCGGCCGTTGACATCAGGTAGGACTGGTCATTCTAGAATACTTGGAAAAAGAGCTAATACCCCCCAAACAGCTACGATACAGGCTTGTTCAACGCATCCAATGACCAACATGTCTTGCCTGATACACCTGGCGATGATGTGGTCACCATGCGATATCTGGCCCAGTTCCGTGGTAACTGGGCTAACACGGGGGAAGACAAAGCAAGAAAGGACCGACTCGACAAGGCATATGCCAATGCCATTCTCATGGCAGACTTGGCTTATGATGCTCTGGATCCAAACAATCCGCATCGCCTTTTCCAGGTGTACTTTGGGGTTTATGATGCCAGACAACAAAAAGATTTCATCAAAGGTGTCCGATCCGTCTTTAAAAATATCATGACGGGGACTGAAGGGACACCTGGGCATCCCAGCAAGAAGAACCTCCTTCAAAACCTCTACTTCCACAAATGGACCCAGAACATGTACGGGGATCGCTGCAGGGGCAGAACCGTAGCCTACACACTACCGAGAACATATCCAGATGGCAATAAGTTGACCGACGTGGTCATGTGTGAGGAAGCATGGGATCGCCCCTCGCTCCTGGATGGCCGCACCTGCACCCAGATTGGCCGCCAAGTCGATGCCCACACCATGGATAGCTTGGCGCGCATCGTTCTGCATGAGATGATGTGAGTATTGATGTCACTTTTCTATATATAAACGTTTCAAAGTTCCTATAGTTAACATTTTAACAGTCATCATCAGCCAATAGGGCAAGAATCGTGAGTTCACCAGCCATCAAAGAATCACCAATATGTGTGTCTAACGTGCAAGTAGACTGATGGGCGAGATCATCCTTGACCCAAAGCCTGACCGCGACCCATTCACCAAGGGCATCTATGGCCCTTGGACAATCCGTCGACTCATTCAAACGCACAACCCCGAGTTATATCTGCAAAACTTCAAAAACGCCGATACATATGCTTGGTTCGCACAGGTACGTTAGAGTGGCACTCCATTTCAGCCTTGTCTGAGGTCTTTCCCGACTGATAGTCTAACTCTGGGTATTTTTATAGGAGCTGTACTGGTCCAACAAGTGTGGTAAAAATGGTCGTGATGCAGAGTATATCCCTCCGGTGCAAAAGGGGAATGAAATGATTATGGAGACGGAAGAAATCCAGTTGGAATTGTAGTCAAAAGAGTTGCCAAAGCGGCTATATAAAAGAATAAGGCTACCATCGACAAATACCATATATCTCTTTTCCCGTTACGCTTCTTTTTGCCGCCAACATTTTTGCAACTAGTTTTGTACTGGATTGAAGAATTAGTACACTGGATATTGAAGAGCTTAACTATGCCAATGTTCTCATTGTTAGAAGCCGTCTCAGCTAGCGCCATTCCATTCTCGTCGGGAATACTCATGCCAGCACCATTTTGAAGCGGAAGTTTAACCACTTCTTCATGACCCACTTGACAGGCCACAATAGCCATCATGATATTAGCGCCTTTGTCGATTAATAGCCTAGTCACATCAGTGTAGCCGCCACAGCAAACTGAAAACAACGGCGTCCGTACATGTCATTGTGAGTGCCCTGCTCAATCAGAAGACCAGCAATATTCACATGGCCTTTAAGCATGCCAACAAAAGAGATGGGGGTATGTTATGATTGACAGCTGTGTTGATACCGACACCTTTTCTTAGTTAAAAGACGAGCTATATTAGCCTCACCAAAACTGCAGGCGGCAAAGAGCGGTGACAAAGCACACTCTATCAAGGCAGTCTAATGCGATGTGACGTGCCTTGTTATAGGTCCGGTGAAATGAACCAGAAAGACGTTTCTTTAGGTGGTAGTGTATTTGTGTGTATGTCTTATAATAAACATAATATAATGTAGCATCATTATGACTATTAGTCATATGTTGCAAAGCCGGGCTTATGAATATATATGCAGATGATCATTGATACATTCGTTAGTGAAGATAGTAAAAGCTTTTTGTCACATTTAAAGCACACTACTGTGTACAGTCATTCTTGGTCCCTGGGCTGTTGGCCTATCCTATGGAGAATGTCTTGCCTTCACATACATCATTGGTGTGGGATTATCTATAGATATTCACCTTCGATAACTCAGCAGGTCTGATAATAATGTTTATTGACCCGCGCTTAGATAAGCTACATTTGTGCTGATACGCCCGAATCCAAGGGTCGAAAGTATTATTGACAAAAGCTCTCCTATTGAAGACATGATCGATCGGGACTGTGCTAATACCATCCCGCGGCAGGTATTCACCCCTCCACTATGCATCACTGGCCAAGATCTCATTAACTAGTTAACGATTGGGATTACAATCTGCACTTAGTGTGCGATTCATGCTGACCGAATAATAACGTACGACAAAGCTAATCTTTATAGTGGGATCTTTCGACCGATCATGACTCTGTCATTTTCACTATTACCCATTTCTTAGATTTGGCGCCCTCATTAAACTCAAGCAAATCGAAACTACGCTCTCATCTTTTTGTACGAAAGCTCCATCCTCAACTCTGAAGGCGAATTGCATTGGAAGATATTGTTTGGGTCATGCATGTCACATAAAGTAAGTGGAAAATATCTCTTCAACAGTTTTTCTAAGGGATAAAGCTGACAAAAGAAGCATTCTATTTCAGCAGTGATATCCTCGACATGAACATACGGAATTGATTCACCCCAGTGCTATCTTGATGTAGTTCCGACTTGGGTTCTTCTCAAAAATTAGATTTTATTCTGCCAAGTCTTGTAAATACCTTGTTCCTCTCTTCATTAAATCATCACTGTGGAGATATGGATGATAATAAAGCTTTTGTACGGAATCGATACTTGCATAAACTTATGGCACATTGCCTCATTTCCACATCTCACTTCACCATTACCGGAAGCCTACTCGTCGATTTTTGTGCGAATCGATTGATGTATGGCGTATGAAAAAAGGGCAATTCAGATCTTTACTTCGTAATCTAAAAATGGAGTTTTTTTATTCTATCTGTGGCTGCTGCATGTAGTTCCCAAACGAGAACCTTGCATATGTTGCTCACCGAAAACCGCATAACATTGGACCATCAGGAGTCCACTTTTCTCAGCGGTTATCATATGTGCAACCCAAGCTCATAGCTGTCTTGTCGGCCCAACCTCTGGCCTGACAAACCTCCCCAAAGTGCCGGTTATTTACATTTCAGACTCCATCTCGTGGGTGCTAGATTCCAAAAATAATCTATTAAAAATCGTTGAGCGTTCGAATGTTCTGAAGAGGTCAGAAAGATTCGGCCCGCTCACAATTCTCAAGTCTCCTGCTCCGCGAAAGACGACATGTTCTACCAAGTCATTCTCCTGACCCTCTCAACTCTCCCATTCGTCCATGCAGATAGCTGGGACGACTTCTCAAATAATCTCGCGACCGATCTGGCACCTATCCTCTCCCTGTTTGGAGAACAAGTTACGAAGCAATACCTCAGCGAAAGCATTACTACGGTCGATTATTTCATATTTGCCATGGCGCCCATGGGAATTCTGACGGCGCTGGTCTCAGCTATTCGGGTTTGCGGAAGCCCATCATTGCGTGCCTTTATTGGTAGGGCGCAAGAGGGAGGTGGGAATGCCGAGGCTGAGCTTTGCTCCTCGACAAGTCGAGACGTTTGTGAGCTGTACAACAACGGCGGAATTGCTCGCGTCTTTGGTCGCCCAAAGATTCTGGAGATTGTTCACGATCCTAATTTTACCCGGGGCGGTAACTGGGAAGCCGGAATATTCACTTTTCATGACTATATCAAAACCGAAGCAGGCAGAAAGGAATGGAACGGTCAAATAGAACCGGAAGACGCAATTGAACCGTTTGCTCCAAATCTCTCTCTTAACGTCGGGATCAAGCGACAGTCACGGGCTGTCTTTTTAGCTGTTGCTATACTTGGGTTCTTGTTGCAAGTTACTGTTCTCATCCTTGCCGCCGTGGTGACATATTATCTGCGGTGGGAGAAGGATGGGAAACGTCCTGACTCCTATGCCTGCCCACTCACCATTGCCGGGACTGTCTTTGTATGCAGTGGCAGTTTTTTGTGTGCATTCCTTGTGGGACAGAGTACAAATGAACAAGTATTTTGCCGAACTCATGATCCAAAAACTCGAAATAAGCATTCCTCGTCGATCTATTGGATACAGCCCGGCAACCAGGTTCTCGGTGACCAAATATTCGATCCTTTTTGCTCTACCGATAAAGCTGAGCCACTTCAGGAATACATTTCATCTTTCAAGGAACGGTCAAAGACCTCAGAACTCAAGGTTTGGATAGCTGTTGGCACCACCGTAATCGGCTTTGTATTGCAGTTTGTTGGGCTGCGGGGCATTCATTCAGCGGTTTCTGTTGCTCAGCTTGGAGCAATTATGGTAATGAGTCTGGCCAGGTCTGCGCTCCGTATGAAGCGCCTAAAAACCGAGGACAACCTCCTCTCCAGTCGCCCTGACGAAGTAACTGGACATGAACTTGACTGGCTGGCATTGCGCATTGGGCACGAGGTCATTAAGGGGGATCTGAAACCGCAAACGCCCACTCAGCCCGATGAACAGCCCCGATACTTCTGGAGGATTTCTGGAATCCCCGAGCCCGAGGAAAGGCTTAAACCTGATTCTCCGTTATCAAAGAAACCGGGAGCTGCATCAAAATTGCTGGCACTAAGAACTGGTCTGGCAAAACTCACACAATCTATGGGGACCAAGTCTGCAAAGTCGGCGAACTTTGACATAAAAATGGTTGAAGTGAGGGAGGAAGCACAGCGACTTGCTGCAGCCATTGAAACCGCGGCGAATACAATATTCAAAGACAAAGGCTCAAATGTGCAACCAAAATGGAAAGATGCCTTGACTATGCAATGGGGGATCAGATGTTATGCTTGCAACTCATCTGTCGGCATGACACAGAGCGATAAGGATTGCCCTGTTTATGACGAAAGTTGGCCATATGACACCATCCATATCTATTTGAAGCGGCAAAGTCTTGAATACCCATGGAAACTTGAGGAGCGACTTGAAATAGAGAGTATTCTTGGGCTGTGGTTTTGGTCTTTGAAGTCAGACCCTATTGTAGAAACATTGGACTCCGAGAAATTTACAATCTCCTTGGCTCATGAGATCTCTACGCGAAGGATATTGTCGACCAAGAAAGATTTTACAGCCCTTGACCTGACAGTGTGGTTGAATGATGGCTTGCCCGGTGTTATGGAAAGTGCTCTCGACTTACATCATGGCCAAGTCAGATGCGCTGATCCGAGCTCAATATGGATAAACGAAGTTGGAAGACCTTTGCGGGCAATGGCTCGTCAAGATCTTCCGAGGGAAAATCCTCGTTCAAACGGCATTAGGCTCTTTGGTTGGCCGGCTGACGAACCTCAGAGCACAGATAGCTTGTCAGTTTGGACCATACCGGAAAGGTGCTCTCTTCTCCGACTGTGCAGTCAAGAACTATTGACACTGTTCGTGACCAGCACCTTTGTCATTGTTAGTGAGCTTGGTGATACCAAAGTATGTGAGGGAGCCAGCAATATCTATTTGGAGAACAGTCTAGTTTCCGAGATGACGCGATCATTCACAGACCACCATCTGGGCACAACAGAAGAAGCTTTACTATGTATTCTGCCCCATGTCACAACAATGTTACAACCGCCTACCGAGACCGCTTTAGATGCAGCCCAGAAAACAGCAACCCAGTATCGGCGAGCAAAGAAATGGAACCAGGCGGAGGCGATACTGAAATGGGCCTGGAAAATTTGTACGGAGTCTCAAGCTACAGAAAAGACAATGGAGGATGCAGCCACTTCGCTTTGCAATTTATACTGGTGGGCATTAGCAAGTAGAGATGATGAAAACATGCGAAAGTCCTTTGGTCATGACGGTATTAGATGGATAGCTACACAGAGTTCTGGCAAGCCACTCCGCGTATCAGAAGTCATTGACCGATATACGAATGTGTTGGAGTTGATCGTTGGTGATGCAAACGGCTCGTCTCGGCCGATCCATGGTAGCCTCACTGCAGCAATGGAAGGAAAGAATTTAGCAGAGACGTTATTCTTCCTGTCTCGGTCCACTTCGGAGAACGAAAGAAACACGAGGTCGGTTGCTTTACACCGAGCCGTAAAGTCAAGCTGGTCAGGCATTGTCTCTATTCTGCTTGAACTGGGATGCGACCCAAATCATAGCGACAACTCAATGCCCGCACTTGTTAGTGCTGCAGAGTTGGGCGATGTCGCTTGTACAAAAGAGTTATTGAACTGGGGAGCTTCTCCAAATATACCGGGAAAGAACAATCAAACGCCCCTGATACATGCTGCTGAAGGAGGGAAAATCGAGTTGGTCAAACTACTCTTGGATTCCGGCAAAGCTGAGGTAAACTTCAAAGACAATAATGGTCAAACTGCTCTACTACGAGCATCTAAAGGGTCTCATAATGACATTGTTCGATTGCTCTTGAGCTCCGATATAGCGGAAGCAGACCGGATTGATGAAGAGGGTCGGACGGCGTTGTCATATGAATCTGAAAATGGGCACAGCGAGAATGTCCGATTGCTCCTCAATTTCAAAGTCGATGCAAACCTGGAAGATGGCAAGAAACGAACAGCTTTATCATATGCATCGGAGAGAGGACATAGTGAAGTTGTTCGATTACTCCTCAATTTCAAAGTCGATGCAAACCTGAAAGATAGCGAGAAACGAACAGCTCTGTTATATGCATCAGAGAAAGGGCATAGTGAAGTTGTTCGATTACTCCTCAATTTCAAAGCGGATGCAAACCTGGAAGATAGCAAGAGACGAACAGCTCTGTCATATGCATCAGAGAAAGGGCATAGCGAAGTTGTAAAACTTTTACTGGACTCAGGACGTGTCGATGTCAACTCGCCAGGTAACAGGAGAGAAATGGCTCTATTATATGCATCAGAGAGAGGGCATAGTAAAGTTGTAAAACTTTTACTAGACTCAGAATGTATTGATACAAACCTGGAAGATGGCAACAAACGAACAGCTTTATCATATGCATCAGAGAGAGGGCATAACGAAATCGTAAACCTTTTACTGGACTCAGGATGTATCGATGCAAACCTGAAAGATAGCGAGAAACGAACAGCTCTATTATATGCATCAGAGAGAGGGCATAGTGAAGTTGTTCGATTACTCCTCAATTTCAAAGTGGATGCAAATCTGGAAGATGGCGACAAACGAACAGCTCTATTATATGCATCAGAGAGAGGGCATAGTAAAGTTGTTCGATTACTCCTCAATTTCAAAGTGAATGCAAATCTGGAAGATAGTAACAAACGAACAGCTTTATCATATGCATCAGAGAGAGGGCACAACGAAATCGTAAAACTTTTACTGGACTCAGGACGTGTCGATGTCAGCTCGCCGGATAACAGGAGACAAACGGCATTACATTGGGCGGCAAAATCAAAAACTTCCAATGAGACAATCGGGCTGCTTATTGAGTCTGGCCGATTCAACGTGGAGATGACAGATTCAGACGGTATGACACCACTTTTATTGGCAATAGGAATGGGTTGCACTCAAAATGTCAAAGCTTTAATTGACGGGAACGCTGATGTGGCAGTGGCGAACGCTTGTTGGACTGCGCTCCACATGGCAGTCTCTTTGAAGCACAACGAGATCGTCAAACTGCTCATTGAACACGAAAAACTGGATCCCAATCCTAAAGATAAACAAGGAAGAACCCCATTCTCATACGCCGCAAGCCAGGAAAAAGCTGAGATTGTGAAACTTTTGCTCGACACCGGAAAAGTTGACGTCGATTGCCGAGATAACGACGGTCGAACGCCATTTTCATACGCTGTAGCACATGGAAGGATTGAGACTATGAGATTTCTGTTCGATACCGGAAAAGCCGATGTCGATTGTCAAGATAATAACAGTTGGACACCGCTTATATGGGCAGTGGGTTCACGGTGGTCAAACAATACGACTCTGAAATTTTTATTCGATACCGGAAAAGTTAACATTGATTATCAAGATAACAATGGTCGAACGCCATTTTCATGGGCAGTAGAATTTGGAAGGATCGAGATTATAAGATTTCTGTTCGATACTGGAAAAGTCAACATCAATTGTCAAGATAATAATGGTCGAACGCCATTTTCATACGCCTCGCAACATGGAAAGATCGAGGTCATAAAATTTCTGCTTAATACCGGGAAAATCGATGTTGATTGTCAAGATAATAATAGCTGGACGCCGTTTATATGGGCAATAGGTTCAAAACGGCCAAACGAAACAGTTCTAAAGATTTTACTTGATACCGGAAAAGTTAACATTGATTATCAAGATAATCATGGTCGAACGCCATTTTCATGGGCAGCAGCATCTGCAAGGATCGAGATTATTCTATTTCTATACGCTACTGGAAAAATCAATGTTGATTGTCAAGATAATAACGGTCAAACGCCATTTTTATGGGCAATAAAACGTGCAAGGTTTGACACTGTGGAATTTCTGCTCAGGACCAGAAAAGTCAACATCAATTGTCAAGATAATAACGGTCGAACGCCATTTTCATGGGCAATGGGTTTATCTTGGTCTGGCGAAAAGATTGTGAAATTACTACTCGACTCTGGAAAAGTCGATGTTCTCTCAAAGGATAAAAATGGAAAAACACCACTCTCATATGCTCAAGAGATCAGGGATGAGGAGACAAGAACCCAGAGGATTGAGCTCATTGAGAATCACATCAGGCGTCTGAAAGATACATCTAGCGAATCCAAATGAGAGGAACAACAGCTGGGCGTGGATGGCCAAATGTTTTCAACTCTTACAATATAAATGCTAAACCAGATTCGCATCCACTAAATGAGTGATGCAGAGAGAGCCAACTTCAAAAAGAAACCCCCTACTTCCTAAACTCATACGAAGTCCACTTCTCCCAATCCACCCCCCTCGCCATCGCCTCCCTCGACAGCGGCACCAGCTTCCTCGTCTGATCGTAATGCACGCTCCCGTACCTCAAGTACGCCGCAAACGTGCCCTCCTCGTGGTCCGCGTCCTCGTGCTCCTCCTTGTCCCAGAAGTTCGCCAGCGCCTCGAACATGCCCTCCGACCCGTGCGCAATCTTCATCATGGCCGAGCTGGTCAGGAGCTTGTGCACAATCTCCTCGGCCGCGTGCCAGAGCTCGTCCCGGACCGCGCCCTCGCCCGTACGCTTGGCCGAGAGGAGCTCGAACTGGTACTTGCCCCTGTTGTTGGTGATGTGGTTGAGGAGCAGGGCCTCGTCCAGAATGTCCAGCAGAAATACGTGGTTGCTCCAGTAGTCCTGCCCGTTGAAGCCGGTCTTGGGGTCGACAATCTGTCTCGTCACCCAGCCGCAGGTGATGTGCGCGCAGTAGTCCTTGAAGTCTGGGGAGTTGAGAACCGGGTCCTTGGCTACGTATTTGGGAATGTTGTCAAAGATGGGATGCTTGTGGAAGCCGTTGCAGTTTGTCTTTCCGCCCTCCCAGAGCGAGAGCCAGGCGCTGTGCCATTGCTTCAGGAGGGGGTTGTTCTTCTTGGCCGCAAAGAAGCCGTTCATCATGCTGCCGAAAAATGCATACCCACCGACTTCGACGGGGGAAGCAGGGTCTTCAATTTCCTTCCAGCAAATGTCGTCAATGTGGCGGAGCAGAATGGTGCCCATGTCTAACCAGACGCCTCCATAAGTCAGCAGCAAGGGAAGTCGGATAGTGTCTGATGTGTGTGTTCCCTTGTATTTACCGTCTGCGGTATACTTAATCACGGCTTCTGGCAACAGGACGGGGTCTAGGTAGTTGCGGATGTTGGTTTCCGAGCCGTGCACGTCATCGAGGACATGCACATTCCACTCAGGGCCAAGACGTCTGACCCAGTTGATGGCGTTTCGTCGCAACCAAGGATGCATGCTGTTGAATCCGGAGTGCCAAAAGGCCCAGACGTTCTTCTCAGACGTCACAGGTCGTTTCGTCTGAAACTGTTCACTGATTTCCTCATCGGAGCGAAGGTCGAGCTTCTCTTCGGGGATGAGTCTCAAGCCTACAGGGGCTTTGGTGTCCTGCTCTTGCGGTTCTTCCAATCTTGACGGAGACATTTTTGATCTCGAAAGGCTTTGAGCTTTGAGTTGTAGGAGATGGTTGTGGTGAGTGTTGTTGGGTGTGCCGACTGAGGAAATATTCAACCAATATGACCACTGACTTATATACTCAAGAGTCGAAACCAACATACATCAGAAACTCGGCATTCCCAAGCAAAATGAGTCATGATTTCCTTTGATCGAGAGTACTTCAAAGAACCTCTCAATGTGCAACCACGTTTGCGGGGCGGTGGGACAGAATCATGTCTTCGCTGCGGGTGTAACTTCGAAGCCGGGACCGTAACTCTACCATAGAGCCATCAAGGCATTGGCATACATTCCTATTGCAACACGGATTTTGACTGCAGCTCGGCGGCATCTGGATCCGATATTTCTGGCTCTGGCGGCAGTTGTTAGGGCCGCGCTCAAGCATCCCTCCCTCGGAACTTACCCATCGGGGCAAGTGTCCATGAGTCGCCGATCATACGAGGCGACATACTCCTTAACAGTGTCAATCAGGTGGATTGGGCCGCTTTCTAAGCACCATCTTAGAGCCCTATTTGATTTAATTAATGATGGTGCAGAAGCGATCCGCAAGCCCCCCCCCCGGACCAGCCCGTCCTCCGTTGGCGTTGCCGTCTTCCCAGGTCCAAGAGGCTTGGGGCCTGGCTTTTTTCTTTCTTTCTCCATAAACTTGCCTAAACAGGAAATTCACACCCTTCGCGGTTCGGGGTTCATTATGTGCGATGAGTGGGCTGCCAAGAACTCATCGGCCTTCGTCCCAATGCTGTTACCGGCAGACAAGGGTGCAGACGACCTCCTTAATGCACTACAACCTTAAATTCGCCTTTGACATACCCGGCCGACGGTCTCCGAAGCATCATGATCGAATTGTCCGTACAGGCCCACGCCATGAAAAGCCCGCATTTCGCCCTATGTATGTCGATCCCCGTTGAATAATCTCGAGCATCTTTGCCGTCCTTTTGTCTTGCTTATTGGAGTTACTCGACATAAAACTCTCGATACCACTAGTTTTTTTTTTTTTAATTACCGGGAACCCACATCTAGCAGACAGGGTTGGCGGTGGGTTTGCATGCCCTGTTCGGTTGATAGGCGCGGGTATTGGCTCGACTCTTGAAAGTCTTGGAATACTCCGTGCACATTGGATTTTGATTGCTTCTTGTCTCAGTACGAACCATGTATTTTTAAGAACCACCGTGCTTATTATAAGACATATCGAGTATACAGTCGCATGTTAGGGATATTCGTGCGTGATGATCTCCAGGACTGTCAGAAGTAAATGCCACATATAGGTATCCAACACTGAATCATGTCTCCTTCAGATGTCGGAAAATAAAGTAAAGAGTGGGTATCTAGTGAGCCCAGCCGTAGTCACTTTCTTATTATACAAACCCACAAAAGTAAGCCAATGAGTCTTTTTCTCGGTCGATTGATTCCATCATTCTGCTCACCAATCTAGTCCTTTCCATGAGGGTTATGCTGTAGTGTCAAATATCATAGCACCATGTAAGTAAGCTATCTAAACCACCTGCCGTAATTCACCAATAGATCGTACCAACTTATTTTCATCTAAAATATGGGGATTTCGCCAAATTCTCTTACATTCAATATACTACCATTCCCCAGGGGATTCTGCATTTGTGGGTATCAGCTATGTTATGGAGTGAGAAGCAAATGTAGTGAAGAGTAGGCAAAGGCTATGCATGTCAGCCTCCATATGATCATATAGAACTAGAATTGTCTCCACAGTACAATGACAGGCAAATTGAGTTACTGAAATATGGTATCATATCGTATAATTTAGTGACAGCGATATTGAACTCATCCAGCTTAACCAAGGGCATCGAACGTGATGCGGCCGTATCGGACGAGTTGGTCCGACCACGTCCTGATTTAATTGCTCCGCGGAGTTCGATAGCGCCTGGTAGGCCGAGACAATACGAGTTTAATCTTGATTACTGTATGTTTCTCACTCTGTTCTTAATGCCCCGGAGCCTATGGAGTGAAGTTGGGGAGAACAGCACCCTGAAACATCGTGAAACATTAACTGTATTATTTAGATAGCATTTAGCTAGTGTAGAACATCAGCATCTCAAAGGATCCAACCAAGAATAACGCTCGAGTGAGATTTACTGCGCTTTTGTCACGAAGAGGCATACGGAACGCCGGAAGCGCTTCTCCCACTTGTAGGTGGGGAGAAAAGGGGCCACAATATTCCAAGCCAATCTACTCAAGTGACTTTGTGAATGAAACCTTACTTCAATAGCACGACTCAACAATGACCATCGTCCTTCTAGTTTTCTCATTTCTTTTACACCCGAGTAAAGACTTGTAGGTTTGCTGCTCATATGGCGACGTATAACCTTTTCTCTGGTCTTTGCTGTAGGGTAAGTTATCAACTCGACCAGTTGCCCGCGACTCGCGAGTGGCATATAATTTGACATTCTCTACCAAAGGTCTTTGCATATAAGTTTAACAATCATCCTGAATATTCCGTCTACAACATGCCCAGAATGTGTTGAATGGCATAATTTGTTGATTGTGGAGGGCAAGTCAGCACACTCATTTCGTCGATCATGCAGCTCATCAATCGTCGCTTAGCAACAAAGAAAGTGTAAGCAGCAAGCAGATAATGGTCCATTATTTACCCCGTTAAAACAATCTCGATCTCAGTATTAGTAATATTCCCATCATCCCAAAGGAAAGGCTGCTGGATGCATTCGGTGAGAAGCTGGGCTTGATAAGTCGAACTCATTGGCGAACGACACGGCTCACCGACCTAACTTCAAATGGCTGCAATTCACAAGTTCACCGAAGCCTACAAATAATAGGACCAACGACCCGTCCATGATATCACCATTCAGTATGCTTAATTAAATCGCGGGATAATATTGCATAAAAATGGAGCGCGGACCGTTTGCCTTTCAACGTGGTGGCCCAACCCAGCGGCCCGGATAATGGGCCTCGAACCGTTGACTGCAACCTCACAAGACACCAGCGAATCAGACCTGTGATTGATAACCGACTATTGGTTTGCAATGATGCGGAGTACATACGATACGGCTGGTATAACAGCCAGAGCTGAGGCTCAATTGACGAGCGATTGAGAACTGATTGCGCCGGCTGGAACGATTGAGGCTCTTCTGTTTCCTTTATCTGTACGCATTTTCCCGCATAATCGCGGCCTCAATGGCATTGCATCCTACATCAAAAACCTCATAACATCATGGTTTTCGGAGAAAAGATTGTACACGCTCTCGTCAAGCATGAGCGCACCTATCATTTCGCGCCAAACCTCGACATGCGACCCTTTCCGGAGGGACCGCTCGAGCTCGGCACCGTCGTGGAAGACATCAAGGAATTCCCTCCCCTGAACCACGGCTCTGACCGTGTGAGCATTCCAGAGGGCGAGAGGTACGAGGATGAGAAGCGGGGGATCACCTACAACGCTTCCAAGTCGGCAAGGGGAGAGCTTGGATTGATGGCCAAGATGCTGTCGCGCATATTCGGGGGAGAAGCAAACCTTAATGGCAAACAAGACGACAATAATTTCTACAGATTGGAGAGTCTGGAGACGACCTACTTCTATCCCAACTCAAGCTACCTCGCCAAGTGTGTAGAGCTGGGGGAGGTCAAGTTGCATCTCCAGGAGACCAATTACACGTCGCCCGTCTACCTCGTCACAGGCCTCAAGATTGCCCGCGGCGCAACAATCATTAGTGCGTACGAGAATGAGATCCAAGGCGGCGCTACCTTTGGTGCCAGAATCCCTCTCCAAAGCTCCGCCCTCATCGATGTGGGCGTCGAAGCCGCCGCCAATGTCGCAAGACAGGGGAGGGTATCCGCGGAATGCACAGAGCCAGCGGACTTTATCATCGGGATCCAGGTCCAGAAGCTGTATTACAAGCGGAAGAGTCTGTTCAGCAAGGAAAAGGTGCTCAGGAAGAAGCGTTTTGTTTCGCGGCGTATGCTGCTGGCGGGCGAGATGCCCATGAAAAGGGATGACGAGGAGGGATTTGTGGTCAGTCAACTTGAGGATGATGACATGGAGGGCATGCAACGCGTAGATATTGATGGCGAGGCTTGGATCTTGCCGTCAGAGATGGACTGAGTTTGTTATTTTTGGCGTGTTTTACGTTATGTTTATTCGGTATCATTTTGTTATGCGCCTCGATGTTGGCATTCACGACGCAATGAAGTTCATGACCCGCGATCAGCGATATTCTCTTTCGCACTCCAAGTGATATGTTGAGTCTTACTATGTATACAATATGTGTGTAAAGAAAATTCATGGAGAGCATCTCTTTGTATTTTCGCGGCTTTGCCCTTTATTTATCTTTTCTTTCATGACGAGAGCGGTTAAGTCTGGTCTTGACGTCCTCAAGCGTGATGGCGTTGCTTCGAAGCCAGCTCTTCATCCATGATTCACTCCACGAGCTCCCAGTTCATGACTGGTTTTTTTTTTTTTCCATCATTCATCTAGGTTGATTGTTTTCTCGTAGCCCATACCAGTCGCCGGGGTTGCGAAAAGCTCTGTAACGAATTTGCTCAACGTGGAGAAGGATTGACACCACGATATCCACCAATTCACTGGATCGTTAACTCCCTCATCAAGATTAATTATGAAATATTTGTCAAGCTCAAGATCCTTGATGGATCTTTTCAGCCACCGATAGATCAGCTTTCGTTGGAAGTCAGGGGTATCATCTGTCCGATGATAGTTCTGTCCCAAGTACTTCGCCAGGCATCCTTTGCTTCTCGCACACATCTTTACTATGTTCGTTCCTTAGCCATGCACTACTGAATCTGAGATGTAAAATAATTGAACATAAGAACCGTTATATGTGGGATTGTTAAAAATTATTGTACTCAGTTGGTCACTAAGACCCCACTCACGGATCACTCTCCTATATATATATATCAGTAAGCTTTCCTCTATTAGCGCAAGTTACCCTGTATCTGTATGGCAATACGCTATTGTTGAACTCGCCCTTGTATGGATAAAGTACACGGTGATAACTATTACGGAGGTTTGAAGAAGAAGGATGGTAAAACGATCAGTGCTTGGGGGAGGGGGGGTAAAGGAACTTGCCCCAATGACCATAACATAAACATATCTAAATGACTATCCTCGCCCAATCAGACCGCTTGATCTCTGGTATAAATATCCCTTCATCTCTATCCAGCTGCTCTGACCCCTCGACACTTTGTCTCACACTGAATCTTCAGGGGCAAACTGGTGTCCATTGCACTCTGTCAGAGGGAATCTACTTCTCAGATCCTCAAGTCGATTGCCAGAAACTGGGACAAAGATAGTAATCGATACCTTGTATATACTAAGTATTTGATTGAGTTGGTAGATTTGCTGGACTTGAATCATGAACTGTCGGTTTGTCTATATTGGATTACCAACAACGATTGCTTCCCAACCTCAGCTTTACGAACCAGAGTTATAAATCTCAGGTCGAGAAAAAAAACGAAAGACGAGGAAATGAATACTTCCTGAAGCTGTCATGATGGATGTTCCGTAGTTTCCTTACCAACTATAACAGAATACATTGTCTAATTATGTCAAGACTTTAAGTATGGATAGAGAAGGAGGATGAAGCTTTCTATCAAGCGCCCAGTTCTGCGTGTCTGCTGAGGCTATGGCCCCTTATCTTATCAGCACTGTATCTATCCGTTGGCGGGGCACTTGAAAAGCACTTTAGCAGAGCGCTGGAAATCAATTTATAGCGCGTCTCACTAATACGCGTCCCACGCGAAGGACGCGCTTTTTGGATGGACGAATCCAATTGCAATTGGAAAGATACATGTAATCAATCTATTCATAGTACGAATTTTGAGGTACTCCAAGACCTCACCCCCCTCACGACTCCTCCACCACAATACAACGAGACGATTACCGAGGCCGCACGAAAAACAAGACACGTTTAATGATTTCCGAGTAACCGTCAATTCGTCATGCCCAAGGTCAACCACCGGGCTAAGCTCGCAGAGCTCAAGGCTCTTCGCCAGGCTGGCAAAAAGGCCTTTGATACATATGAAGTCGAGGATGACGACAAGGTCTACGATGAGGTAGACGAGGAGGGATACAAGAAGCTTGTCCGAGACCGACTGAACCAGGATGATTTCGTCGTAGACGACAATGGTGAAGGCTACGCAGATGATGGCCGAGAGGACTGGGATCGAGTTCAGCGATACGAATCGGATAGCGAAAATGAAGACTTGCCAGTTCGTGGGAGACCAAGCAAAGCCGGTGCGTGGTAGTGTCGAGCCGAACAATAGGAATTCCATCCTTTCTAACACCTCATAGACAAGAAAAATCGCCAGGATGATCAGGCAAAGCGAGATGCGAATGACCGTAGCATCAGCGAGTATTTCACAAAAGGTGCTGGCAAGGCAGCAGCAAAACCAAAGGTACGACTGCTGGCGACCAAGTATCACGACCTGGGATAAATCGACTAACTTATCTACCTCTCAAGATTGTCAAGACAAAGGCAGACGATGATTTTCTTGCAGACCTTCTTGGAGAGGTCGACTCCAAAGCTCCCGCCCCTGCCCCTCGAATCTCCAGGGTTGAGAGATCAGGCGATAGACGCAAGGCGAGGGCTCTATCCCCTGCTCCAGAACCCAGCAACAAGAAACAAAAGCGTGTCAATATTCGACTCCCGTCCCCGGAACCTGCGCGATTTGACGACGATGACGACGATGGCTATATGCCCCCGCTCAACGACGAGCCCGCAAGTACAGCTGATTTCCCCATGAGCGATCCGGCGCCATCATCTCCAGCTGCCAAGGTTGCCCAGCGCAAGGCCCAAATAAAACAAGAACCTCAGGATGACGACGACGACGATATGATGGAGGTTGCCCATGCCAGTTCCGTCAAAACTGCCAGCGTCAACCTCGTTGCATCTCGGCCAATCAAACGAATTATCAAACAAGAGCCAACACCATCTCCACTCACATCATCGCCTCAAAAGGCTCCAGATACCTCAGTAGATTCATCTTCATGGAATGAACTCACGGAGAAGCTCAATGTTGTGAGCAGCTCACTTCCAGAGTCCAAAGGCATTGGCAAGATGGACTATAAGGACGCCATTGAAGCCGACGGATCACTGAACTTTTACTGGACGGATTACACAGACATCAACGGCAGTTTATGTTTATTCGGCAAAGTATTAAACAAGAAGACAAACTGTTACGTCAGTTGCTTTGTAAAGGTCGACAACATTTTGCGGAAGCTCTACTTTCTTCCTCGCCAGCAACGAAGTGAAGATGGCGAAGACACTGGCGAGGAGGTTGATATGATGGAAGTCTATAATGAAGTGGACGAAATTATGACAAAGATGAATGTTGGCATGTACAAGATCAAAGCATGCACTCGCAAGTATGCCTTTGAGCTTCCAGATATACCCAAGGAGACAAAATACATGAAGCTCCTGTACCCTTATACAAGTAAGCAAGCTCCCTTCTATCGTTTTTTCCCCATCTTACTAACCACCCTATCAGAACCTCAAATCGATATGAATGCACAAGGTGCAACCTTTTCAAATGTATTCGGCACCAATACCGCTCTCTTTGAACAGTTCGTTCTCTGGAAGAACATTATGGGGCCTTGCTGGCTCAAAATTCAAGATGCCGATTTTGACGCCATCAAAAATGCTTCTCACTGCAAGCTTGAGGTTTTGGCTGAGCATCCTGATATGGTCTCCACCATCAGTGACTCGGACAATATGGACGCGCCGCCCCTGACACTTATGAGTCTTGCTCTCCGGACTGCGTTTAATGCAAAGGAAAATAAGCAAGAAATCATTGCCATCAGCGCTCGAGTATATGACAAAGTCTCACTGAGTGACACTACTCCTGCTGAGAAACTGCCCTGCAGAACTTTCACAGTTATCCGGCCCCATGCGCAGGCATTCCCCATGGGTTTCGACACCCTAGCTAAGCAGAGGAACCGAGGTCTCATTGCGATGAAGAAGCAGGAATCGGAAATTTTAAGCTTCTTCCTGGCCCAGGTAGATGTCGCAGATCCTGATGTAATCCTCGGACATCAACTGGAAGGCGTTGACTACAGTGTGCTCCTAAATCGTTTATATGAAAAGAAAGTCCATCAATGGTCCAGATTGGGTAGGCTTCGCCGAAGTCAGTGGCCACCCTCGATAGCCAAGGTTGGCGGAAACGTCTTTGCTGAACGTCAAATTATGGCCGGTCGGCTGCTTTGCGATCTTGCCAACGACGCTGGAAAGTCGGCCATGTTCAAGTGTCAGACATGGAGTTTGACTGAAATGTGCAGTCTCTACTTGACTGGTGACAACCGCCGCCGTGAAATTGACAATGAAGTTGCACTTAATACTTGGGCCAAGGAGAGCAAGGGTCTTATGGATTATGTGACCCATATGGAGGCCGATACGCATTACATAGCTGCCTTAGCTATTAGCGTACAACTCTTGCCTCTTACCAAGGTTCTGACGAATTTGGCCGGTAACTCCTGGGCTCGTACTCTCACAGGTACGCGAGCCGAGCGAAACGAGTTCATTTTGCTGCACGAATTTCACCGTAACAAGTACATCTGCCCTGACAAGCAGACTTTCCGAGGACGGCAAAAGGCCGAGGAGGAAAACAATGATGAAGAAGCAGGTGAGAGTAAGAAGAAAGACAAGTACAAGGGAGGTCTTGTTTTCGAGCCCGAGAAAGGCCTTTACGACAAGTTTGTACTTGTCATGGACTTTAACTCTCTTTATCCCTCCATTATTCAGGAGTACAACATCTGCTTTACCACTGTCGACAGAACAGCTTCGGTAAGAGAAATGCATGACGTGGGTTAAAAAATCATTTGCTAATAGTTAAACAGGTTGAAGATGATGACGCCGTTCCTGAGGTGCCAGTGGACCAGGAGCAAGGCATTCTCCCCAAGCTCATTGCTACACTTGTCAGCCGTCGTCGACAAGTCAAGAATTTGATGAAGGATAAAAAGGCAACTCCCGAGGAATTGGCGACTTGGGATATCAAACAGCTGGCCTTGAAGCTCACAGCCAACTCCATGTATGGTTGTTTGGGTTATACCAAGTCACGATTCTACGCTCGACCACTCGCCATCTTGACTACATCCAAGGGTCGTGAGATTCTTCGCAGCACTAAAGAGCTTGCCGAAAGCAAATCTCTGCAGGTCATCTACGGTGATACTGATTCAGTCATGATCAACGCCAATGTGGATAATGTTGCAGATGCATTCAAGGTCGGCAATGAGTTTAAGAGGGCGGTTAACGATCAGTATAGGCTGCTCGAAATTGACATTGATAATGTTTTCCGCCGTATCCTGCTACAAGCCAAGAAGAAGTATGCGGCCATCAATCTCATCGAAAAGGACGGCAAGTTTATCGAGAAGATGGAGGTCAAGGGTTTGGATATGAGGCGACGTGAGTACTGTGCTCTATCCAAAGAAGTCTCCAAGCATCTACTGGATGAGATTCTATCTGGAGATGACACTGAGGTTTCTGTGGCACGTATTCATGAGTATCTTCGCGATATTTCCACCAAGATGCGCGAGTTTACGATACCTGTTCCAAAGTACATCATCTACACCCAGCTCGGAAAAGGACCAAAGGAGTATCCCAACGCCGACTCCATGCCCCAGGTTCAAGTTGCCCTTCGCGATCTGGCACGAGGCAAGACTGTCCGCAAGGGTGATGTTATATCCTACGTCGTTACGGGCACCAGCAAAGACTCTGAACCAGCGCCAAAGCGTGCCTATGCGCCAGCCGATCTCAAGTCTGATCCTAGCCTCGTCCCTGATGTTGAATGGTACATCGGCAAGCAGATCTTCCCTCCCGTGGAACGTTTATGCGCCAATATTGCCGGCACTTCAACTTCACAGCTTGCTGAACAGCTGGGTTTGGACGTCCGGCGGTATAGCTCCAACCAGTCACAGCAGAACGGTTCCAGTCAAGATCTTGAGATTCACCCTCTCGAGTCCCAGATCCCTGACGATGTACGTTTCGGTGACTGCCAGCGACTCTCTCTTCGCTGCCGCAAATGCAAGACCTCCTCAAGTTTTGAAGGCCTTATCCATTCACACGATCGAGTATCTGCATCCGGCATTACATGTCCTGGCTGCGGGACAGTCATTCCTACTCTCTCTGTCGTGGCACAAGTCGAGCACGCTGTTCGTGTTCAGACAACACGATACTACGAGGGCTGGCTGGTCTGTGACGATTCTCAGTGTGGCAACCGCACAAGGCAAATCAGCGTTTACGGCACATGCTGTCTCGGTCCAAAGGGTCTTGCTCGTGATTGCGCCGGCAAGATGCGCTACGAGTATACAGAAAAGGCCATCTACAACCAACTTGTCTACTTTGCCAGCCTTTGGGATGTAGACAAAGCCCGTACCAAGGCTGGTGACCAGACGAACGACCTATCAATTGGTGATCGAGACAAGATACTCGCTCTGGCGGAGCATAACCGCGTGCGCTTCGGCACCGTTAAGACTGTGGTAGACAAGTACTTGGACAAGTGCGGCAGACAATGGGTCGCCATGGACAGTCTGTTTGCCAAGCTGGGATTCAACAAGATCCCCGCCATTACCGCAGCCTAAGGAAAGTTGAGAAAAAGGACTGAAAAAGTTTGGCTAATGATGTGTATTACTTTGGGAAGAACATGCATTCTACGTGGCATGGCGTACTGGGATGTTATCGTAACGCTGCATTTGGAAAACCCCAACGTTATTGTAGAAGACGGCGTTATGGGGGGGTTGTATCATGGGCGACGTCTTGCTTAGAAGGAGTAAGGTATATAGTAAAATATTTAATCACTTCATGAAATCAATAATGTTCAAGATTAGAAGTAGTATCACCATAATATCCCCAAGGCTAAAATGGAAATGAAGTGAAGCGTTCTTCACACAGAGCGAGCAAGCACATCACGTCACAGGCACGTTTAAATGTTTAAAATAATCATGAAATAAATCGACTTTATTTACGCCTTTCCGACCTTGGGCTTCATTGCTCCTTTGGAAAAAAAATTAGATGGTTGATGTACAACAAAGTCATCCTCGTTAAAAAAAAATAACGGACCATAACCTCCCCCTCCCCTATTCCCTCCGAGTTTCTGTCCTCATACGCCCCCTCCCCCTTCCCCTTTCCTCCTGAGACCGTGAACTCATCCATCTAAATCGCCAGATACACCAAAGGACTTTGAGGGGGCATTGTCGTCATGTCGTCGCGCTTGCAACTTGTGAGTCATCCTTTCCTCTCTGTCTACAGCGAGGGAGACTGCCTCCGTCCGGTACAGCGCACAGTATGATTCCGTCCCATTTTTTTTATCCCATCCCTTAAGAAAACAGAAATCAAAAAGCCCTATCAGACATCTCATGACCCTTGGTCATTTCAAGTCTCAACAGCTTTTTTCGTCTCCGTCATAGCCCCATGCTGCCATGGCATCATCATGATCAAAGTCGTGTACTCTCCATGCAATCATTTGGGGGGTATCTTCCATCTGCATCCAGTCCAGCGTGCATGTCTGTCACACCAGCAAGCGACAAAACATAGTCTCATCTCATACCCGAGCCACTCATTAAAAATTGGAGCACACAAAAGGGGACATTTGAAGAAGAAAAAATGAACAGATTGATGAAGCAGGAATCCCTAGTCCGGTTAAAAGAAAAGAAAAAGAAAAAAAGCCCACCCTCTCCTTTTTTGAGGGGCCGCATTTGTCCATCCGCCTGGTAAAATGGTCTATGGGGCAAGGTATCGAGTGTGAAATGCGTGCGCAAACTTTTGAGAACAAGTCGCATCAAAGCCTGTAAATGCAAGACAAAACATAACCCTGCCTAGTCTATTCCCCCGAAATGCAAGACACCGAAAAATGTAAGAAATGCGTTACTCGCTGTCCTTCTTGTCGCTGGCAGGGACAGCCTTTGACATTAGAGGCGAAGGGCCAGCGGACGGGGGAGAGCCGGGGTGGTCATCCATGGTTGCTAACAAGCTGTTTATGGAAGTCAGTATACATATAGCTATAAAAGATGACAACGGGGAGGGGGCTAAACATACCTGAATGCGTTGGAGTGGCTAGGACCAGGGGTACCAGTCCGAGAGGAAGAGTTGGAGTCATCACCACCACGACCTAGAGCGCCACCGGGACCAAGACGTCGTCCGCTGTTACTACGCGAAGAGAACATGGATGCGGGACCCAATGTGACGTTTTGGCTTGATGTTCGTGCAATGGATCCCTTCAAACGTCTCAGATCATCCATACCAACCTGGTTGCTGGTCTGTTGGCTGTAACCAGCAGAGAAGTTGCGAGCATCGCCTCGGCCAGCAGGGGGCCTGCCACCGCCACCCCTTTGGTTGCTCTTGGCGGCCTCCTGAGCCTTAGCTGCTTGAGCTGCTTCGGCCTGTTCAAAGTTAGTAAATCATTATCAAGCAAGACGCAAAGGGGGGAAAGCATGTTTGAACTTACCTCAGCTCGAACTTCTTCAAGAGTCTTGGGGCCCTTGTTGGCCTCCTTGGAATGCCAACGGGACTTGCGAAGATCAATGACATCCATAAGCATGAACTTCATACGGCTTTGAAGTTCTGGAAGCTCAACCATGGTGAGGATGCGCTGGAAGTAAGCGTCCATCATGGGACGGCCCTTCTCAGTCTCATCAAGGTTGGCACCGATAGTTCGCAGCAGCTTGCAGAGAGACTCGATTTCAGCCTCGTCAGGGACGCCCTTATAGTCAACAAGCTTATGAACACATTCGTGCATAATACGTTCCGTAAGCATGCCGAGCTTATACAGCTCACCAATGAACTGAACCAAACCAAGACCTCGTCGCTTGGCAGCAGCAGCAATGTAGTACTCATCGGTCAACATGATGGCACCATCGCCAGCCTTCTTGCCATCCTCGGATTCCTTAGGCTCAGGAAGGTTGGTTGTCCAACCACGCTCAAACTCCTCCTGACATCTGTTGAGCAGATATTTACGGAAGAGGTTACCACCGCTAACGACATTGCCATTTCTATCCTTGATTCTGTCATCACGGATATCTGCGCTCATGGTCTCAAGCATACGCTTGCAGAACTTGGCATACATGGACGCCCAGTGGGCTTCATCAGTGGCCTTTTCAAAGGTAAGCTGGATAACTTGGCGGAGAGTTCGTCCATCGGATTCATCCTTTGATTGAGAAGCAATGAGCAGAATCTGGTCTGCGATCTTGTCGAACTTCTCGGGTGTCATCTTGTTGAGAGCAGCCTTGACCTTTCTCTGAACCATCTCGGGGTCGAGGTAACCCTGGCCGGGCTGGGCATTGGCCTGGCTGCCGGGCTTGGCAGTTATACTGCTCGCCTTCCATCCGTTAGAGGTGACAGCGATGGGCTTAACTTCCTGGCCAGCAGTGAGAGGCATGGTCTTAGCAGCCTGTGAGTCCTTGGCATTGAAGTCATTGCGTCGACTGCCACGAGTAGATCGGTTGGATTGACGGGGAGAGCTGGGCATGTTGCGCATGTTTTGAGAAGGATTTCTAGACATGGGTGTGGATGAGGGGAATGCTCCTCCAGGACGCTGGAAAGCCGCCATCGGGTTGACCTGAGGTCGTGGCAGGGCTCCATTGGCAATTGCCATGCGCTCCATGGATGTAGTTCCGGGTGGTAGGGTTCGTCCAGGAGGGCCGCCAAAGGGACCACCAGGGAAGCCACCGCCACGAGAGCCCTGTCTGGTGGTAGGAGTCTGGCCCCTAGACGCAGAACGGCCACCATCATTGTCGCCAATGAGGTTCTTAATGGTTTGCTGGAATTGGATAGAAGGCTGCTCAGTGAAAACCTCGCGGAACTGAAGCAAGAAGCCAGCATCGTACTTGAAGGCCTTTCCCTTCTTCGCAACAGCGGCGTTCAAAGATGGGTTGGGGGACTTGATGCCAGCGGGGTAGATATCTTGATCCATCACCTGGAGGAATCGGGCAGACTGCAAAGACTGAAGCGCGGCACTTGGCTGAGGTGGCTCAACGGCCTTGGTAATGATAGGCGTTAAGTTCAGGGCAGCAGGCTTGCCTACACGCTTCTCCTTGGAGCCGGCGGCGTCAGCTGTCTTGTCTCCACCAACACTCAGACCAGCAAGCTTGTCTGTGACAGACTCGACATTGGATTCTTCTTCCTTCTTGCCAATGCTCAGACCAGCAAGAGCCTCGGCAACTGACAGAGTCTTGCCAGAAGACTCCGCCGCCATGCGCTTCTTCTCCTTCTCTTCTTCGAGTCTCTCCATCTCTCGCTCCTGCTCGCGAAGTTTGCGGTCCTCATCCTCGGCATTCTTCTTTCGGTTCTCCTCTTCGGCCTTCTTAGCGGCGGCCTTTTCAATCTCCCTCTTCCTTTGGTGCTCCTCTTCTTCCTTCTCACGTTTGGCTTCGGCTTCTTCCATCTCACGAATCATACGCTCGATTTCATCCTCCTCTGGGTCAACATCCTTGGCTGGCTCAGCGGGCTTCTCTTCCTCAGCCTTGGGCTCTTCGATCTTAGGCACCTCAGTCTTTTCAACCTCGGGCGCTTTCTCTTCGACGGCAGGCTTTTCCTCGGGCTCGGCCTTGACCTCAACAGGTTCAGGCTTCTTCTCCTCTTCCGTCTTTTCTTCAACCTTAATTTCAGGAGTAGGCTCAGGCTTGGGCTCCTCCTTCTTCTCTTCTTCCTTGGGCTTCTCATTGGCGGCCTGAGTGGCCTGCTTAATCTTTGCCTTTAGCTCATCTTGGATTTCCTTGGCAGTCTTGGGAGTTGCCTGGCTATCCGAGCGTGCGTGAGATGGGGTGGAGGGCTTGTGTGGAGGAGTAGGGGTAGAGGCAACAGGAGGAGTCCGGATCTGGTGGCCGCTGGGGGCAGGAGAGGAGGGCTGCTTGAATGTGGAGGTATCAACAACTTCACCAGCAGCATTCTTAATTTGAATTGCTGCGCTCTTCCTAGGCTTGACGAAGCTGTTGGAGGGTTTGGGTTGGGCGGTAGGCGCCTGAGCACCTGAGGAAACGATGACGGGCTGATTAGGCTGAGTAGCGCTTGATGGCCGCTCAGGCTGGGAAGGAGTTCGGGCCATGCTGTGAGTCTGCTGATGGTAAGGGGGGGGAACAAACTGTTGGCCATAACCTGGAGAGTTAGTTTGGGGAGGGGGCATGTATGGCGGCACATTGCTGTAGGCAGCATATGGTACGGACATGGGTTGACCATATTGGTTCATCTGCTGTGGGGGGTAGCCGTAGTTCTGATTTTTCAAAGTTAGCCAAAGTTCGAATCCACCATTTTCCGGAGACAGATCAAGGGAAGCTGGGTCATTGGGGGGGAGCGGGATTTCTGATACGGGAAGAGAAGACTGGTGTTTGGGATCTAATGAGGAGGATTTTGAGGTTCCATTGGAAACCACACGCATGCTGTTCATGTTCTGCTCACGCCACAGCATATCTGCCCGTTGGCTATAACGGCGCGGAGGCTGTAGAGAGTCACCCTGATACAGTTCGCGCGCGGGATCCGCTTGGCGACCCGGGTGAAAAGACTTGTCGTGCTCACGACGTCCTTTGTTCTTGTAGGGTTTGGAGTGCAATTTGTTGTTGTTATAGTTGGAAGCAGCAGGAAAGGGGAACTGTACTTGTTGATGCTGAGGTGCCATTGGTGGCGGATAATGGTACTGAGGAGGAGTGTTCATGGCCATGGCAGGCTGCATGGTAGCAGGCGGCATGTTGGGAGTGTTTGGCATCGAGTTAACGAGCGCAGGGCTTCGAGTCGGTTGCGGCGAGTTGGGATAAGGCATGGTTCGAGACTGGGGCTGGAAGGCGGGAGGCATAGAACGGCCTTGAGCTGGGCCATTGCGGAACTGGTTATTCGGAGGGTAGCCCATTTGATTGTTGTATTGGGTTGCGTGAGGGTTGAAGTTGCCACGGCCTCGTCCTCCTTGGGGGGCAAAGCTTCCACGATTGGGAGCACCAGGGTTGTCGCTCTGAACGGAGTGGCTCGACTCACGGCGGAAGTGAGTGTTGGGTTGGGTTCCTAGAGCGTTTGGGTTAGAAGGGACTGAACCCTGTCTCATGTGGCGCTGCAGACCCTTGTTAGTACCTGATCCAAGCGGCTGGGAAAAGCGGTAATAGGGGGGAGGGGAGGGGAGGGGAGGGGAGGAACAGGAAAACCTACATCACCATCGCTATTGAGACTGCCAAATGTCATCTGTCCACCATGTTGCTGGAGGCCAGAGGGGGGTCGACCGCCACTCGCAGAGGGCTGAGGAATGGGTGAAGGAGAGTGAGCGGGAGAAGCCACTCGCGGGTTTCCACCCGGGATGGGGATGGGCGCAGAGTGGCCGGTCTGGGGAGTGCTATGAGCCATGGCGGGAGAATCGTAGCCAAATTGGATACCAGACTTGGCACCGGCGATGGAGGCACCGTTGGCGACATAGCCGCTGGGGCCATTGGCAGCCATGGTGACGGAACTCTTTCGAGAGTGGTCGGAACCGTTGAGGTTTGAGCTGCCACGAACGACAGCGGGGATTGCAGGAGGGGCGGCCGTCTTGCCGTTCACAGGGGGTTGCAAAGAGGCAGCTTTGTTGGCATTCTGCGCGGGAGCAGCAGCAGAAGAGCCCACCACGACGGGAGGGTGAGATGCAGGCACGACTACAGGTGCCTGAGGGACAGTCTTCTTTGGCGCACCTGCAGCAGAGGCATAAGAAGCTGTCGCGGAGGTGGTGGTCGCCGGAATCGGGTTCTGCTGGTTCGCAGGCGACGTCATAAGGGTCGTAATAGATTCGCGATGCGAGAGACACCTCTTGTCGTGAGAGAAATCTTTGTATTTTTGTGTATATTTTCCTCTCGAGGGTTGTTGTGGTGGGAGAGGAAAACCGCAAGTCGAAATTTTTGCGGAGGGGTATCTTTTTTTTTTTTTTTTTCCTTTCCTTCAGAGTCGGGAACAAGCGATTCTGATTGCGCTCTCCAACGGGGCTCTTGGACAAGAACACGCGACAGAGAGTGACTGACGATGAGGAGAAGAAGCAAAAGAGGAGAGAAAAAAAGATGTCGAAGCAGTCAGTCGGTGGTCAACAACCAACGAAGGAGTGAATAGCCGACCGAGTGTTGTGGTGGTGGGAGAGACAGATTTTGGGGGGGCAGAGAGAGCGTAGATTGTGCTACGATCCTGCGCGGCCAAAGGTCGAAAGAATTATTAGCAGAGAAGAATAAAAAGTTCCTGGGTCGACTGTTTTCTAAGAGGATCAGAAAACAGAACACACACAAGGAACAAGAAACCCAATGCTTGATGGAGGGGAGAGAGAAAAAATGGTCAATACTGGTGAGGAAAAAAAAAAATTCCACCAGGACCCAAAGTGACGTTGTGGTTGGAGTGGTGAGGGTTGCGAGAGGAGGTTCCGCAAAGGAAAATTTTGGGCACCAGCAAAATATTTGGCTGACCAAAGGGAAAGTGGCCAAAGGGGGAGGGAGGGGAGGAGGAGGAAGAGAGGTGCTGTTGCTGCTGCTGGTACTACTAGGCAGTACTAACTTTCAGCATTGTTAGTACGGGTTGTAGTAGTAGTCAAAAGTACGAAAGTAGACGGTACCTGGTCAAGACTTGTCAAAGTAGCGCCAGCACCAAGAGAGCGAGAGAAAAAAAAAGCCTAAAGGGTGCCCAGCAACAGCAAGCAACCTAAGAGAGTGTGTGTGAGCAAACCTGAATGAATGAATGGCGGTGCAAGTAATAGAACTTGTATGCTTGTAGCATTGATTGGTAGGTACTGATTCGACTATGAGAAGAATCCCAATGCCAAGTGTAATGGTGTCTGTGTAGTACCTATGCCGGTAGTGTATTTTGTATCGAGATATACGTACCTGGGTATGTATGTATGTCGCACTGTACGTACGTATCAAATCTATTAGGTGCCGTACCTGGCTAAGTCTTGTAGTTGTTGTTGATGATGATGGAGCCTGGCTCTCCTTCTAGAAGCTCCCGCAGCGTGGGAATTCAGTCATTTAAATTGATAGTAAAAGCTAGGTTTCACTTTATTTCTTCTTGTCTACCTGTGTCTGATTCACGTTCATTCATTCATTCACCCGGTTGCGACTTGAAAGGGACGAGCAGAAACTACGAAGTAGGTGTAGGAGTAGGTGTAGGTGTAGATACCGTACCTGTATCTGTATCATGATGAAGAATAGGTAAACAATGAAAGGCAAAGCTTACAATGCTGTAAGCTTTAAGCTTTAACACATGTCCATCAGCAATGCGGCCAGCAAGTCAGACTTGGCAATCAAATCATGTCAAACATCAAAGCAACGCATTTTGGGGGGGATCATGCCGTCTGTCCCTCCATCATTGGCTCTCTCCAACGCACACATAGGTAAAAAAGAAAGCATCGGCAAACCCGCGACTGCATCATAGCGCATCTCCATTCTTTAATAAAAAGGTACATACTCTCCCTTATGATATTGCCTATACGGAGTACAAGTACATCAGTTACAAGTAGGTAAAGTAAACAACATGTGCATTCGAACAATCGCCACTGAAAATACATTGTGTACCAGCAAATCAAGTAGCCCTCTCTCTGCCCTCCAAACCCTCGCAGCCCAGTCAAGCTTTTTTGGCCTTTTTTTTTCCTCAATGCTTGATTGACTAAACCTCACCAGGTACCCGCTACTTGCATTATACTTTCTACAAGTCTTGTTTGCCCTCCATCTTTTCTCCCGCCGTCTCGGAAAGGCCATGCCGGCAACCATCAGGGATAAAAAAAACACACACACACAGCACACATTGCCATGACTATCTATTATTACTGGCTGTGTCTTGGAGAAGAGTAGGAAAAAGAAATCTTGATCTGGGGCACAGACTAGCCCAGACACTATCAAGTACCCTTTTTTTTTTTTCCTTGTTTATTTTACATCATTTTGCTTCACTGTTTTCTTTTTCTTTTCCCTGTTTAACATTCTTGAGGCATGGCTTTCTCGATGGGCTTTCCTGATAGGCTTTCTTTCGTATCCCCTTGTTTCTGTCTCTTGAGATTGCCCTTCGGGGCTTCCTCCTGTAGTAGGCATAACTCTGTCTGTCTGTCTGTCTCTATCTGCCCGCTCAGCCAGCCATACTCCGTAGTGACACTTGCTCTTTCGCCTTGTCATCCTCTCAGGTGTCTTGCCAAGAGTGGCAATCATAGATCCATCCCTCCGTGTCTCAATACTCGTGTGTACATACATACAAGTATTTGCGCAACACGAGAAAAGGCATCTGATGATCAACGCCAAACAGCTCTGGCTCGTGTCGCGGAATGGCCCATCCCTTGGACTCACTTATCTTGTTCCCGCTCATACTTCTCATATACAAGAGAAATAAAAAGAATAGATAAGATAGGTAGCAGATACGAATATGCCTACTGATTCTTCATGTTCCGCCCCTTGTCGTGCCTTGGTAGCGAGTGCGGCCCTGTGCGAGACCTCAGCTGTACGCACTGTTTGTCCACTGCGTACTGTCTTTTCTCATACACAACAACCTCCAGAACGGACTGTTTGCAGGGTACCTTGCCTGTCAACGGTTACCAGCAGCTGGTATATTCTAATAGGTATCTACCAAAGCCGCCCAACATCTCTATTAGTATTTTGATTCTCTAAAGCACCTATTCTGTTTCTAAACAGCTAAACAACCGTTCATTTTGTCCCATCCCACTCTTTACCGCCAATTTATAGCTGCCCATCCACTGCCTATTAAAGTAAGCACTTAAATCCAATGTCTCTCAAACCCGTCTCATGTCAAAAGGAGGTCTTGTTTGCTTGTTTGTCTAATACAGTGTGGTGGTGGTTGTGGTGGTCAAGATGCAACAAACAAAACAAACAAGCACACACAGTATTTCCATCGTTCTGTCTACTGGTCTGGTCTGGTCTGGTCTGTGTATGTACCTACCCAGGCAGTAATCAATCCCAATTGAACGGCCCCTTCGATACAGGCATGACATGGATGGATACGTGACTGTTACATTCAAAACCCAGGGCTGTGAGTCATATTTCTGAGCAAACCTACGCCAAAGCCCTAAAGCAGGCACACACACAAACCCAAACACACTTTTGCTTTGCGTGAGAACAAACATGTGCTTTGCCCTCGCCTGCGCCTCTTCCTCCCCCCCTGCTAGCCAAGTTATTATCCATGCCATGCTAACTCCGGGCTGGGTTTGACTGGCCCCCACGACTGTCCCCAAAATTCCCATCCCACTGCTGGTGCTGATGCAAACACTCAACAGCGGGAGCAATATACCTACCTAATGCACCATTACTCCATTCTGACTCAGTCATCCATAGAATTTATTCAAGCCGGAATAACATATACATATCTATGCCTTGGCCCTGTCATTGACTCATTGCATCTGTCACACATTAAACCGCTGATACACGATACGGCACAGCATCATCTTTATGGGACATAAATATGGACGCAACATGGATCATAGATAATACGGCAAAATACCTCGAATAATACCTCCTCGTATTATTATTCCTGTCCCTCGTCCCTCATCCTGCTTTCCCCCCTCCAGCTCTAGATCGAAAAGAGATGGGAGATCCACAACAAGGGTTCCACTCCCGATACCGACGACCCACAAGATTCCCGATCTTCCGTATCGATTAGAACCTGGTTCAACCGCATCCCAAAATGGGGGTCCATGTACTGTAAGATAGATGCCCAACATGACAGATAGGTAAGGGAGGTGGGTAGCCCAACTTACAAGCAATGCCAGACCGTAGCATAACATTTTCGTATCATAATAATCATTCGACTTCATTTTCAAGAGGTTTTCTGTTGTCTTTTTTTTTGCTGCATTACTTGGAACACCAACTCGTAGATGAATATGTAGACTCATGCACCTTGCAGATCACCCGTTTTAGGCACCCTAGCTCTTGTCTCAATTTCTATGCGACATAACTCAAAAAAAATCGTCATACACTTTCTCATTATTCTTTAGTCCACATAATGCCACGCTCCCTATCCCTCCAGATGCTCAAGAGGTCCAAAAATCCTAGTTTGCCTCTCCTTCGCGCACCTCCAGGATGTCTGGCTCCAACACCTTTTCATCGTCATAGTATCTCTCTTGCTCGGCCTCCTCATCCTCTGCAATTGTGGAATCCATCATAGAAACACCCTGTTCCTCTTGCAATTGTTTGACCTTGGTGTTTGTCATCTCAAAGACGTATTGTCCCAAGTGCTCAACGCTCTCCATGGTCGCCTCCCCATCTACGGCGCCTTCCTCATCCAGGCTTGGCCTCTCTGTTTTCCACAGCTCCCCAGTCACTAGCATTAACTTATCGGGTCTCTCCAGTAGCACGTCAAAGGCTGGGCGAAGCTCAGGGCATGCCTCGAACACTTCTCGCCGACCAAGCACGTAAAGTCCCAGTCTGGCTCGAGAAAAGGCTACTGTCATGCGACGAACGTCACGAAGATAGCCTACTCTTGAAGTTCGAGTGAGTGAAAGAATAATGTCTAAACAGGAGTCAGTCTTAATTCATGGGTATCACATGAGCATAAAGGGAGGGTTATCACGTACAATCATTCTGCTCGCCCTGATACTTATCCACCGTTGCTACAGCCTTGGGCCAACCGAAAATGGGGTTTCTCGCGCATCTGTGGGCAAGAACATCCCGGACCAGCGCCTTTTGACCCGCATATGTAGTGAGAATGCTGATCTTCTCTGCTGGATACCCAAGGAGTCGCATATACTGGTAGATGGCTACTGCGTATTCAGCCTCACCAAGATTCTGGATGAAATGCGGCGTCGGCTCCGCCTCACCACGGCCTTTGTAGTCGGGCACGTCGATGAATTGATAGTCATACTTGAACCCTGCATTGGCTTGCAGAAACTCGGGGTTGCTCTGCACATCGGGTAGGTTATCCAGCTTCGGGTAACGCCACGAATAAAGCTTGGCTATCGACGGGCGTGCACGACCCTGTTGATCCAGCGTAATAGTAGGCACACCAAGCCTAACTAGCCGGGAGAACAAAGACTGTTCAAGGTTGGCATAGTGTCGGAATGCCAAGCTTTGAATAACGGGCGAGTTTTGAAAATGGTCTCCACACAAGACTACTCTCTGCAGCGGCAGCTGGCCCTTTACTGGCTTTTGAAGCGCAAGGGGAATGAACGTCTCAATCTCTGTGATTTGTGCAGCTTCTTCCATAATGACATTGTCGTAATGGAATCCCAATGAGGCAATCTCACCCCTCCTGATCGCTGCATGCGTCGTGGTCATGGCAATAATTCGAGCTTCATTAGTTAGTAGATAATTCGCCTTATCCTTTTCACGGCGAAGAATCTCAAAGGGGCGAATATCTGCGAGCTCGGAAAACAGCTTGGAGATATGGCGGTAACAACCTTGAGCAATGTCCAAAATTTGCTCTCCAGTTGCTTCTGGGGGGAATAGGGGTTGAGGGGCATCAGAGAAGTATGCGTGGAAAGGGAAGCTTTGGACAACATCTGAAGGGCCAACCGAATCCGATTCTACAACCTGCATAAATTTCGCCCATGCTGGTTCCACATATGAGGTATTGAAATACCCTGCTGTTTCAGCCGAGTTCTCATGGGCACCAGGAGCCCTTAGACTCTCAGCAAGCCTCTTGACCTCCAGCAGAAGTCGATTTCGGTTATCTAAAAACGACTCAACACGGCCATGCTTGCTGAAATTTGCTTCGGTATCCAGCTCTTCTTCACCATGGCCAAGACGCAGCAAATGTCTCTCATCAATATCCAGAGCAATGATTTTGGCAAACAGTTGGTTCAGTGCTTGATTGCTGTGAGCAACAAGCAATGTCTTCTGGTTAGGGAAGTTGTGGTAGATGTTGTTGATGATTTGAGTAGCCACATCAGTCTTGCCAGTACCAGGAGGGCCGACAATCACTGTCAGACCAGGCTGGGACCCGGACATGATGGCATCTATCTGGGCCGGAGTAAAGCGCACAGCATTTTGCCGTGGCACGTCCATTGGATAAGGTCCACTGTTGGGTGGCTTATAAGTAGAAACCTTGAGAGTTTCTACCTCTGATAGCAGTGCCGGCTCCGCATCACGCCGACGCTTCTTTGATGGCTTGCCTCCTTGCGGTTCCTCTACCTTTTCAACAGCCTCTAGAACATACGGTGGCCCAAAGCTGCTGGACACATCACCGCCTGGTTCAACAGTTTTGCCTGGTAGACTTTCAACCAAGTGCTGCCAGCCAAGGAATGTATCACGGTAATCAACGGTTTTGAGTCGATTTGCTAGGTTCTTGTAGTGTGCGCCCGCCGGGTCGCCGTAACCCAAAAACACCTCATACAGCCATGATGGCAGTGGCATTTCAGATAGGACAAGGGTGCGGACAGACTCCAATACCGGTTTAAAATTGTTTTCCCTTCGACCACGTCGCAAAAGCAGATTCATACTTTCGTAGATATCTGGTTTTCCAGCTGCTGCTCGCTCTGCATCCGCTGCATAGCTCTTTGAATCAAGCTTAAGCTCAATCCGTCGCTTGAAATCAAGGCCTCTGGCCCCATCTCTGACATGGCGCCCCTTTTCATCCGTGACCTGAATGACCTCAGCAGTTCGTACCGCTACAATGCCGAGCTTTTCGGCCTCTGAGTGGTCTTGCCCTCCATTGCTAATAGCCTGTCCAGACGGAGGCTCAATCGCTAACAGAAAAACTACGTCTCCTGTTCGAAGGGTATCCCAATCTCTGCGCACTCCTTCTCCTAATCGACGCACGTCAAATGAGACCTCAGCCCGGACCATCGAAGGCAAGTTGCTCCCGACCAAGGCAGGGACGACTTCAAGGATTGATGGCTTAGCAATTGGCATGGCCATTTTCGAAAATCCAGCGAAATGGGTTTCTCCTGGTCGTTTGCTTTCCGGTCGTAAACGGCGTAGCGCGGACTCGATATCCTTGCGAATGCCATAAAACGACTCGCAACGATATAGTATCAGAGCTCTCCAGATGAAATCACCTACTGACAAATATTGGAGATTAAGTTTAGGGAGTGCCAGGGGTCGCGAGCCATCATAGGAATCCGCGCGCTGAAAGTTATCGTCGAATAAGCTCTCCTCAGTTGGGACTAAAGACATAGCTTGAGTGATCTCGTGGAATGTTTTCTTGCGTTCAAAAGTTGAAATGACGAATTCAATTAGAAATTTGCGATTTACTGGTAGGTTAAGAGTATCAGGATAGCTGGATCTAAGATCCAAGACGTTGACCAAGTTTAGCAACTCATCATCCGTCAAAGGCTCCAGATGCGACTCCAGCTCATCTCTTTTATCAATAGACCCGTAGTTTGAGAGTGCCAGAATGGTAAGCTTGTCCTTGAAGTGTTTTAGAGAAACACGTTGCAGCTTTCCCAAGGCTGAACAGTGCTTATCAAACGCTTCTGAACGGCTCAGCTGAATCCCAGATTGGTCATCGATTGCGAAAAAGGTGAAATGAGAAAGGAGTGCATGTAAATCACGGAACAAGCTGCTATTTTCGTCACCGTATAGCGGTGATAGCCTCATCATAGGTAAAAGATGGAGATCTATGAGTAAAGCATTGACGTAACGCCTGGTGGGCAACTGGCTTTGAAGATCTGATATAAACTCAGTAAAACGCTCGCAGTATAACAGTTGATCTAAGATGGTGTTAGTAATCCGGGTTTTAAAGCAGCTATTGCCCACCCTACCTGACTTGTTTTGCTCGTTGTAGAGGAGGCTTAAAAAGTCGAGCAACAAGGTATAGAGCCATGATCTCTCGAATCGTAACCGTGCCTTAGTAGCGTCGTCTGCTGCATCATATCGTTTCAATGCAGCTCTCCAAGTTTTCCTGAGGTGGGGTGACTGGTCGAGCTGAGTCTCTCGTCGTCTCTCGGTCGAGAGGTTGTGCCAGATGCCAATTGATACCAATGGAGCGCATTCTTTCCTGACAATGCCAGAATCCAGACTTTGGAAGGCATATATGAGGAAACAGAGAAGGTTGGTCCGTAGAGGTGTTGACAGCGTTCGGTCGAGCATCATGGAAAGAATTCGGCGAAACATGGATGAGAAATCGTCGGGTCTCTCTTCGAAGATACCTACAACTCGATTAGTAGAAGCTCTGTAGCCCGGATGTAAAGCAACATACTCCATGTTTCGAGGTGTTCCCGCCTCTTGATGTTTGAGATTAAGGCCAAGAGTAGAACATGGTAGTTGGACGACTCCTCTGTGTAGCCGGGCCACAAGTAGCTATTTGTATAGTGTTAGAAGCTGTATCCCTATATGTTCATAGTTGTAGGCGAAGATTTTTACGTACTTTTCCAATGTTTGCAAGCTTTCCAGAAGCAGTAGTGACTTGTATGTAAACCCTTCTTGCTCGAGCACATCCCAGATGCCTTGCTTGAGAACATCGTTCTTGACCTTGATTTTGGCGGCCTTCTTTGTAGGTTTCAACCAATACTGCCTTGCAATTTGAACAAACTGGTGCTCTTGCTCCTCGACTTCGGCCGGAGTTGGACGTCCATCGGCAGTGTTCTCCGGGGACTCGCGTGCCGGCTCTGGCTTACCAGCGCCGTCGCCCTTGGATCGCTTCGCGTTGGGCATTTTCTAAAGTCGCAATCGCTTCGTAACCTCGTATGAAAATGGAAATTAAATTAATTGCGTCACCAGGGCGGTTGGTGATGCCAAAGGAAGCTTGAATTTGAGGCCAAAGACCTGGTGGAGGTGCATCGACATGGTACTTTCATGTTTCTTGGTGACCATGGGCGGCAGCCTTTTGCCCAAAAATTCAGCCTTGCACACGCGATAGACCCACCCATCATCAAGCTAGCGCGGGCTACATCGATGAAAGTAGCTTTGAAGCAGAGATACTTTTAGTCACACTAAGCTAATGCCGCTCTCCTTTGTACCTCTAATTCATAGAAACTTTTTAGAACTTCAGCCTTCTTTGAAGCTTCAACCTTGCGCGACGATAACCTTTCAAAGACTGGCAAGCTCCAGCATCCGTTCATTACAAACACCAACCGATGCTCTCAATCACGGATTCATCATCGCATACTGCTGGATATCACAATTGAAAACGCTCTTTTGGGCCTTCCCTAGAGAGCCCAGGATACCGGCCCTCGAATCGATGCTCGACAAACACTGAGAATACCAGATCTACATATTCTTCAAGATGCCGGCCCTCGATGTTGAGAATCCTGGCGTTTCGGCTGTCAGTGCATTTGGGAATCTCTTGAAGGACCTCCTTGTAGAGGCATCGGCTGCGAAACAAACGACAACAATCGAGCCAGCTCTGAACAAATCCGACTTCAACAAGCTCTACGATCGAGTGTCGTCCTCATTCTCTCAACCCGATGGTGATGCATTACCAGCCGAGGCGCTCAAGGCGCGGCAATTCGCCATTGTTGAGACTGCCGCTCGCGACCTCTTTGATAAGCTAATTGTAAGCTGGCTGCCGTCACACATGCCCTGCGGCAACAGCTAACTGTAACAGGCGACAACACAAATCGAATCTGCAGAATTCGTCAAGATGTGGAATCTACTGGATGTTCTTTCGATACTCTCCGATGATGGCCTATGCGATCCGGCCCTTTTGTTTTGGCTTGTCGAAGAATTACTGGATAGCCAGACCATTGCGGGATGTCGCAAGATTTTCGATTTCCTCGAATCACGGCGCGAGCGCATTACAGCCAAGCACTTTAAACAGAAGAACCTGGTTATACTAAGGAGTTGCAACGAATTACTGAGACGTCTATCTCGAGCTGAGGATACGGCATTTTGTGGAAGAGTCTTTATCTTCATGTTCCAGAGCTTTCCTTTGGGAGATAGGAGCTCTGTGAATCTTCGGGGCGAATACCATGTGGAGAATGTGACAACCTATGAAGTTTCATCGACGGAGGATAGTTCCAGGATGGAGGTAGATTCCCAACCGGATACTCCAAAGGACCCTGAATCCAAGACACTTCCAAAAGGTGTATCTTTCAGTTCCTCACAAAAGCCTCTGGACCCGGATGCCCTCTATCCCCTGTTCTGGTCTCTACAGGAAAACTTCAGCCAGCCCCTCAAGCTTTTCGACCCAGAGAACTTTAGCAAATTCAGAACCAATCTCGAAGACACAATGAGAGCTTTCCAAGCTCTTCATGATGATGCCAGCCAGACATCAAGGTCAATGGAGACTCTAAGACGGACATTGAAGCGCAAGAGGGATGAAGATCCGACCGAGGCTCAGCCTGAAGCTTTTAACCCCAAATACCTAACCAGTAAAGACCTGTTCCAGCTAGAGGTAAGTAAATCTTTTGACCCTATAGTGATTACAATAACTTACACTATGCATAGATCAGCGATCTTTCTTTTAGACGCCATGTGCTTGTTCAAGCTCTCATCATCACAGATTTCCTACTCTCTTTGTCAGCAGGGGAGAGAGAAAAGAGGACCAACATTAACGTATCTAATAAATCTGTCGTTTACCCTGACCAGCTTAGCGAAGATAATGTGAGGAACCTCAGATCACCACTCCCTTTTTCATCACTCCTAACCAAGCAACAGACCAAATGGGCGAATGATATAAAGAGATCAATATCAGATTATCTCAAGCAAGGATTCGACGGGCCATACTTTTATCGGATGGTAGAAACTGTACTCGCTAGAGACAAGAATTGGGTCTTCTGGAAGATGGCAAGTTGTCCGCCAATTCAACGAACTCCAGTATCCCCTGCCAGCTTCAATGAGGCCAAGGAAGCTGCCCAGCGCATGGCCACCAGCAAGCGTTTACGTTCCGCGCCTATGGGCGCCGTGTCTCTTGATTTTCTGCGCAATGAAGATGACGGGTCAGTCCTAGAAGAGCTCAAATCGGCAGAGAGGTATCAACTTCCCGAACTGGAATCGTTTAAGCGAAAGATTGAGGATGACGATTTTGAGATTGAGATGCCGACGAATGGCGAGTCCAAAGCCGCGGCAGTTGCGGGCAAGGCCAGCAAAAGCTGGAGGGCCCTGCGGATTGCTGCGAGGTTCAAGTTGGCGTCGTTTGATAAGATTGACGACCCCAAGAAAATCGACATCGTCTTTGAAGACGTAGTGGAAGGAGACGACGAAGAAGAAGATGCGGAGCCGGCGGCGAGTGAAGAAAACATGCCCAAGAACCGGGATCCCATTATCATCTCTGGACCCAGTGGAGTTGGCAAGTCTGTGCTGGTAGAGAAGCTGATGGAGCGGTACAAGGGTGTGTTTGCACCCGTGGTACGGCATACTATACGGGAGCCTGAGGAAGGGGAAGTGAATAGCAAGACGTTTCACTTTGTCAAAGCACAGGAATTCAATCAGCTACGGGACGGCGATCGCCTAATTGAATACGGCACCAGAGACGGCGCAGAATATGGTACCAGCACAAAGGCTATTGATGCAATCACTGAGGCCGGCAAAGTGCCGATTATCGAGCTTGATCTCGAGGTAAGCATTCACTCTATACCCCCCTTAACATCAACATATGACTAACATTGCACGTCAGGCCGCACAATTCGCCAAGGACATGGACTTTTCAGCACGATACCTCCTCATCAAACCACCCACCAACGACGCCTTCCAGCAGCGCCTCTCCCAAGCCGGTGGCCGCGATGAAGCCTCAATACAAGCGCTTCTCGGCAAACTACCAGAACAACTAGACGAGTCTAAAACAAAAGACCTCTTTGACACAGTTATAATCAACGACGACTTGGACAAAACAGTAGATTCCCTGGGGGATTATATCTACGATAAGGGGGACGACAAGACAGCAGAGGAGGAATTAAACGGGGATGCCAGTATGACGGACGCAATGGCTGACGCAGCGCAAACTGCTGAGTGACACCTCCAACTTAAAACACAAGCTTTGTACTATTCTATGTAGGATATTGAGGGACGGGGAGGGTATTCAAGTTGCACGGGCGATGGAATGGGTTCGGATCTGGCAAGCTACGTATTTTTTGCTATTAAGGAGTTCAATAGATGAGAGAGCAGAAACTCGATGCTCATACCTACTTGCCCCTGAGCCTCCTAGTTAATATTGCCCCAAGTGAGCAGCTCTCCTTGACAAATCACATGCGAGGTCATTTGCCGCCTTCACAATATGAACATCTAATAAAAGTACAGCATGGCATGAAACATGGACAAATTCTACGAGAGACGGTTCACACAAGATATGCAGAGGCAGGCTCCCAAGTTATTAATCACGCTTTCAATTTAAAAGCAATCTAGACTGAGAACTACTCTGCCGTAGGCATAGAGACAATCTGATGAGTAGTCTACCTGACCCAATAATAATAATGCTGAAAAGATATCAAAAGATGAGATGTAAAAAGCCAATCTTTTACTCATCATCCTCCTCAGATGACTCCTCCTCATCAGCCTCCTTGAGCCAGACAAGGAACGGCTCAGCAGCCTTACGGACCTTGCGAGAAGTGGCAATATCAGTGTACTTCTTGCTGGCCTTGGAGCCCCATGGGACGACAACCTCCTCGGTAATGAGGTCATGGTGGTAGTAAAGCTGCAGGATCTTGACAACCTGCTTGAGCAAGTCGGGGTGCTCCTTGCTAAGGGCACCGATGAGACGCTCCGTACCACCGAGCAAAGCCTTCTCATGACGCTCAGAGGTGACGACCTGATATTAGTTAGCGATTATTCGACATCGAATCATCTCATAGGAAGAATAGCTTACCTGCTTGAGCATGCTTGCACGCTTGGGGATCTGTGCACAAATGTTCTCGTTGAACAAGGTCTGAACAAGAACCAGAACAGTGCGGTGCTTGTTCTCAATGCCAAGCTCCTTGGCCTTGACATAGACGTCAATAGATTGAACCTTGTCAATGCCACCCTTTTCTTCAGCTTGTTCCTCAATCCAGTCACCGAGTGCGTCGTAGACAGTGTTGCCACCGCCCTCTCCATCCTCATCGTCATCGCCGATATTGAGCTTCTGTTTGAACTCGTCTGGAAGCTGGGCCTGGCGGGCCTTGACGGCCTCTGCGCTCATATCAACAGCCCATTCATCGTCCTTGACTTCGACATCCTGAACAGCAGCGGCATTGATGGCCTCAGCCTGGACCTTTTCGAATTCATCGTCACTGCCGGCCTCGCCACTGCCATTGGCTTCGTTGGAGCCGTGCTCGGAGTCATCCTCGCCGCTGCCCTGACCGTTCTCAGTGCCATTCTGCTTGGCCTTCTTGGCGGCACGGCGCTCGGCCTTGTCCTTCTTGTGCTTCTTAGGAGCTTCCTTGAGGATGAAACCGCTAAGCTTCAGGCGGAGATCGACCTCGGAGCGTTGGCCACAAGCCTTGCAGTCAAGGATGATGCGGCCGCCATCCTTGAGGACGACATCGGTCTCAGGGTTCTTGCACATTTTGCAAAGGACAAACTTGTCGATGAAGCCATCGAGAAGATCTTGAAGAGTATTGGCCTGGTGGGCACCATTGATGATCCAACGTTCACCCTGAGGGTAGAACTTGGTGGGAGCACCCAGTTCGAAACCAAAGTACTTGATGACATGGGAGCTGGGTCGTGCAAGAGAGGCAGCGACGCTGGTAAGGTTGACAATGACAGTCTTGATACCGTTACCCTTTCCTTCAACCTTGGTCTGGAGCTCCTCCATCTTATAACGATAGAAGGAGTCCTTGACATCACGACGAACGTTGACAAGACCCATTTTGGCGGTATTGAAGTGGACAGGCTAAGTTGAACAAGTTGTATAGGCGAAGCTCGGCTTGACGTTTAAGATTGAGCGTCTAGGGAGACGATTTCGGCATGAAGATAAACTCGAGAGGAGCGTTGAAAAAGGGCAGGTGCTGAAGGACGAAGCGAGTCGAGCACTTTTGGGGGGAAATGAAGCTCAACAATTACTTTTCGTTGACATAAGGCAGACCGGACTGAATCTCGATTGCAGTAGGATAGGCATGAACTCTATGCTCGACGAGGTATATCAACCGTCAGATCGGATATCGGGGCTACAAGGTTTTCGCGGTATGCGAAATAGTTGCAGCTTGAAAAGGTGTCTGGACACGGTGACTGAATCGTGCTGATACATAAACAGGATTTTGCCTGTGATGATTGTTTGGGGTTGCAGTTCTGTAAGAACGGGAGGAGTGTCGAACGAGGACAGAGAAGGTTGAAGAGTTGAGGTTGTTGCTGATGTTGCCCTCGGAGGTGGCGACTTATATAAAAAAAAAAAGAAGATTGCGGTGATGGTTTAGTGTTGTTGGTAATAAGGTTCGCTATGCGAGAGAGTGTGAATAGACGCGCTGCGACCGACGAATTCAGTCAGCAGGCCAGTTGTTTGTGTTGGTGATTGTTGCTTCTGCACAATTTTGAGAACCTGAAAAAGGTTTTTTTTTTAACAGCGCAATCTCTGACAGAAACTGGTGCAGAGAAGATGGTGGATCCGAGAGGGGAAAAGAAGAAAAAAAAAAGAGGAGAGGTTTTCGATGGAGTGATGGATCGGAACCTGGGTTTTCAGTCAGGCAGAGATTCCTTTGGTGTGGTGTGTGGGGGCGATGCCGTGTCAGCAAGGAACGGTGGGATGTGATGGGATGGGATGGAGTCCTGGTGAATCACATAGAAGGACACGACCTAGAGAGAGCGCCCTGGAGAGAGAAAAAAATTCTTATTTGTAGGTGCCTCTTAGCAAGGTTTCGGGGCTCTTACAGTGGCTGTACCCGCTGAAACAGACCACTAAGATCTCGGAGTTAGACGGGAGCTACAGTGGGTTTTGAATCTAATGGTGTGATATGGACGGACCCATGGATGTTTGGGTGGGTACGATACTTTTCTGTGCAGCATGAGTGCATATAAACAGCATGTAGTTGAAGGTTTTTTTTTCCTTTTCTTTTCCTTCGTTGTGTGCCTCAAGGGACACCTTAGATCTCTCTCTCTCACCGAAGTTACACAATGCAGTAGTAGTATGTACATGTCCCTGCTAAGACAAACGCAAGGGTCGGGGCCCAAACAGCCTCCTCAGCAGATTTCTCCTCTCCCTTGTCAGGTTTTGCCAGGGCTGTCAACCGGGCCAAGACAGGTTGAATATCTAGTTATTGCCTGGTGCTCGCTCGGTGATCTGATCCGTCCAGTTAGGTGGTTAGTTCCAGGGTTCCAGGGCTCTGGTGTGCCCTAGACCCCTGTGGAGTCACCGCAAAAAACAAGCCCGGGCCCCCGAAGCACATGCCAGCAGTGGGTGACAGCCAACCTATCAAGGAGGCGGAAAATAGCAGCGAACAATTTGTTGCGCCACGTTGGTGCCATTCAAACGTCGGAGGGGGAAGTATTTTGGATATTATTCTTGATTTATTGATTGACGAGCATGTGGATGGATGGGTGGATAGAATCAAACGGGAGCTCCGGACTTCGGGCTTAAGGGTTTGACTAGTTATACCAAGTTACACCAACTCCGAGAGAGGACAGATCTACACTGCTTGAATCAGCTGATTTGATATTCCAAGTTGTTTGTCTATTTTCATAAGCTAGAACAGCTGCTGGCCAAGCAGTAATCCTTGTATGTATCTGCTCATGTATGCTCGATACAGCCTCAGGCCACACCATAGGCAGTGATATCACACCGTATCCATCATCAATCATGCGTCATGCGGAACGCAATCACTACCCAGTAGACTATGAGTGTTGGGGCAAGCTATTCGTTGTGAGAGTCTTAACTGCAGCTTTAGTTCTTGCAGCAGACCTGGTTACACAACTAATTGGGTGCCTCGATGCTCACGGATCCCAAGATAAACTTCACCTCCGTACTAATTTCTTTCTATCATTGTCATTGGGGCTTTTCTCTCAGAAAGATTATCTGGATCAGCCTCTCTTGGAATCTTAGCGCCGCTTTTCATTATTTGGTATATAGGGTAGGTAATTAAATCGATGGTACCCTAAGAGGCGTCTTCATCCCAACATATAAAGAATATTTATGTTTCAATATCTTTCAGTGGATGGAATTTTAAAAGACATTTCTGACCTAAAGGACGCGCTGAGATTAGTTGCTCCGACGGAGCCATGAGTTCTTCTGTCATGGACTCATCGGATGTTGTGCTGAATTTGGAGTAGACATTTCGAAGTAATGCTCTCATCTCTGCAAGAGCTAGGCTATATGACACAAGGGAGTCCCCCTTTACGTTAGCCTTCCTTTTCTCTTTCTTAGTTGGAGAATGATGCTTGTGTATTACTCACTGTTTCCCGATGCAACCTCTGCCTCCGTTGGAAAAGGCAAACAACAGCCGCTTCCGCTCTGCATCACCCTCCATCTCCAGCCATCGATCTGGATTGAACAAGTCTGGTTCTGGGAAGATGTCGTCGTTGAGGCGCTGAACTGAGTACGGCTGGCAACTGACAATGGTCTTCCCCGGCAGCCAGACGCCGTCGATGGAGCGACCCCCTTCCGGTACATATCGGGGAAGAGACATGGGAATCGGCGGGTAGCAGCGCAAGCCTTCCCAAATTACTGCATCCAGGAACGGCAGTTGGTCAGATGAGGTGTTGGGATTATTTCGCAGCTCCTCCACTAGTCGACGCTGAATATCGAGTGACCGCGGCTGTGACAGCTCCCACATGAGGAAGCAAAGCCCATCTCCCGTCGTGTCGATTCCAGCAGCGATATGGTCGAGAGATTCGGCCGCCTTGCCAACAGGATCAAGATCGCCCGCCTTTTCTTCGAGGCGACTTAGGAGGGTGAACTCGGCGAATCCGCTGAGGCTACTTGTTTCCAACACATATCTGTCTATAAGAGGCGTCTCTCGGGGTTTGACAAAGAAGTAGAGGACCCTCGATAGTACTCGGTGCAACACTGGAGCATAATGGGAAATAAGGCGATCTTTGTATAAGCGGTTAAATAAAAACTGTTGTTATTGTTGAAAGACGGGGTTTATAAAGAACTCACTTTGTGCACTATCATCAGCTGCCACTTGATGCATCATTTCCTCATCTTCCGCCTTCCTCAAAGAATCGCTACCGTATGGGTGGAACAGATGATGCGTAACACAGTCACACGCATACGCATGCAGTGCTATGTCTATCAGTAAATATAGCTCATATGTTCTTCAATAGATAACACAAACCCATCTATGAACACACATATTAGCGACGTTACAGATAGCTGCCCATTTGTATGATGATCCTACAAATATATCAGAAGCACCTCCTGTTGTAGACGAGGCGCAGCGTTGAACAAATCTGGAAGCACGTTCTTGAATTCCCTCGAGGGAAACGCTCTTCATGACGTTGGAATTGGCGTAGCGATCGGCAAGTAACCTCTTCCTCTTGGCATGCTATAATGTGTTAAACAACCCAAATTCCCAACAGCGAACAGTTGAGTACGCACATCGATCTTGTTTAGCTGTGTGAACATGGTTCTATACCTGATCAGAACCCTGTGTCATATTCTGAACTACGCTATCCTCTCACCTTCGTCCAAAGATTTTAAAGAGATCGTAAAATTCCGTCTTGTCGTATCCACTCCCTCCAGAGCAGTATATCTCCTTCAAGGCAGCCCAGGACGTAAATGAAACCTCATTCGGAGCGATGCGGACGACGGGACCATACTTCTCATGTAGTTTATGGATATACATGGTTCTGTCACACTTCATTTCTTTCCATTTGAGAACCAGGGATGTGAGGTTGGATAGCATAGGGCCCGGGATATTGCGTAGAGGCGATGTGAAGCATCGGATGAAGTGGATGGCGAGCAGCAGCAGGCCCGCCGCCGCTATTGTAAGGGGCGATAAGAAAATCATGGGAGTAAAAGAGGCCTTGAGGCCGTTAAAAGTCTATGGATGTGTAGTGAAGGTAAGGATTGAATACGTCCAAGCTCTCCAGACAGACGCTCACCCGAAAGGCATGACTCTTGTTTAAGGGCAAGAATAAGAGAACCAGAAGAGGGGACGAGGCAGGGAAGTCTGAAAAGACATTAGCTATGAACTATAATGACATTGCTTATCAAAGAGTGGATGAAGAGTGGATGGCTAACACTGAACGGTATCGCAAGTGCTCGGCCCCTCGCCAATCACTGTCGTCCATATCACCGGGTCCGGTAGTCGGCCGGTCGGTGGTTCCCCACGGAGCCACGGGACCCCGCAAAACCCATTCGTGGATGGTTAAACTCAGTATTCATTATCACAGAGATATCCCGTTCTGTCAGGGTACGGGCAGATAAGAAGAGTCGACTAACAGTCATAAGTTGAGGGGGCGTCCGGTATCGCTATCTATGCCCAAAAGGCTACTGCTGCTACTACTACCCAACGGAATAAAGGATTCCGGATGGATTTCAAGTGATGATGGTGCTAATGATGATGATGGAATAATCTACTCTTCATAAATCTTCTTTACCACCGCCTCCCTTCTTGTCGCCCCCTCCCCCTCCCCACAAACTCGATACCCAGGACAACCCCGGGATGGACATGGGTGCTGCTGCGGGATAAGATACACCGTTGACCTTGAACCGGGCCTCGCATGTGCACCACTGTTCTTGCGGGACGCCGGCGAGAGCTTGAGGGACATGTCGGCCGCAGCCGCGCCATGACTGCTTTGCTGATGATGGGGTTTTCTGTGTCAGTTTACGACTTGTTTCAATGACAGTCTAAGAATAGAACGGATTGTTGGATGGGTATGTGTCCACTGGGTGACAAGACAGAGCACATGGTTAGGGCGTGGCCACTAGAAAATGCATTACTTACAGCAGGTTGGGCACGTGGCTCTGTAGCACATTGTAGGATACCTTGATGAAGCTTGTATAACGGCTGAAATTTTTTTTTTTTTAAATCTTCAACTATGGAGGAGGAGGGAGATTAGGCTCAAACCAGCAGCCAGTATAAATAAATAAAAATGCCTTGACGATGTGAATGGGGGGGAAATAATACTGTCACACACCTACCGCCTTAAGGTATGCGGGTTGGTAGTGACAGATACAGATTACCCTAAAGGCGGTTATGGGGAATGATGGTGGGCCGTGGCAATGGCGGCGGGTTCGAGACTCTGACCGCGTGTCTCTGGCAAATAAGCATGTTCTAAGAAAAGAAAAGAAAAAGAGGCCCCGACTTCCTGTCTTTGAAGTAGCACAACTAGAATGCAACTTCATTGTCTTTCAGATGTCTGAATGTGGAAGTCAGTCAGTCAGTCATCCTGTTTTTTTCGACTCGTATAGATAGATGCCTACGTAAATACAATGTTCATCCCGTCTTGTTACCGCATTCCTCGGCACATACGGGATATGGAAGCATCACTACTGGATGGACTCTTTGCTTGCCACAACTATTGGATAGATGGATGGATGGATGGCAGTCTCAAGATAAAGATTGCCCCGAAAGTGCATCTAGGACTTGCCTTGATTCATCGGTCTGCCGCAGTGAAGTCCAAGGCGTAAGATGGACATGGTCTCCAATAACCTGCCTATAGCTGAGGTCTTAGTGTCTAATAATATCTCAGAACCCTGCCCCCCATGTCTTCCCCCCTCCCTCATCTCATACTTGTACTTGCAGACTTGTATAGAGTAGCAGTAGTAGTAACTCTCTGTAAATATGCCTTGCCTACCTGGGCAAGTGCATGATTCTTGTCCATCCATCAGTTCCAACCCGTCACCACTCCTGGGGCCGCTATAGAGAGTCGTACTCAAGGAGGAACATCAGCCCTGTTTGGTCATCTCCAATCATGGGATCCTCAGCTTGGACTGTCTATGCTTTTCGGGCTGAGCCTCCTCCATCTCTGGTGCTCTCGTTCAGACTCATTACCTCCTCTTCTTTCTTCCCTCTCCCTTCCAAACCCACCCCCATCTTTATAACTCACTCACTTGTCAAACTGGACTAGGAGGCAGCTAAACAAACTGGCTTGGCTTATACATTGCATAGCATACAAGGGGGGGCCGCGCCACTGCAGCCGCATGGTTCGTTCGTTCGTTGAGAGCCCAAGTCAGAAGAAAGGACGCGACCATCAAAGTTCCACACTCTCTTTGCCTGTCCCCATCCAATTTGATTTGCTTTCGCTTGCTGCAAGCCCGTTGTAGCACCCTGGTACTTTCCGCTCTTCAAGCACACTGACTGGCATAATTATTGCTAGTTTTCTTGAAGTTTTTTTTTTCTTGGCTCGACGAACAGACACACAGAGAGAGAGGCATACCGACATACAGTGAGTGTTACACTGTCCACTCTCTTCACCACCACGCAACAGAGAAAAAAAACGACCCGGCACAGCCCCCTCCCCAAAACCCAAGTGCCCTTTTACCTATCCATCCATAGGTAGCTTACTTGGAATCGAGGGGCTTGGCTTGGGGTCAGCTCTGTCCCTGGGTGAGGGGAAAAAAAGTAAGGGAGTCCAGGCTGGCGGGTAAAACAAAAGACACGCTTTCAGCAGGACTTGAGCATTAATTATAGCATCCCCTTCAGCACACACACAGCACACACAGCACACAGCACCTTACACCCAGCCGAAGCAAAGCAAAGCAAATCTACCTACCCATCCCCCTTCTGCCCCTCCCCCTCCCTCCCCCCCCCTTACGCCCGCTGCTGGCGAGGTCTAAACTGTTGCGACAATGCCCAGCTTCGGTCGCTTGGGCAAGCACAGCAACCGTTCACAGCACACTGTCACCGAACCGCCACCTCTGCCATCCGGAGTGTCTGCGGCAGCAGCAGGTGCTGGTAATACTCTTGGCCCAGGTTTAGGTCCAGGTGGTGCTGGTATAGGCGGTAGTGCTGCTGGTGGTGGTGTAGGTACTGCGCTTGAGGCGGACTCACCACCAGACGCGACCCCTCAATCAGCCTTGTCCTCATCGGCGCTCAGCTCCAGCGAGTCCTTTGTCGACGCTCGTCAAACTCAACAGCAACAGCAAGCAGCAGCAGCAGCAGTAGCAGCACAACAACAACAGCATCAACAAAATATTCCACCTCCCCCGGCTCACTTGTATCACCAAGGTTCTTCCACTGGTGTGAACCCTTCCGCCAGCATTGGTTCGTTTGACGGCCACGAGCAGCAGCTCCTGCAACAGCCGCCACACAACGACTTTGACGCAGCTGCACTTAACCGCACCTCAGCTCAGCGTTATAGCGCCCACCAACAATCACAGCAGCAGCAACAACAACAGCAACAGCAGCAGCAGCACCCTCTTCAACTTCAACAACCGCTTTACGGTGCTTCTACGGTCTCGCTTGACAACATCTCCAGTGCAGCAAGTTACCATCAGGCACAGGGTGCACCCGCTCCCCCACCCCAAGCTGCCGCTGCACCAGCTGAGAAGCGATCAACTCGCAAGCTAATCAAGGGCATCTTCGCCAAAGCTACCGGCACTCAAGACCATAGCAGTCACCACCATCACCATCAAAGCAACTCCTCCCCCGCTGCTGCTGTAGCCTACGATAATACCGTTGGGCTTGCCCGTAGACCGTCCAAGAGGGTGAGCAGTTCAAAAACACCCAACGTCAAGACGAACCTATCGCCTGCGTCTCAGCTTTCGTCGGATCGCGATTGGCACACTCCAAGCTCTGGCCACCACCAGCAGCCGCAGCAGCAGCCATCTCCATTGCATGACGCGGGCGAGGTCGACGATTACAATTATAGAGAGAACGAATCTGACAGGAATTTCCCATCGCAGGACTCCCGAATTATCCCTCCTCTGAACACCATCCGTCAGGTATCCAACGACGTTGAGATATCGTCGCCCTACGACGAAGTCGCCTATCAGCCGCCACCCCACCCCCCGCCAAACCACCAGCAACAGGCCCCGCCATCACAGCTGCAGCATCCACCCGGCCACGTACAGGTGCTCACGTCCCACGAGCAGCAGCAGCAACAGCAACAGCTTCGTTACGATCCTCAGCAGGTAGCCTACGACCAGAACCACTCTCCTCAACAACCACAGTCTGCGCAACAGTACGCTTACGCTTCCAACTCACCGCAGGACCCCTACCAGCAGACGGGAGATCCCCGCTTGGTCACTAGTCATTTGGGACCCATCCCCCAGCAGTCGCATCAACAGAACCCAGAGACCATCTCTCAACTGTCGCATGATTCACCGGCTCCCGACGTAGACCAACGATCAATGAATCAACAACTGGAACACGCCTCCCCTGTTGTCCACTACTCAACCGCTCAGACCCAGGATTTACCGCCTTCCACCCAGACCGTTCAGCCGCCCCCTATGGCTCCTGGAAGCGGCCCCCCGACTCGTCGTGGGACTGACCTTGATAAGGCCCTGCCAGGTCCCCCACCAGGGTATCGAAGCAACCCCAACATGCCTCCCACAAGCCCTCTCCCTGGTGGTCCAGCCCAGCCCGGTCAAGCTGCCCCTCCAGCAAATGCCCAGTATCGAGGTGACAGACCGCCCCAGTATGATGGAGCAGGTGGTGAACAAGATCGAAACAGCCCTCAGCCGTCGACCACCCAGGAACGCGACGCCGATAGCGAAAAGGCATTCAAGGAACTACGTTTGTCTCTTTTTGTGCACGAAATGTTTGGACGGTTCACTAACAAGTTCCCAGTTACTAAATACAAGAATGTGAAGCGACTCTATTTTGATGGAAAGTCACAGATTGAGCAGCTCACAAGTCAGGTCGAACAACTTCAGAATGCCGTCGCCAATCAGCGCATGTCACAGTCGCGGACTGCCCTTGACGATAACGAATATGCAACCAGATTCAATCGTCTGAATGGCGCCATCAATAATCTGTCATTTAACATTCGCAAGGACTGGCGCTGTCTACCCCAATGGCTTGAGAAATATGTTACACCGGATGCTCTCAAGACTGGGAAGCAAGAAATGACTGCAGTTGGCCGAGCCGTCATTTCACGATGGGTAGTCGAGGAGATATTTAACAAATGCTTCCATCCAGGCTTGGATCAAGCCCTCAGTGCCCAGCTCAAAGAGGTTGAACTCAGCATCCGAGGAAATGCATACACGATGCACAGTCAGGAAGAGTTTGATGCACTAACAACCAAGGTCGTTAACTGGAGGATGGCAACACTGGAAGGTCTTCAGCAGAAGCTTGGCGGGACAACAACCACCGATAACCGACATATTCTGACAACCAAGTTGACAACCAACCTGACAGCGACCCTCTACCAGTACCTCAATACACCACCGCCCCCTGGCGTAGAAGGCAGCACGTCCATGATTGTAGAACTGGCCGTCGGCATTGCAGCAAACCTACCCCTGGAAAGCCGCGATGTATCGATTGCATACCCCTTGCCGGGAGAAGTGCTGCAGCCTCATTTGATGGAGGTGGAGAAGGGAGGGTTACCTCCTCTGGACGGTCGGAAATCTGAGGGAGATGGTGAAGCAGATGATAAGGAAGGTAAGGATAAAAACGCCAAAGATTCAGGAGAATCGGGCAAGCCTGGTAAGCATAGATATTTTGTGAAGCCAACGAATGCTGATGTAATGGGTTATTTAGGCGGCTTTCCAACAGATATTGGCCGAGTACGATTTGCAGGATTCGTAGCCCTGGAGGTCAGAGGGCGTCAAGTATTGATGAAGGCACCGGTATGGACTCTATGAGAAGATATGACGAAGCGATGAGGATGATGACTTTGAGGCATTTGGCGGTTTGAGGAGGATATCCCAGCTCGTTTCTTTTTCTGTTTCAATTTGGATGGGGATGACATTGATTTTGTTTTGCGAGCCACCATGTTTGGATGACGACGACGGGATTGATGATAGTGGCACAGGTCATTTAGCAGCATTAAGACGTCTTTAAGTGGTAGGGAGTGATTAGAAGGGCATGGATGGGTTGGAGGTGTGATGCTGTAGATGAATGGGCGCACAACTATTTGATACGCACACGGCAGCAGACGTATTTTGATTCGACAGGTACCGAGATGGAGCTTGGTTATAATGAGACAGAAGCTACATTTTTGTGAACCTTGCATGCACACATACATATACTACTAGGTGGTGGGTATGATGATGATGAAATCCGGGGAGGTTGGAGCAAAGGCAGATTGAGGTGCCGTGTGACTGATGGGGGACATGAATGAGTCGATATGTCTGCATGCTTTTCTGCCTCGTCTCTATGTTTTAGAATAGTGGATCGATACCTGGCATAGATTGCATTGCAATGAATCTAATCTCACTTAGATACCTAGTAGGCCTACTTGCTGTAAAGAAAAGAAGAGTCATAGATGCTCCTGGGGGAGATGGCAAGGGGGGGGGGGCGGTATGGATGCACGGGATGCACGAGATGCATGGCAAGGCTGGTTGGTGGCGATGCAAATTCAAAGCCGAGTAAGCTAAGCTAAATGTCGAGTCACTGAGTCACACCTTGAGAATTTACCAGCAAAGAAAGGTGTTCGAATGCGGAAACTCAGTGTACTGATGGCCAAGGCACTTTTTGGACCCCTGGACGAGACAGAACGGCTTAACCAGATGCAGTATGAATGGGCCAAAAAGTATGACTCTTGTATTTGTTAATGCGCCATGGAATGTGATGTGTCTAAGCCCGCTGAAAATGGGTCCTGAGGTCCCTGTGATGCTTTTTTACAGGTACATGCTGGCTGTAATGAGCGCTGGGAGGTACCTAAGGTAGTAATACTGCTAACATATTACAGAGAGAGAGCACTGAGAGAGCACTGGGGAGTAACAAGGCCAGGCATGACTTTAAAAAGGTGCTGATAAACCCGCACTTGATAAGGAAGAGAGAAAGAGCAGAGAGAAAAAACTTCGCGGGGCAGCTTAACAACAGCAGCATCAATCTCACCAACTCGTGATAGCTTCTTAGCTAAAAACTTCCATCTTTCATACTCTTTTTTTTTCTTTCTTTACCCCTTCTTCACCCAACAAAAACCACTTCTCTTCTACAAAGCATCCAGACTTAATATCGACATCATGGCTGTCAGAGCGCAATTCGAAAACTCCAACGAGTACGTCCCGTCCCGTCCTGTCTACCTTTTCTTTTGCTGCCGATTCGGATGGGCTGGGATAATTGCGCGGCGCAGATTTGCTTGCTGAGGAACCCCGCCCCCGCCTTGGGGTTTGCTTTGCTATGCGCTTTTGCTGCTGCTGCGAATATCCAGTCGCTCATCTATTTCCAAATGGCCAAAGAAAAGAAGAAAAAGAAAAAGGATCATTTTTGCTGACTCGAGTTGTTCAGGGTCGGTGTCTTTTCGACACTCACTAATTCATATGCCTTGGTGGCTCTCGGTGCCAGCGAAAACTTTTACAGGTCAGTTTGAAGGCATATGACACCTATCTTTTTCAACATTCCTTTGCGCTGACACCGGTATCCTTGTTCAGTATCTTTGAGGCTGAACTCCAAGATGTGATCCCCATTGTCCGAACAACCATTGCGGGCACTCGCATCATCGGCCGTCTCACTGCTGGCAACCGCAAGGGTCTCCTCGTGCCCACCACAACCTCCGACCAGGAGCTCCAGCACCTGCGCAACTCCCTCCCCGACACGGTCCGCATTCAGCGTATTGAGGAGCGTCTCTCAGCGCTCGGGAACGTCATTGCTACAAACGACCACATTGCCCTCGTCCACCCGGATCTTGAGCGCGAAACCGAGGAGATCATTGCCGATGTCTTGGGCGTCGAGGTTTTCCGTCAGACCATTGCAGACAATGTGCTGGTAGGAAGTTACATGAGCTTGTCCAACCAGGGTGGCCTCGTGCACCCCAAGACCAGCATCCAGGACCAGGACGAGCTCTCCAGCTTGCTCCAAGTTCCCCTCGTGGCCGGAAGTGTAAACCGCGGAAGCAACGTCGTCGGCGCCGGCATGGTAGTCAACGACTGGATGGCCGTCACCGGTCTCGACACCACCGCCACGGAACTCAGCGTTATCGAGAGCGTTTTCAGACTAGGCGAAGGCCAGGGACCCAGCAATATCAACACCTCAATGAAGGATACCATGGTGGAGAGTTTCTACTAAGCATTTTTTGTTTTTCTTTTATTACATACAAAACATAAAAACTTTAGAGGAGACTAACTTCTGCCTTATTTCTGGCTTCTTTCTTTATTCTTTACAATTTGTGCTTGGTTATACTTACAGGCATTGGAGAGGGGTGTTGAATATCGGATGCACTGGGTTCCAAAATGGTCTTGAGCCAAAAAAAAGTCAGACCGGAAACGGGATGATGAAACTGAAACAATCACGGGCGCGAAATGCTGGTTATGCATGGGAGGCGTTTTGATAATGGCTCTTTTCTCTTTTTTCTCCGTTCTCGATGGAATCCATCATTGAGACTTTGGGTTTTTATGAGGTTTGGGGTTTGTTTCTTGCGTCATTGCTTTGTTACTTACTACCTAGGCATACCGGGGATTAAATAAAGAAACTTGACGGTTTGAAGCAATTTTATGGTTCCGATGCCTTTGAATGTGCAGTTGAGTGATGTCTCCCCCTATCCTAGAGGTCTACGTGCTTTATTGCTCTCTCCGTCACAACGGTTTGAGCTTCATTGATGTTCATTTCATCCTTTTTTCGTTATCAGTGTTATGCCCCTCCTGTTAAACGCTCCACCGCCTGCTCTTTAGGGTAAGCTCAGAAAGTGCAGAATAATTGCCCCTCCATGCAATCGCATCGTCGCATACCAACGAAAAAAAGAAGAGTGTTGCGAATAGTTGCGCCAGCGTACTTTGAGAGGCACAAAGGGCTATTTAAGCATATTGCTATAATCATATATTTCTTTGAATACCACACAGCCATGGCTTCTCAACCGGCACACCTCGAACCTTCTGAGCTCGGCACGAAAGAATAGTACGCCCTCTCTCCCCCCCCACTCCCACCTCTTCTCACACTCCTATCCTATCCTCCATCTATATCAACGCTCTATACCATAACCAATCCATATGCAAATCAACACTCCTAGCTAACGACTAACCGCTGTCAACCTCTCTAGCTGGGACAACCTCTACACCACCGAACTCACCAACCACGCCGCCGACCCCTCCGACATTGGAACCTGCTGGTTCGAAGACTCCGACGCCGAGTCCCACACCCTCGCATTCCTCGAGTCCCTCGCCGACGACTCCGTCAGCGATGCGCCCGCCGCCACGCTCTCCTCCCCGCTGCCCCGAGCCGGCACCTCCTTCCTAGACCTCGGCTGCGGGAACGGTTCCCTCTTGTTCTCCCTCAGGGACGACGGCTGGCAGGGCAGAATGCTAGGCGTGGATTACTCCCCCCAGAGCGTCGCCCTCGCCAAACAAATCTCCTCCCAACGCACTGCCGACAACGAGGACGACGAGGACGACGAGGACGACGACGAAGAAGAAGATGCAGAAGAAACAGAACAAGGAGAGTCCCCCAAACCGTCTTCCGAGGTAGAATTCGCAGAATGGGATCTAATATCCGGCCCCTGGTCCACCCCCCTCAACAACGCCCAATCCACCGGCTGGGACATCGTTCTCGACAAGGGCACCTTTGACGCCATATCCCTCTCCTCCGCAATAGATAGCCAAGGCAGGCGCCTAGTCGAATCATACCGCGAGCGTATGCTCCAGCTCGTCAGGCCGGCAGGAGGATTATTCCTGGTGACCAGCTGCAACTGGACAGAGGAGGAGCTAAAGGGCTGGTTCGAGGGCGAGGACCTGCGCGTCGTGGGCAAGGTCGAGTACCCTACCTTTACCTTTGGGGGAGCAAAGGGGCAGACGATTAGCACGCTATGCTTCCGAAAGGAATAAGTACGTACGTGACCCTCGAACAAATGGCGGGATTCCCCTAGAATTTAGAATAAACATCAAAGAAGACATGATACCCAACCTCATTCGACTTCCCAATCTCCTCACCTTGCAAGAAAGAAATCATGGACGGCACCACTTGGGAAGATATATCCAGTTATCAACTCTGTTTAACAAGTGATCAATCCTACTTCTCTATAATACACCCCACGTATAAACTTTTAGGATCACCATCATCTCCCATTATAGGAGTGTGGTTTGCGTGTTGCCACCTCTACTTCTCCTAAACCCTGGTACCTACTCTGAGGTCTTTTGGGATCTCTGAAACTGCATGCCATTTTCTTGTAATGCTGCTCCGTATGTCTACTCGTTCAATTAGATTCCACGCCCCTACCGTTCAGCCCCCTGACAGGGTAAGAATGCCCGACTCCAGAAAAGTCTCTCCAACAGCCGAATGGATTGAGAAAGATAAACAGGGGTAACAGAGCAGGGACAAGAGATAGGCGGATGCAGTAAACAATCATTGCTTCATTATGACTCTCTCATCTATGGTGAAGTATTCATAGGCTCCCCGGCCGACGGTCCGGATCCTGATCCCGAGGCCTCGGCCGCTGCAGTAGTCGCAAAGTAGCGAACATCTACGTCGTCATCCTTCTGCAGCTTGCTCAGATTTGGCACGACGCGCTGCTGAATCAACTCCGCGCCTCGTGGCGACGGGGCTGCGGTGTTTCCTTGCTGCTCCAATGTGTACAGGGTTCCCTCCTCGGGGAGACGCTGTAGAGCGTGAATGAGGACTGAATATGTCTTGGCGACGTTGAAACGGATGTTGGGGATGTCATCCTCCACCATCTTGTCAAGCATGGGCAGAATTGACTTGGCAATCACTTCTATGCTTACTACTGAGGCCAAAGTCTGTGCCCGTTAGCATTCGCCTACTTCATAACAAGTTCATAGTTCCTTACCGAAATTGCAAAGCATGTAGTCATTCGGTAGAGGTAATTGGGGTGATTACCCATCGCCATGACCTTGGGGATGATGGCTTCGCTCGCCCATTCCACACCAAATACCTCTGTCAACTTCTTTAGATTGTGAGTAGCAGCCTCTCGGATAGAGAAGACCGTATCCCCAAGCCATCCCATGCAGAGGTTGCTGAGCTTCTCATCGAAGAATTTGACACCAAGCTGGCTGGCTAGCAGAGGAATGTACTCGATGATGGCGAGTCGCACTCGCCACTGCTTGTCCTCGGCCAGATGGACAATAGCAGGCAAAAGGGATTGGGAGAGAAGATCGATGCCGATAACTGAGCTCCTGTTAACCCATGATTCTCATTTCCCATTGATGAGACAACTTACCTTGATTGACCAGCTCAAGTTTTGAAATAATGTGGAGCCTAACCTCTGGAAATTCATCCTTAAGCATTTGCAGAAACATAGGCAGGAGATGATCGATGGTCCTATGGAGGTTAGTTTCTCAATACCCTGCCTCGGGGATCATACATCCTTACTCTTGTTTGCCCAAGATAGGAGCTAGGCCACTGATCTGAGTGCCTAGGGCGGCGCGAACGTGCTGAGATGTATCGGAAACAAGGTCCTCAATACTACTCATTATGTCGTTGAGGAGAACGTCGCGATCCACGAGGGCGCAGAATCCGGGAATTTGACCAGCGATAGCTGTCCGAACCTCGGCCTCGTTGTCCTTGAGGAGCTTGACAAAAGCGGGGACCAAATCTCTGGAAACAACCTCCTCGTCTACTGCCTTGGCGATCTATAAAAGAGTTAGGAACCTCAACATAGCATAATGGCTGAGCATCAGAGCAAACCTTTTCAAATCTATCAGCAATCATATATCGAACTCTCCAACTCTTATCCTCTATCAGGTTGCGGAGTGATGTCAATAAAACACCATGGCTTGACTGTTGTTCCTTGGGAACGCCTTCGGCGATGGAAATGAGAACTTCGACGGTCAGTAATCTGACGCTGTCCTGATCGTCCTGAACGAGGTGCTGAAAGAGGGGTATCATTTCATCGATGACGATAGCGGCGGGCATTTCCTTGACAAACTTGGACAAATTGCTGGCGGCTTGACGGCGGACCATGGGTGTCTCATCGTGGACGAGCAAGCTGAACTGTTGGCGAAGCTGTTCTTGGACAGGCGGGGAGACCTTCTTGTAGGGAGCAGTAAACAAGCCGCATCCCGAGACCTTGGATGTAAACCAATCCGCCTTGGCGAGCCTGATAGTGAGAGGGATGAAGAATTCCTCGACTTGCTGAGGGGAAAGCTGTTCGCAGATCTTGTTGAGAGATTCGACGGCCTGGGTGGGTTAGCGTGACAACCCACGAATAAGTAGATATACTATGATGGGCATGTTTACCTTGTCTCGCACGACGGGCTCCTCGATGGCAGCGAGGTTCTCGAGAGGGGAGAGAAGGACATGACCCCAAGCGGGACCTCCAACGTATTCAATGAAGCCTCCAAGCTCCTCACTCAAGGCGACCAAGACCTCATCCTCATCCTCAACCGACTCTATATAACGGGGGGAGGGTTAGCATCAGGCTGCGATGCCTTTGATATAAGGAACGTGTTGCTATGACTGACCATCGAGGAAAGGAATCAGCTCGTCTCTCGTGCGCTCGGCACCGAGAGCCAGAGCAATGGTAGAGAGCCGGTGGATGGCGTTGAGTCGAAGCAGGACATCATCGTGCTAGATGGAGACAGATATGTCAGTGCCTGTGCCAGTGCCAGCGCCAGCGCCGGTGAAAACGACTAGAGACCATGGTTACGGTACCTTTAGCTCGTCGATGAGGACTGCAATGGGGTACAGCTCATCGTTGGTGTTCGGCGCTTCAGCCATGGCGTGTGTTCACGAAGGAGAGCGCGTCAGTTGAGGGGAAACGGTTGCGGTTGGTATAGTCTGGGATGCAAGATGGCGGGAGGGAGAGGCAAAGCCGAAGCGCGCGTGAGTGTGTGGGTGATGCAATGATTTGCGCAGAACCAGGCCAGGCACACCCACACCACACAAGCAGGTGTATTGGTTGAGAGGGAGGAGAGGAGGGACGGGTTAAGGAGAGACGATGACCATGCACGACAAGAGAGGAATCAACCTTGCAGCGGGTGCAAGCAAAGGGGGCCTGCGTTGGTAGTTTGGAGTGAAAGAGACGAGGGCCTGCAAAATGCAATGGTATCGGATTTTGGTAGTAAGAATGATGGAGGTGAGGGACGTGCAGATTGTGATTGGGATGGTGGATGGGTTTGAGGCCAAAGAACGCAACAACGGCTCACCACACGTTTGTCTAGGCGGTCGAAGCTTCGTTGGAGCCCAGCAGCTGAGAGCAGAGAGAGTATCAGCCGCCGCCTGTTGCTCTGCAAAAACGAGCCCAGCAAAGGGGGGGGTTGGCGGGGCACTGGCTCGTTAGTGTGTTGGAGGCGATAACCGCCAATCTGCTAACTGATAAATGCTACTAGTACCTACAAGGAGGTAGCAGCAGTACCTACACTGGATCAAGCCCACTAACGGCCTAAACGACAGGGCTACTGTTGCCACTGCACGAGTGGCACACAGCCCTGGAAGGTACTTTAACAAGGCTCTACTAGCTCATTAAATCACGATGGGTGAAACGGACGCCATCACCAACACCTCCCAAAAAAAAGCATGTCAAAAATATAGGCAAACCACATTGCAATAATAAACTTCAGTTATAACCATGTAAAGAAAACGAGATATTGAACGAAATGGATATTAAAAACGTCATCTGAAACAATTCATCAGGTTGCATGCTAGTGGGCGCCGCAGAGCCACATGCTATCCATCACATCCATGCCAATGTACAATGATCACATACGTAACGATGGACGGGGGAGCTTGTCCTTGTCAACCATCCATCCAGCACTTTGGACAGCAGCCCCTCCTTGTTTTGCCTGGTGAGCAACCCGATACGTTGGGCCAGTGCAATTAAAAAAAAAAACTGACAGCGCTGTCGGAAGGGAAATGGGTTGGATCATGGATGATGGGATGGCCCCCAGGGCGGGGGAGGTACAAGGAGTAGGGAGCATCGATATTCCGGCTCAACCACCCCGCCAACCTTTACCAGAGTCACCACTGTTAGTCAAGTACTTGTGTTTACTGCATGCCATACGCCTAGTACTAGGTCCTGCATCATCAGCTAATGACAAACACAACACCCCGCCATGATTATTGAGTGAGTCCAAATTTCCTGTGACTCAGTTGATGATCGACCAAAGATAGCGAGACAAGTCGAGTTTCTTCCTCCGGATCTTCAACTTGATAGTAAAGAGAGGCGTCAAACCGCTTCACATCCCTCACAATGCCTACCATTGCAGTTGACAAGTATAAACTCTTCGAGGCCCTTGGCCGAAAGTACGTTATGCCATAGACACTCCCACTGTCCCTCCCCCTCCATCCCACTTTATCGCATGCGACGACCCTCAACTTATAACTGATACACGCATCTCATAGGTTCACGACAACAGAGTTTGAAGACCTCTGTTTCGAATTCGGCATCGAGCTCGACGAGGATACCGAAAATGAGGAACGCCCCATCGTCAATGGCGAACAGGAGCCACCCCAGCTCAAGATCGAAATCCCCGCCAACCGATATGATATGCTTTGCTTCGAGGGTATTGCCCTTAACCTCAACATCTTCCTTGGCCGTGTTGAATCCCCCAATTTCAGGCTGGTAGAGCCCAAGGATGGCAAATTGCAGACTATCACCGTCTCTCCCGAAACGGCCAAGGTGCGACCCTACGTCTCTGGCGCCATCTTGCGCAACATCAAGTTCACCAAGGACCGATACGAATCCTTCATTGCGCTTCAAGACAAGCTTCACCAGAACCTGGCCCGCCAGCGATCCTTGGTCTCAATCGGAACTCATGACTTGGACACCATTCAGGGACCTTTCACATACGAAGCCTTGCCTCCTAAGGACTTCAAGTTCATCCCACTCAATCAGGCTCAGGAGTTGACGGGAGAGGGCGTCATGACCTTTTACGAGAACGATCGCCATCTGGGACGATACCTACACATCATTCGAGATGCTCCGGTCTATCCCCTTATTCTTGACGCCAACCGGATCATCTGCTCCTTGCCCCCTATCATCAACGGCGACCACTCCAAGATCACACTCAACACTACCAATGTCTTCATTGAGATTACTGCGGCCGACATTACAAAACTGCAAATCGTCACAGACATGATGGTTACTATGTTTTCAGCATACTGCGCAGAGCCTTTCACCATTGAGCCTGTCAAGATTATTTCTGATCACAACGGCCAGACCCGCGTCACCCCCAATTTGGAGCCTCGCGTCACAACTGCCGAAATTGATTATCTTAACAGCTGCACCGGCCTTAATGAGTCACCGGAAACTATCTGCAAGCTGCTTTCTAAGATGGCCTACGTCGCCAAGCCATCAACTACAGACTCCAACTTGATCGAAGTCGCCATCCCCCCTACTCGCGCTGATGTCCTCCACCAATGCGACATCATGGAGGATGTTGCCGTATGCTACGGTTTCAACAGACTTCCCCGAACATCCCCCAACCGAAGCGCAACTGTTGCCGCTCCTCTCCCCATCAACAAACTTAGCGATATTGTGCGCATCGAAACTGCCATGGCTGGCTGGAGTGAGGTCATGCCCTTGACTCTTTGTAGTTATGATGAGAACTTTGCCTGGCTCAACCGCAAGGATGATGGCAAGACAGTCGTCCGCCTTGCCAACCCCAAGACTTCTGAATACCAGGTTGTCCGAACTTCACTCTTGCCTGGTCTTTTGAAGACCATTCGTGAGAACAAGAGCCACAGCGTGCCCATCAAGATCTTTGAGGCCGCCGATGTTGTCTTCAAGGATGAGGCCGCTGAGCGAAGGTCTCGCAACGAACGCCACTTCGCCGTTGCCTTCTGCGGCAAGACCAGCGGATTTGAGGTTGTCCATGGTCTTTTGGACCGCGTGCTGCTGATGCTTCGCACGTCTTTCATTTCCAACGACGATGGCGCATCAGTGAAGCCCGACGGCTACTGGATCGAAGAGCTCAACGAGGATACCTTCTTCCACGGCCACGCCGCGTCTGTGCACTTGAGACTTGGCGGAAAGGAGCAGCGCATTGGCGAGTTTGGCATTCTGCATCCTTCCGTCCTGGAGAAATTCGATTTAAGGTGAGCTCCTCCTCCTTCACTTTAGGGATTTCCCCCCTTTTTATGTGTCGGCTGCTAATATTTATGATAGATACCCCGTCAGCACTCTAGAGATCAACCTCGAGGCTTTCTTATAATCAATCAAACAGAAGGGAAATAAATAAAAACAAAATCCAAGAGTGATACACACGTAGACGAAAAAGATATAGGGCCCCTCCATCACGTCCTTGGAGCCTGGGACTAGATTTACAGCGTGGCCACGACAAATAGGCGATGGATAAAAAGCTTCCGACCAGGACAGGAGGACAGTGTCTTCCACATAGATGTCATCACATGATATAGACACAAAAAATGAAGAAAGAATAGAAGCCTGACCCTGGTTATCTCCAATCTAAAAGCTACTCCTGTGACAGCTGAGCCAAGTAACTTGTCTATTGACTACCATTAAGAATCAAACCGCTACAGACCCATTCTATATAGTCTACACAATGCTCCGGGCCTACTCCACTTGTCAAGAAACCACTGATACGCCAAGTCCGTCGATGTCAAGTATATAATGCTGATCCATCCCCATGAAGAAACCCCATACAATGTCCACTATTTCCCTATTGCTAGGCCAAATCGATTCTTCGCTTTTAAACGCTCGTCATTCAAATCATAAAGAGTAACACTGATTATTCCGTTTCAAGTATTGTCAACTCTATGGAAGGAGACATTGGTTGCGCTGCTGATGACCTTCTCTTGAATTGTTGCAGCATCCGCCCCCTAAACCTCGAATGTGACTCCTCAGAGTTGACCGTCGAACGTGAGGACAGTTGCAATACACCACTGCCGCAACATCCGACATCAACTTCCTCATCGTCACTGTTTATTGCTGGATCATGTGACTGCAGCACTTCCCACGAGGCGCGTTCTTCAACCCTTACATTACCATTCTCATCAAGGTCTATAGATGGTCGGCCAAGGTCAAGTGTTGTTACTTGTGAAACGGTGCGTGGTCGTAAGCATGCGCGACGGGTAGTATTTTCCGTCTCCACGACCATATAAGGCTTATGGTTGTTCTCCTTTGAAAACATGACACCCTATGTCATCTCTCGCAGCTCTTGATCCCTACGGGGCGGCTCCGGGGTGGAAGGACCTGCCACCGTAGACTCATCGCTGAGGCCAAGATTAGACAGCACAGATTTACCAATATTCAAACCGGCGATTCCTTCTCGAATAGCAGAAAACGGGTTGACTCCCTCCGTAGATATACTCTGATGGAGTGAAGTCTGCCTTGTGCCTGGGGTCAAGGTTTCATGTGCGGTTTCAACCGACGTAAGAACGGATTGGTGCTCTTCCAGACCCGGAAAATCATCAATAGCAGCAGAAGAGCCGGTCGAATCTTCAGCCTCAATTGCATTTTGGTTGTGAAGGTTCGAAATGGCAGCTTGTCTTTCGCTTTCCGCAATGGCCGCAGCGTTTAGGGCGCCATTCATTTCGTCGTCGGTGCGACCATAGAGTTGGTACCACCAACGAATTTCCTTCAACCGTGGAAGCAGAATGCGCTCACGACCCTTGGTATGGTCGTCAACAGTTGGGTCAAAATCCGGGTTCGTAAACTCTGCTTTTCTGCAGAGGAAATAGTCCCATACTGAAGAAGTCCTCTCTGCCACCCTGGCGTCTCGCCTTTGTTTCTCCGAGTTATATAAGAAAGTTCCATACTGGCAAGAATGGAGATGGTAGAGCAACCGGCGTAGAAACCGTTCGTTGAACTCGAATCGAGTAGGATTTTGTCGCAGCAGTTGGTAAGTGCACTCAAGAAACTGATGAAAGACTGGGCTGATCATCTTGGCTGTGGTTGCCTCCTCTTCGACAACCTTTCCAGAAGCTGTTTCACCCATAGTGGCTGGATCAGCATCATCCTTGTTCGTATTGAAAATGCGTTTCGTAGTGTTAATCATATTCTGGATGGCATCGTTGCGCCCATCATTTTCCCCAGGCTGAACTATCGCACCAGCCAAACCATCTTTTTGAATCGTAAACCACGAGTCCAAACTGAGATGACCAGATCGTAGTCGGAACATGTGGCCAAATGATAACCAGTCTTTCTCCACCAGTACGATGAATCCATCAAGAGTTCGATAGTACGGGTCCAGCATAAGTTCTGCCAGTGCGCTCAATTGGCTTGTACGATCCCAACCATCAGAGCAGTGAATGAGGACATTTGAGTGGATAATGCCCACCTGGCGCGCTATTATTGCGGACCCGTCAAGAACGTCATGAATATGGTTTAACCATTTACTCTGTTGTAGCAAATCTCGGTTAGGGGGTAAGGGGGAGAGGTCGGCATCCTTGAGCGCTTCAACGACTCTGTTAAGCGAGGCACGCATAACGTGAATATTGTCGATACTAAGGAAAATCTTTCGCGCAAACTTGTACCTATCCATATTCTCGGAGCCCATGCCTTGGACCTGGTTGACCATAGCGTTGATCGTTGGCCGGGCGTCGACAATCAGGTTGCTTTGCTGCGCGCCGTATATCAGGCGCTTTCCGGTCTTCTCATCGTACATTGCGCCAGCTGATTTGGAAATCAATTCATCTTCATAGCGTTCCGTTTCGGTCAATTCAGGCTCCACCAAGACACTACTATTGGTGACATCCGGCTGGCTTGACATTGGGGTAGTCTCTTCAGACCCAGTTGCATTTACCGAGACTGCGAAAGAAGCAGCAACAAGTTTCTCATCTTGAACATTTGTTTTCCTTGTAATACCAGCAAATGGTTGTGAGCTTCTTGTTATTGTGCAGTTATTCACAGGGTGGATGTATGACAGAGCAGGAATCCGGTTTCTTGACCGAAAGTCTTTGGCATATTTGAGCACGTTGTCTGATATCTTGCTGGGGACGACTAAAAAGGCCGGGTAGGTGTCGCAGAAGGTATAATCCTTGTTGATGTTGGTGATTCTCCAACCTTTATCGGGAAGCTTTTCACTTATGCCTTGGCGCCGGAACTCGGCTCTGGGATCGTAAATTTCCCATCCGTTAACCTCCTTTTCCATTTTGAGGGGCTTATGACTGAAGGCAAAGAGCTTTTCCACAGTTCCGAGCTTGCATGTCCGAGTTTTGATAAATTCAAAAGCTTCGCGTGCAATTTCGCTGTCGGAAAAATTGAAGGTGACGAAAGTAAAGTCTCGACATCGGATTCTTATGGAAGACAGAAGTCGGGAGCCTGTAGGCATTGGCCGAAACGTGCATTGCGAGAGCATAGGATAGGTAATCCATTTCTCTCGCTTCTTAGGCGGCTGCATAGAATCGACAGGCGCTTTGCCCGGCGGCTGCTCAACGGGAGCAGAGAAGACCATGTGAAAGTCGGTAAGTCTGAGGGTGCCAAGGGCCGTCTGGCCGCCGTTGATGGCTTGGACATTTTCGATGACCTGAGATAAAAGCAAATGTCAGGGCAGGTCAAGGCTTGCCGAGGCTACTTTGGTAGTGTGGAGGACGAGATCGTCTTACGAGGCCACATACCTTCCTGGCCTCCATTTTCGGCGAACAGCTACCACCGGATAGCTCGCTCTCGGTATGAAACGGGTAGGTTGAGGTTTACAAGGCGCGACATATAAAATACAACATGTATCTTGTTGGTGATTATGGTCAGCAAGTTGAGAGTGAATGAAGTCAAGTGTGACGTCGTCCGTGGTAATGCGTAGACGGTTCAAAAAGAATAGAGTTGTCGAAGGAAGAGGGATAGCTTGCGTTCGGAGGGGTAAGAGGTCACAAATGCATTATTAGTAGAGAAGAAAGCTTGAAGAGCCAGGTCTCGTATTAAAAAAACAAAAGCTTGTTTGTGACAGATAAGAAGAAGGATTATGCGACTAATGCTGGAGGTGTAGAATCAGATTCTTATAGCACCGCCCACGCGTGTTCAGCCAGAGTGTTTGATGTCTATTCAGAGTGTCGTCGTGAGCATCATGTCAAGTCATCAGAGGTTCCTGCCTGAGATCACAAGTCATGCTCAACTAGGTAAAGTGCCACCCAAGGTGGGGTTGGCAAGGACGTGGAGGTATAGAAAGACTAGAAAGACGTCAGGTGTGGCCCAAGCACCTGAGGGACAGCTTCCCCTTCCCCATCGGCAGTCGCCGAAACCAATTCTCCGGAGTTTCTCCAAACAGACCACAACGGCCAACTGCAACTGGACCCGCTAAAATGTGTAGCAGGCCAAAAATACCCTGGGGGCCACACACAACCACACACACACTTCTCTTAGTTAGGGCTCAACCCACACTGGAAATTTGAATCGAGAGGGGACTCAACCAAGGCACTTTCTGAAGCGCTTCGCCCAATCCCGCCCTCCCAATCCTTGGATCGCGAACTTTCATCAGTCCTTCCGCCGCCCGCCCTGTTCGATTTCTCCCTCACAAAGTCAAAGACTTTATATCTTTCGACTCCCTCTACATAAAATACAAGATGGCGCATCCGGGTGCTCAGATGTGAGTGACACAACCCCTCGTTGAAGTTTCTTTTGGGAATATCATCGCAATTTTTTTTTGGCATCACAACTATGGAACCCTGGCACAAGCAATTGAAGAATGAGGATATTGAAAAGAAGATGGAAGGGAACACAAATGATGGAGGATGAATTCTGATGATTTCTCACTGGACTTTCAACATCACATATGCGCTATTCATCATCATCATCAACATAGTTTTTTGCTGACTTACATCTTTTCTCTCTTCACAGCTCCAAGCGGAGAAAGTTCGTCGCCGACGGTGTCTTCTACGCCGAGCTCAACGAGTTCTTCCAGCGCGAACTCGCTGAGGAAGGATACTCTGGCGTCGAGGTCCGCGTTACCCCCACTGTCACCGACATCATCGTCCGCGCCACCCACACCCAGGAGGTTCTCGGCGAGCAGGGCCGCCGCATCCGTGAGCTCACCTCGCTCATCCAGAAGCGATTCAAGTTCCCCGAAAACTCCGTCTCCCTCTACGCCGCCAAGGTCCAGAACCGTGGTCTCTCCGCCGTCGCTCAGTGCGAGTCTCTCCGTTACAAGCTCCTCAACGGTCTGGCCGTCCGACGTGCCTGCTATGGTGTCCTCCGTTTCATCATGGAGTCTGGCGCCAAGGGTTGCGAGGTTGTCGTCTCTGGCAAGCTCCGTGCTGCCCGTGCCAAGTCCATGAAGTTCACTGACGGCTTCATGATCCACTCCGGTCAGCCCGCCAAGGACTTCATCGACACTGCTACCCGCCACGTCCTGCTCCGACAGGGTGTCTTGGGTATCAAGGTCAAGATCATGCGTGGCTCTGACCCCGAGGGCAAGGCCGGTCCCCAGAAGTCTCTCCCTGATGCCGTCACCATCATCGAGCCCAAGGAGGAGCAGGCTGTCCTCCAGCCTGTCAGCCAGGACTACGGCGCTAAGGCCGCCGCCGCCCAGGCCAGCCAAGATGCGCGAGTTGCTGAGCAGGAGGCCGGTGAGGAGGCTGCTGCTCCCGCTCCCGCTGCCGAGGAGCAATAAACAAAAAATCTGTGAGGAGGGTTCCAAAGGGAGGAGTGCGGTTGATAACAAGCCACAAGGCAAGGGATGGCGGTCAACTCTGGCGTCAATTGATCATTTGCATCTGCTAAGGGCATGGAAAGGTTTCGTCCCGATTTTTTTTGTAATGGTAGACGTACACCATAAAAAAAGTGAGACACAAGAATCTGATGACATCATGGCCAATATTACCAATTCTTTGAAGCTTGCATGTAAAGTGTCCTTCATAGAATAAGGAGGCTAAATTTGATACCCGTTTATATAAACATGATGGCCCCCGAATCTGCCGAGTAATAGTGAAGGTTAAGGATGAACAAGTGCTGACAATGGAACAGCTGGATAATAGGCAGCATCAGATGTCAATGCTGCAACATTCAGATGCTAGTATCAAGGCCTTCAGCATTTCCTAGTTTACGAAGGGGACAGATCTGGGCAGCAACTAATGGTATATTTCATCCAAGACTCACTCCATCAACACCATTCATGCTTTGCTGAACAAAAAAAAACTACATATCTGTCTCCCACACAAAACGTGAAAGCCCGCCGTGGAGTTCTCTCTCCTAGTATCCGTTGCTTCTACCATCATCAAAAAAACAATGCAAGCCTGGTATCGTACAAGGAGGCATGCGTTTCCCTTCCAGTCATGTTTGCCATATATATCCCACAGTAAACGCCAGATGAGCCGTGCCCCCAGCCAACCCTCCCCTTCATGTGTCCCATCGTTACAAGACAAAAGAAAGAGAGTGAAAACAAAAATAACATAGAAATCATCCCCCCCTCACCCATTCCCTTTTCTTTTCTCCAACCATGATGCGCCTGCATCATACGGTGTGTAAATATCGTGAAAAATTACCCTGCTCGACAAGAGCCACCTTGTCAGATGGCGTGAAAAATGTACAGTTGACCTTATGAGCCACTCTTTAAAAAGATGCATATAATGGCAATTGGGTATATCCCCCTGTATTACCCTTCTTCTCTAGTGAGCTGAGTCCGGCTATCTCCTCGTCGATTTCTGCGATTGGAGTTCAATATCGTTGTCGTACTCCTTTTTGCCGTTTGTAGAGCCATTTGCGCGACCATTTGGCCTGTGCATTTCATCCTCGCTCTCCGCAAGGTCGGTGAGGCCGAAACCAGCAGCCTCTTCCTCGTCGTATGCGCGAATCAGACCTTGTCTATCGCCATGTTGGCTGCTGATGCTGCGTCTTGATGGGTCACCGCTTCTCCGTGCCTGCATACTTCGTCGAGTCTGAAGACCGGAAACCATGTCGGTTCCTGTGGAATCAAATCCTCCTCGTCCAGCAACCAGCTTTTGCCCATTGGGGTCTCCACGGGAAAGGTTGAGAAGATAAACTCCGGTAAAAGTAATGAGGAAACCACAGAGTAACGAGAGAGTGTTGACAGGGTCGGTGGTGTTGAAGCCACTAAAGAGGATAAAGGAGGCACAGAGCGTGGCCGTAGTGAAGGTAACATAGTACAGCGGATTCACACTGCAGCATGCATGTTAGCGAAATGCGGAATTAGAGCATTGAGTGGAATAGAGACCTACATATTGGTTGGGAACGAGGCCAGCGCCTTATTAAAGTAGTTCATCTGCGTCAAGATGCAGACACCAGTCAAAATCAGGAAGACATAGGTGGACGGGTGAGAAAACTGGTTGTGGCCGGCAAAGGTGAGCTTCAGGGCAATGCCGAACGCCTTGACAGACATGACGGAGATGGAGCCAACAGTCGAGCAGATGGAGAGATAGATGAGGGCATTAGTTTTGCCATAAAGAGGCGCGATCCTGTAAATCATGAAGACGGCAAAAGCCACGACAGCAAATGCGTATATGAGGAACCCTGATTAGAAGTCAGTTGCAGCGCCGTACCCAAACAAGGGAACTCCGCACATACCTGGGTGGATAGCATATTCAAGAATCTGGTCAATAGTCTGAATATCTTCATCGGGCGGCGCATGAAGAACAATGACAACAGCGCCAATGAGACAAATGGCGCTGCCCAGCTTGCCCAGTGTTCCCAGCTCCTCCTTCAGAAAATAGGATCCCAGTACAGCGCCAATGAGGACACTGAGAGCTCCCAACGGAGTCACAAGAATGGCTGGCGCAAAAGCGTATGCGGCAAAGTTGCAGATTTCTCCAACTCCAACTAAAAAGAGTGTTAGTAGAGCGCTTATTTTATGGCAACGCAATGCTCACGAGTTGCGATTCCCGCCCACCAGAGAGGGCTTCGCAGATAAACGAATCCATCACCTTCAAAACCATGTCGTTCTTCAGCTTGTATTAAACCCTGGGATCTTTATTAGCACGATTGCGTCCGAATAGGTGCTGCCTCCAATCGGTTTGGAGCTCGCGTCCATAGGGCCTAGGTGGCCGACTAAGGCTGACGAACCTTTTTGGTAATGACAAAGCTGGTTCCTGGAATACTAAGTTAGAACAGACGACTTTAGCAATAGGTAAGAACAGGAGCAGACATACCAATGGCAAATGCTGAGCAAATGGCCAATGCCAGACCAACATATCTGCGCGCGAAGCCAAGTCAGCAAAACCCCCATTCTAACGACAGAGCTGACACCCTCCATGGTCAGCTCTGTTCAGCCCAAGCGCAACGTACTTATCCTCAAGCATTTTGAGGGAATGTGTGAAGCGCGCGAGAAAGCGACGCAGGCGATTCTAGAGTCTTCAATGGGAAGACGGTTTTCCCCCAGATTCTGGGACGACGCGAGAGAGAGAAAAGAGACTGCGCAATGCCGAGGGAGGGAGAGCGAATGAAAGTAGTCGAGGTCGAAAAGAGCGGGTAAGCTCGGTACTCGTTTGGATACGCAGTTGTGAAGACGAAAGATGGTGTCGAATCGCTAGAAATCGGTCCTGTAAGAAGACAGAGAACGATGGAAAATAGGCGAATTGTCGTCGTCGCCGTCGTTGTCGAGGATGGGCACTCGTGGGGCCAAAGGCTGTCCGTCTGTCTGTCTGTCGTCGTCGTACCGAACGAATGTGTTCCAAGAGTCGTCTCTTTCGTCGCAGTCGTGGCCTTTTTCAAGTCCGCCAAAGGGATCGTCGCCAAAAGTCAAAAGAAAGCGTTCTAAAACAACCCCAAGGTTTAAAGGAGGAAGGGGTTGAATCTTGCGAAGAAGGGTCGTAGGGTTTTTTTTTTGGGGTGGCTGTGGGTTAAGGAAGTTGAATGGGGTGCGGTTTAAGGATGGATAGTTTTGGCTGGTGGTGGTGGCGCTGGCGGGCAAAAGACACAAGGGGAATGGATGCGTGGCCCGTTCAGGTCCCCCCGCCAGCAGGTCCAGGTATAGCAGGTGTTCCAATTCAGTAGGCAGAGAGAGGCGCAAGACCTGTGGTAGAGTCAAGAGAGCGCTAAACCTACAGTGGGAGAATAAAGGGTTCCACGGGTACCTGAACTGGGTTTTGATGGCCCTTCTAAATGGACTGCCTTAAGCAAGTCAAACAGAGAGAGAGAGTACGACAACCACACTAAAGTATACTTTTAAACTCTTACGCTTCCTTCGCCAGCAACATGTATCTCCTCAGGCTACCAAAGTATTTCCTCCCTCCCTCAGGGATGCAATTCGTGTCACAGACGCTTCCAGGGGCTCCAGTCAGAAGCTCTAGCCACTCGCAGGCGCCCGTCCCACCCTCCAACTCCAGACGAAGAGCGCAAATCCCTGCACAAACACGACGTCCACTCCCTTGTTTGCATTCTGTTATTGTACCATGAATGCCGACACACTCAGGACTTTGTTCCCTCGATATTCAATGTTGGACAACGTGTTGTTTGTTTGGGGGGTAGGAACACGCCATGATACAATTGCTAGATGCAATTTATGTGGATTCCATAAACGCTCAAGTCTCATCAGTCACAGGGCGTCAATGTTTCAACACAGGAGCGTATTCGAGACCGTCTCCCGATTTAGCATTCGAGACAAGTTTTTTCCCAAGACAACCAAGCTCGTATAATGCCGATGCAAGCGGCCTCTCAGATGTGTGTCTCGTACTCGTAGGTTTGAAGGCCAACAGCCACCGAATCTGCATGTCAGAATATCCTCGCCATCAGATTGTTCGCTTGCATCTTGACTTTCTTCATGTGCGGATAAAGCAAATCTTAAAGGTTGTCCAAAGGGGGGCATTCATAGTGAACCGAGGTGTCTTCATGACGGACGTTGATGGCTGGCATGTATCACGCGAGCTCAAGAATGTGTCTCAGTCGTCTCTCCTAATATCTCAAACCGAAGCTGCTGCGCCCCATTGCTCACCTGGTGTCTCTTTTTAGGTATGTCGTACCCCAGCGACATGCAGGCTGGATGCAATAGGTAGGTAATTGCATTGCATAGCTGACGCACTCCCACAGATCGTCAACCACCACTGTCACGGTTCAAGATAGCCAAGAACACTGGCAAACAGGACAGCCGGGTTTGCCGCTGACTGTCTAATTATTGATAGAGCAGATCAGTACACGCAGCACCACCAATTCGAAACGATCGATCTTCATAGAATAAGGGGCACGAGCCTCTGGCACGGATAAAAAATGGGGTGCCCCTGGCTAGTTGTGGAGTCTGACGCGCAACGTTCCCATGGGAGGCCCCTGCAAAGGCGCATGTGCGGCACGTGATTTTAGACATTTTCAATGCTATTGAATCAGAAAAGTCCAAAAAAGGCAAAAAGAAATGGTGTTTTCCGGCGCCGGGAGTCGAACCCGGGTCCCAGCGGTGAAAGCGCTGTATGATAACCGTTACACTACGTCGGATATTTGATCCCGTGACTTGAGATGTGTGTTGTGATCGTAATAGGATCTATAAATAATTGAGCGGTAGCCCTGTAACTCACATGCCTGTTCTTGCTGTCATCCATACGGTATGCTCATCTTATTCTTTGGCTAATAATCCAAGAACCAAATTTAATCATTCCAGTTTCCCGGTTTCTACGTCAGTTATGAATATGTATAACGAACTTCTGTAAATTCAACCAGCAAATATGAACCACCAAGTCAACAATAGAGTTGGCTGAATACCATTATTCCACTCCAAGTCATGCTAACTATACGCAAATATACTTGACCTTTTTACTGTAAATGAGATTTTTTTTCTTCTCCAAACGCCAAACCAGGTATCCCATCTCCCCAATAAATCCTTGCGGACAACCCCCCATCAGACTCAGTGCTTGACATCTATCACAACCCCCTTTCAAGAGCTTTGGTGCTATTAGTTGATTGTGAGATTCAAAGAGTCCTGCCAACACCCTCAAATACAAAACAAACGAAATGGCGGTACGACAAGTGTCTGGTAAAAGTCCACGAGTTGCCGAGCCTAAAAAGCAAAGTCACTGGTCAGTATTCATTCACATCCCTACCTTGAGTATACATTCATGCGAGTTTGTGTTGGAGTAATTTTTCCCAGTGTGTGCAGGTGCAAGCTAAATACCGACTTGGAGACCGTCGCAGACACTGCTGAGGAGTGGTGTGTTAGTTCGATTGGATCAGATGTAAATCATGCTGATTTCAATCTTTGACAAAAATCAAGGGAGCTGCGGGAAGAGAGGCGCTGTAAACACATATGGGTATTGGTCATGTTAGTCCGAATGGTATGGTTAGGACCGACGACGCTTGACGTCTATGAAACGTTAGCATCTTCCTTCATCGCCAATTCTAACCATGTTATTGCTTACCTTGTTCCTCTTCCATACTTGCTTCATCGTCAGGCCGAGCTCGTTTTGATGTGACAGCAAAGGTATCATTTCCGGTCACATCAGCCAAGTCCGTTTCGTCTCGCCAGTCAATTTCGGCAAGCTCGTCGTGATCGATCAATACTTCCTCTCCAGCCGTTTCATGGTCCAAGATCTGGTCGGCATTTGTCTCTGCCACGTTTGAGGCAGTATCGCCATCATCGGCCAGAGTATGCGTTGTAGCGGTGTTTGCGGCGCTAAGATTATTATTCTCGTCTTCAGACTGTTCAGCAGCTGAATGGGCCACTTCGTGTTCAATATCATCAGCGTTCACATCCTCCAGTTCATCCGCCTGGTTATGAATGAAAGGGTTAGAATCGCTCTCTAAGTGGTCTGGAAGTACTTCGTCAGCGTCAGTCATAGAGAAGGTCGTACTGAAATCCGAGATTTTGCGAAGATGATGGAAATTTGTGTGCTTGAATGGGAAGTTATGTTCGAGATAGGCATAAAGGTTGGTAGGTTTACCGTTTGTGTTAGCTGTGTTGGTCGGCTCATCAAACACTTCAGATATTGCTTGTTGATTGGAGTCGACAGCTGCATCTGCAGCCGGTATGTCATGTTGAGCATGTTCTTCGACAGCCTCTGCGTGTTCCTCTGCGTGTTCCTCTTCTTGCTCCTCTTCTTGCTCCTCTTCTTGCTCCTCTTCTTGCTCCTCTTCTTGCTCCTTTTCTTGCTCTTCTTCTTGATCTTCTTCGTGTTCCTCTTCTGGCTCCTCTTCTAGCTCCTCTTCGTGCTCCACAACCTGCTCCTCAATATATTCTTCAACATGTTCCTCAACATGTTCTTCCGTGTGCACATAGCCAACATCTACAAGGTCTCCACCATCTTCAACTTCATATTCAACTTGATCTGTTAGAGTCTCATCTTGGTTCTCATCTTCGTGATCTTCATTGGTCTCATGCTGTGAAGACTCTTCATCATGAATATCGGCATTCTCGATAGGCGAACTTTCATAGTTGTCAATATTCTCATCAATACTTTCCGCAGTCTGCGTGGCATTGACAACAGCAGTGTTTTGTGACATGGGTGACTCAAATAGGTGAATGACTTCATCCAGGCCTTTGCCAGCAGCTGCACTTTCAATCAAAAACTCGAATCGTTTACTTGTGCTTGGCCTTGTGAAGAGATAAGTGTATAGCGTCCGAGTGCTATCGGGGTCTTGGTTCTTGACAAGCAGGTCGAAGATTTCCAGAATTTGTCGCAAGGTAATGCTGGATAGAGAATCTCGCAAATGTGACTGCACGGTGTCAGCATAATGATACAATTTGTCATTAAAACAGCCCACATACCTCGGCGAATTCAAGTCCAAGCTCATCGACTTGAAAGACAAGTTCATCTTCAGCAGAAATCTCATTCGATAGTTCTGAACGGAGACCGGCGAGCAACGACTCCATATTGTCGTCCAGGACAGAGGGGGTAGAAAAGAAACCCGCGGATGTCTCTAACGAGAAGAATGGAAACTCGTCCCCTTTGTACTGTACCGTAATGGATGGGAAGCTCTCGTCCTCTGCAGGAGAATGAGCTTGAGAGGTTTCCAGACCAGTGGCGGAATCAACGTCTTCCGGTTCTATAGTCACATTTTCATCATGATTGACATCATTATCGTCATCTTGTCCATCTTGAGAAGGCTCCTCAGCTTCATCTTCCGGGGCCTCCTCTGGTTCCGGTCTCGCTTCGAAATCAACGCCTTCATTCTCCAGAGCATCTTCATCCTCATTTTCGGCATTAATCTGGCTTACTGTTGTGTCGTGGATTGGAGAATCTCCGTTGTGACCTTCCTCTTGCTCCCAAGTTATCTCATCTTCTTCTGTCTCCGCAACTTTCTCTGTTGCATCTGCATCTGCATCTTGAATATCTTGCGGGGGCTCATTGCCAGGTCTTGCTGTGGTGTCCAGGGGAGGCTCTGCAGTATTTTTATCATTTTTTGAGTCCGGCTCATTGGCAGTATCCTCAACGCCTTGTTGTTGGTCATATGGTTCTTCTGCTGTGTCGCCGCCGTCAATTTCATACTCCTCATAGTTGATCTCATTCTCCACGTCTTGAATCTCGACAACAGTGACTTCGACCGTATCAACCGTGTCCTTTTTCGGCCCGTCGAAGACATCGACATCATTCACATAGTCATCCTCTGACTGCTTTTGTTCGTTTGTCATATCCTCATCCACCACATCCCCGTCCATGTGCGCATCATCTTGTAAATCGCCTTCAATATCCTGATGTTCGATGCCTTCGTTTACAGGGTCACTGAATTTTGTGTCCAGGCCCATGGATACATCCGTTTGGGCATCTGGGAGCGAACTGTCGGGATGCAGAGGATCTTCCTCATGCGTAGTTAGGAAAGCCTGCTGTTGATGCTGCTCGGCTGTGTCGATATCGTAGTCTATGAGATCTTCGTCGCCGGGATGCCCATCGAAATTGAATGGCGGCGCCATGTCAACTTCCATTTCCATTTCCGCCATAGTTGAGTAAATTGCTGCCGCCGATACAATCGTCGCCAGTCAATGGGGGCTTCGCTTGCTTGCTTCAAGGTCGGTTATCGGGAGAGATTGGGCTTCTTGGTTCAGGTATAATCTTCTCAAAATCTGCAGCGTCTGAAACAAAGAAGAAAGAACTCCTTGGATTCGGTCTTCGCCAAGAAATGGAGGCTGCTTCGTTCGGGTCGGCAAAGCTGATGTTCTTTACGCCACTAAAGCAGCAACAGATCTGAAAGAAAATGGTATCGGTAGAGCAGGCACCACATTGATTCTGATGAATATCGAAGAGGGAAAAAATAGACGGAAGTCAAAGAACCGATAGAAACGTGGAGTGGCGATGCAGCTTATGAATCAGGCACGAAAGGCTGAGATGTGGGAGCGCGAAGTAGGCATCCAAGGGCATCTGTCAATGGGATTAAATGCGTGACCGTGGCGTGGAATAAGCTCTCAGAGGTGGAATTACCATAGTCAAGGGCGGTAACACAGTGATTACATATATATGCACGGTCAATTACACTGTATGACGAGACTTATCACTTACGGTAATCAACGACCTCGGTGTATTTTAATATGCTGTATAGTTAACATCTAACCGACTAGCGATATTGAATGATTCATGATACTTTACTTTTTTAAACTTTTCAGTATTGAAGTTACAAAACATCCCCTTTGAGCAGAAGTGAAGATGTGAATTTGGTAGCTGTTACTAGCCAGCTGATGATCTTTGCATAACAGGTAACTAAAGGTAACTGAAGGTGTAGAGCCTATAGGGAAGTGTCTCAGTAATAAGTACAGTACCTAAGCTGCCATAGTACATATGTACTACGTAGACACTATCACCACTATCTTGTGTGCGTAGCCTTTGGTTAGCATGAATAAAAACAACACCACAAACAATCCTTAAGAGAAAGAATCTTCTAAGTATTTATAGATAAATCGGTTTTAATTATTACATGCCCAGTATTGTTCTATCATATATTTTTACCACAATTACTTCTATGCTTAACCGTTCATCGTGGGGCTTCATCCTACAGCGAGGTACCTTCAACACCCCTCGATCTAGTCAGGCACGTGACAGCGAGTTAGGGGAATCAGTGTGAGCGCCAGCAGCCCAAATTCTAGCTCCTGAAGTTGGATAGACGTGGCTGATTGATTGATTGATTGAACGACCATCCCGCCAACGTCTCGCTGCCTCAAATTCAGAATTGCAATTCAAACATCCACATTGACAAAATGGTGCGCATTTTTTCAGTTTATAGAGAATTCTAATTGATTATAGAAAAAGACTGACTTTTGTTCCAGGTCGTCCTCGCAGCCTCCATCTGCACCCGAGGCGGGAAAGCTGTCCTCTCTAGGCAGTTTCGAGAGATGCCACGATCTCGAATAGAAGCCCTCCTCGCATCCTTTCCAAAGCTGGCGGACAGCGGCACCCAGCATACCACTGTCGAACAAGATAATGTCCGATTCGTCTATCAGCCACTTGACGAGCTCTACATGGTGCTCATCACCAACCGCCAATCCAACATTCTTCAGGATATCGACTCCCTGCATCTGTTTGCCCAAGTCGTCACCAGCACATGCAAGACACTAGACGAGAGGGAAATTGTCAGAAATGCCTATGAACTGCTTAGCGCATTCGATGAACTGGTCACCCTCGGATACCGCGAGAACCTGACCATCAGTCAAATCAAGACGTTCTTGGAGATGGAAAGTCACGAAGAGCGCATCCAGGAAATTATTGCAAGGGTAAGACCATGGTTTTGGGTAGCACCGTTGAGTGTTGGAAGATACTCATTTCGCTTTAGAACAAAGAGCTCGAGGCTACAGAAGAGCGGAAACGCAAGGCCAAGCAACTTGAGATGCAGCGCAAGGAGTCGGCAAGGATGGGACGCCCCAATGCCCCGCGCACGCCAGTTTACCCAACTTATACTCCCCCGGCACAATCGAGCACACAAAGCGCCTTTGATTCCTATGAGGCTGAGAAGAACAAGACCTTCAACAAGTTCGTGCCACCATTATCTCCATCTCTGTCCAATTCACTAATTGTTCCCAAGACCCTCTACGCTGAAGGCCAAGGGTATGCAGCTGGGTAAGAAGTCAAAAACTACAGGCATATTTGAGCAGGTCCGCGGAGATCTTGGCGCCGAGGTCGACGATACACCCCTCGTTGCCCCCACGCCAGCTGCCGCTGAGCCAGCAGAGCCACGTATATCATCGACACTAGATCGCGATGCGATTCACGTTACCATTACCGAGACCATTAGCGCCAAGCTCTCCCGAGAAGGAGCCATCAACTCGATAGCTATTAACGGCGATCTCACACTTCGAGTTTCCGATCCAAGCCTGACTAAGATCAAACTTGCACTACAAGCTATCCCATCGCATGGCGCCCAATTCCGCCCTCACCCCAATGTGGACCGAAACTTGTTCAACAGCTCAAAGGTTATTCAAATGAGCAATACCGCCCGTGGATTCCCCGTCAACAATGCCGTTGGTCTTTTGCGATGGAGAGCCTCGCCCAAGGTGGACGACACCAGCGCCTGTCCCATTACATTCACCGTTTGGATCAACAAGAATTCTGACAAGTACAATATTACTGTCGAGTACGAATTGACAGGCGGTGATGCGCTGAGAGACGTCAGCGTAGTCATCCCCTATGAGAGCAGCGAACCGGTTGTTTCAAGCTTCGATGCGGCCTACGAGGTTTCAGGCGACGCGGTAGAGTGGAATATCGGAACAGTCGATGATGAGAACCCCAACGGTTCATTCGAATTTGAGGCTGAGACCAGCGATGAGAACACCTTCTTCCCCATGACCGTCAGATTCAACAAGACAACACCGTTTGTAGATGTTGATGTAAGTCATTAACCCCTTTTTGCCTCTGACAAATTTGCCACTGACAGTATATCAAAGGTCAACACAGTAACTCTGATTGATGAGAATGAAGAAGTAACATTCTCAAAGGAGACCAAGACCACGGCGGACAACTTTTTGATTGAGTAGACGGAGTTTAAAAACCCTGCTGCAAATATGGGTCGGTTTTTTTTGGAATTGAGGGGGGTTTATAAAACGGGAGACTATGGCGCCTGGTGATGCTGCTATGGCGGTGATGTAGAAGATAATGCCTCAATGACGATGTGATACGATTTGGACTTGACTGTGATAGATGGGTTAAAAGTTGGGATGAGATATTGTGTATGACCCCTGAAGCGAATCCATTACATTCTGACTAACCTCTGGTTTTCACACGCAAGACTGACAGCTTAGGCTTTGGACAACATTTACGTGGTTTTATTCGGATTGCATTATGGTTGATGTGATAATTTCTATATAGGTCACGAGAGAAGGCCCTCTGATACTATGGCGGTAAAATGGGTTGCAGGGTAAGTCATTTCCTAGCCCAGCTCATCTGATTAAACACTCGTCCACTCGCCCACCAACTTATCAAAATCAGCTCCATACAACCAATCCAAATCAAACGGCTCAAAAACCCCCCTCTTTACATTCTCAGGTAGCCTCCTCTTGTTCAGCTGCTCATTCAGGTCTAGTACCTTGTCCACGCGCTCCTGCCTTCCTAATTGCCAGTTCTTCAGCGCCTTGCTCTGCGCATCGTTGGGTCGGTGCTGGATCTTGGAGTAGACGCCTGCGAAGGTGTAGACGTCCTCGAAGGCTTGGTTGACGCCCTGGCCGGCGGTCGGGGGGATGGCGTGGGCTGCGTCGCCGAGGATGAGGACGCGGGCGTGGGGTTGGGAGACCCAGGTGTCGAGTTTGGGGACGAGGTAGAACGGCCAGAGGTTGATTCCCTTGAGGGGTATGTCGACGACGGAGTTGCTGACGATGGGCGGAAAGTCTTGTTTGCCCTCACGGAGGAAGTCGATGCACCAGGACTTGTTGTTGAGGAGGTCGTTCCAGCCCTGGCGGTCGTACTCTTGATGGAGGCGGCACTGGCGTCCGATGAGAACCTCTGAGCCGTCGGCGCGCTGGGGGGCGATGACGAAGGCACCATGCTTGGGGCTCATGAGGGTGACGGGCAAGGGGTAGTCCTTGTCCGCGTTGAGCTGCTTGGTGGGTACGGCAGCGGTGACACCAATCATGTTGGTGAACTTTGGGGTGAGGTCTGGGTAGAGGTGCTTGCGCACGCGGGAGTGGATGCCATCAGCGCCGACGAGAAGACTTGCGCTGGCGGCAGATCCGTCCTCGAACTCCCAGGTTACGGTGTCTTGGTGCTCGGAGATGATGCGGGTGAATTTCTTGTTGTATTCAACGGGGATGCCTGCCTCACGGACCATGGATACGAGGACACTGATGAGCTCATGGCGGTATATACGCAGGGCTTTGTAGCCGTGCTTGGCGGCTGAGCCGAACTGGAAAGTATCGACTGGCTTATCTTCGTCGGAACGGAAGTATAAATCTTCAAAGTGGTATCCGAGGGGTGAAATCCTCTCATACACGCCTAGAGCGTCGAGTATCTTGAGGGCATTGGGGGAGAGCATGATTGCGCCACCAATGTCAAGGGATGCCTCGCGGCCTTCGTAGAGGATACAGGAAATGTTTTGTTGGCGCAAGGACAAGGCCAAGGAGAGGCCAGAAAGACCAGCGCCGATAATGGCAACTTGTGTTGTGGGAGAAGACATGGTGAGTGTTGTTGATGGACAGATGGGTATGTATTAGTGAGTGATGAGGTAAAAGTATGGAACCTTGAAGGGCTAGTATGGCTGGCTAAGATGATTCTGAATGATATAGTGAGGAGTAAATTTATTTTGAGACTGATGGATGGGTTGATACAGGAGCCAGAGGGCCATTTATATAAATTCATCATGTCTACGGAGAATTCTGAGGATGGTGTTGTCGAATCGGCTCGGCACATTACAAGCCCAATGCCTAACTCCCGTCGCGAGTCTAAAAGCCGAGCTGAAAATAGCCACAGATTTACACTTTCCTCCGTCTTTCTTTGTCGACGCTTTCAGCCTCTGCATCATTGTCGGATCATCTTTCATGGAGTCGTGCGGGCGGGGCGGGCGAGGCTTTTGGTCACTCGGCCGAGAGGACGCCTAGATTTGGTGGACCCGGCCGAGTGGGGTTGAGAGTCGGCCGGGAGAATTGGCCCGGTTCGGCGCTGGAATGCATGCGCTGGCTTAAACTGTGAAGTTGATTTATGGATTCTTGGAAATATGACTTTTTTTAAAAAATAATAATAATCGTAGGATGAGGCTGATTCAGCATCCTGCAGTGGCTGAGTGATCCGATTATGGCAATCAGGCCTCGCGTCCATTCAAAATCCGAAAGGCGAGCTTGTTTTTATCTCTTGTTTGTCTAGTGACTACACTTTATCCTCCACGCCTGGATTCGCCCATCTGATTTCTATATTGGCAGCTCGGGAAAGGCTGCATCCATTCCTATTTTACCACTAGATACCTATGATCTGTAGCAGGACCGGTCTTTTGGGTCAAGTCGCGAGTGAAGATGCTATATCTTTGTAAAAGTAAGAAATGCCACGGAGTAATCCGTCCCTTGGCGAGATGCCATAGTTTGGTATCATACCGAACTAGACAAAATTAGCAATCGAAAAAAGGGGTTCCTAGAAGCGCTGTTAGGGGGGAACAAACCCTTGTGTACCCAAGACGAGGGTAGAAGTGTGCTTCGGCGACTGATCCCGCTTCGCTGGACAGTGTCTGCAAGTGATTCGATCAGTCCTCCAGTGCTAAGAAAAAAAAAGACGGATATTGTAGTCATCCTTGGGGACCTCACCAGCATCGTCCTTCCAATATTTCTGGCAACCTCCTCCAGCGCATCCATCAGCTTATTCCCCAGCCTCTTCCTCCTATGCCTCGACGACACCATCAACATCTCAACGCCGCCCCGAAACGGCCCCGTTTCAGCGTTCGGCAGCGCCAGCTCAACCAAGCCCCCGAGATCTCCTTCCCCGTTGCCGTCGTCCGATTCAATCAGCGCCAGGAAAATGATCCTGCCCCCAGCTATAACCTCTGCAATGCGGGACTCCCAAAAGGAGCGCATCTGTTGGAGTTTTGGCTCTGGGAACGGCGGGAGGAAGCGGACGAGGGCGGCGTCGGTTTGGATGCAGTCGATTTGGAGGGCTATAATCGATGGTATTAAATGTTGGTGATGCTCTGGGTCGAGCTGGATGATCTTAATAGTCTCCATGATAGCAACGCCTACAGAAAATAGTTACAGTCCAGAAGTTTGTGAGATTCAAATGAGTCAAATATATCTTCATAGATCCCCTGAATAAACCGCCATTGCCATAATGAAGACCGATCTCGGAGTGTCCATTCTGGCAATTGTTCACGATGATACTTGGCCAAGTTGGACGCCACCTGTTGTTGCTTCAAAAAGGCTGTGCTAAATGAATCTGACCATGTCAAGGTAAAAGTATCCGCGTGAATTGCCTACTGACAGACTCATTTGGGTATAGCTGAAAAGCATCCATGATCACAGCCAAAGGGTCCCGCTTCCACGATATGCATTTGGATATAGCCGACACTCGCCAAAGCTGGTAACGCTTCTGCGCCATCCTCTTTGTACACAAGCAACGACCTCGGCATCGAACCAGAGTCAGTATTGTGGCTTGCGCAAAAGTTCTTTCATCACCGATAGCCGTCGACGTATCTCTTCCGCATCAGCATGCCGGCCCTGTCCGTCGTACAGCTCGATGAGCTCATCCACAATCGGGAGGTCAAGTCCCCACCCGATCGATTGCTCCAGTATCCCGGTAATTTCCAGCAGCATCTTCTCCGCATCGTCCATTCGAAGTTGTTTTCGATATATCTTTGCGATCTGATGCATAGCTTGAAGCGTACACGAATGACCGAGCCCGAATATCTTCTCCTTGCCATTCCGTGCTCGCTCCCATATCGAGATTGCCTCATCATACTTTCCTTGTAATTCGCGAAGGGACGCTGAACTTTCAAGCGAATTGATGGTGTTTACATGCTCTGGCCCAAATATTCTTTCGTTGCTCTCCACAATCTTGTCGTACATTGCAAATCCCTCCTCTTCCCGATTGAGATCGCACAATAGCCCCCCCAGCTCAATCATTACCTTGATTGCCTTGTCATCATCTAGGCCCACCGTATTTTCGTAACCTCGGAGCGCTTTTTCGTACCATCTCACGGCATCTTCGATCTGGCGTTCATACTCATAGATATCGCCCATGGCAACGTATGCATCCAAAGTTGCGATATGTTCTGGTCCCAAGGTCCGTGTTCTGGTGTCAATCATCCTTTTAACCATGACTTCTCTATTGCTGGATTCTCCCATGTACTCGTAGAAACGATCCAGGGTTTTAACAACACTCATGACCATTGGGTGATCTGGTCCCAGGGACTTCTCTCTTATTTCAAGAACCTCCTTGAGCATGTCCCCTGCGTCTGACACCCGAAACTCCTCAGCAAGATAAGCTTGGGCAAGGCTGTCCATAGCATCTAATACCAGCGGGTGGTCCTTATCAAATAGTCGGACAAATCCCCCGAGGGATCCTTCGAGAAATGATACCGCATCAGCCATGTCGCCCTTATGTTTGCACATGATTCCTAGATTATGAAGATTCTTAATCGTTCTAATGTCGTCTGGCCCCACAGTTCTCTCATATATTGGAAGCGTTGTCGTCCATACATTTCTTGCTTTCTGCCACTCGCCACGCTTCACATAGAGGAATGCAAGGTTGTTCATTGCCCCGAGCGTTGAGTCGTGTTCTAGTCCGAGCAGCCCCTCACGGCCCCGAATGACGCGTTCATACATGGCCTCTGCTTCATCGTAACGGCCTTGATTTTTGTAGAGGACCCCAATGTTATTGATCGTGTTGAGCATTGAGACTTGGTCTGGCTCCTCTGCCTTTTCATAGGCCTGGAGAGCTCTCACATATAGGGTCTCAGCTTCACTGTTCCGACCCTGATCCTGATAGAACATGGCCAGGTTGTTCATGGTAGCAAGTGTGAGCCTGTGTTCAGGTCCCCAGAACTTCTCACGCACTCGCAATACCTTCTTGTGCATTGCTTCTGCCTTGACCGTCCATCTCTGGTTTTCAAGCAAAGTACAAACAAGCACCAGATCGTCAACAGCCTCACCACAAGTAGCGGGCGTTACTTGAAATTTCTGCAAACTTGGATTGTCTTCAACCATGAACCGGTGTAGATATCCCTCAACGGTATAATGTCGAAATTCCAGTCCATCCTTATTAATTGATTTGCGAATTAACTGGCCACATATCTCCAAAATATCATTCTCTTGAACCTCGGATTCTGATCCAGAGGTTCTCACCTTGTTGTGGGCTAGTAACAGCGAAAGTGCGTCACAAAGCTCAGTCACCGTAAGTTGAGCATCAGGCATTTCTATGCCTGCATACACCAACCTCAACACTCGCGATAGGATGAAATTGTTACGAGAGTTGTCATCTTTGAGAATACGCTCTAGTTGAGGTCCATATGGAAACATGGCAATTCGCCAGTTGTCCTTATCCGGGCCATACATTCCATAGGGCATTGTAGGCTCAACTGTGGGCGGCGAAGGTGGTTGCCACAGCCCCCTCCAAGCCAGATCGCACTGGTATTCCAGCTCACAAACAGCCCAAAGCCAGCTTTTAAACGGTCAGTAACTATGATGGTAATTTATTCTATAAACAACACTTACGCGCCATGGCCCCGGCCAACAATATGCTCCTCTATACCAAGTTGCACTGCATTGGATTCGAGATACGTCGCTCCCTCCCCAATCCTTTTGTGAATTGAGCCTCTCACGAATAGGCGAATATCTTCCGATCGTCCTTTGACAAATATGGGACAAGAATGTGACTCCATACAGAATCTCTGTTGGTCTGGAGTATCAGCTGTTGTAAACAACGCCCGGACAGATGATGTTGGTTTGTCGATAATGGGAGTGAATATGCGCATCAGTTCTTCTTCTTTGTCCACGTTGAGCTGGTCAATAGAATTGATGACGATGGAAACACGACCGAACAGATCAGACAGATGCTCAAACAGTTTAGCTAGATGTGTCAGATTCTGACAGTCAAATCGGGTAGCCTCGTCAACTTCGAGGCCATTTGGCACGGTGCCATCATCAACACAACCGCGCAGTATCTCAGCGGCTCTTTCATTCTGTTGAGCGAGTTTCGAGAGTATCGTCCTTAAGATGTTGACCGGCCGTATCGTCTCCAACCTCAACCTGCTGCAGAAATAATAGCAGACTGCATTCTGGGGCGTACAATGCCGCATCAAGTGCTCTATGATAGAACCAGCAAGGACTGTCTTGCCGCAACCATAGGGTCCATAAAGCCAGAGTTTGCGAATACCAGATATCGGAGCATCTTGACCTGGGACAATCCAAGTAGCAGCACTATCGCCTTTCAGCCAAGCCGCAATCTTGCCATCTTCCAAGAACCACTGGTTAGTTCCAGGATGCTTCTGAGAAATAGCATGGCGAAGGGCTGTTTCCATTGGGGTCGGACAAAAGCCTTGGAGCCAGGTGTCCGCCAGGGGGGTTTGGGATTGGTGGGGCAGCGTTGCCATCTTCGATGATTGAACTGTCGTATTTACAGAATGTGCCTTGGGGACTCCAAGAATTTAAATTGCTTCAGATGCCATTCACGCGTTCAGCATGAGGAGTTGACAGCGGCCAGGAAATGACATCGACAATGATTATGTCGACATTGCTGTATTCTTACAGTGCAGAGGTCGAGGCAATTAGGCAACTGTCTCACCAACTGCAAAGACTTGAGAAAGTCTCCGAGTGTAGGGAAAGAAAAACATCATGATTGACGAAGCAAGGAGTCGTTGCAAAACAAAGAAGTGATGTTATTTTCAGGCAACAATGTCCTTCTCCAGGGCAACTTGGCCAGAATAGGGAAAAGCGTGTGGGTGGAACAACAAAGGTGAGGTCCACTTGATCCTTGGATATGCAGTAGCGTACCAGTTCTGCAGTGTTTACAGTGCACATGACCGCTCTGATGTCTGTCTGACAGGGCCTGGGAAATGATAGAGTTGATAGGTCAATGGCTTAGATGGGTGGAGAGCTGAAGAACCCTAGACAGTTCCTATACAGGCTTGGAACGTCAGTCAACCCTCGTACACTGGACCCTCAACCCCTTTAGTCGTCCAAGCTTGGGTGATGCGTGGTTAATGCAGGGTAGCTACCACAGCTTTAGTGAACTGCCGGTCAATCTGGCAGACGAAGTCAGCCACGCCACTTGGCCACCCTCGATTTCAGCTGACGGTGCAAACCTCTCTGTCGTCTGTATACATATGCGGGCATGTTTGTAGAATACCAAACTCTCATTAGTCTTACAATAGAGCACCATATGGAGCAATCATTGGCACCTGATTTTGTTTCCAAGGGTTGTCCACGAGATTCTCAGCGGACGAGTCGCCTGTATCCCTGCCCCTGTCTGACCTTGCCCATCATCTGGCTCAAAAAAGGAAAAAAGCTCCCTTTTCCTATTCCCGCCTCGCGACGTAGCATTCTCCATCACGCCCACCAGCCACAGGCAATAGTTTTCCAGTCCTACCCGCTGAAGATGCGAGCAATCAATCATTTGTCGCACCTTGGCGGCCCACTATGGACCAGATCCGGGGACGAAGAAGGGGAGAAAAAAAAAATCAGACTGGTCTTATTAACGATAGCACCCTCCCATCTTGCCTCGATCTTTTCATGCTATTATCTGCCATAGAGTATTTTGACTCCGGCACAGCTCTTCGTTCACCATGTGGCATCTTCGCGAAGTTCTTCTGGGCTCACAGCTCTGGTTCAGTGATGGGCTCCCCGTCGATGCCATCCGAGGCGGTCATGGTGTATCTTCTAGGTTGATTATTGACCACAAAGGATTTCTCGATATCACTGAAGTGCGAACAGCCGAATCTGTGGCCATCAATGCCAACGACGAAACGTTGTGGATGAAACTGCTTGACAAGAATCATTCGGCTTGTCCATCGCTCGAGAACAGCTCGTACCCACTCAATCTTGCCCTCGAAGACGATGTAAACGGTGGCTTTAAACTTAGTCTCATCAGGCTCCCTGATGTCTTGACCAGTAAGAGGATTGGATAGGTCCCCGCCATGTGTTTTATTTGGAGACTGACTGAGATGCAGCATGCTACAATATCTCGAGTGCGGTATCTGGTCGATTCAAACCCTTGCCAGAAATCTCATCCGCAGATATTGCTTTTCTTGATCGAATGATGGAGGAGAAGTATGTGCCCTACCAGAATATTCCTGATGCTCCACAAAAGTCAGTCGAAGAGATCAGGGCTCTCGGCAAGCAATATTTCCCGTGGACCCCTTACAGCTTTCAGCTAGCCATGTGCATCTATGATTGGACGACGGCCGCATTTGCAAGGTTTACTCTCCTCAAAATCTTCCAATACACAGGCATCAACTCTCATCGCCATCCACATCCTCTCGATATGAAGAGTTTGGCCCGCGAGCTTTGGGAAACCAATAGCCCCCCTTACACGGCACACGACGCGGACTTTATGCACTCCATGCTAATGACACCTGCTGATTCATTGGAAAATGTGACAACGCAGCTTGACAAGGTCATTGACAAGCTTTATGACTTGAGTGAAATCGAGAATCGTCTTTTTGCTGCTGCTATGCGATCGATGCCTCGTACGTCAGCTGTGTCGAGGCCCCAGCTGTATAGCGGACAGCTTGACGTCTCTCAACTTGGACCAGAGCACTTTGGTATTGAATTTTATGAGTGTCCCGTCAACGAGGGCCCTATCAGTAAGGCGTTGGCTTACCCGTTTGACCAGACGGTTTCCACGTTTGCCTCAGTTGGTAAGACTGTCACCACCAAGATGGTCTGGGCCTTCACCGAGAGTCTATCTCGGGCGTTCCATTACTCCAATGGAATTGTTCTCTCGGCGAGTCTGCCTGAAGATGCCTGGGTGTGGGACGAAGGCAATTACATCACGCCACTATCGGATGATGACAAGAAGATTGAGTATACGTTTGCGCCGGGAACACAGTTTGAGATCAAGTCGATTAACCAAACAAAGGTCGATGGCGAGACGGTGACTGTGATTGGCTTAGAACTAAAGACGAGTAAGGGCAAATCATTGAAGGCACGCAGCATCCCGATGAATATTGCCCAGAAGCCTTTGACCGGCGTAGACGTTGCTCGCCTTGTTGAGAAGTATTCGTCGCCAACTGAGCTGCCGCACAGTCCAAACAGGACGGCGGGGAGGCGATGTGCATGCTATGATGCGTGAGTAGTGGCATGTAGCATTAGCCGCTAAATGCTTAAAGTAATACGTTGGTATAATAATGACTTGAAAACAATGTCATTTTCAAGATTCTCTTTTGGTTACTTGTAGATTTCTTTTTTCTCCAAGTTTTTCGCTTGGTGGTGGTGGTGGTGGTGGTGATGATCTACAAATGCCATGAATGGGAGGTTAACGCCATGTTGTAAGTTAGCAGTACACAGTAGGCAGCCCTACAGCAACATTAGGTACTCAATAGTTGGACCCCCGCCGATGAATTCCGAGGTCCGCTACAATGGAAGCTTCCAGGGCTCTATTTCAGTGAATATCAATGGATTAGCACATCACTTCCAGTGCCCCCAAGAACAGGCACCCGTGGATTTGTAGCCAATCAACATCAAAGGATCCATGGATTCATCATGAATTCAGTGCAACCTCTGGGGCTGTTTGGGCGCAAAGGCCACCTATTCACTCAACGCTGGATCCTTTTAATAGGCATTGTGCTGCCCTGACCAGCTTCAGCGGTCAAATCTGAGGAACCTGTTGGATTCTACTGTTGGCTTCTCCTCGACCCCACCCGTATCAAAAGAGAGTCATAGCTCACACTCAGCCATTTCCTTTTATCTCGCTTCCAATGCTGAGTCCCAGAATCACCTTCGCCATTGGTCTGGTTCTCTCTTTGTGTGGACTTTTTCTGCCCTCACTTATCTCGCGCATCTTCCCTATACGGACTATACATATAAAAATCCACAACTCAACTGAATACCAGCCTTCGGTCTCGGCTTGGCCAGAAGTCCACGCCCAGAATCCAAGCACCATGCCTACATATCGTGCTCCCTTGGTCATCCCTGCTATTGGCAGGCATACCGCTACCGTCATCTTTGCTCATGGCTTGGGTGACACCGGCAATGGCTGGGCGGATATCGTGCAGCTCTTTCGAAAGAACGGAAGATTGAATGAAGTCAAGTTCATTTTGCCTCATGCACCAACTATTCCCATCACCATGGTTAGTTCTCCGATAGCCCTCATGAATCGCTACCGAACGGTAGTGTTGAAAAGCCTGCTAACGAAATGAATGACATGGACTTTAGAACCACGGCTTTGCTATGCCAGGATGGTTCGATATTGTAAGGCTCGCTTCCAGCCTTCCCTAACACTACCTCGCATTTGCTAACCTCTCTGCATAGATAGCTTTGGGCGGAAATACAGACCCATTTAATTCCAGCAACGAGGATGAGGAGGGAATCCTTCAATCTCGCAAGTACATCAATTCCCTTGTTGAGAATGAGATTGAAAGAAATGGCATTCCTTCAGAACGCATTGTCCTTGGTGGTTTTTCTCAGGGTGGCGCCATGAGCATTTTCTCTGGCCTGACCAGCCCAGTTAAACTCGGCGGTATCGTTGGTCTGTCTTGCTGGCTGTTGCTGAACCAGAAGTTCAAGAGCTTTGTCCCGGAGGGCAACATTAATAAAGCAACGCCAATTTTCATGGGCCATGGAGATATGGACCCGCTGGTTCGCTACGAATGGGCGCAGGCTTCCCAGAGTGCGTTGAAGGATTTGGGCTACGACGTGAATCTGCGAACGTACCGGTAAGTAAAGACCTTATGTTTCTGGTGCAACGTTCAGTCAATGAACGAGAAAAGCCTCCCAATGCAACTTTACTAACATGAGATTAGTGGTGTGGAACATTCTGCCGATTTGAAAGAACTGGAAGACGTGGAGGCGTTCCTTGCAGCCAGACTTGCAGCCAAGGACAAATAAATTGGAATTCGGCTTGAAGTGGCTCCAGAGGGTCGTCAGAAGCCGCTTTTTTTTCGGGTTGAAGCGCAAGATAAACCGAATGTTAGATGCGATAGATGATTCGAATAGAAACCATCTGATAATTGGTGGGATGATTGGCGCTTCGAACTGCCTGATCAATCCTATGACCCTTGAACGATTCCCCTACCCTGTCTTCCCCATCATCGCGATTGAGGGGGTCCCTGCTTATGTGTATCCTGGCAGACGCCTGCTTTTGCTGAGCTGAGTTTGACACCACTCAGTTACAGCCATATTGTCGTTGCTGCCAACAGATGATTTGGCATGCTGAGCGCTTGATGAATGTAATCAAGAACTACACCTCTATCAATCAAATCAATCAAAATACTACACATCGCAAGCTTCCTTCGACGGAGAAATTATTCCCACTAATTAACCTGTCAGCGATGGATGGATTTTAACCAAACAGCCGGAAACAGCCCATACAACCTCCCCAACATCGTCAAAGCACCGATACAACCTATATGCCATGGCTTATTAACCTTTGACCCTCAATGTCAAACACTTGACTTGCACGATATAGGAAGACTCTACCCTACAGGGCGCAATTTAACAACCATCACGTGTGTGTTGATATCCTGAGCTTTCAAGACTCACTGTCACTATCCATTCTGGTCTGGACCGGCTGCACCTCGGTCTTGATGATACCCCCAGCTTGGATTTTTCCTTTAACCGCATTATCTAGCGACCTGCCGGATCAGTAGATCATGGCGGCCAAGGGAATGCCGTTGCTCCCGGTTTTCTTATCCGGGTAAGCAGAAGCTTCCACGAACGTGTTGGTGCCTCTCGAATAGTGAATGGTTTGGCGTTCTCTGTCGCTTGCGCATGTTTCACCTCGACCGTTGATTCGGGTATCGCGCAGGACCCTGCGGTAGGAATGTGTTTGCCGTTTGATCTTGCCAAGAACGAGCGACGAACGATATCATGGAGAACACCATTGACCTGAATTGAGTCATGTTCTTATCAAGCGAGTGTTAGGCTAACAAAATGATCCCATCTCCAAATTACTTTATCTAAGGCTAACTGTGGGAGATGGGTAGTTGGGACTGAGCAGTTTATTCATCTGGACGTCAGTCTATGCCTCCCCATGTAACGTTGATTGCGCTCTCTCCATGCTTCAGTCTAAGCATACAATTCATGTGCGATGCAGGAACATCTCGTCAAACAGTCGAACCCTGATCCCCGTGGGGAACCTGGCTTTTGGCAAACCCATGGCCAGGGTAGCACTGAGGGTAGCCTTCTCAATGACTTCTATAAGTGATTGTAGGATTTTTCCGTGTGCTCCGCACGTATCAGTCTTGACGTTACCTTCCAAGTTCTGTTCCTGGGTTATGGACTGCCGTTTCTGGTGATAGTGTTTCTTACTACACCAAGCTCCAAGGCTTCGCGATGTTTCACTTTCCAAGTTGAACGATACCCGCTTGAAGAATGATGCCATATGACAATGCTACCAGGGTACCGTCTGTCCAAGTGCCGTATAGATGGAAATGATAAATAGAGCTTGAAGTCAACGCTTTCCCCGTTTTTTTTGTTCATCATTCTCTGGCAGCGAAGATCCGGTTATCTTCCCAAGAAGCTAAAGCACTCCCTCTTGTACATATTTGCAGTGCTCATTCATTTCTTGTTGTATATATTACCACTTCATCACTCATTCCCTCAAAATGTTCTTCCGAAACGCACTGGTTGCCGCTGGCCTTTTGGCCTCTCTTACCGCCGCTGCTCCCGCTCCTGTGGACAAGCGTGCCACTGGTGGCAAGCTCTCCATCTACTGGGGCGCTGAGGATGATAGCACCACCCTCGCCAACGTTTGCGCCGATTCTTCTTATGACATCGTGAACCTTGCTTTCCTCTCCTACTTCTTTGCTGATGGTGGATATCCCCGACTGTCCCTTTCGACCTTGGACGGTCCCTCCCAGGCCCAGCGTAACGCTGGTGCTACCGCTCTTCAGGACGGTTCATCTTTGGTCTCTGCTATTAAGACTTGCCAGGCCAACGGCAAGCTTGTCATCCTCAGTCTGGGAGGTGCCAATGATTACGCCAACGTGCAGTTATCCAGCGATGCTCAGGGCCAACAGATTGCAGACACCCTCTGGAACCTGTTCCTGGGTGGTACTCAACATCCCGAGCTCCGTCCTTTCGGATCTGTCAAGCTTGATGGTATTGACCTTGGTATGTATCCCGATGCCCTTCTCACGGAACGAACCCTCTCACTAACATTGGCGATAGACAAACGAGTCTGGAAATCCTACTGGCTACCTTGCCATGGTCAAGCGATTCCGTCAGAACTTTGCGGCTGACACCAGCAAGAAGTACTACCTGACTGCTGCTCCCCAATGCCCATACCCCGACGCGTCCCAACCCCTCAACGTCTGCCAGCAGCTCGACTACGTCTGGGTCCAATTCTATAACAATGGTGACTGCAACATCAACCAGCGCAACTTCATCAGCTCTGTCAAGAACTGGTCCAAGGGCGTCGGCAATGCCAAGCTCTTCATTGGTGCTCTTGCCAGCGGCGCTGATGGCGATGAGGGCTACGTTAACTCCACCACTCTCGTCAACAACATCAAGCAGGTTGAGGCTTTGAACCTCCCCAACTTTGGCGGTGCCATGCTCTGGGAGGCTCAGTTGGCCGTCAAGAACGGTAACTTCCAGAGGGCGATTAAGGCTGGTCTATAAAGAAAAGAAATCTCCTGGTGAGATGAGCGACCATATGAAAGTTCTATGTATATAGTTGTTTCTGGTATATAGTGACAATGGACAAGTAAGAATGCTCAGGACCTATCATGCGAACAGCTTAGTTGCTTACATGGGGCATATAATCATTTAGGTTCGGAAAATTGGAGCCCTGCTTATATGCTTGGCTTATCTCGTTAAGGCTGAATGCAGTCCCCGCATCTTGTCAATATGGGGGATGATGACAAGGGCGTATTTTCTTCCGCCTATGTCATACAAATGATCTTTATTTAAAACCACAGTTTAACTCATCGACACGCATATATACAGTCTACTATTTCATCACCTTCATCAACATGAGTAAACCATCAAATCCATTCGAGGACCCGACAATCCATTACGAAGTTGGGGCGGATAAAAGGCTTGACATTCGCAAATCAACGGTTGAACTGAGAATACAGCAACTTATTGATCATACTGTCGAACATGGTTATGTCATTATCCCCAACGCCTTTTCGCCTTCCGAAATTGAAGAAGCCAGGGCGGAAGTAGCACACGTTACTTCTCAGGGGGGACCAGCAGCTACACAGGGGCGAAACTCGTTTGAGGGCGTCAAGACGCAGCGCATCTACGCGTTGCTGAACAAGTCGCGGGTGTTTGACAAGTTCGCGGTTCATCCTGATGTTTTAGCGCTGAATGACTACTTTCTTGATCCGGCATATCAGTTGACGGTATTTCAAAGCATTAACATCTTGCCTGGGGAGGCGGCGCAGACGATTCATCATGATGATGGGTATGTGAACTTGCCGCGACCGCATAAGCCGTTTACCGCAGTAAGTTCTCGTCTAACTCTTTTAGAGAGAAAGGATCCGTGATGTATATTAACCTTGAAAATCTAGGGAGTCATGATAGCGATTGATGACTACACGGCTACTAATGGAGCCACAATCATCATACCCAAATCACACACCTGGGGTTCTGACAGGAAACCCAGCCGATCAGAAGCCCAGCCAGTTATCATGTCGTCCGGAAGCATCATATACTTCCTCGGAACGCTGTATCACGGCGGCGGTGCCAACACGTCGGATAAGAGCCGCCTGGCGCTGACGGCGCAGTATTGCCAACCCTGGCTGCGGACGTATGAGAACATGATACTGGCTGTGGATTGGGAAAAGCTGGATGAGATGCCGCCACGGCTGGTGGATATGCTGGGATACAAGGTTTCGTCGCCATTCGTCGGGTATGTGGATGGGTCGAGCCCTCGAGCGGCGGTGGTGCGTTTGATGGAGAGGTGGAAGCGTGGCACTAAGGGTGACTCAAACTTTGAAGCAACGATGAAGAGGTTCAAGGCGTCCCAGTTTGTACACGTCTATGGAAGCAAAAAGGGGGGGGGGGGTGAAATAGGAGGGATGTGTCTGAGGGTTGGGGTTGGGACGACGACCCCTCATCGCGATATGATGCAGATAGTAGCGATCGTGCATCAAGATTTCGCATTTTAATCCCTATTTATAGACCAATAGCACCAAATAATCGCACATCATATGTTCTACTGTTCGATAGAATATTACTGAGATTGTTTTATTTTTGAGTGGATACATGATCCATTGCCTTGCCTTAGAACAGAGGCTATTTTGCCTGCTCGATAATTCCATTTGCTGTACCTTTCTTGTGATACGGGATTGCTACCTGATGTATATGCATAATATCCAACACTGAACAGCATCAGTGGCCCTTATTAGTCCAAGCCAGCTTCATGTTCCCTTTTCTTTTTCACTTCCAACTCCCGATCCGCAACTCTGAATTCACCCTGTAACGATCCGTCTTTCCCTCTCTCCTTCCACAGCATCGGTATACGACCAAAACCTTCTTTCCCGTATATTCTGAGGGGATGATTGTTACTCTTAGACACTCTCTGGCATACTCTCCATCATCGTCATCCACCTCGATCAGGTTCAGCTGCAGTACTTCTGGGTCAGGATCATCCTTGGGGACGAGGTGATCGAATGTGACTCCATAATAGTCAATATCCCTGAAGATGATCAGCATCATTATTTTAGATTAAACGTAGAGAGTAATTGGGGTTGTTACTTTTGTGGTATGCGATCTTCCATGACCCAGCCCAGGTATTCATCGGTGACGGGCAAATCATCCAGAGCTTGCCGCCCGTAGACGTGTCTGAACGCCAATTTGGCAAGCTCGGGGCCAGCTGGTTGGGGAAAGGATAAGTCATAAACGTTGAGGTTCCATTTTATTCCAGGAATGAGCTTTTCAACACAGGAGAGAGGGCCCTCGATGTTGATTCTCAGCGGCTTGTCTGGCGAAGGAGAATGGTTTGGGTGAGGCGGGGTACAGACACATGATGGGGTGTAAAGCGGGAGAGCCATGATGGTGATGATGGGTAGGTTCGAGGATGATGGGAGATTCTGAGATGCAAAAATGGAAATGCGTCACGCGGCCCAAAACCTCTTTAGAAAGCGGCCTCCGGGTCGTTGTGTAGGTAGAAAGCGGCTCAATGAGGAGCTGAGATACAATGATGTTTGGTTGGGTTCTGCTAGACTGAGGCAGCTGTCGCCTTGACTCGCCTAACATCAAAAACGACCCTTTATCAAGGTCGAGAATTTTGTCTTGCTACCAGCCTCGCTCTTGTCTTATGACGTATCGAGAGGGCAGAACAATTTCCGCCAACTGTGGCAGCTATCAATGCAATAGTCCCCCTTCGTCAGTTTAGATGTTTCCAAGGTCATCTTGCAACAAACAACATCCATGTCGTCTTTAGGCTTGGGAGGAGGGTTGGCTTCCTTGATAACATGCCCAATCGACAAACGTTAGCAGTCGACAGGATCATTGGTGGACCCCGCATGTTTTTATATGCATTTACTTTACTATGTACTATGGTTGTTTCTTGAAGGAAAGGACAGAGCGCAAATGCCCTGCTGGGTAATTCACAGAACCAGTCCCGTGCCTTGGATAATGGTTGTTTCAACCCAGTCAATAAATATCCTATTTGCGATTATGCGTTTCATATATATTCTTATCCATGAACATCATCTTCCTTGCCATTCTATTTTGTTTCTACCCATTGACTTATCATTGCAATGTCAAGCATGCCTCGGTAGACAAAGGCCACAGCGTTAAACTTGAAGAGCAGAGTGACGCTAAGAAAGGTTGTTCAGCAGTCAATTACACATAGACTCTGGATTTGCTCCCCAAATCTCTGCTTCTTGACACTGATGCGTCTCCCCAAACATTTATTCCCCACGGCCGGGCCTTCAAAGCAGTGACAATGAAGGCAGCGATCATGAAGCTCCCGTGTTTATTGCGGAGACTTCTCCTCAGGCTAGGATTACTCTCTATACAAAGGGAAAAGATGAAAGCGCCGAAAAGTATTCTTGAGTTGCCATACGACATTGCCCACCTCATCCTAGACCACTTGGCCCTTCACGACAAATTTCACCTTTCGCAGACTTGTCAAGCCATGCGAAGCATCGCATCGCGTAGCTGGGAACAAGAGCTCCAGGGCCTATCAAAATCCGAGCAAGTCGAGTTCTGGACAGGCCTCGCATACATGATGCCCAGACGCTGGGTTTGCGCAGAGTGTTGCAAGCTGCATGTCGTCAATCCAGTGGACACCCCTGTAACGGCCAGGCTTCGACCTTGCACAGAGTTCCCTCAAAATTGGATAATAAACCGTTTTTTTATTGCTACACCAACATATCCAGCTTGCCTTGAAGCTTTCGCATTTCGGAGTCGATCAGGAGCATCTAGCTAGACTGCTAGCAACCAGCACGACGCGCTCGAGAGCGACTTCAGCTCCAATTCCGACCATGGTATCTTGCACCACTCGCCCTAAAATAGTTGGCGAACGTTTCTGTTTGTTCGAGACATGGATTTTCACTAATCCTCTGAGTCCTATCTTGTTGGAGGATATGGAAGACTATCCCCTTATGCCTTGTCCGCATCTCGTCTTGCCGGGTAAACGTTATCATGTCCTAATAAGACGAGGGATCATATACGGCGAGTTCACGAACAAGGCTGCGCTGGCTTTGGCCTCTCCGGGGCGAGAGGTACACGGGCATTGCAGAAGCTGCCCGACTGATTTTTCGTTCTCTGTCGATCCTATGCTAAGACATGTTACATGCAAAGCTTGGCATGATTTCGGCACCTACGGCTCGTCTCTAGACCGTTACTGGACATCGCAAGTGGCGACTGACAAGAACGACTACCTATCTGCGCCGCTCTTTGACCGCAAGCCAGGGAGTAGCCGAGATCTGTACATCAGCAATGAGACTTAGAGCACCAAGAACTTGAGATGGTTCATCCGCCTGCCAAACTTTTTTAGGATTACTTTATACCAGCTATAATGGCATTCCAAGACTGCAGAGTGATGACTATAACATGGTCGCGCGTTCATAGTCGTAGGCAAATGATGCAAGCGAACTCTTGGAGGCCGGCGTGGATTCCGAATGCGCGTCCACACTTCATTCGTCACAATCCGTAATAAATGGAGAAGAAGAGACCCAAGGCTGAGGCATGACAATGAGTGCACAAGCCGCATCCGAACTGCGTGATCAACACGAAAAGTAAGCACAGATTGCACCGTATCAAGCTTAAGCACTACAAATACGACACACGGGCCAAGACTCACAGCAACCTATCTACTCCGTATCACATTCTATACCATAAAAAGTCTGGATAAAAACACAAACCACCCCCCCTCGCCAAAGATGAATCAGTTGTTCATGCATCATGACCAATTGGATGCACTTAAACTCCAATTACTGTGACTTTGTCAGGCTGATTGGTCGTAACTCATCGGATCGCCCAAAACTTGCGCGCATTGCAAGTGCCGTGAGCTTGACAGTGTGACTTTGAGAACGTTGAATCAAGATTTGTTTACACGGGAAATAATATGCTTCCCGATCTTGTCGATCTTGTTGATCTTGCCGCGATTGTCTAGAAGGCTATTCCCAATATTTCTGGGCGGATGCAATTACCTGCCATAATGTCCTGATGATAGTTCTGCAGATCTTGATGCTGACTACCCCTTTAGGCTACAGTGGGGAGACAAAAGTGCCGATGCAAACAAAGATTACTAGTACAGTAAACTCACTAAAACCTAGCCATTGAAGAGCCCTTTCTTTTTTTTTATTCTTTTTTTTTGGCCTCCCCTTGACTGCGTTCTAGCAGCTACGTAGCTATTGGGATGTCGTGATATCACTTGTCTTAGCCACTCACATTGGCCTTGCGTTAGCTGGTTCAGCTGACCTTCTGCTATAAGCTCATCGGTCAAGGATCAGCGAGGAATCAGCACATCACCAGCTATCCAATGGTGCGGGTTTTGCTCATGATGATATGTTATATGTATTATACTATAAATTTTCTATTTATTTTATAGACCCTCATACAAAAATATAGAGATATTCGCTGATAAAAATCTTGGGTCTGTACGATATTAGTGCTCTGCACAGACGCCTTTGTCCCCCGATTGTATTTGCCATCCAACTATCCTGTTGGTTGGACGGCACGGCACGTGTGTGAAGAAAAACACTGCCGGTTTGGCCATACAAATTTGTACAAGTAATATGTGATGAGTGGCGGTGTTTTTCTTTATCACTGACGTGGACGGGTCTGTGTAACAGGCGGGTTGCTTAGTGGCGTCTGGTGATAGACAGCCAAACCCCCTTTTCGGTAAGCAAAGCCAGCTTTCTCGCCCCTGACAGCGGTCTCCCGCTCGATTCAAAGCGTCATCGCCAGCCAGAATTGTGAGACAGATGCAGCCATACATCCAAGCAAGATAGTATGGTGGGTTTGATTTAAATACTCTGAATTATCCCGTCGAAAGCTTACACAGACTCAACAATCTTCACCTTCTCTTTCACTTTCAACCACTTCCAACCACTTCTCGTTCCTACATCACCATGAAGTCTACGCTCTTCATTACCTTGGCCGCGGCGGTAACTGGTGTGTTGGCTCAATGTAAGATGTCCATTTCTGTGTGCTGATTGTGCACTTCGTTATACTAATTACCCAAACTAGCAGCCTCACTCGCTCGCCGCGATATTCGGTGTGATCTGTGCAGAAGACTTGTTGAACTCGTAAATAAAGATATTGGGGATAACCGCACGGAAGACGCCATCACTGAATCTTTGAGCACTGTTTGTGCCAAGTTTCCGGCACAGTACAAGTCGAGATGCGACACATTTGAGGAGATGTTCGATGAACGGTTGAAAGTTGCTTTGGAGGAAGAGAGGGAGCCATCGGAAGCTTGCGAACTGGTTGGGGTTTGTTAATAAGATATGGCTTAGTGAGTAATGAGGGAATCGAAGCAGCTGCTTAGTTCACATCTGAATGCAGTTCTTCATTTCTCCTCAACTTTCATAGACGATTATTCTATTTATAAGTTTGGTTCATCTGCATAGCGTATGCTTTTATACATGTGTGTGTTCGTGGGATAAGTGATGAGATCAAAGGCGTTCATTCGTAGCCATAGAGACGATTGTGCTCGCGCTGGACCTTTGTTGCCTTGTGGTAGCTACAGTCAGACAGTACCCTCAACTTCGACTTTATCGAAAGCCGTGCCTTATGCCGCGGCTATTTGTGCAGCTCTCTTCGATATACATCTAGCTTTCTGACTATTTACGCAGTGAGTCTCCCATTAGCGTAAAGGGAATGCTTATCCCACCCTTGTGTATGTGTCAGAATCTAAAGCAACCTTGATGCAATTCTTATCATATGCCGGCGCGGCAGTTACCGGCGCTACAGGTTAATCTGGCGTCGAGGAAGAAATCTCTTAGAAGGCACGAAGATCACAAGCTAGAAGAAGGGCAAGAATTGAAACTGTTATCAATCAAGGCCTGGCTACGAGATAACTACGTGATAGCTAGCAATTGTGCGCTCATTCACTCCCTTGTAACCAAAAACCCGACAATTCTCAAGCTTTTCTTTAAGTGCACAAGGTTAGTATCTCTAGTAGCAGGGAGAAGACCGACAACTACCCAGCCGCTGTATTCCATCACGTTTTTAGTTGCAAGGGAGTGAAAGAGTAGACAATGAGTAGCTATCATGCATTGATCTCGTAGTTGAGTCTTAATTGGTCATGGTTTCAATTCTTGCCTTCCTTTTAACGTGTGATGTTTGCGTCTTCCTGTAGATTTCTTCCTTGACGCCAGATTAATTTAACCCTTGGTGCTGAGCACTGCCGCGTCGGCATATGACACAGGCAGTAGCGAAAGTGCGATGTTATTTACAACTGCAATCACGCTGCCCAAGACCTCCCAGTCAAAGGCTTCGTTCTCCCTCTAAACTTTCAACCAAGTCTATCCACTGACACTTATGCCATGCGATGATAGAGTACACAATATATTGGTATATACCATAACATCTCTTATCTCATCCATCAACAATTTAAAGCTCAAGGCTAGTTATAGCTTCTAGGCCCGACTTTACATTATCCTATCGTAGTATTAGGCGGATATGAAATGGTACTGGCGACCTTCCCGCTAGACCGTCGTATTCATTGATTACACGGTATCAGGCTTCAGCGCTACAGACACTGTACACGGGGATGACCCGAACCTTGTGCGTATTGCAAGTGTCGTGAGGTCAAAAAAAGTGTTACGCATTTGTACAAGTATATGCTGATCTCTTCCCGATGTAACGCGTTTTTTTTGACCCCCGCATGACAAGGTAATGCGTAGGAAACACCTTGATGAACTGGGGATGAAGAGGACGTCATTACTTTAAAAAGCCTCAAACCAAGACTTGGTTACAGCGGAAATGCTGTGCTTCTTGATCTTGTCCATCTTGCTGATCTTGCCGCGATTGTCCAAGCAATTTCCACAAACAGCTGAAAGAGTGTGGGGCTTTTCTATCCCCCTTTTAGGCTACTTGCTATCTAACTTTGCTGTTGGACGGAGCCAAACCCCTTTTCGGTAGACAAAACCAGCTTTCTCACCTCCTGACAACGGTCTCCAAGCGGGATTAGCCTCTGCACCATAAGATTGGGGAAACATCGCTCAATTCAACGCGTCATAATTTAAAAGAGAAAAAAAGAAAAGAAAAAAAAAAAACATCTCCTGCTGTAAGACAGATCTAGCCATACATCTAAGCAAGTGGTATAGATATAGTATACTTGGTGGGCTTCCTTTAAGTACTCTGGATTCCCCCAATCGCAAACTCGGTCTGATCCAAGAACCTTCACCTTTATTCTTACTACCAACCGCTTCCCGTTCCCACATAGCCATGAAGTCTACGCTCTTCTTCACTTTGGCCGCAGCGGTAACTGGCGTACTGGCTCAATGTAGGATCTTCATCCCTGTGTACTGATTGTGCATTTTTACTAACCATTTAAACCAGCGTCCGCACTCGCCCGCCGCGATATCGAGTGTGACGTGTGCAAAAACCTGGTTGGAGTTGTAAACCAAGATCTTGGGGACAATCGCACGGAAGAAGCCATCATCCAATCCTTGAACAATGTCTGTACCAAGTTTCCTAAAAGGGATAAGACTAGATGTGACACGTTTGTGGAGCAATACGAAGATGAGTTGATACATATTCTCGTTGAAGAGAGCGACCCAGGGCTCGCTTGCGCACTGCTTGGGGTTTGCGTGCCAACGTCGCGATAGGAGGTGGTTTAACAAGCAGGAAATGGTTCTACAGGGAAGTTCTAAGTAGCTGCTTATTCCACATATTTTCAAACAAGGTTCTTCGTGTCTTTTTAATCTTTACACAATATTACTTCGTTATTTCTACATCTTAAGACACCGTTTTTTAGGGAACAATAACCCCAGTGCCCAGCAATCTACCACCCTCTAGTCACCTAGCCCACCAGCATTTTGATTTGTCAAGGCAGTTCTGCACTGCTGGGAGGCCAAAGTTTACTCTCTCTACACTTTCAATCAAGTCTATCTATTGATCATGTGCCATATAATAATAAAATCTAATCTATATGTACGTAAACCTGTGAACTTATGTAATACAGAGCCGCCGCAGACACATTCACTGGCCTATTCCATAAAATTTCCCATCTCATCCATCAACCATTCAGAGCTGAAGGCCAGTTGCAGCTTCTAGAACCGACTTTACATTATCATGTCGTGGTACTAGGCGGATATGAAATGGCACTGGCGACCTTCCCGCCAGACCGTCGTATTCATTGATATCAATTGGGTGGCCCGGGACAGTCTCGAGATTAAAAGCCCAGATCAGACGTGAGATGGATAACCAGATCTCACGCTCAGCAACGTGCATGGCGGGACATATCCTGCGTCCAGCCCCAAACATCCAGTGATCTCGCTTCATGGGGTCACTCAGGTTTGAGCTCTGTGCGCAAGTAAGGCTATCTTCTAAATAGCGATCGGGCTGTTCAATAGTTAGCTTGCCATACGCAGTAGATACAAGCCTTTTTTGCCTCTGGGGGCGGGAAGGGGTAGTGCCCACATTAAAGGAGTAGGGGTCTGGGTAACGTGTCTCATCATGGTGTATTGTGTAAGTGTTCAGGATCAATACGCTGTCCTTTGGAATGAGTTTTCCCTCATACGTAAAGTCTTTCGAAGCAAGATGTGGTGTCCCCAACCAAAAAGGATTGTGACACCTCTCAACCTCCTTTACAATGGCATGGCAGTACGGCAAGTTTGCCTCATCCTCCACCGTGGGAAGGCGATCTCGACCAACAACGCGGTCCAACTCTTCCTGTGCGCGCCTTTGAATTTCAGGGTAAGAGGGGATTAACGCCGAAAACCACTGGATGATGGAAGCGGTCTGTGTTTAGATTAGTCCACGTTACTGATCTCGGGGGGAGAGGAACGAATTTCGCTATCTTACACTTTCTACTCCTCCAATCATGAAAGCTGATGCCATCATAATCATATCCAAATCATCGAAATTTTCTTCCTCGCGAACAGAAAGCATTGTGCTGGATAAGGAGTGAGGGACGTCCTCCCCCTCCTTCATGCGTCGGTCAACGTCCTTGATCATGCCGCCATAGGTATCTACAATCGCAGCATGCAATGCGCGAGCGCGAGAGCGAATCGGCGTTGGAAGATACTGAAGCAGTGGGACGAAATCAACCAAGTTAGACATGGGACCGGTGCAGTTCCTGAGGCGGGGCTTTTGTCAGCTCAGGACATTAATAAGCTTGGAGACAGTTTTGACAAACATAAACTCTCGACTGAGTCGAAGTGACTGGGCAACAAGCGGATGATTGACCGAGTCGGTTCTCATGCCAAAGGTCATGTTCAGCATAAAATTTAATGCGCACCGACCGGCAAACGGCTGTGGGTTCACGAGGTTCGTTCCGCCATTGCTGGCCTGGTAGAGACATCTGATCATGTCTGTTGCCTCAAGATCCATTACATTAACAAAGTTGTCAATGACCTTTGGGTTCAGCCAGTCATTGGCAAAACGGCGATGTTGTCTCCTGGAAAAAAGGGGTTCTTAGTCTACATGGAGCTGGCGAGGATTACAATATCGACCAACCTACCAGCGGCTACCATAAGGGCTTGTAGTAATAGCGCGCCCTGCAAATATGGTTTGACTTTTAATAAAGGCATCTTTCCGGGATGAAAAGATGGCGCCATTCGTGACCATCAGGTCTTTCGCAATCCTTGGGCTAGAGATGATGACATGGAGCTGATCACCGAGCCAGACAGAGTATAAGTCCCCAAACCTTTTTGCCCAGTGATCCAATGTACGTTCGGGGTAGTGCGTTAGGAAAGGAAAGGAGCCTGTCAAGAATTCGTCAGCCACACTTGGAATACACAGGTTTCTATGAATTTGCGTTTCGGGGGGCAAGATAAGGCTGAGAAATCAACATTTAACAATATAGCTGTATAAGAACACGCACCGAGGATAGGAAGACCCCTTGGCCCGTGGGGAATGGAATTGCCGGATGTATCAGTCAGTCTGTTGGAGTTCCAGACAACAATCGTCGCCAAGACAGCAAAGAGAGTTATGGCGCCAATTTTGATGGGTAAGGCAAGGGGATGGGCGTCTTGACCAATGGCTTGTGCCAGGTATGATAGCTCTGGGCTGGAGACATTCTCGGTGTAGCTCATCTTCACGACGAGTCAGCTAGGTGAGAATGGCGGATTGATCGCGGAGGGAGCAGCAGACTAATAGATTCAACACTCCTTTATATAAGCACCATCTTGAATAATGGTAACTCGCTCCACCGAGGTAACATCATGATTACCTGAGATGGAAGAAAAAAGTGAGACTTGGAGCGTCTTTTACTTGTACATGAAAAAGCAATATGCGAGTCCTGGTAGTAGTATGAATGGAGTTGACGTTACTGGAAGAACTTTAGCGGTATTGTTGACCCGGATTGTTTTTCGACAATGGTCGCTTAAAATATTCCCTACAAGGAGAATAGATCATACCTATGATACATGGATGTCTTAAGTCAGTACTATATACCCAATTCTACGAGGAGTGACTTTCTCTCAGATCCGGCCAGCGGTATATCTCCATTTAGCCTCATCCTGACTAAGAGCCAATCTGGCCCTCGATGGCCAGTGATGGCCAAGAAGAGGTCAAAATACAATGTGCTACATGTTCGCGCCTTGACCGCCCTATTTGGCCTTGGCGGCCTCATTGAGCGTGTTCAGCCCAAACGTCCTACCCTTGCTATTCTAGCTGAATTAGGCTTGAAGCTTTGGCTGGAATTAGCGAGCCTACTGCGGTCTGGATCGTCCCGGTTCCACACTTGGCTCACAGAGCTCTTCTTCTTCATCAAGATCTTACCGTCATCTTACCAGTAGTAGGGTGTGATGAGATCCATCAGATATAAAACAATGACGTGAATGCTACAACCACGGGATATAGTTGGAGATATGGAGCTAACGGATGATTGTTTGTTGCATGAATCACGCGTCGAGGTGGAAAAAATTGTATTACTCATATGATTCACCTCGAGCTAACCGAGCCTTTCGACGGTCATATGCTGGCTCCATACCGTACGGCAAATAACGTATGGGATTCCCTTTGTTTCCCATGCAATATCACCGGCATGAGTGATGGTAATTTGCCGCCTAGACGGAGCTGAGTACGAGGGCACGGTCGTCGGCGAGATATATCTCAGACACTCCATCGCGACGTCACCCCAACAAGACATGTATTAGTCATTGTAAAAACTCGGCATATCTTGAGTTTTTCATTGGACGATCCAGAAACGATTCCCCTTTGAGTCGTGACTAGTTGCATGCACGAGAAACGATGCAACTGCTCTAGTACGTAAAAGGAGAAGTATGGTGGCTTGCAAGGGTATAATCTAACTCTGGGGTCGTAGAATCTCAGCTCTTCAGGCCATTCGGGGTCTCATGTGGGAATAAAGAAATGGCGATGCTACAGCAAGCATGAATCATGTCTACGCGTGTCGGGGTTATTCTACGTTAAAAAGTAAATTGTCTTTCATTTCCCAAGCTTTTATGTTTGCATTCAACTACCAGGAACTATCTCTTCATATGTCATTATGGGTGAAAACTGTCCAAAGCTGGAACTCAGTCAAGCATACGGCTCACCCTGCCCTGTTGAGCCTCCAGTTTGGCATCGGCTGCGCGACTCTGCAGTATCATTCCCTACACGACTTGCAGTTGCCAGCCTGCACCAGCCTTCGACACTCTACGGGATCAGTTCCGCAGACTCCGAGAAAGGGTATCTTCGATGGACTTACGCCGAGCTAAGCAACGCTGTTGAGCGCCTCGCTGGGAATCTTGAACGTCTCGGTGCCGCGCGTGGCAAGGCACTGGCTACATTTGTATACAATGGCGTGGAGTTTGTCTTGGCCTTCTGGGCTGCTCACAAACTTGGCTGTGTATTTGTTCCACTGAATCCTCGCTCATTGATTAACGATAAAGAGGTTTCACACATGCTTCGTACGGCAGGAGTTTCTATCGTTATTGTGCAGGATACCACGTCAGCAAACCGATTTGATGGCCTTCCTAGTGATCTGGGGTCAACAATGACAAAAATCGTGCTATCAGAGACAGAACCAGAATCCTCGTGGGTGTCTTTTGAGACTCTGATGAGCTCTGGATCGGATATAATTTCAACAAACAATGATATTTCAGACAGCCGCATCGAAGATGAGATTATCGCGGTGCTCTTCACCAGTGGCACAACATCGGTCCCGAAAGGCGCACCGCATACCAATACTACATTAAATGCCTTTTGTCAGAATCTGTCTCTGGGAGGAAGATCTGAGACTCATATATTCTGCTCCGTTCTTCCTAACAACCATGCCATGGGATACTTTTATGTTTTGCATTTCATGATGAATGGGGCCGCTGTTGTCTATCCGAACTGGACCTTTGATGCTGAAGGGGTAATCAGTGCTCTTGAAAATGAAAAGTCAACACACATGGCACTGGTTCCAGCAGCCCTTTACAGTCTTCTCGAGACGCTCAAGGAAAGGACAGAACTGAACTCATCCTTGGTTGATGTCTGTCTCGCGGGGAGTTCTGTTACCCCGGAAAATTTGCACAGTGTTATCAAACAGTTGAAAAGCAAGTGCGTATCTACGGGATTTGGTATGACAGAAGGCAGCCCGATTTGGACAGCACCAAAGGAAAACCCAAACGACTTGACTCTTAACGGTATGACGATATCAGGCAAAGCATCTCCTGGTGTTCGCGTCCGAATTTGTGATCCGACGTCCCACGAGATATTGCCTATAGGGTCACGCGGCGAGTTGCATCAGTCTGGACCTGGGCTAATCAGAGGATACCTTGGTGGAGTTGGCGAGGAACAATTCTATACGGATCAAGATGGAGTAGCCTGGTTCATGACGGGTGATCAGGCTGTAATGTACGAGGACGGCCGTGTTTCTATTTCAGGGAGATATAAGGATATAATCACCTGTGGCAGTGAAAATATTGCTCCCGCAGCCATTGAGGCGACGATTAGCAAGTTCTGTGAAGTACAGGTAACTATTTCTGCATCCTTGCTTTTTTGTCTTTTGGAAAACTGATAAGGAGATCACAATAGGTTCAAATTATTGGAGCTGCTGATCCCATTGCCGGACAAGTGCCCGTTGCTGTCGTCAAGACCCCGACTACAATCAAGTTGAGGGACATTCATCAGGTCGTTTTGCGTGAGATGGGCGCAGCCTTTATTCCAGTCGAACTTATCACTCTTGAGGACCTAGGGCTCGGAGATTTCCCCAAAACACTCTCTGGAAAAATTCAAAAATCCATGCTTACCTCGTTAGTTAACGCGTGGAGAAGTAAGGGGCAAGGAGAGGACGCTAAAAGTGATGCATCACTAAACGCCTCCACCAAGCAGACCTTTATAAGGGCCTATCATAAGTCTACGGGTATCAAGGCCGAGGACCTCGATTTGGACGCCCCTATTTCTGCCTTCGCTGATAGCCTTGCAACGATGCGAGTTAGAAACCTTGTGCGAAAGGACCTCGGATCTACATTAACCATGAAAGAAATGGTTGATAATCCGACTATAGCCTCTCAGATCATCCATCTTAGTGAGCGGATCACTAACAGCAACGCAAGCCCTAATACGAATATGAGTCATTCAGTATTACCTCTTCATGCCCCTACATTAGATGATATGAGCATCATGTTTGGGGGCACTGATCAAGCTAATGAAATGAAAGACACAATCGTTAAGGCAGTGCATACAGGGGGTCTCGATACCGGATTCGACGAAGTAGCCGCCATCCTTCCAGTTTATGATTTTATGCAGGTTCTTGTACAATATGAGATTGTCCAGTCGTGGAACTTTGCTATTGCCGTCCTGACCAACAGATGCAATACTGAGGTGAGTCAAATCGATTTCGGTTATTGCTAGTATCCTCTAACGCCGGCAGGAATTACGCGAGGCTCTCAAAAAGACGCTCACAAACCACCCGGTTTTAACCTCACTATACGTTTTGGATCAGTCACAGAATCCGAACTTTGTGCTGCTGAAACCGAGCTCGAGACTATGGGATATTTGCATTCTGGATGGAGGGTCAGTGAAAACCGCTGCCGACGTTCAACAAATGGCCATTCAGTACCCACATCGCGAACATGCTACAGCCCCAGGCCCTTTGTTCCGTTGCCTTGTGGTACACGTTGAAGAGACCAATTCAGCCGCATTGGTTATGTATGGTAAGTGAACAGCGAGTGGTCTGATCCAAGCAATAAGGATGTTACTAACGTTTGGTCGCTCTCCAGTACATCACCTTGCTCATGATGCGTCCTCTCTTAGGCTTTTCTATGAAGACCTCGAGCAGGCAATAGCATCCCCATCAAAAGAACTACTGCCGCATCTTAGCTATAAAGCCTGGGCAGAGAGTTACCAGGCTCTGCGTGATTCGCCGGCGGCCACCGCATCAGTCAGATATCACGTACAACGTCTATCTGGTCTTCATTTACACAAGTGTGCTGTATACCCCCCTGCTGCTCTACCACGAACAGCTATTACTGAAAACCCGGACGGGCTTGACTACGGCTTTGATGTCCCTAATTTGATACTATTCAAGAAAGCAAACCCTGAAATCGTGGGCTCTACGATCGTCAAGGCTGCCATGGCGCTTGTGAACGTGAACCGCACGGGACATAGCCATGCTCTCTTCGCCAATGCAGAAGCCGGGCGCGCACAATTTCCTTTTATCCCAGAAAGCCTCCAGGCACTACATTCAACACCGCTTGAGTCGTCCGATGTCAATGGGCCTATGATGGAGCACGTCTGCAATTTGATCCAAGTTTCTCGTGACGAGTCATCAATATCTTTCCTGCACCGACTGCAAGCGGAGCAGCTCGAGCTGACGAAGCACTCCCATGCTCCACTACGCCGTATACTATCTGGACTGGCGGCCCAAGGCAATGGAGCTGATGAGTTATGGGTTAATGCGCAGCACGCACAGTTTCTATCCTGGGTGCCGGGTTTTATGGGCGAATACGAGCGGCTGCAGGTCGCGCATATAGCAATTCGATGCACAAATGGCCTCGCTATTGTAGGCAGCCTCGGAGGGCCAGCAGCGACGACGTACATGTTCACGGTGCGTTGGGATATGGCCAATTTCTCCCGCCAGAAAACAGCCAAGTATATGGCCGATCTTGAAGTGGCAATCCGATGGCTCACTGCGCCGGACAACTGGGATAAGAAGCTGGGCCATATTCAAGCAGCGCTTGAGAGAATAGAAGAAACGAGACAGATCGATATTGCGGTCAAAATGTGAATTGCAGCTGCAGCTTCATTGTTCTTGATCCATTATAACGAATGCTTTCTATCCCAAAATAGCATATACGCCTACGATAGGGTTGTGAAACACGTACAAAGAGCGTGACGTCTAAAAATGTTCAAATTCCTCATTGTTTCGTTGATTCGTGGATTCTTCATTAGTCAATATATTCATAAGCAATTTTTGTAATCGTAAGTGGCAAGCTCAATAATGTTAATATGCATGAAAAAACACTGTTTATCCCTCCATATACCCATATGTGCGATCCCTTTTCAGAGGCACCACTTCATTGTCAAGCCCAAATCCAGCTCTCCGGACTCTGTTATCATGGCATGAAGACGAGTCCGCTATGAATTCTCCGTAACGAACCTTTAGGTCTTTCAAGACCTGTGGTACGTTACCCTCCCCGCTCAAGCAGCCGCCAGCCGCCAGCTTGTCAATCGTTGGGCTCCCCCGTGTTGTAAGAAGGAGCTGGAAGAATCCTCCGTCAATCGCAGGCACATTATTAAAGCGTAGAGCCTGGAACCCAATTGCGATAAACGGTAGAGCGCATAGCAGAGATATGCCGTACGGCAGAACAAGATGAAGAGGTTTGGAGAAGTTGTACAAGGTGATGGCTGTCCACTCCGTAGCGTTGACTGTGGCCTTCCAAAAACCCAAGTCTGAAATTGCTGATATAGTGATATTGGCGAGCGCTTCATTCAGATCTTTCTCTGTGATGTGAACCTTTGGTCCCGTGTATTGGGAACAATCTGCGCATAGTCGAGTTAATGGTAAGAAAGGACCATTAAAAGCGCCATCTGCAACGTCAACAAATAACGTTAGAGAACCAGTTTACGGCAGGAGGTGGATATATATTTATACCTGTTGACCACGACGTAAGGATTGGATAGTAGTGGAATCCATCCGCATCATCCCTTAAGATCTCGGTTGTGGAATCCAATGAAACATCCAGGGGTATAATTCCCGTCAATCGTGAAGCCATGTGCGTTACTAATGACATGAGATTGGAGTCTTGAATGAAAGTCCGGATTCTCTCCTCTGGTGGTAATGGGATACTATCAATATTGTCGAGCGGAGCGTCGAGCGAAGTACTGGGTGGGTTCCATTTGACCTGGCCGAGAAAGCTATCCGGCAAAAGAAGTGGCTGTAGAACGTCGGTGAGAGGAGTTATCGTGTCTTGGTCAACAAGTATATCGACTTTGGCATCAAGACCCCTAAAATTATAGGATGCGTGGTAGGTAGCGCTCGACGGTATGCAGGACAGTGTTCTTTGTAAATATGTCACTCTAGACCTGACATTGAGGCCGGTCTGGTTCTGCCGGGTTACTCCAATATTAAGAACATCGTTAGTGGTAATAACCAGTCTAATGTTAGTCCTAGAGGCGAGACTGTAAGAGGATTGATGAAAGTCAGCAGTTTGCTCCGGTATTAGATACGAGATGTTGACTGAGGGCCAGTTTGAGAGATCGTAGCCCTCGAAGGGACTCTCAGCCGATGGCTCCAGTTCATCCATGCGATCGAGAGTCAAATTCCTACTCCATGATTCGCATTGAAGATAGGGGCCAAGAAATTCAGTGGCAAATGAACAATCGGACGTGCACGGGGAAGGGGGAGCATCGGGCTCGCCCTTGACAAGAGTACGCTCAACAATTTGTTGCATTGGAAGTACCGCCGTATTTGCGCTGAAAAGCATAGATTCGGGAAATGGGATACGGTATGACCAGTCGATTCTTGCGATACATCGTGGAGTGAAATCAGCTGCCGTCCAATTTCCAAGCTACATGTGCCTGTCAATTCGTCTTCGTCTTCGGCATCGTCCACATAGAGCAGAAGAGGGGGGAGGTAAATACTTACATCTGAAGCATTAAACAAGGGAACTACTAAAGGTGTCACATGGATTTTGCTTGACGGAACAACAGTGCTGGCTCCGGTGGCAAGGCTGGTGGCAATTGGCATGATCCATATGGTGATCGTCATTAAAACAAGCGGCCATGCTTGCGACCAGACGATGTGATCAAAGATTAATAAGGGTGTGCCTCTCAATGAGAATAGGCTATCAATTGTAGAAAGCTTCATCGGCAAGCTACGAAGGAGTCGCCAAAGATACTGCGTGAACGCCACGGAGAGACTGAGTCGGATACACGATCCAAAGGCGCTTGCAAAGAGGGCAGACAAAGTTGTCAAGTATGACTGAGTGATGAAAGATTCATCACCATCGGCTGGTGTTCCTGATAAATGCCGTAGAAGAAAGAAGTGGGCGGAGGCAAGGATGAGTGCTGTGGGGGAGCGATTGTTAGCAGTTGGGGTATTGTTGATGAAGCCTAGGCAAGTACCTGTTGCGTATGGAACAAGCATGAACAAAGGCGTTTTCTTGCCTATGCCCCACGAGCTTGTCACGGCATTGATGCCCTTGCTTTCACATTCTGAATCCAAACCACGGTGTTTGGAGTCCGCAATCAGTACGTCAACGCTAGCTTGATGCGATACACGCGCGATCGGACGAAGAGCTGGGTTGCATCCCTCACGCAGACTTTCAGACATTGATGATCCATGAGAGATAAGCGAAGAGTGCCTGGGTGGACAATGAAGACGTTGTCTATAATCTCGTATAAGCGCTCCAAGGTTTCCAGAAGTAGTTGATGAAGAATCGAGAACAGCCAGAAAGACGTGAATCAGATCAATGTATAAAAGTTGAGCGGCAGAGCAAACCCAATTACACATACATACAGTGTGACTGAGATAAAGACTCGGCTAAGACAGGGTAGTGGCCCATCTGGTAGGTTCGTGCCAATCAGGCTCATAGACAGCGACCAACTGAGACAATCAGAAGAAACTCTACCAATCAAAGGTCATTCCTCCACCTTCGATTGCGGATCCCACACTCAGATTGGCCGCGTGCATGAGCTTGAATGCCATCCTGGCGGTCAGCTCCGCCGTATGAACAAGGTCAGCGTCGTATTTTGCAGCTAGAGAGGTACCAATTACATGCAATTGCCTCTACGGAAGGATTTTAGAAGAACTTGGCAACTGGTCTTAATAAAGGCTCCGTATGCTCCTAAGAAATGACTCTTGATGCAGCCAAGGAGTAAAGATGGAGATGTTGTAGGGCTTGGCCCATCTTACACGTTCCGACAGCATGATGACTTGGGTTAGCAGCGGATTTGATGTAACTCAATGTTTGTATCTGTCTGAACATCTGCACCAGGAGCCTACGGAAGACACTGGCCGCAATAATGACCTCCTTGCGGGCAGCCAGAACGTACTCTATTAAGCCGGTGACCACAGAGGTGCCAACCACCTTCTTATTTATGGAACAAGATATTCTTGGCTAGAATACTGTTATAGACTGGAGTTGGCTGGTGGGCTAGACTTGATTGCGTCCAGAAAGGCTGCCCTCGAGGAGTCCCGAGTCTGGCTCGTCGGATTGAGAGGAGCGGGGAGCTGCGCGCATCCTAAGAGACTGGTGCTCTGAATCTCACCAATCTTCTCGAGTCCCAAGCTTTCCAATCTACGAGAGATGGCTGCAGATACTGGCACGCAATAGTTCCAGAAGGCAACGTGAAGAGGACTTCCAAATGGACCAAGAGTCTCGTCATTAAACGAAACAGCGGAACCGCCGCGGAGCGCAAGGTTAGGGTGCATGAAGGTGACGTTCTGTTTGAAGAAAGGAGGAAGTTTGGCCCAAGAATAGCTGTCATTACGAGCAATCTCCGCCCACAAGTTGTAGGAATTGACAGTGCATCCGAAAGATGGATAGTCAGAAACAAAAGGTTCATCTCAAGAGGAGACACGGCGTATCTTACCACCGGTAAGCTATGCCATTGCGAGCAGCTCTTTTACAGACCATATTGTTGGACTATGAGAGCTCATTTCATAAGTGGAAGAGCACTTTCCCGCCAGCGAGAGTGTTCCCCTACCCATGCTTTAGCATATCACCTCCAATTTCTCTCAAACGCCCAAGTGAATACTACACCAGTGTTTATAAAAGTAGATCTTCCCTCACTGTCAACAGCAACATAAGGTGAGAGATACCCCGTGCAACCAACAACCAACATACAGTACTCTCCGCTCAGTCAGTTCCTAAAGCAGAATGAAATATTGATCCACTTCAAGTCTCTTTCTTTGAGCTGTTTCCACAAATTTTACTTCCAGACCCGACGGCAAGTAGTTGAACTTGACTCCGCAAGGGACATATTTGATGCCATTGAAGAACGGGAATTGCCGAATTGCAATCCCCTCTAGATCTTCTATGCCCACTTCGCCCTTCTTTGGCTAGGTCAATTACGGCTGCCAAACTGGCACTTTGCTTACCATACGTTCAAATCAACAACTCATTATTTCATCATGGCTGTCGACAAAAGAATGGTCTTAATAACTAGTGAGCGACAGTCGCCTGATCCATTAATTAGAGGGAAACAGCTGCTGAGACTTGATATCAGGTGCCAATCAGGGAGTTGGTTACGAGACGGCCAAGAATTCAGTCCTCGCCTCTGAGAATTATCATGTCCATGGCCAGCCCACCCACACGGGAAGCCTTCCGCAAGGTGCTGGATACCAACCTCATCGGTGCCATGAGCGTGACGGAGGCGTTCCTACCTATGCTACGCAAGGCAACACACAAGTCTGCCCGCTTGATCTTTGTTAGTTCCAGCATGGGATCCATCACTCACGCTGCCAACCCGAGCGCCCCCTACTACAACCTACATGCCACCGAGTGCCGCGCCAGCAAAGCTACCCTCAATACACCTCTAATCACGTACAACGCTCGGTTGAAGTCTGAAGGATTCCTAATCTTTGGTGCTGATTTGGGGTTTGTCCATGGTAGCGTAGCTACACCACCTACAGGAATTATAATTTTGATGTTATCCTAATTATTTTATTCCTTTCATACAACCATATTTGCATCTATGGATGAAAGAAATGATCATACATACATGATTCAATTTTAAACACTCCACTGAGATACCTACACAAGTAGAAATGAATAAATAAAAAACGTAATGAATTACACAATGTCGTTATTTATAGGGTAGGATGGCAGTAACCCCCCCTTTTTTATTACCCCTGATTGTCAGCCCCCACGTAGAGGGGTCAATATCACCTAAATGAAGCAGCACACAGAGTCAGGACACTTGATACGATTATAGAAACCAGGACTCATAGTGAATGATTAAATCACACCACTGGATCTTGAACACAGATAAAGGACTTGGAGTGATAATCAGTGTGAGCACATCAAATCTTCTTCGATAGAATATACAGAGGAGCAATCAAGAAGAAAGAAGACTGATCATATCCCATACTAACATTGTAGCTATTTATTTAGCAGTCAACAAAAGTTTAGCGACGTCCTTGTACCATTGAATGGGATTGTTCCCTGGCGCCCACTTGAATTCTCTCTTCTTGACCTCCTCTCCCACAGTTATGTCCATCTCGAAGATCAAAGGCGTGTCCTTGGTAAACATTTCAGTGTCTGCGATAACGAGGATCCTTGTGACTCGGGGCATGCCGTTCTTTATTGCTTTGACGACCCGCTTGGCGGATTCCGTGCCAAGCTTTATGTCATCGCTGAGCTCTGAGAGCGCCGCCTGGGCTACCTTTATCTTGGCCGTGAGCTCCTCGCTCTGCCGCAGCTGATAGTTGTACGCATCCTCGTAAGGCATGACCTTGACTTGCTGCTCGAGTTTTGCGATTTTGTCCTCGGCTTGCTTTTCCCTCTGAGAGAGCGCTCCTTCGTTCTTTTGAAGCTCGGCCAGTGCTATGTTGAGTAGTCTTTCAAGCTCCTTGCTCTTATCCTTGAGCCTTTGAAGCGAATCGATGGCGTTTTGAAGATCTCGCTTTTCGTCTCTGCACATTACCTCCATGTAGCCATATGGGCCGCGAGTCTGGAGCTCAGCGATGGCTTGTCCAAATTGAATAATATCTGCGCCGAGCTTTGTGATGTTCGTTTCAATTTCCTGGTACTGAGGAAGCATCATAATGGCACCTGCGGCATATACAACCCTCTTGGCCACTTCCATGGTCAACTCAATCTGTTTTATTTCAAACTGAAGCTTCGTAGCTGCCAATTCCTGTGAAGCAACTCGTTAGTGTATCATGGTTTAAAACTCGGGGTTAAGAATGTCGCTTCCTACCAATCCAGGTACACGCCAGAACTCTCTGGCATTTTGGGCCCTCCTCAGTTCTTCTATTTGGTTCCATTTTATCTTGATAAGTGCTGTGATGGCTGTTAGGATCATAGAGTGAACACGTTGGTGTCAAAGACTGATGCATCGGAGCTGCAACTTACCTTGGGATCCAAGCCAGAGCTGCTTCTGAACCTCGCCGTTTCTGAGCTTATCACCCCATTTTTCATCTCTCTCCCGTTTTAGTGCTGATATCTGGTTGGTCAAATTCTCTTGCTTTGCCTTTTCTTCCGCAATCTTCGACCGATACTCATCCTCCTTTTTGCGCTTCTGCTCATTCAGCCTCTGCTGAGCCCTGTCTCTCGAGCGTTCTAGCTCTCTGATCTCTGTTTCGTTTGCAACCTTTCTCGCTCTAGCATCGGAAACTGCCTTCTTGAGCTGGCTGAGTTCACTTTCAATGCTGGCGCGCTTCTTGCGTTGTGCATTTAGTTCACATTGTCTCCTGAAAAGCTCTTCTTCCGAAGCACGCTTGAGCTTCTCCAACTCAGCCTTCATTTCACGTAGCTTCTTCCGGTTCTCCTCTATTCCTTGCTTGAGGTTCTCCTGAGCCCTTTCAATAGTCTCAGTAGCCAACTTTCCTATGGCATCAATACCTTCATTGATGCCGTCAAATATGGCACCAAAGACATCTGGACGCAATTCGGCTGTGAGATGACCCATGATTCCCCCTAGGCCTTTGGAGTCATCGAACTGACCCTCAGCCTCAAGGAATATGGAGAGAGCTTCGGTAAACTTTACGGATACCTTGGCGTAGAGCATCTTTTTAGAAATATCGACATCAATCAGCAGCACTAACTCGGCGTCACAATACCGAATAATGCCATCGACATAAATTTTCTGCGTCGCAGAAGTCATCTCAACATCTAGTATGACCCGTTTGACGCCATCGTATTCTTTCGTAGAGGTTACTTCGAGGTCTCCAATCTTGAAGCTGTCCAAGCCCGCCTTTATAATGACACCGTCGTCATCGAATTTGCCGTCGAAGTAGCCGTTTTTATCGAAGAACTTGACCTTGCCTTTGACATGAATGCCGCGGGGGTAGTGTTTTTCGAAGATATAACCACCTGTCGAAGCATAAATTTCCATATCACTGAAAACAATCAATTCTTCGCCACCCTTGAGGCTCTGAAGTTTGACGGCTTTGCTCATTTCTCCGGCGACGCCAATGAGTTTCGAGATGTCGATTTCGGATATCCCAAGCACGAAAACCTGCTCCTTGCTGTCTGTCCCGACACTCATGATAAACCTTCCATGGAAATCCTTGCCGATATTCAGTTGTCCCCTAAGTGCAAGGCGACTATCTTGGGTGTTAGAGGGCTGCATCAAGAGATATCTGGAAGACTTACTTCGGCCCACGGATAGCGACTGTGGCATAATCAAATCCGGTCCCTACTCCGAGCTCTGAGAGGACAACGGCCTCATTCAGCTTGAAGGGGTTAGTCCATTGGGACTCTGGCTTCATGAAGCTGCAGCAAAATTAGGAAGTGGCCCTCACTAGTAATCAAGAGATGACGATTATAAACATACAGTTGCCCGTAAACCCCGGTCAATCCACCAGATATGGTACCTCTCACTTCTATCGCATCTTCGTCCTCGAAGAGCAGGGTTAAAGTAGCTTTCAGTGTGATTTTTGGCATTCCACCTTCCACTGATATGGCACCGCCAAACTCGCCAATGGTAGCGAATTTACGCAGATCAATCTAGAGATCAACAATCAGTCTTCTATAGCTTTCATCACCAGGACTCTTTCAATCCCATTTCTTACCTTGACCCATTTCGGGATGTTGACGCTGACATCGAACCCCCGATCCGAGGCGTATGACATGATTAGGACGAGACCATCAATCTTTTCTTCCTTGTTGAGTTGATGCAGCTCCTTGAAGCGCGAGATTTTGGCGCAGATCTGAAACCCTGTATCCCATGAATGTTAAATTTGAATGTATCGTATAGATGCTCGTGCTTAAAAGCAACTTACCTTTGACAATGGGATAGCCGAGTGAATCAACCTTTTCAAGAACGCCCACATCATCTGCCTCCCCTTCTATCGTCTTCTGCTCCCTCTGTTCAGATGATGCGATGAGTGCGACATCGTAGATTTCCACATCTAGCTCTGTGTTCTCCAGCTTCGGCCAAAGATCTACAAGCTTAATGTGTGTTTTTACGACACCGAATGCCAGCCAGTCGCGCTTCGTCTTGTCGCTCTTTTTCTCGGTATAGTAGCCGGCAGAGAAGGTCAAGTTTTCCACTTTCACCTCCCCTACGATTCCAAACCTGTTTTTGGTCTTGGATACACCGTTCCCTTGCTCGGACTTTCCCTCGGAATCGTCTGGCTCGTGATGCTCGACGTCTTTTTTGGCGGTAGCTGTCTCTTTGTTCTCGCGGCTTTGACGATGTTTGATAGCCTTGACATCTTTCTTCTTGGCCTTTGAGTCATTTCCGAATCCGATGAAAATATCGAGGCCTGCCTGTTGAATAACGAACCTGGTCTCCGGAATCTCGACGTTGGAAACGTTGCCTTGGATGGTAAGGCCATCATTGGCAATTTTCAGCAAGGCCTTTGCGCTGGATTGACCGTTGAAGAGTACCTCACCGTCAAGCTGTAGGGCTCTGTGAGTGCTCAGATCCTCCTGGGATTTCTTGCTGGACATGTTGAAGTGAATCTTTTTGAAGACCAACTCGTTGCCTTCAGTATCCGTGCCGCTCTTGTCGTCTTCGGGTATCTTCTGGCCAGCGATTTGCGCGTGAATCTTCTTGATGTCACTAAGCTTAAGGTCGCCCACTTCGGCATCAAGAAAGCTATCATCTATCAGATGTTAGGTGGATTGCCTCAGCGCATCTGCCCCATTCAATGCTTACTCTTGGAAATCTTTCCATCAACCTTGAAGCTTCCGCTACCGAGAGTCATATTTGCATTGAGAGTAAGCTCCATAGTTTCCTTGAAGTCTCTTTCGGTGAAAGAAGCCTTGAGCTCGGCATCGGACATCTGTTAAGGAAATTAGCCGTAAAAACTAACCGGGAGAGGAGGGGGGGTAAACATACAGTTACGTTTTTGATACCGTAGATATCCTCCCACTTATCGCTTTTGATGACTAGGTTCCAGGATCTTTTGGACTTGGTATCTCTTGGATCCTTCTTTTTAGCGGTCTTCTTCAGGGCCTTACGACCCGTTGTCTTGGTGTTCTTGATAGCGTCCTTGCTGGTCTCGTCTGTTTTGTCTTTGGTGTTTCCTTCGGCTGTGTTTTTTCCGTCATTTTTGTCTCCCTCATCTTCTGTCTTCTCCTCTCCTTTTTCACTGCCATCGTCTTCTTCTTTGGTTTCATCTTCATCTTGTGAGACGTGTTCCCTGGAAAGCTTGTATTTGAGCTCCAAGGGGAGGTTTGCATGAGGAATGCCGGTTATCTGCACGCCTCCGATAAATGCAAAGTCAAAGCTCCACGAATCCTTTTTCTCAGACTTCTTGGATGCTTTTCCTTCCTCGGAGTCTGACAAGCCCTTTTCAGATTGAGCACTCTTGTCAGCCTTCTCATCCTCGATTGACTTGAGCTGAGTCTCTTCTTCGTCATCCCCACCAACTCCTAACTCCTCAGCATCCTTTCCATCCGACTCGTCTTCATCATTTGGGTCATCCGATGGCTTTGCATTCTTCTTTGCCGAAATCTCAAGCCCCACATTTTTAAAGTCAAGGAAGTCCCAAGCTGCCACATCAAAGCTCTCAAAGTAGCCTTGCAAGATCAATTCGTTGACTTCAGGTCGCTTTGACCAGTCCCTCTCCTTGGCAATGTGTGCGCTGAGATGGATGCTCTTGGGTGGCTTTCGATCGCCAAATAGACTTTTGAGCCCATCGGCTGCCCATTGAAGGCTATCTTTGAGCACAACATCGGCTTCAAGTCGCAGACCGGGAGCGAAGAAGAAGTCATCTTCCTCTTCCTCAGAATAGGTGAACTCGAGACTCTCAAGCGGTAGCTTTCTGATAATGTCATCTTCAAGGAAGGGGAACAGAGTTCCGAGAGGTTCTTTTGCAAAAGACGATGCGCTTGGGTTCAGCTTGACCTTCTCGCGTACGGGTTGAGTCTGACCTCCATCCGCCGCCTCGGTTTCTGATCCAGCGTTGCTACCGGACTTATTTCCACCAGGAACTTGAGCAGAATCAGTTTGCAGATCTTCCAAATTATCCAATATCTGAGTACTCACGATTAAACTTATAAATCCTGGCCGTCAGTCCAGGGATACCGAAGAAATTATCGACATTCCCACTAAGAATGTAGCCGTCGAGGTTAGCAGCGGGCCCTTGGCCATCCTCCTTCTTTTCTGAGTTTTTTTGATCATCTTTATGTGTTGTTTTCTCTTGTTCTTCGGCAGAAGATGCAGTCTCACTGTCCTGCGTTGGAGTCTCTTCTTCAGGGAGCAGTACCTTCAAGACTGGCTGCTTTGAACCTTGATTCTGGCGCATGAACTCAGCGGTAGGTAAAATAACTTTAGCAGGCATGTCGTAGCTGCAGAAAGTAGGTATGATAGGAACATCGCTGAAACGCTTCCCACTTCTATCCGAGACGACGAGGCAGAGGTTTTTGATGGGTGCGCCGCCAATCCTGAAAACTCCGTCGTCAAGCTTATCAACACCATCTTGTGTCTTGTCATCCTTAGATGCGGATAATAAATTTGTAGCAGGGTCTGCTGGTTTGCTTAGCTCGGGAGCTGAGAGGGAGTCTTGACCATCCGGTCCCAGGATAAAGTCGACCAGTTCGGGGAGATCATCCAGGCTGGCTTCAACGCTGGAACGGAATATAAGGTCGGATTCCTCAAGCCAGGCATTGAAAACATCCAAGAATGCATCAAGGAGTTCTGCCCCATCTGGTCCTGTCAAGACGTCCAAGGTCCCGTTGAGCACATCCAAAAGAAAGTGGGAACCTTTAATAAGGTCATCCTCGAAGGATTGGGTCGACAGTGATGATTTTGACTCCAATTTGTCAGACATGATGGAAATTCGTTGAAAGACAAGTAATGAAGATTTATTTGCATCTCTGCACACCCAAGAGAGAGCTGCAGGCAAGTGGTCTATATCTCTCTACGCTTTCATCTGGAACTTCAACCCCGCGCCATGAAAAATTAGGAATGATACAACCATGTTGGCTCTTCTTACTGGTTGGTGTATTGTCACCAATAGAAACAACAGTTCAGGCAATCTTCCTTCTTGTCGTAATGTTCAGTGATAAGGAATTGAGGTGGAGTACGCGATGCCGGGAGGTGATATGGCTGAGCTGATTGACAGGATTAATTGGTGGAGCGATTGGGTCGTATGCAGCCACAGGCACATCTTACAATGCACTAATGCCTAAAACCAATCAGTTTGCGGTATCTCAGATGTCCACCACGCAATGGACAGTAATATTTCGACTTTCTTAGTCAATTCTGTCAGTCACAATGCACGCCCTTCACCTACTCCGCTCTACAAGTAGATCACTCGGCACCAAGTCGCTGACGAACCAGTCACAGATGAACACACCACGACCTGTGCATAACTGCCGAGGAGAAATATAGAGCTCCTCGGGTTCTAACTCATCCGGATGCGGCCCGAGGCTTGGCTTCTGTCTTTACTGCCATACTTGTATCATTGATTGGACGGGGGTCCATCAAGGAAACAATAGTTTCAACACCAACCCTGCAGCTGAAGCATTGAGACCCACTCTAGTTGAAGTGCTCTTTGGTGTGTGTGTCAAGATCCCCCGGCAATCGCGGGGACACAAAGATTTGACTAAAAACAACACCTGGAATGCCAAATCCCCGGACACCTGGTGCCATGGTTTCAAAATAACCACAGACTCCACACAGGAAGCTATTGGCTTTAACAAGAACCAGATACAATCAATCCTAAATGTCTTCCTCTCTTAGAACGACTAGAAACATGCAGATGACGGTGAAAAGTAACGGTAGAGGCATATTGGAAAGCTTCTAATATACCAGTAGTTACAAGTTATCCCACTGCACCCGAACATCAACTAGCAGGCCAATTTTTATCCCTCACTTGCCATGCCGCATCTCTGCCCCTGCAAAGGCCTTCAGTGCATTAGCAAAGACTCGATATCCAAATTTCTCGTTATCCTGCATATAGTAAATCTCCATTAGGCGACTCTGCCATGGCGGATAACCGTTCAACTCCATGCTGGGGCCGAACAAAACAAGGAGGTCCGGTTCTGGCATGACATTCTCTGAAAGCTCTTTATTGACAAGGTCTAGGGTAATGTCATCTGGGGTCAGCTCTTTTTTCTGTGACTTCTCTGCTAGCCTTTTGGCAAGTTCAAGTATGGGCTCTCTGCCGTCTCTCTCGGAGATCAAATACAGCTGTAAGTGACGCCTGGGCTTCTCATCAATTGATGCAGAAGTACGTTGGTCGCTGCGAGGGGCAGTCACAGAGAGGCCAGGGTGTTTGTCTTCTGGAAGATAAACATTAAATTTCTGAGTAACGGCTTCGAATATTCGATGCATGTGGTCTTTCAGAAGTCCTGCTACTATGTGAGTGATTGGCCCAATGGTTCCGTCTTCGCCAGTACATACCTGTTTTCTCGTAGATCGAAACGGTCTCGATCTCAGCACAGGCACACCAAGTTACCAACTCAGCAGCCTCGTCAATCAACCGCTCCAGAGCCTTTGTCCCAGCAGTTTTATCGACGTTCAATATGGCACTGAGATGTTTTGGTTTCTTGCTCAGTTTCGCAACCTCATTCCGTACACTCCGCGCAGTGATATTTCGTGAGTGCAGCGCCGAGGAGGTCTTATATCTGAGGGCGTTTTTGACTTGGCGAGCGTACAAGTAGACAGAGCTTAAGCTGTCCAGAGCTGTATTCAGATAAAAATTGTAGAATCCTAACTGCGGAACAGAGCTAGCAAAAGACGAAGGTTTCTCGTTACTGGGCATATTATCGGCTTTCTGTTCAGTTTTCAGCATCAAATAGCTTCATTACTCAATTCAAGAGACTCAGAAGCTTTGGATATCTTAAGCCGTGGTTGCTCAAGGTGAAATAGTGAGATGAGATAGAAATCTTTGTTGTTTTGGGATTGAAAGTGCTGCACTAAGCTTTGATGTAGCAGGTTGAGGTGCCAGCCAACCTACGAGTACATATTATGGCGAGGACATGTGTAAATACACGAAGAAATCGCAACTCCCCAGTCTTGCTGCATGTCTCAGTCTTAAAACCATCCTCAATTTGACTGTATGTCAGAATATTACTAATAGCCATCCATTCTTATATAAATTTCATGGACACGCAGCTTTACCATCCATTACAATGGGATTTCGGTTTTGTTTGTTCATAACACAAGTCAGTTGACTGATATCACATCCATTCTAAGTATAGCTCTAGGAATGTCGGTTGGCTGAACCCCTGTCCTAGTACGGTTGTCTCGCTCATGGTCTTCCTGAGTGGCTGAAGGAGGCCAGACTTACTAGGGACCCCAGCGACAAATTGCCGCTGACATGGGCTTATCAACGGTATCAAGATTAATAAGAGTCAACACTCGGACGAGGGCTTTTGGAGTCCACATTAAAAGCCAGACAATGTTGAGCAGCTGATACAAGAATTCAGCCATAACGATGACATGTAATCCACTTCTTCTGAGTTATCACATACGCGAAGTAACATCGCTGTCGCTCGAGTTACAGCCATGCACCATCGTATTGCAACAAAATATAGAGAAATGGTGATAAACAGCAAGACAGAAATTATCTGCCTCCTTATTAGTATTACTCATTCTACAAGTATGTGTATGCACCACCCTACCCTTGATCATACTGACGCGACGTGGAGCACAATACCTGAGAAGCCTTATGATATCTCTTTAGTAGTTACTTGTATATATTTCTCCTTATAAAGCCCTCATTAGCCTCTTATTAATCGTAGCAGATACGGTGGTGGTTTATTTTTGGCGGAATTTATTATAAATCCCCTGTGAACCTTGGACACTGAGTCACTCTGGAAATGGAAGAAGCAATGATGCATCCGGGGCATAGCATCGAAAGTCGAAATGACACTCTCAAAAGCAGGGAACCAAGTCCATTACAACAATTATTTCTAAACGCCCTGAAGCATGGATCGATTCCTCAGCATATCGGCTTCATCATGGACGGCAATCGACGGTTTGGGAGAAAACGGAGCGTCGCGTTCAGCACGGCTCATAAAGACGGATTCAACGCCTTTATCAACGTATGCCTTTTCTTCCTTCCTTCCCTCCTTCGTCTTCATCTTCATCTTCATCTAATCCAGCATCGATTGTTCAGGCTGTAGGCTTCGCCTTTAGACTCGGTGTTAAAACTGTCACTGCCTATGCCTTCAGCATCGACAACTACAATCGACCCTCGGAGCAGGTTGAAGCCTTAATGAATCTCACTTTCGAGACCAAGGAAGAGTTTATAGCTGCTTGCGAGCCTCACGGGGCGTGCATTCGGCTGACAGGCCAGCGAGAGATGATTCGTGAGGATGTCCAGAGTTGCTGGGACGAAATTATTGAAAGAACCAAGAAAAATACCAAGTGAGTGGCCTCGTTTAGGCTTGATCTGCCTACACTGCTTGCTAATGCCGGAATAGATGCGCTGTGAACGTATGCTTTGCCTATACATCCAGAATGGAAATGGCCATGGCCGTCAAGTCTACTGTTCGGGATATTCTTAGCGATGGGACTCCTACAGATTCCACATCCTCAATATTATCCAACCCTGAGAATATCACCATGGATGCGCTTGAGAGAAACATGTATACGGCCAATGACCCCCCTTTGGACCTCTTAATCAGAAGCAGCGGCGTCCAACGATTGAGTGATTTTATGCTCTGGCAATGTCATCAGAACACACCAATTTTCATTGTCAACTGTTTGTGGCCAGAGATAACAGCCAAGCATCTTATTAAAATCTTGCTGGAATGGCGATGGAGGCAGAAGAAGAAGGCGATGTCGTAGCCAGCTTGATGCGCAATAAAGACAAATAGCAATGGGAATGAGAACCAGACGGGCCAAATGATGTAATAGCATAGCATTCTACTATAACTTATGGCCAATACTGGATCAATGGAATGAGAGCACTCACCCGATAGCATTTCTTGAGAGGGGTTGGGATCCTGATTCGCTAGACTTGAGCATGGGCTTCAAGTTAGCAGAGCCTCATTCTCGGCGCTGTTGCCTACCTGCACCTCGGAATTTAAGTCACTAATAATGCGCGTTCGTTGGAGAAAATAGTGCTGCTCTTGGCGGTGCTATTCCAACTGTGGATTATTGTGAGGCTTGAAGTTGGCTGACCAACATGAGGTTGCATCACACTATGCCCTCAAGCGTCTTCAGACAAGGTGGATATGTGCTGTACATTTACCCGTCTATTCCCAAGTTACTCTTTCTTGGGTGCTGCATTGAGTAGGGCGGTTGTACATATTCCCTTATTATTAAAGTCATGTATGTTGGCCACCACCTTGTGGCTCCTTGGATCTAGACTTGTTAACCCATCAATTTCCCATGTCGACCTACTCATCAGATCTGAATCGACATATACTTCGGCTGCCTCGAATCACAAAAAAATAATGGCCAACGACGAACCATGTCCTGCGTGCAGTTGGACTCACGAACGTAAAAGCTCTTGCCGATATGAAAGTCATATTAAACTCTTTTACGAAGCGAGCAGTCGAGGTCTTTGGTCTATTGGATCTAATCTGATTGTAAAAGAAATGATCGATCAGCCTCCCCTTTTTGAAGCAACAAACATGCAGTTTATACGGGCGAAGACAACTATCCCAGTTCCCGAAGTGATCCAAGAGTGGACCGAAAATGGACGTTACTTCCTCATTACCAAACGCATTCCGGGCGTGCCATTGAAAGAAGCTTGGCCAACCCTGTCTGAGGCGGAGAGGCTGTCTATTGCAGAGGAGACGGCGGACTACCTACTCCAGCTCCGCAAGCTCTGTTCAGATAACATCCGCAACTTGGGAGATGAGCCGGTATACTCTTCGTTTTTATTCTGCAATGGTATTCGAACGCCACATGGTCCCTTTGCTTCTGATGAACAATTGTGGGAGGGCATCGCCAAGGCCTTGAAGGATGTACTAGAAAAAGCATTACGTCTATTACAGCGGCGCATGCCAGCTTCCAAGCCATATACTTTCACGCATGCGGATTTGTCTACGGCAAATATTATGGTACGTGATGGCAAGATCACGGGCATAATTGACTGGGAATGGGGTGGGTTCCTTCTTGTTTGGTGGGAATATGTAGCTCTGAGAATCGCTCAGGATGAAGATGATCGCGCTTGGAAGAACATGCTGCGTCAACAAATGGAAGAGTTCACTGAAGCGCAGGAGTTTTGGCTGGACCTTTTTGCACTTGCGAAATATCCCAAACTCAATGATCGCTCCTCAGCCTTCATTAAGGAGTCGGAAGAACATGAGTTATAGAACCTCAGGTGTTGTGAAATTTGTATGATTTGAAGCCATGACACCAATCGCATTCGTGGAGAGTAGGATAGCAAGTCACGAGTCAAATAAGTTTGAGGGGGTGAAGAGGTATATTAGCCAAATGAGAAAGTGTATCGGAAACAAAAGATGACATCGATTCAGACATGGTGTTGTACAACAGATTCCAGCACTGTATTCGATCTCTGGCTTCTCACAATGCGAAATTGCCACCTGTTCACAGCCTCGTGACACGCATTTCAACCTGAGGGGGAGTAGGTTCTCTAATTCGCGATGCAGGTGACTGACTTGACGTTCCCATCAGCGATGTTGGGTGCGTCTGAAGTGAAAGACTGGCTCCGGCCAGTGCAATCGCGCGCGCTTCATATTATAGTCAGTCTCATTATTCAACCCCAGCCAGGTAAAACTATGACGACTCACTAGTAAACAAAGCAAGTAAACCCTGGGCCGGTTTGTACAGCGTGAATATGATCCAGCCTATTTAATGAGTGAGTAGCTGAAGGGGCGATTGGGGCGCCATGTGATGACATTGAGGCTTACATGGGGTCCTCGAGATTTAAGCAGCCCTTAAAGATGACGGAGAGACCTTGGTTCCATCCTCTATAGTTGGGCTCCTGCCAGAAGTTTCCCTGTCCACGTCAGTCAGCAAGCTGTGCTCAATCAAGTCGGTTTTGGAAAGGTGTTGAATGGACTATGCTACGTACACTGATTCCCTGACCAGCGTTCTGCGGAAGTGCAGATGCAGCAAAGACGAAGGGAATGAGAGAAAAGACACGCATTATGTGCAGCTGGTCAAGGTTAACTCGGTGCGGGTTGCTCTGTAGGTTGAGGCAAGGTGGTTTCTGTTACCATCAGTTGGCAGTTGTTTACAAAACCAAGATGAATGAGACGCCTGCAGTATTTATGCTAAAATACCGACGACTATAGTCTTAGTGAAGCATCCATCACGTCCGTCTATGATGCCGCATTGGCCGCAGCACATCAAGTTAGGCTGGATGTGGGTTACCCATGACAAGACAAGGGTCTCATAGTGAATTACTACATGTATTATATAAACCTTTATAATCTTGCAGAACATTATCCAGCCTGAACGGATAGAGAGTTTTGCCGACAATGCTCATGATAAAAGTCGTTGGCCACGTTCTCGGTGGAATTCCTCTCCGCAATACTACCCTGCAAGTAGCCATGGGTGCGTTTCCATGTGATAGACGCGTGGCAAGTTACGACCCTATATGGTTATTGGATTTAATGTGCGGGCAAAACCGTTGTTTAATGGAATATCAATTGACTACATGAGCTGATGGTAATCGGACCAATGTGACGCCCTCGCGAAATCTTGCCTGAAACATTACTTATCCTCTGGCATGATATGCACCTCCGACAACCGCAAAGGTTTTTGCTACATGGGTAGAGTAGTTTGCGAAATGCACATCGCAGCTTATGTGATTATTAATAATATAATATATATCGTAAAACAATAACCTACCTTCTCAATTAGCCACAAGGACCGAAAAGCCTACGTGGATCTGCAAGAGGAGGATCCCGGTATGCATGGATGAAACACCAGCAGATGCAGCGCCTAAACTCGTAATGTTACCTGGTATCGCTTTGCCAGATCTAGCTAAACGAGAAACATATGGTGCTTCAATCCAGCTACTCTAATCGGACCATGGATCATCTGCCTCTGGAATTCGAATGTCCGCCATCTCGATACTCCCCCGGATACCGAGAATTCACCAAAGTCGGCACTTGTATTCCTCAGCCCCTGGCACCAATACTGTAAACATTGACGGAGACGGGTTTGAAGAAGCTTGGTTTTGATCTGGCTGCGAGCTCGGGGGCTAGGAGGACTCAGGAGTCCCTTGTGAGATAAACTGGTATAAGTTAAAGTGCCACACGGTATAGTTTTCTTCATCTTCATTAAGGCGAATTGATTACGAGTTTTCTACGCTCTATTGTGCAAATGGAGCTTTGCGACAAATACCATGTAGTTGCAATAATCACGTTTGGTAAATTTCTATCATAACTGATTCATCATTTTCCATCATAGTCTAGGTAGGGTATAATACAAATGTCAACATAAATAAACTCTCAGGTTCATCAAGGGGCTTTGGCTACCAGATACTTCACCGTGGTGGCCTGCTCTTCATCATTGTCAGCACTGGAGAACTTCTTCTTCAACATTTTCGCAGAATGTTGACCCAGAGCGAGGAGACTCGGGGACGCAAGGATCTCCAGTGAAGTCATCTCAAAGCCCAGACGCTGCCGGAACCAGTTGCGCAGCTCAATCGAGACTAGCGAATCCACACCCAAGCTCTCGAGGGAGTCGTCAACATCGAGCAGCTCAATATCGCGCATGAGAAAGCCGAACAGAGTTTTTCCGATTTCGGTCGCAAGGAAGCGTTGCGCTTCGTCGCCGTCCAGTGATGACGGGTCTTGCGTGGCATCAGTAAGGAATTGCTGGAAAAGTTCGTTGCCTGCCACCGCCACAGTTCCATCTCGAGATTCCATGTTCTTATAAAGCGCCATACGGGGGTCTCTCTTCCAGACACTACGGTTATTGGGCGCTGAGAGCAGCTGGGTCGACTTCAGCCCGACTGCAATCTGCCCCTTGCTAACGTAGTTGTATGTGCCGGGGGTCAAACTGCTCTGGCGGGGTGGCTGGAGCAACTCTGGGGTGGAACGATTGATCATTACTTGTAACGAGTCAAGCACGTCTTCTTCATGCAAGACATAGGTTGAGGTCATCCTGAAATGATCGAGGACGTGCGCATTGCGACTGACATATCCAACATCCTCAACTGCTCCGATATCGACGACCGCAGCTGTCAGGCCTTGAGAGCGACGGTACTGCGCAAAGGCATCGAGATATGTATTTCCAGAGGCATAGTTGGCTTGGCCGGTGTAACCAAGCAAACCACTCCAACTGCCAAGCATGACGAAAAAGTCAAGGTCGTGTCCGAGCAGCGCCGTGTGTAGATTCCAAGTTCCTTGGACCTTGGGAAGTAAAGGTCCTTGCCAATCCTCAAAAGTCATGCTGGGGAATGCTGAATCCTAGTGATGTCGTTAGTTTGACTTGTTTAACGCAGCGCCCAGGAATGTACACTTACTCTCAAAACCATCGTTGCCTGCATCACTCCACGCACTGGCTTGGTCGCGCTCTTAACAGCCCTCTCGACGTCCGCCAATTGAGCAATATCGCCAGCAACTAAAATGGCATCGCAGCCCAGCGTACGGAGCTCTTGGATAAACCTTGCATGCCGTTCACGATCACCAGCTGAGCGAGACAAGAACACAACTATTCCCATGCGTTAGTTTGCCATCTCTTAGACATTTATAGTGAAGCGGGCGTTCCCTGGACTTACTCTCTGTTGCTCCTGACTCAGCCATCCAGACCGCAATAGCTTGCCCAAGACCACCAAGACCACCAGCGAGAATGTAGGAGGCGTCGCTACGACATCTAAACTGCTGTTTGGGTGCTCGTGTGGTCAACTCTTTCGAGTCTTCTGGCATTGTGATAACGACTTTGCCAATGTGAGCGCCCTTCTGCATGAAACGCATGGAGTCTTCAATCTTCGTAGCCTCGAAACAAGTCATGGGTGTGATGGGTTTGATGGCTCCGATATTATAGAGCTCTATGCATTTCGTCAATAGCCTAAAGAATGTTAGCATGCACATATACATGAGTCAATCACGGAATGTGATTGAAGAAGCCTCGACGAACCTTGATATAGCCTTCGGTCGATCACGACCTATGAAAGCCAAGTCGACGCCGATATAAGAGCGGTTTTGCTCAAAGATTTGCAAGGCAATGGATCCTTTGCCATGCAAATCTCGTTTGCCAATTTCAACCATGCAACCATAGTCGGCGACGCACTCCCAGCTGGCATGCAGCAGCTCTCCGGAGAGCGAGTTAAGCACAACGTCTACGCCCCGGCCTCCTGTCGCCTCCAAGACGTCCCGTCTGAATGTCAAGTCACGGGAATTGAAGATTCTGCTGCGGGGGATGTCATACGTGCTGCTTAGGTAGACTGCTTTCTCTTCACTACCAACAGTGCAGTAGATCTCAGCGCCGAGGAAGCGACTGGTAAGAAGAAACTCATGTTAGTAAATCCTGATTTTAGTACTTTAGGGAGAAGAATCGTGTAGGTGAACTCCATAAACTTACCAAAGCTGAATGGCGGCAATACCGACACCTCCAGCAGCACTGTGAATGAGAACTGACTGGCCAGGCTCTACTCTTGCCTTGTCTATGAGAGAGTGGATGACGGTACAATAAACCGTTGGCATCGTTGAAGCCTCGGCAAATGAAAGATTATCGGGAATCTTGACGCATAGGTCCTCACTAATTGTGTAATGCGAGCACAGGGAACCACTGCTGAATGTTACGCATCGGTCACCGGGAGCCAGCCCCTTGACTTCTGGTCCTACCTCCTCGACGATACCAGCAGCCTCGTAACCTAGACCGTTTCCTTCAATCTCGGCACCATCAATGATGCCCATGGCAAGCAAGACATCTTTGAAGTTTAGGCCAATGGTAGAATTGCGCATTCGCAACATTCTACCCTGCGGCTTCGGAGGTGTGACATCTTTCCAGTACAGCGAGTTAAGGAAGCCACGCTTCCCGATTTCTAGCTTGCGCGCGTACAGATCGGCCTCGGGAACTGAGAGCTCTTCGTTGAGAGACATCCAATGACAACGTCCGACTTGGGTGAACCCATCGGCGAATGCCCACTCCATGACAGGACTGTTCTCACCATCAGTAATTGAACGGCGCTGGAACTCGGGCAACACTTTTGCAATGGCATTCCAACCTGCAGCATCAAAGGTCTCGAGTTCAAGCGTGGCAAAGTCAACAGACAGCTCTGTTCGCATATTACGGGCCAGACCCAGTATTAAACCGTACGTCGGGTCGGAACATTTGATCTGTGCAAGACCGGTGATCCACAAGACACCCGAGCCATTCAGTTGACGGACAAAGGACTGAAGTTGGGAGAAGTCTTCAGACTGTAAATCTTGAAGGAAAGGGGCTTCAAGGTCCAAAAGGGAGACAACATCCTGGCCGGGAATAATTTCTTCACCCCAGGTCCGAATATCGATGGTGTATCCCTTCTTTTCCAATACCGCAACAACGTCTCGAACATGGGGCTGTTGAGTGCCGTCTCGCGAAAGCACGGTGATTCTTGGTGAGACAGATGACTGAGCTGGACGGATAATCATGGCAGCGTCATATTGCTCATCATGATGCACAGCTTCGATACCATCGAAGCCAGCTGCGCGGAGATATGGCTCCCACTGTGCGGGTGTCAAGTAGGGCTCGTTGATACGGCCTTCAGCCTCGCCGAGCCACCAACCAGAGAGTGATCCCATGACAAAGTTGATCCATTTGAACGGGGGAGAGAGCTCCTGGAGGAAAAAGTGGCCGGCGGGAGCGAGTAGCTTGCGAACATTGCTGAGAGTCGTAGCGATGCTGGGAGTTGCATGAATTACCTGTAAGGGGGTCAGTATACAAAGAATAAAAAGATAGGCTTAATGAAATGAGACACATTCCGGGAAACTTACGTCGGCTGCAATGATCAGATCATATGCCTCAGCCTCGAACCCCTGTTCGATAGGGTCCTGTGAAATGTCGAGGACTTTGTACTCAAGGCCCTCGTACGCAGAAAAGCGCTCCTTGGCACGAGCAAAGAAGCCTGGGGAGACATCGGTATAGGTGTAGGAGCCGTAATGGCGAGTGCGCTGTGACGAAGATGGGGTGAGGCTCTCTAAAACGGAGATGGTTGTACCACCCGTTCCAGCACCAATCTCGAGAATGCGTAGGTTCGGCTTATAATGTGACGCCAACTTGAAGAACTCGGTGCTGTCGATAAAGCGAACGCCATCGTAGAGACGAGCTAAAAGATCATCCTGGTGGAGCACCTCAAGCGCATCGACGTCCCCCTTGAATAATAAATCAAGGCTATGGAAAATACGATACACAGCCGTAGCCAGTGGCTCAGCGCTGGTAGCATTAATCTGGCTGAAGAGATCCTCAATCAACGCACAACGAGCTGCAGAAGGCAGAGCTGCAATATCTTGGCAGTCAGGCACATTTGGATACGTCCCTGCAATCGCCTGTTCCCGAACAGAGTCGAGCCAACTGTGATACTTGGCAAGGAAGGCATTAGATGGAGATTGACCAGCCAGAATCAGACTGCCCTCTACTGCACATGCGAGAGACAACCGTTCAACCGATGGGAGCTCTCCAGAGCTTCTCAGATCGCGAGTAGTGTGCAATAGTGATGCATTATCAACCAACCGGATGTCAGGCTTCCATACCAACTCAACGGCTGCGTGCGGATCATCTCCACGAGCGTCAGAGGCATCGGCCAGCGGTGACATACGAAGTTTCTGTATGCGAAGGACGGTGGTATCGCCGACAGTACCAACTGTGTTGCCAATGATGGCACCACGTGGGGTCACTTCGGCGGTGGCTTCAATACGGACATCTTGTGTACCGGCGGGTTGAATGTACACGGCCCCAATGTATGAGGGCACCGCCAGCTGGGTGAAGCTTCGTCCCTGGCCTCGTGCTGAAGCCACGCTGTAAAGCTGCAATACATGGTCGATAGTGGAGGGATGCATGGCATAACTGGACTCATGCCCATGCTCATCTGAGATGGGGCTACCAACAGTGGCAACAGCTTTGCGCTCCAAGATATCGGCAGAGATGTCACGCAGACCCTGGAAACGTGGACCGTATTGGAGACCAAAGCGCCGCATAACCGAGTACCAGTATGGCGAATCCACGGTTCTCAACAGGGGCTTGATAACTGGCGTTGAGGACGTGTATTCGGCTCCGCCCCTGACTTGGCCCGCAGCATGACGGAGCCAACGGTCACCGTGCAGCGCTGAGATCTCAAATTCGTACCAGGCAGAATCAAGAGCGTTAGTAAGACGCAGAGGGTGGAGATGTGTAATAACTTCAGAAGGCACCCTGTCGTGAAGTACGAGGGCGTTGCTGATGGTGACATCACGGAGACTGAAACTAAAGTCTTTCTCATCACCCAGTTGGCGTACTGCCTCGCCAGCCATGGCTATATACCCAGCAGCTGGGAAAATAATGTCACCAGTGACTTGATGATCTTCAAGCCAAGGCAGGTCATTCAGCCGCAGGATGTTTCGCCATGTTGGCCTGGACTCGGACGCCGCTACTACACGCTCTCCAAGGAGATCGTGCTTGGCAAATTTTCGGAATCGCCAACCACTGGACAACCTACTCTCGCTCCAATAAGGACCTTCGCGGCGCCAGGAGTACAGCGGTAGGTCAATGAGTGTTCGACCCGGCGCCGCAATATGCTCCCAATCAAGCTCCACGCCAAGTTGAAACAGTCGTCCAGCTGCTGATAACAGAGACTGATGTGATGACTGTCCACGGATGAGTGTGCTGGCGTACATGGCTTTATTTGCCGCCGCCGCCGCTAGAATCTGTCTCACTGGACCTGCCAGCGCTGAGTGTGGGCCAACCTCGAGTAATACTACGGCTTGCGGTATGCTCTTTACCATGACTGAGACAGCGGTAGAGAAGAGCACAGGCGAGATCAGATTTGCTGCCCAGTATGCTGCATCTGGCTTCTCCTGGAGCAGCTCCCCAGTGACAGAAGAGAAGAAGGGGACCTTTGGCTTCTTTGCATGCAGTGCCGCAATCTTGGAGAGGTATGATGCCTCCACCGCCTTCATATGGTGTGAGTGGTATGCACAATCAACACGTAGTGTTCGTACTGCAGCATCTGGGAAAGTTGTGCGAACAGTCTGTACAACCTCCTCCAGCTTATCAGCATCTCCACTAAGCGTCACCGAGCTTGGACTGTTCTCACAGCCTACTATAACACCAGGTTTCAAGTAAGGCTCGACTGTGCTGCGTCCAAGACCGACCGCTGCCATGCCTCCGTGTGTTTTGATATCCTTTGCAACAACACCACGGTAGTATGCAATTTGGATAGCAGCGTCTGCGGAAATGGCACCACTGGCGTATGCAGCGGCAACCTCACCACTTGAGTGTCCCACAACGCTCGACGGCCGTATACCCCATGATGCAAGCACGTCAACGAGTGCCACCTGAATTGCAGTACAACATGGCTGGGAAAATTCGGCTGTCATCAAACGGCTTTCCTTGCCTGTCTTTTGTAGCTCCTCACGAATTGACCATGAGGGGGGGTCTGGACACTGGCGAAGTGCTAGATCCATACGAGCGATGCTCTCACGGAATAAATTGCTGGTTTGTAGTAGATCGGCACCCATGGTAGCCCACTGCGCACCTTGGCCTGTGAAAACAAAGGCCAATGTTGAGACATCACTGGCACGCTCGAATGCTGATATTGTCAGGGGTTGATCAAGCGCATTGCTATCGACTACACTAAAGGCACGATGAGGTAGTGGTTCTCTTCGTGCATTAAGCGTGTAGCTCAAATCAGCGAGGCGATCCGGATGTTGGTGTAGGTATGCCTCGTGCTTCTGGACCGCTTGCCGTAATGAATCTTGATGGGCTGCGGAGAAAGTCAGGAGATAATGTGAGTCGGTGATGCGAGTAGGCGCCGAAGGACGAGCAATTCCCATCTCGGCGGCGGATTCGAGTAGAACATGTGCATTGGAGCCACCAATACCAAAGCTACACGTGAGTGCCAATGTTAGATCTCTACTCTCCAAAACGTATTTATAAAGCAATAAGGGTTGCTTACCTGTTCACTCCTATGCGCTCGGCTTTGTTAACAGGCCATGGCGTTGTTTCGGTAGGCACAGTTAATTTACATTCCTCAAACGGAACTATAGCACCCTGGTCAGCTAGATCCATCTCATCTCAAAAGTACTGTATTTACTCACTTCTGGGATTCCCTTTGTGAAAGTGGATGTTTGGCGGGATCAGTCCTCGTTCCAGTGCCAGCATGGCTTTGATGGTGCTGCTAATGCCACTGGCACCCTCAGAGTGGCCAAGATTTGGCTTCAGCGAGCCAATAAAGACTCCATGTTTGCCAAATACATGAGCTACTGCAGATGTCTCCAAAGGGTCTCCGATTGGTGTGCCCGTTCCATGGCACTCAATCATGGCTGTTCGTGAGACATCGACGCCGGCCAGGACATGACTGCGGACCATTAGTTCCTGATGGGCCATCCAACTAGGCTGTGTCATTCCAGCTGTTCTTCCATCAGAGTTGACACATGAAGCGCGAATAACGGCGCGAATAGGGTCATTGTCTCGAATAGCATCGGACAGCTTCTTGACGTGAATGGCAACTACGCCCTCACCACGAGCATACCCGTTCGCACTGATGTCAAAGGCCTTGCTACGGCCATCTGGGGCAAGCACGCCTTGTTCTGTCATGGCAATTGTCATGAATGGGTCCAGGAGGAGGTTCGTGCCGCCGACAATGGCTGATTCACACTCTCCTCGCTGGAGTCCAAGACAGGCCTCATGTAGGCCAATTAATGAAGACGAACACGCTGTGCGAATGACCATCCTATTTTCTTAAGTTAACAAATTGTGATCGTCACCAACCACTCCTGGTGATAGGCTATGTTTACTCACGATGGTCCTTGTAGGCCGAACTCGTATGCTACACGGTTGGCTACTACGAAGTCGCCAGTGCCTATGGTAAATGCATGTTAGCAGCCTCACATGACTGTTCGCTATCAATGATAACTTACCTGGCAATCTATATACACCTCTGTTCTGCGGCTCCCTGGCTGCCATGTTTGCCCAGTCCTGTGCTTGGTTAGCAACGGCATTCATATGATTCCATCCCAACTATCAGAGACATACCTCGCCAAAGACACCAAAGTAAGTGCCTATTTTCTTGCCCTTCCATTTCTTTGTCCCTGAGCTTTGGAAACATTCGTATACCACTTCCAGGGCAAGCCGCTGTTGAGGATCCATGTCCTCGATCTCCTGGCGTGTCATGGACCAAAATGATGTGTCGACTTCTGCAAGATCAACATAGTTCAGAAAGTGCCCATATTCACTGCCAACATGGCCGGATTTCCCAGGACCATAGAAGGCATCGATGTTGTATCGATCATCTGGAACTCGGCATCTGCCCTCACGTCGGCCATCAAGGAAATCCCACATGGCGTCCGCTGAGTTGACGCCGCCTGGCAAACGCATGGCGCACCCAATGATTGCAATGGGTTCATACAGATCTTCTGTTGTCCCATGGCCATTTGGCAGGCTGGACTCCCCTACAGGTACGTCTCCATTACTGTTAATTTTCCCATTTATAACTCCATTATGTCCGTTAACGTAACTTGAATGGCTCTCTTGACCATTCCTGTAGGCTGGAGGTTCTGAATTGATAGTCATAGTAATTAGTTGAATGCCTTCAGGCAAAGGAGCATCAAACAAAAAGCCTGAAGATGCCTATCTACAGGAATAAGAAAATGACGCTATTAAGAGACTTTGGTCTAAAGCTCTTTATATATCAAGCTCTTAGCATAATTGTTACTGCAATGCACTTATAATACACACTTATCGGTGAAATGGAGTGCGTTCTAACAACACACCCTGTTACATTGATCTGCATGGGACCAATGAACTAGTGCTTATGGTTCTCACCTCTCAGGGCATCCATGTTTTTCACTTACTATATACACCCTTCTGGTGTCAGCTTACCCTCTGCTAGAAAGATTGACCGATAAGCGTAATGAGACCCTGCATTAGCTCGGAGTTCACTCCGCAGATTTGTCGTCAAAGGATGAAATGTCTGTAGTCCAGTGAATAACCTACGAATTGAGGGGGGGTGTTCCCGGTTGGGCAGGTAGTCTAAGCAGAAGATTGTTCAGGGTGCTATGGTAATCTGTCTCATGAAACGGCCACTCCAGAAGCCGCGTGTCTCATAATTTCGTGGCCTATGAGCATTATAGGACTCATGGCCGAAAAGAGACAGACTTCGTACACGAGAAAAATGAAATCTATAGGGTATTAACTGGGTCTCGAGGCATTTCCAGAAGCCAATGACATGTTCTTCACTTCCCGATGCTTGTCAGGCACCATTTACCTCACGGTAATATGCCAATAATGACCAAGGCATTTGTTACAACCCAAGCACAGCCTCTATGTTGAGAAGGACCAAGTATGCGAGTCTAGTTTACCCGAGTGCATTCCACTCACCTACCCAGATGGGGTGCAACCTAACAACCGCCTCAATCATCTTGCACTGAATCGCTCATCATCCATCTAGCCATGTGTTCGATAGACGATGTAGCTGACTGGGGTCCATTTGCCCACAATGCGGCTTCATGCGGTCATCTAAGCTTTACGCTTCTGTTTGAGGAAGCCCTCATGTCTATGCTGCCCGCTGTCTGCTCACTTCTATTTGCTGTTTACAGGATCGCTGTACTTGCCAATGAGAATGTGAAAGTAGGGCAATCGAAAATACGCATAGTGAAATTGGTAAATATGTCCCAGCATCAACACATGGTATACCAGAAAATTGTTTCTGACTCCGTTGATCCAGGTGCTTATCAGTGTATTTGCCATACTGGCATCCGTTCAGATTGGCTTGTACGCTGTACATGATGCCTCCCGAACGAGGTTGTCTTTGGCTTCGGCTGTGGTTCTCCTTTTGGCCACTCTAATATTTATCCCCCTATCGCTGTTGGAACATAGCAGATCTTTGCGGCCATCTGCTATCCTTGAGATCTACTTCGCCCTTTCTTTGCCTTTGGGTATAATTCAATGTAGGACCCTGTGGGCCATCAGGGGCTCTAGGTCTATCGCTGTTTTGTTCACAGTGATGCTCGTTGTACGGCTTCTTATTCTGCTAGTCGAATCGCAAGGGAAACGCCGGATACTTTTGCCCTCATACAGACAACTTTCGCCAGAATGTACCGGTGGTATCTTCAATATGCTGACACTCTCCTGGATACTTCCACTGATGAAGAGGGGCTTCAAATCATCCATATTACTACAAAGCCTGTTCCATCTTCAGCCACACATGAGCTCAAAGTCCTTACTGGATAATATCACCAATCGCTGGAATAGAAGTGAGTTCGGGTGTTCAAATAGACTTGGCATAGACTGACCACATTATAGCTGATCAACGAAAAACATTTGCATTGTTTTATACTCTTATTGCGCAACAAAAGTACACCGTTCTCGCAGGGATTTTTTTTCGTTTGTGCTTAACAGCCCTGTGGTTTTCGCAGCCGTTTCTAGTACAGGCTGAGTTACAGTTGACGAGCCATCGCCAGGCATCCTCATCCGCGAGGGGAACATGGCTTCTGGTGGGATACGCCGGTGTCTACATTGGTATCGCGGTAAGTGGTGCCAGCAAGTATTCTTAGGTTGGTTAGCTATATTGACTTCCATATCTCAGATATGCCAAGCAGGCTACCAGTATCACACTCGTAGATTCATTGTGCAAGTCAGAGGCAGTCTCATATCTTTGCTATATCGCCATGTACTGAGGGCAGATGTTATGAAAACTTCTGAGTCTGTCCCAATTGCTCTGATGAGTGTTGATATGGAAAAGATGGCTTCCGGGCTCATATCGGCTCACCAAGCTTGGGCATCCCTAATTGAGATTGGTCTTTTCATTTGGGTACTGCAGCGACATCTACACTTGGCGGTTGTGGCATCAACTCTCGCATCAATAGGTTAGAGAGTATCTTCTTATATCATTTACAATAGTCTGGAAACTGACAAAGATCACAGCGTGCCTCGTAGTGGGTGGTCTAATCTCAGTCCAGGCGGGAGGGCGACTCACTTCCTGGCTAGAGGCCACACAAAGACGAATTGACATGACAGAAAGTGTGCTCAGTCGCTTCAAACCAGTTGCGCTGGCCGGGTTCCTTGAAGCTGTCAGGTCCCGCATCTCTGATCTCCGTGAAAATGAGGTCACAGTTTCTAAACGATATCGCGCATCGATAGTTGGCATGCTCACAATATGTAAGTGCTGCGAGCAGAATAATGAAACTTTGGAGCTAAACTACCGCAACAGCCTATCTATCCATGGTTGTGGCACCAGTCATTGGATTCGGCCTTTTTGCATTTGTGCCTAGTATTCGAGGCTCACATGTATTCAATGCCGAACTCGCATTCTCTTCACTGACTGCGTTTGCTTTGTTCTCAAAGTCAATCGCATCATTTGTACAGTCAATCTTCGATTTGATGTCTGCACTTAGTGGGTTTGAGAGATACCGACAAACGTTGCTCGAGCCACAGCTCACTGATCTCCGCTTGGGCAAGTCTGAGTTGCATTTACCACAAGCATTGACCTCCGGGATGCTTGGAATCAAAGAGGAGCGTCACAGCTTTCTCCTTCAAACCTTTCCCCCAAGCCAGCCACTGCTAAATTACGACAGTATGTGCGTGGTCGTTCGAAGTGCTGATATTGGGTGGCCCAGTGACACAAGTCAGATCTGTGATGCTTCCCTCTCAATGAGGAGCCGAAAGATCACGGCCGTCACAGGTGGACCTAGCTCTGGAAAAACAACATTGTTGGAAGCATTGTTAGGGGAGGCAATGGTCTCTAAAGGGACGCTTTCGACAACCTTCACTCATGCTGCCTATTGCAGCCAAACTCCATGGATCTTTGACGGAACCATCAGAGACAATATCGTCGGTTGTTCCGTCTTAAACATGCCTCGGTACAAAGCTGTCATGACAGCTTGTGGACTTCGCCAGGATCTCGAAAGAATGCCATTAAGAGATATGACACATGTAGGAAGCGGTGGTTCACGGTTAAGTGGGGGGCAGCGTAAACGAGTGGTAAGTCATTCACCATGTCAATGCATAAAATTGTTATTAACAGCGTCTCAGGGCTTAGCAAGAGCAGTATACTCGGAATTGGAGGTACTAATCTTGGACGATGTGTTGAGCGGTCTCGATCCAGAGACCTCCAATACTGTTTGGCAAAATCTATGCGGTTCTAACGGCTTATTGAGGCGAGAAGGGAGGACAGTTATATTTTCTTCCATGCATGGTATGTCTACTCTTTTAATCTCTTAGCCAAACGATATAGTAGCTCACAAAACTTTAAGACTTGGCGCTTAATCTTGCCGACGATATCTTCGAAATTGTCAACGGCAACATCTCCAAAAGGCCACCACAAGACCCCTCACCAGATTTTAATGTGCCATCAAATACTCAATCATTAGACTTGAATGTTACATCCTTTCTAGATCTCCATTCTAACCTCAATGCGCCAACTCAAACCCAGGAGATTGAGAGCGCAACCGATTCCAGCGAAGGGGGCGAAAAACTGAAGAAAAGCAAGAGACTTGGGGAATGGGAGGCTTACCGTTACTACACAGCCGCCATTGGTCGGCGCAATACTCTCATACTGGTCCTTTTGTGTCTCGCAGTAGTGTTAGGTCTGCAACTCCCTCGTAAGTTATCCTTTTATATGGAGTTATAGGTGAAAGGGCCTCGCTGACTTCATGAAGAAATTTGGATTGGACTGTGGACTCGGTCAAACGAAAGGCACAGCGGCCTGTCCTCCGGGGCCTATTATGGAGTATACGTAACATTTGGGGGGATCGCTTTGCTTTCTCTCCTTGCTGGTGGCCTGTAAATTTTTACAGCTCTTGGTATCATGTCCAATATCGCTAACTTGAGTAAAGATATCTTATGCTGCGAATGGTTCCGAGATCAGCTCGCGTTCTTCATCGGGCCTTGTTGGATACCACATTCAAGTAGGTACAGGATCAAAGGGAAGAAATCCAGTCGGAAGACTAATCTTTTATAGAGCTTCAATCGTTTTCATCAACAACCAGAGCATTGGCAGTATTCTCAATAGGTGCGTTAAGTCCATTGATTGCTCGACATTGCATTTACCTTATTGATAATCCCAGATTCACACAGGATCTGGCCATCATAGACACCGAGGTCCCTATTGCCAGCTTCAATACGGTCTTCTTCGTGGTCACCTGCCTGGTACAAATAGTATTTATTTGCGTATCTTCTCGATATATGGCGACACTCGTTCTCGTATTCCTAATCATGTTCTACGTCATCCAGAAATTCTACTTACGAACATCGCGGCAGCTTCGTATTCTAGATATCGAGGCCAAGGCGCCACTGATATCGCACTTCTCTGACACAATCGCAGGGCTGAAAACAATACGGGGCGGTGGCTGGACAGCACAGTTTGAAGAAAGCGCTCTGGAGATCCTTGATTATTCGCAAAGGCCGTTCTATCTCCTATACTGCGTACAGGTTTGGCTCGGCTTTGCGCTGGATCTTTTGGTGGCAGCTGTCGCTATCATACTCGTCGGTATTACCAATGGCTCTCAAGGGAGTGCCACCGCCGGATTTCTCGGCGTCGCAGTGACAAGCCTTGTCAATTTTGGGGTCAACGCAAACGACCTGATTGTCGCATGGACATACGTTGAGACGGCTGTGCAGGCTGTTCTGAGGATCCGAGATTATTCACGAAACACGCCAATAGAGGATGAGAGTGACCAAAGTCCGAACCCTGTTGCGCATTGGCCAGAACAGGGCAGCGTTGAGTTTCGAAGCGTGTACGCCTCCTACGGGTATGTGAGCAAGATGATGCCTTCTAATCCTCATACTGAACCTTCACAGAAAAGATGCCAGTTTAGCGCTGGACAAGTTGAGTTTTTCCATCAAGTCAGGGCAGAGCATAGGAATTTGTGGCCGAAGCGGAAGGTAAACAACATCCCGCTCAGCCCCCTTTTCTCGGTGACATTTCAGCTGACAAGGATGACATCCATGTAGCGGCAAAAGCTCCCTTCTAGCTACACTCTATCGACTTCTTGAGATTGACGATGGTTCCATATTGATTGACGGGGTTGATATCCGGCAACTGACCCGTCAGCGCCTTCGATCTAGCTTGCTGAACATACCCCAGGACCCATTCCTGATCCCTGGCACTTGGCGATATAACCTAGATCCATGGAATACGAAATCTGATGCAGCGCTGATAGAAGCTCTCAAAGCGGTCAGTCTATGGCAATTATTGGAGAAAGATGGCCTGGATGCTGAAGTCAGCAAACACACCTTGTCAAGTGGCCATATGCAATGTTTAAGCCTGGCCCGCGCCCTGGTCCGCGAAGGCAATATTGTCATCGTGGACGAGCTAACAAGCAAGTAAGTCCAGTCTTCATCTTCGTTCTCTTCCTAATTCTATCACTTCCAAGTACTTACAACCAGCTATAGTATGGACCCCGAGAGCGCAGCTACTGCGAGGACGGTCTTGCGTGAGCATTTCCAATCGCACACCGTCCTCATGGTTACACATAGACTTGATGACCTTCTCGAGTGTGACCGGGTGTTGGTCCTAGAGGAGGGACGACTTGTAGAATTTGATGATCCGCGAGTGCTTTTGGCGGATAAAGGTTCCAAATTCCAAAAGATATTTACACTTACATAGATAGACTTGAGTTACTAGATTGTACATATATTACCATAGAGTTGATATAGACTTAGACCTTCGCGCAGATGGTAGATTCGTCCGCTTTATTTATTTATTTATACATATATTTATCTGTATATATATATATATGGATGTTTTTCATCTTCTCTTTATTTCGGCTCTTACATCATATAGATATCTTATAATAGATTCCTACATCATCACCACATTGGCCGATTTCTTCGTCACCATTGTTGCCCCATGTTAAAAATTCTATCCTCCAAGTTCAACTAAATGAAGTACAGGGTAGCAAAAGTCCTTGCTGAGATGCCCAGGTTCTAGTATCCTGGTTTATGCTAAGCTTCATAGCCTTCGGTGAGTTATTTTGTAACTATCGGTGCATATTTTGTGTCACCTTGCAGATCGTAATTGCGGGGTTGCAAGATTGATGCCTAATTGGTCAAAGGCTATTCGACACCGGGTATGCCGCCGGTGGTCGATGATCTACCGAGCTAAGTGGGACGTGGGGGTGCCCGGAGAGGGGGGGGTGTATGATCAATGAATACAAATCATGACAAACGGTACTCGGGTGAAAAACTGCATGCTACATGTCAGCCTCATAGAACACCATGTGGTGGAAGAGAAAAAAAACATGCACTTTAGAGCATTAGAAACACACTGCAAATTCTCGTGTTTTTCTTCCACCCCTTGAACACCAAATACGCAGCAAGGATGGCGCAATATCACAAGACCCTGATGATATGACCAAGCCGGCCAGAAGGAGAGATAAACCAGTCTCACCAGTGTAGCATTTCTGTTAGACTAGTTCTTAATACACCATGTTATGATCGGCAAAACCGCTTTTAGAAACGCGGATGGTTGGGAGTTGAACCAACAGCGCAGAGTAGTGCATGAAGCAATTTCCATCACCAAAAGCCCTCTCCTTTTTCATCTACAAACAACTCATTGCATCATCTATTCTATCATCTCCATCCCCGCCTTGATCCCCTCAAGTATCTCAGAGATGAACACTTCCTCATCACTAACACCCAACCTCCCGGGCCACCACGAAATAACAATTGACAGAGATCCATCCCTGGTACTGGCTGCGTTCACATCAAAGGGTGCACCCGTCATGGTTCCCGACTGTGACGGCATGACCGTCTCTACCCTCCAACAGCCCTCACCCCCCTCCCTTGCCCCGTCAAACACCCCAAGGTTACTTGTTCCGAAAGATACGGTGGAGGGGTGGGATGCTCTGTCCTGAGTCCATTGTTTCATATTGGTGATGTACTTGATGAGGCCAATTGGTTGATCAGCCAATGAGTTGGAAGCTTTCCCGAGGAGGGACGTGCTATGCCTGATTGCTTCCCAACTGGCATCCGTGAGCCCTCCATCCAGCTCACTGATGTTGATGGTTTCAATGAAGGCAGAAACCCAGTTGGCCATGGCACCTTGGCCTTTTCCCAGAGCTTTTCGAAGGTCTATAGCAGACCCCACTTTAAGCTTCTGGTAAGTTTGACCCCGTGCACTTAGACTCTTGCAAAGAGCACGTGCGGTGAGGTGATTCAACAAACTAGTCAGTCGAGCGTCGTGTCTGCGACAGGCCTGTAGGGCCCGCCTGACCGTCGTATTTGGAACCAAAGCAATATCGATTGAGGTGAGCGAGGTTCCCACTTCGAGTTTCTGTTCTAGAAGGGGTGTCTCGAGACCGGTCCAAATCTCATTCACGCCCTCCACTTGGAGACCGGCAGCCGAAGTGAACCATGTAGGAAGAAATTCTTGGGCTAAAATAGTAAGGAGGTAAGACCAGGAAATCGTCAGGTTGCCAGCGGCTTCTATTGACGGCAGTGGTATCCTTTCGGGCTGCTGGTCTCTCCGTTTCAATTTCAAAGCCGCCTCTGTGTTGTTATTGTTCATCGCTCGTAAGAAGGTATTGTGAAAAGCGATGCCGGACATGCCGTCGGTGAAAACGTGAGAGAACACAAAAGCAAGATAGAAGGCAGGACTGGAGCCCATCGCTGGACCTTCGCTGACGTAGACTCGCCACTGAGGCCGTTCTCCCGCGGGTGGGAGGCGAAGATGATGGGCCGATTCAAGGAAGTTTTTGATCCGTTGCTCTTCATCCTGACCCGTGTCCGCATGCTGGACGTGTGTCAAGTGGTGTGGGAGATCAATATTGTCGACCTGCCTGAGCTGCGGATGATCGCTGCCGGCATCCTCAATATTCGTGCTAAGAACTGGATGCTCATTGATGCAGTATTTCACAGCATCCTTTATCAAACTCTCCAATTGGCTGTCGGAAGACAGCGTGCCGGTATACTTTGCAGCTGTAATGACACAATGGGAGAGACCTAACGCCTCACTGATGATGAACCGCCTCTCATTGAGACCTACCATAACACTCGTGTCAGCTTCAGCTTCAATGAACAAAAAACGACAACTGCAATGCTTACGTACTTGCCAGCCGTATACATTCCATCTTAGCAGAATGAAAGGGGGGATGGTTCTGCATGTTAATGTGCTAAGGGTGTTAAAAGCAATAAAAGGGTTATCAACCATGCGTGTTGTGAAGATTTTTCTGGGTTATTTGCAATAGCATGATGAGATATTGCTTGCTCACCTAATCGGCCATCCAAATATGCTGGGCAGGGTTGCGTAGATGAATACTGTTCAGAGAATTGATCTTGCTTTTCTGTCACTTCTTATAGGGTAGCACTTGTTGTATCTACGATGGGCCACTTCGATACGATATAAGTGGGTAATCTTATTATTATTATATATAAGCTATGCTTATTCTATACCCTGTTTTATCTAACCCTAAGCCACTGGGGGAGGGGGGTGTTTGCATTGACAGAGCCAGTCGCTATTCCTAATGACACGACCCTCAACGGCAATCTGCGTAGTCCGACATGAGAAGGATGGATTGCATGCAGAGAAGGATTCGATCTCGTCAGCTCATGTTAGGCTAAAATCTGACCTCGAAGACAATTGTAGGCTAATTGCTATAGCAGAATCACAGCTATTGACGTTGTACGACTACGTTCCAATTTATTCACCACACCCGCTAATCTGCAGTCTTTTGCCGAGAGCCTGGAATGTCGAGAAAACTTTGGGGCATTATCTGAGTTGGACACTGGTGAGGATCCTTCTCATTGATTTCAAAGATGGACGGCTTTCAAGAGAGGCTGTTGGGTACCGGTCCCATGGCCTGGTTGGTCGTGGTGGTGGTATTTCTGGTCATACTGCAACAGGTCCTGAAAACACCAAGAGATCCTCGTGAGCCACCATACATCCAATCCAAGATACCCGTGGTTGGGCATCTTATCGAAATCTTTAGACATGGAGCAAATTACTTTAACAAACTGGATGAAGAGTACAAACAAGGTCTTTATGCGCTCCCTTTCCTGCGAGGCAGGATGTACATTGTCGGGTCGGCAGATTGGTCGACAGCAGTGCAGAAACATGATTCTACAGTCGATCTCTACACTCTAACCTCTCAGGCTATGCAGAAACTGTTTTGTATGGACGATCGATCCATGGAAATTGTCATGGATAATCTCTACGGTGACAAGGGACACACATCAAGCAACATCATTCATGCGGTCAACGAGATCATGTTCAAGTCTCTGGCGCCTGGACAGGACTTGGACGAGTTGAATGGCAATATCTTGAGATATCTGGAGCCTGGGGTTAATGGAATTGCTCAGCATGGAAAGGCAGAGAAGATTATGCTTTGGGATTTCACCCGTCGCCACTTGACAGGGGCAACAATGAATGCGGTATACGGTCCTGATAACCCGTTTTCAAGATACCCTTCATTCTTTGATGACTTTTGGTTGTTCGATTCCAGTGCTGCGGCCCTCATGATGGTACCGTGCCCCTCTGTCTTTGTCAGAAGCGCGTATCGAGCCCGGTGGAGAGTCTTGAACGGATGGATCGACTATGCTAAACGGGGTGACTACAAGAAGGCTTCTGCACTGATTCAAGGCCGGGCATCAGCATGTCTGGCACATGGACTTACGATTGACCAATATGGCCTGGAAGAAAGTCGCTTCGTCCCCGGATTGCTGACCAACACTGCTCCGGCCTCTTTCTGGCTGGTCAGTTGGATTTTCCAGGATGCACAACTTCTGGCCGCCATTCGTGCGGAGATAGATGCGTGTATCGTACCAGGAGAAGGAAACAAGCGCATCATCAACATCGGCAAGCTTAAGGCACAATGCCCGCTCTTTTCCAGCACGTTTCTGGAGACGCTTCGCATTGTGTCTCCGTTGAACAACTACCGATACGTCCGTGAGGACACCATGGTGACCAACAATGCCACAAGTCAGACTCACCTACTCAAGAAAGGCAGTATGGTCCAGTTAGCTACAACAGTTTTACACGGCCGACCAGACGTCTGGGGCGAAGACGTAGACTCATTCAATCCGGGCCGCTTCATACCCTCCCTAGAGCGATCTCGAACCATGAAAGGCGGAGGCGTTGATCCCGCCGCGCCGTTTAGAGATTCCAAAGGCAAATTGCATAGTGGTTCGTACCGGCCGTTTGGCGGAGGCGTACACATGTGTCCTGGGCGTCACTTTGCGCAAACGGGGATCCAGGCGTTAACAGCGCTGTTCATTGCGGGCTTCGAGATGGAGAGCGAGCCTGGTACAGGGAAGTACGTGGCGCCGCCGTTTGGAAACGCCAAGGGGTATATGTTCCTGTCGGTGATTCAGCCACCCAGAGATGTGGAAGTAACTTTGAGGAGGAGGCAAGGGTTTGAGGATGTAAAATGGGAGTTTGAGATATAAGAGGCGAAAAGGCTACAGTTTAGAATAACAATAAATTACTCCATGTGATGAGTCAAACGTTTCTGCTTTGAACATGTCTACATAACCTATTTACTCTCTATGGGTAATATATTACGATGGTATTTTTTTTTTTTAAAGAACTGAAGACCTATGAACATAAATGGCGACCTGTATACAAACTTGAGCCGCAATTTTGATGTCTCGTACTTCTTGTGATATGCCCTTCCATGTCCTTAACAAGCAGTTTAAATAGCGTTTGGTTAACATTGTAGTTTTCGTTAGCGCCCTGAAACCATTGCCCTTGAGATCCCTAAATATACAGCATGAGAGAATTGACCTCTCCTTCATCATAACACATTCGCTCTCTAACAAGTTTGATGAACACCCAATATTTTACCTCTTACAATGCAGAATCTCGTCTGCTGACCCCCTTTTTCTGACCACGGAGTGTGTCATCATACCGAAGTACGGCATTCAGCATGGTTTGTGTTCCAAGACCACTATAGTTTACCACTGTAAGTACTCTGATGATAGAAAGATCTGCTCAGGGAGCATAACATACCAGTGTTCCATAGACGTGTATTCCAGCGGGCTGTGGCTGACACCGCCCCGACTTGGAACCATTATCATGGCCGTTGGTACTTGGAGTGCTGTCATTGCGCTATCATGACCGGCAAATGAAATCATGTCTCGCACTTGATCCTCACCGACCTCTGCTTCTGCGGCGGATCGGATACAGTCTAGCAAAATAGGGTCAAATGGTAGTGCCGGGCTATGCCAGACTCGTTTGTTGGAGAACCTCCAGCCTTGCTTCATCTCAGAGAGACTTGTCAAGTAGTCAGTAATCTGCTGCTCCAGGTTATCCAGGATGGCTTCTTCTATGTGGCGTGCATCGATAGTTAGGTCGACATGTGAAGGTATGGTATTTGGTGATGGACTATCGATCTTGAGGACACCGACTGTGGCGCACGCATTCTGTGCCTGGGCTAATTCCTCTACCTTCAATACGATCTTGGCCGCTGCAATCAGTGCATCCGCGCGGTCTGGGATCCGGACGGTTCCCGCATGCTCTTGTCTTCCATAGCAGGAGATGGCGTAACGTCGAATACCTTGAATGCGACCAACAACACCAACACTTTGCTGATTAGTTTCTAATAATTTTCCCTGCTCGATATGTAATTCGAAATGGGCCTGCAGTGGATTCACACGGCTTGATGAAGCCATGGAACCCTTGGCATCAATCTCATCCAGCGCACTCCCAAGGCTCTGCCCCGTTACGCAGTGCTTTTGCTCATAGGCATCATTGAGCGGTACCCAGCCGGCCCAGACCGACGAACCAGAACAGCCAGGGAAAAAGGCGGCGCCCTCCTCATTCGTCCAGACTACGGCTGCGATGGGACACCAGGTCTTTACGCATGCCTCTTTTAGGCTCCTGATGACTTCCACAGCTGCAAGTACGCCGAGAATTCCATCGTATTTGCCGCCAGCAGGCTGAGTATCGAGATGACTGCCCATGGCGATTGGGGGCATATCTGGCGACTCACCAGGGTATACCGCAAAAAGATTGCCCATGGCGTCTATCGATGTAGTGCAACCGAGAGCCTGAGTCTCTGTGACAAACCATTCACGTACAGCCTTGTCATCCTGAGAGAGCGCCAAGCGATTCATGCCTTCTGAGCCTTCAATTACGCCCCATTGGGCGGTGAAATGAATACTGTTCCATAGACGCTGGTAGTCTATCCGTGGGCCTGTGAGACGGCCAAAGGGCGCCTCTTCGCGAGCGACCCCTTCAACTTTAGGAAGACATTTGTCCAAATCGGTGCTGTGCTCAAGGACTTGCAGCCCGGATGATTCAACGAAGCTCATTGTTGAGAATAAACAAACAGATATCCTGTATGAAGCGGTGGGCTTGTTCAAACAAAGCAGTAGTACGATGTGACCAAATACATATAGAAACGATTAGGTTGGGAGCTCAGCTTCGCTTCAAAACTTCCATTGCCTAAACTGTCACTGCCAGGGGCATTATTTCGTGAAGGTTGGTGGGTCCGTTACTCGCCCTCTGATATCGGCATGCTGACGCGGGCGGGTGTGTACATATAAGGTTGTGGTTGACGGACCGTTGCTAGCGCCCATCAAAATCCTGGACTCAAGGATTGCCGGCCTCTCCACCTACAGGTAACTATGTACGCGTGGGAGATCCTTGCTGTAATGTTACACGCCCCAGGTCCGAGCCATCATCCAAATCCACCGTAAGAGCTTAGTTGGATTGAGAATAAGCTACTGATGTTCGGCCGATAGCCAGCCCCGAAGAGCTACATGAGGTGGAGAGAAAGCACCGAATGCTACTGACCCTTGCCATATTGATGAGACTGCAGATAGAATTGTAAAAGACGAGACAAATACATGCCTTTCTATGTAAGCACTAATAACAGTCGCTGAACTCTGCAAAACTATACCTGTAAGACTTCCATGTAAAACACCTCAAAGACAATGATATGGTAATCGACTTGGTAGCGTGCTTCAGTAGATCCGATAAGTTGTTTGAGACTGTCAATTGTTCATCCCCGCAGTATGGGCGATCATCTGCTTGTTTTTTCCCCATCATTGTAGTGTAATGATAGAGTGGACTTACTTTGAACTAGGCAACGAATGGATCTGATGGGGGAGGAATTGGCTGCTACGATAGATGAACATGTATGGAATTCTTAGCGAATGGCTATCTTGACAATTTTTCTAGCCTGAAGAAGCCAGGCGCAGCTTGTACTTCAAAATCTTTCCTGCTTGGCTTCTTGGAAACTGTTCCACAAACTCAACACGACGGTGTAACCAGTGTGGTTCTGTCATATGCTCTTCGACGTGCTTCGCAATAGCTTTTTTGAGCGCCGCTTCCTCCTTTGCGATACCTGATGCTGATCTAATGATGAAAGCTTTAGCTCGCTCACCATCTCTGGGGTCCTTGACAGCGACGACTGCAACATCTGCTACGTCTGGATGCAGCCGTAGACATGTCTCGATTTCGGTCGGCACAACTTGTATACCCTAAAATTTATCAGTACATCGCCTTTTGATAGTAACAGGTCTCCAAGAATACATACCTTCACTTGGATCATATCTTTCAGCCTATCGACAATGAACAAGTGATCTGTTCCATCGGGCGCGGGGCGAAACAAGCCAACATCGCCGGTTCGCAACCAACCTGCAGACTCAAAGGCCCCTTTTGTAGCCGCATCATCACCCATATAGCCCTTCATGAGACTTGGTGACTGAAGTAACAATTCGCCTGCTTGATCATACCCTTCAATGTCATTTCCCTCCAAGTCAACCAGGCGAGCGCGGTATTCTGGGAAGATTATGCCCGATGATCCTGGAAGGATGCTACGCTTGCTCGTCAAGGCCACCATGACAGCACACTCAGTCAAACCTGAATGAAGAATTGGCAGGTTAGATGAAATCATCAACTGGAATAAAATATTAAGGCTTACCGTATCCAGACTGCATGATCCAGCTGGGTCGTAGCGTTCTAATCTTTTCATTTAATTCTTTAGAAAGTCCTCCAGCACCAGTTACAATGGACTTGACTGATGAGAGATCACACAAGTCAAGAAGAAAAGCGTTGGTCGCTAGGGCTGCTAGAATGGGCGGGATCTGTGTCAATGTCAGTGGATTGTGACTCTCATCCATACCCTATATTTTCGAGCTTGCGTACCAAATAAAGCCTGTCAATCTTATATTGCGCGATAGATTTCAGCATTCCTTGCATATCAAATCGTGGGTGAAGGATGAGAGTATCTCCACGCCACAGCATTGCTTGAGCAATGACTAATCCATAGCTGTGGGTAAGTGGGAGGATTCCTAATCCAACTCCCGTCACGCTTCCACCATCTGAAGCGTCTTCAAAAGTTCTGCCTTGAATCAAGTTGGAGATGATGCCTCGGTGTGTAACGATGGCTAATTTCTGGAAACATGAAGTTTAGCGTTTAGTAGCGAAAAAAGCGGGTTTGAGATATAAACATTGTCTTCATACCTGGAAGCCAGAGGTACCGCTGGTTGGACAAAGAAAGGCCACACGTTCGGAACCATCCTCGTCGTCCCAATTGACCGGACCAATTGCGCCTAGGGAGCGGCCTTGGGATATTAGAGTTTCGACTGAGAGCAGCGCCTTACCAGGACCATTGTCTGGTTTTGCATCACCGGGGATATCTAGGATGTATATGCTGTCATCTGGAATTCCTGCACTGCCAGTGGCTTCAAGGCAAGTCGGAAGCAAGGCATAGTTGGTAAATATCGTAGTGCAGTTGCTTCGTTTGAGATGAGCTTCTATCTCAGAGGCTGGGCTTGTTGCATGAAGCAGCAAACATATGCCACCAATGCGGTGAATGGCCCAACTAAGGGTAAGAAAATCAATCTATTAAAGTCTTAGAAGTCAAACGAACAAAATGAGGTGAACAAATACCCACCGCATTCACACTGAATACGCCAATAACCTTCTCCCAAGGCTTCCCCTTTTCGGGCTGCCAATTCAATTGATGGCAGAGACTGCGTGATAGCAGGTCAACTCGTTCGCGGATTGCCTGCAATGAGAATGAAGTACCCGAGTTCGCGCAAACTACAGTTCCATTTGGTACCACGTCTGGCAATGAGGGCCATGTCGCATTGAAGACAAAATCGCCCAACAAGGTGTTTTTGGGAGCGCTATAGGGTACGTCACCGACCCATTTTGGGGGTGTAAAAACCATGATGTTTGCGAGAATGACTTGTGGTTGGAGTTGTTCAACAGACTTTGAGACTTGGTCAAACGTATAAGCAAGGGACTGAGGATCTGACTGGAAATTCCAAATGGTGTAACTGGAACTGTAGGCTGCCTTCTGAAGGGAGTTGATAAAAGTGTTGGCGTCAATGAGTCAGCATGCCCGGATGATGGTGATGCACAAAGCAGATACAAGATAGGCAATTACAACATGGATGGACTTGACTTGCTTTGCTGAGTCGTGCCTCCAGGTACCCGGAAGGTAAGCCACGGCCCTGATCGACCGGAGACTCAATGAATGATATTTGGCCCCACATGCTGTCCATCATCCACCAGCCCCACCGGCCCACCATGGAATAAAGTACCCGTGGGATGAAGGGTTCGCACGCCCCTCCACTCCTTCCCAACCCCCTCCCTCCAATGCAAGTGGATAAGATGTGCATGGCTGCCCCTGCAGCTGAATCACTCCCTGAGACCTCGTCAAGAAACCTGTTTTCATCCAACACTGGCTCTGCATGAATGTAGCATCATGGTATCGAAAACTCTTCTTCTCACTAGATGTCTGTGTGGCATATACTGGCGGTGTTTTTTGATACATGCACATACCCCCTTTGCCATGGCCAACTTACCCCCACGGGCTGTCCTTCAACCTTCTAGACCTAAACGCAGTGTCATTCTAGCGCTGACACAAACATGTCAGAATGCATGGCATTGGCATCCTTCTGAGAAGAAGGTGATCTCTAGGGTGTGTCTTGAAATGAGATGCTCCCTAGTACGTTCTGAGCGTATCTCAGAATTAGTATGTCATAGGTAGCGCTGCAAGCAAGCTCTTCGGAATCACCTATGCTATGATAGCTTCCTCTTCATCATCACCATCGACAACACATTACACACGAAGGGAAGTTTGCTCCTAGATATTGCGGTGCTCTTACTTCCTCATAGGACGGTGAATGAATTCATAACCGAGCATCCACACTTCTGTCTTCTATTATCGTCGGTTGTTACGCTACATTGTTTGCGTCCGACGATAACACACATACCATTCTACGACTACATGCCATAGTAGCGACACCTTCATATCTAGGTTAAACGAAATGTCTTCACCCACCGAGGATGGCTCTTTGGAACTTTGGCTCCATAACCTTGCAGCCGAGGTTCTCAACATCGACCTTGAGGACCTGGACCCGTCCAAATCCTTTCTGGCTTTGGGAGGAGACTCTCTATCTGCCATTGAGTTCATGGGAAAGTGTCGCAGTCACCAAGTTACCATCGAGATATCGGACGTTATCACTGCCTCCACCTTGTCGCAATTGATCGAACGCATTGTTCAAGCACAACCAACCGATACCACAAGTATTGATTCGGAAGCTCTGCTTAGAGGGGCAGAGGAAAAAACAGACGATGAGGGGCAGTCATCGCAAACGGTCTGTTTGAAGCTGAGCCACCACATACCTGCATCCGATGTCAAATATGCGTTAGATGCTGTCGTCCACCGACACCGAATCCTACAATCACGGGACGAACAGAATAATGGGTTGAAATCAAGTACAAACCCACTTGCCAATGGCAGTATTTCTTCATGGCTATTTGAAGAAGTCCTCGAAGGAGTCCCAGAAGCTGAAGCGGCAGCTGTGGGTAGATTACGCCAAAATCTGAATTTGAAGCACAGCGCCGTGTTCGGAGCTGTCCTTTGCCCCCCCCACGACGGACAGATGCAGATATTAGTTCTTGTAGCTCATAGTGCTGTCATTGACCAAACCTCATGGCGTATCATCATCCGCGACCTCAGCGTTGCGTTTCGGGACGCTGCGGAATCTTGGCCTTACCTAGATCTTGACTTGGCACGTTTAATCTCAATAGCTGAACCTTCCTCGATTAACAACTCGATTCCGTTATTGCGAGAGTATGGAAACAGAAAAGACGCAGATGCTGCAGCACCAATTGAAAATTTTACTCAAGAATACTGGGGGCCAGAGAATGTAAGAGTTTCATTAGATGAGAGCGCTACCGACACGCTTCTTCACGGCAATTGTCACCAAGTGCTCCGAACAACGGTGACTGATATCATTAATGCTGCTCTGCTCCTAACTTCTTACGAATTGGGGTTGGCAAAAGGCAGTACATCTATACGTCATGTGGCCAACCGAAGACATGGCCGCCCTGAGCTATTAGACACTGTGGGATGTTTTAACGAGACCGTTTCATTTGAAGTAGAGCCACCAGTCAAGCAGGAGGCTCTTCAGATTTTGCGAAACATCAAAGATGCTGCCATAAGATCAAAAGCAAAGACAGGAATCTCGCGCCGAGTATCTGATACGAAACAAGATATCACAAACAAAAACGCTACGCGTACCCACTCGCTGCATGTGGAAGTGCAATCCACCGATACACTGCAAATCTCTCTACCAGGGGCTTTCGACTCGGAGGCATTTCCTTCTATCGGCTGGACTGATCTTTCGCCTTCATCTTCTGCAATCGAAGTAAACAATGTCTTGCAAGTTTTGATATATGTTTGGGATGGAAAGTTGAACCTGTTGTTCCGCGGTAGCGCTCTGCAAGGCGATCCCAGTGGTGGAGCCCTCGCGTCTACAGTACAGCTGAATATCGCAAGACTTTTAGAAGAATTGAACAGATCCCCGAGGTTGGCGACGTTTAGTGATTTTCCACTCTTGGATTCGTCATATGCCTCTCTCGATACCCTGTTTACAAATTTGCAAACCATCACCCCGGATCCTATTGCAGCAGTGCAGGCTATCGGTCCATGCTCGCCCATGCAAGACAATTTCCTCATCAGCCAGAAATTGAATTCACAAGCATACCAATGTCGTTTCATTGTTCGGATTACAGCTTCTTCATCGGATGCTGCGCTCAATCCCGAGATCCTCAAAGCCTGCTGGACCCAGGTCACTGCACGACATTCGATTCTACGCACGACGTTCATTGAGAGCGATACACGTCTGGGTAAATTCGACCAAGTGGTTTGGGAACAAATTGAGCCCTGGGTCACCTTGCACCAAGATTCTAAAGCAGTCCTAGACGATGTTCAATTCTCCACATACGCTGCATACCAACCGCCACATCATTTGTCTATTGCTCCAGCCCCTGAAGGAGGAATTTATGTGAAACTAGACATCTCGCATGCTTTGATTGATGGTCAATCTACAGAGGTTCTTTTACGTGACTTTTCTAATGCTTACAGCGGTACACTACCAAAAGTGGAGGCACTTCCCTACCTGGAATTCACAGAATATGAACTTGGTATTGATACAGAGCCAACTTCAGTCTATTGGTCACAGTACATGGATAACGCGTTGGAATCCTATCTTCCAGTTAGTAACACCATAAACACTTCCAGGCTTCAGGCTATCCAAGCCCAGATGGACCTTCCGGTAGGTCACTTGGACTCTTTTTGTGGACAATATGGCGTCACCCCCGCCAATGTTTGTCAAGTCGCTTGGGGTCTGGTTTTGCGAAGCTTCACTAATTTGGATGATGTTTGCTTTTCATATGTTACCTCTCGCCGACAGACGCCGCTCTCGGGGATTCAAGACGCAGTTGGCCTGTTTATAGATGCCCTGTTTTGCCGCTTGCGACTGAAGGCTGACTCTCCCATAAGCGAAGTGCTGGCACTTGTGGGTGATGATTTTACACAAAGCCTTCCATATCAAAACATTACCGCTGCGCTAAGCAATGACCCCAAGGGACAATCTGTTCGCCAATGGGGAAATTCCGTGCTTTCGTTCCATCGGGCTGTGGTGGCGAATGAACATACAAAAACTGGCCTTTCCTTTGAGCCTATTGAAAGAACGACCCCAACAGATTATGATGTGTCACTTAACATTGACATTGACCGCGATCGCTTGCTTATTAACTTAGACTTTTGGGAATCAAAGATGAACCGTCCGGTAGCCGAAAGTATTCTTGGCGTATTTAAGGAAGCTATCAAGTTCGTGCTGCAGGATGCTCATGAACCAGTGCAGGCCTTCTCGCCTGTTACTGAATCAGAAAAGCAGGAGTTGCGGTCTCATTGCGACCTTGATTTCCCACGGGTTAACAAAACTCTTCACGAACTTGTCCAGGCAATATCTGTGCAACAGCCTCATGCCCCCGCTGTATGCGCTTGGGATGGCAATTGGACGTATGATGAACTTATTGCTTCAGCGACAGTCCTAAGCCAGAAGCTAGTTGTTGAAGAGCGCGTGAAGCCAGAAAGCATAGTTGGTATCTGCATAGAAAAGTCTAAATGGGCTGTCGCTGCAATGCTTGCTGTGTTGAAGAGTGGTGCGGCTGTCCTTCCTATTGGCATCGATGACCCGCGCGCAGAAGAACTTCTCAAAGATGCAAATGTCACTCTTGTGCTTTCTAGTTTGACTGCTGCTGAGAGGTTCCGTGCAATTAAAGTTCGAGTTCTAGCTGTCAATTCGCAGAATTTGGCAGACACTTGCGCTGGGGATGCAGCAGTCGAACTATCCGTCTCCTCCAATACCGCTGCATGGCTTCTGTACACGTCTGGATCCAGCGGAAAGCCAAAGGGTGTTGTGCTAGACCATGCTGCATTAAGTACTGCTCTGTTGGCACAAGGGAAGGCTTTTCATCTTGGGCCGGGTGCTCGAACCCTCCAATTTGCGGCATATACTTTCGCGGACAGCATCACAGACATCTTTGGCACTCTAGTAATGGGTGGCTGTGTTTGCGTGCCATCAGAAGATGAGCGAACAACAAGTTTGGCAGCGGCAATGCACAAACTTGAAGCCAATCAAGCGACGTTGACCTCTACAGTGGCTGGGCTTCTACTTGAGCCCACAGAAACGCCTGTTCTGAAACGCCTCATCCTCAGTGGTGAAAAGCCGAGTGCTGCGGTTGTCAATAAGTGGAAGCTTCATACCGATGTTATTAACGGTTATGGACAATCTGAGGCTGCTATCTTCGCTTCCTGTGGCCGGCCGATTACAGATCCCGCGAATTCCTCAAATATTGGACGGCCTATAACAGGCCGTTTTTGGGTAGTTCAACCAAACAACTACAATCGTCTATGTCCTGTTGGTGCGCCAGGTGAACTGCTTATTGAAAGCCCGGCGCTTGCTAGAGGCTATCTAAATGACACAGAAAGATCAGCGGCAGCTTTTGTAGAGGATCCTGGGTTCCTTCAAGAGCTTGGTCTCTCCGCTAGTACCCCTCGAAGGATGTACAGAACGGGGGATATCGTCCGACAGGATGGGCCTGATGGTTCATTCATCTATATCGGTCGCCAGGATACCCAGGTCAAGATTAGAGGACAACGTGTCGAACTTGGCGAGATCGAGAGTGCAATTGTCCCTTTGCTGCCAAACATGGTGAGCACAGTGATCGTGAGCCTAGTGAAACTTGGTTATCAGAGCGAGCCGAAACTCGTTGCAGCTCTTGAATTGGCTCCCACCTACATGTCTCCTGATCATAAGGACATCCGGCCGTTGGTCCCTACTGAGGTTCCAGGACTCAAAGAAAACCTAGAGACGCTACAGAACGCTTTACTTGGAGTAATACCTGTTCATATGGTCCCGACGCTCTTTGTCCCAATGACCCGGCTACCTGTCAATGCATCGAAAAAGATCGATCGCCGAGCATTAAATCAGTTTTTGGAAGCAATGGATTCAACACAAATCAGAGGACTTACGCTCATTGATGCGGCACAGCAGCAGCCAAGAACAGAGACGGAACGTCAGTTGCAGTCTTTGTGGGCCTTGGCCTTCAACAGATCTTCAGAGTCCATTAGTGTTAAAGAACACTTTTTCCAAGCAGGGGGTGACTCTGTCACTGCCATTCGTATGGTTGCGGCAGCTCGTAACATAGGCCTAACAATATCTGTTGCCGACATCTTCAGCCACCCACGCATCCAAGATTTGGCAAGAGTTCCAGCTCTTGCAGGTGGCACTGAATTCGTTGACGTTGAGGTCGACCCTCGCCCGTTTGATCTGTACCAAGGAAAGATTGAGGAGTTGCCAATGATATCAATGCAGTGCAATGTAGATATAAGCCAGATTGAGGACATGTATCCCTGTACACCGCTGCAGGAGGGTTTGATGTTGGTCACGACACAACGCACCCGAGCAGATGTATATGTGATGCAGCGCATCTATAAGATCTCCAGTAACGTGGTCTTGGCAGAGTTAAAGGCTGCGTGGGAGACTCTTGTTTCCTGTACGCCTATTCTTCGGACTCGAATTGCCT